>JAUYWH010000002.1:9161975-9229699 GCA_034779795.1 Ctenopoma multispine
CGTCTTAAAGGTAGAGAGGGTGTCTGCCTCCCGAACCTGGGTTGGGAGCTGGTTCCACAGGAGAGGAGCTTGATAGCAAAAGGCTCGACCTCCCAGTCTGCATTTGGAGACTCTAGGAACCACAGTATTCCTCACAGTAGCACTTGAGGCCAGTGCAAAATCATCTAGTGTAGCAATCTGACTAGACAGCATGTCTCTGAGATTTTTGGGTCCAAATATAATAACCTCAGTTTTGTCTGAATTAAGCAGTAGAAAATTACACTTAAGTTTGTGTGCAAAAAAGATCAGTTGCAGCAGGTTTTCATATTCATCCACTACATATTTATTCTATCTCTTTGAACCCTTCACATCACATTGGTGCAACAGCATGCCTGATAAACTTAGAAACTTAGAGCATTAGGTTGCACAACTACTGTGACACTAACACATGGCAAGTTGCTTCTGGAGGATTTCCTCCCAGATCTTGATCGTGGTAGCAGTGAGCTCCTGGACAAGCTGTGGTGGTCACTTTTGTTTGCACTACAGCAGGTGAAACGGATTCAGTTGTCCCAAATGGAAAAATTGATATACTTGAAATACAACTGATTTAGTGTTACACTAAAGATTACGTGTTCCCTTCATTTCTTGAACTGTGATAAACATGGGCTTGCAGCTATAAAACAGTGGTACTGTATAGCATGCTAAGAATACCACTGTAACAGGTTGTGAAGATGCTAAATTTAGCGTGCTCACATGCACACTTTAGAACTAGCTGTAGTTGGCAAACTGTACCTTTTGTCTAATTACCAGTAGAGTCTAAGGTTAGTTTTGTTTACAGCAGCATTCCTGTTTTGTGTGGCTGCTCACCTGCTGGGTTGGTATGCATTTCCTGCGTGGCTCTGAATGTGAAACTTAACTTCCAGTTAGGTTGTGACATGATTAATAGTTATATGATGTTGTCTGTACAGTATGTATGCTGCATTTGTAACCTTGTCTTGACAGTTCAGTGCACGTGACTATGATTCTGTGAAGATTCTCAGTCAGCCAGGTCATGGTTATCCCAAAAAAAGGTTAGTCAGTGGCAACTGGACTTGTTTTAGTTCCTTGAAGACGTTTCGCCCTTCATTCCAGAGGGCTTTCTCAATTCAGAATTGTTCAGAAACTTCTTCAAGGAACTAAAACAAGTCCAGATGCCACTGAAAAACCTTTTTTGGGATATGTGAATAAGTTATTTTGCATATTGAAAAAAACAAACCCAACAAACAGGTTATATAGTAAGATTTAAATAAATAGAAGGAATTCTCAGTATTTAACCATTATCATCTGTATATTGGGTTCTGCTCAGACAGATTTCTTTTTGCCTTCATACATATTTTGTATTTCATACTATTTAGCATTAATATAATGTGCTATACTGTATAATAATATTACCAAAATATTTACCCTGGAGTTGAGTTCCCTCTTGTGATTCTTCCACTGATTTCTTAATTTTGTCTAACTGAAGGGTTTTGGGGGGAGTCTTTTCGTCCAACTCAGTGAGAAAATAAAATCAGGTCACTGTACCTTATTAAAATGACACACATACCCATATAATACTGTATTATAGATGTAGATGATAAAACATCATGGTTCTTGCAGCCGCCCGCCTCGCTGTCCTTGACGAACCGGAGTCAGAAGAGGAGGTCATCTTCAACCAGCGGCCCCGAATCCCACAGGCTAGTTGGTCCCTGGATACTGAAAAAAACAGGCCTGAAAACACACAACATCATAATGGCAGCCGACGCAAGAGCAACATCTCAGGGACAGCCCGGAGCAACGCAGCCTTCAGCAGTCCACTGGTAAGATGATTGTTCTGTCAAGAAGAAAAGGAAGATATTTAATCCAGAGTGGGGTGAACTTATTGCTTTGCTTATCTTGATATAAAGCAGTCAACACAGGGTCACCGCGAGCAACAATTTCTTTCGATATCTCATGTAGGGAGTAAAGTCAGGCAGCTCACTAAAGGCCCCTTGAGGGGAACATATGAGCAGGGAACGTAGAGTCGGCTGATGTCTTGTGTCTTGATGTGTACATCACAAAATGTCACAGAAAATGCATTTATATGGCAGTAGGAACATCTTTACATCTTTACGTTACATCTATTCATTATAATTTTTTGGTGTCCAGCCAAATCTGAGCCATGGAAAGTATAAAATGGTCTAAATGCCAATCCAGTGCCCACGGTGTCTCCCTCAAGATGGCCGAAGAGGTAGAAGTTGTGTAAAGGTGGTAAAGGCGTACTAAAGACTAGAGAAATTTCTGAAAAAACTAAACTTTGCTTAGCAGAAATATTTTTTCTTGCTTCACCCAATTTTACTTATTTTTGTCAAAAGGCTTTATGTTCCCAGTCCCTGCTGCAGATGGCTGAGTGCTAGGTGTCAGTGATGAGCACATCCATTTTGGCTCAGACTTGCCCCTGTGTCTGTGACTGGACATATGGTCACGCTGGGCACCATTTGGCACACACCGCTGATGTCACACAAACTGTAAATGTGCACTATAGATTAGTCATTATCATCTTGGTATACAGTACAGTAGCCTTGTGTCTATTTTTGTCCACAGGGCAAAGAGCAGAAGCCTGCAGAAGCAGGGGGAGAAAAGGCTTGTTTTTATTCGAGCAAGGTCACGTGCGAGCCCGTGTTTAGCTTTCGTCATGCTGTGTCTCTAACAGAGAATATTTGTATGAATGAAAACTTTCTAATATCTGTCCTTCTTTTAATCAAATAAGTGACGGGATCAGTGAAAGCGTGAGCGTAAGCCAGAAACAGTTAAACTACATGAGCTTTTAATTAGCAAACTGATTAACTTTTACTCCAACAGGAAGCTGAGGTGATTCCAGACAGAGGGCTGCTTCAGCAGATTAACAGGGCAGAGAGCAGGAGTGGCAGCCGGCAGATAGATCCTTACCTGGACTTTTTTCTGGCTCTCGCCATTTGCAACACGGTGGTGGTTTCCATGGCAACAGCTCAGAGACAGAGGGTGAGCACTCTGTTTACTGCGACTGTGGATGATGGGAAGTAGAGATGAAGGACACAGTTACAGCAGCAAATCTGTTAACTCGATAATTCATTATTTTATGATGTCTATAGATCAACAAATGTGCTGTACAGCAATTTGACTGCAGTACTGCAGCAAAACCTCCATAATTTAATTAGTACCACACACAATACAGTATTACATTACAATACAGTATTAACCTCAAAAATACAGTTAATTTTGTTTAAAATTTTAGGTTTCTTATCTCCTCTAATTAGTTTCATCTTTAAAGCCCCAGTCGTAAAGGTTCTTCACTAAATTAGCCACATAGTAAAGGGAGATTTGCAGGTGCAGTCAGGCTAGCCTTTATTAATTTGAGCACTCAATGTTCCTGACTGTGCTGTTCTGAGGTCTGTCAGATGGGAGGAATCAGTGTGTGTTTTCCCTTGAGTTTTTAATTAAAGCAAAAAGTGCAGAAAGAAACAGAGAGGACATAGATGTTAGGTAGTTTTTTTTTTTTACTCTATTGGTATGCTATCACCGCAGACTGTTTTGGCAAGAGTTCTACTGTATTTGATGTTAAATGACATTTAATTTGCTGTTTCAGGTGAGAAGGTTTTCACGCTTCTGCCAGGCAAAAAATCCACTGGATGCTTTGTCCAACATGCTGAAAAGGGCTGGTTCCCTTTGCCATACTTTTACCTCATGGCAGCACAAAGCACAGAGAAATTGCACCCACTCAGACAACTCAGTTATAGAGGACGATCACTTTAATCCTCCTGTAAAGATGGAGAAGATTGGAAACATTAGTGGGGTCCAAACATGTTCGCTACATGCTCCGCCCCAGTGTGAGAAGCCTACAGAGATAGATAATCTGTGCTATGAGGCAGAGAGTCCAGACGAGGCCGCCTTGGTGTACGCAGCCAAGGCATATGGCTTCATTCTGCTGGCCCGTACCCCTAACAGTGTGACCGTGAGGCTCCCGTCTGGAGAGGACCTGGTGTTTGAGGTGCTGGACACCTTGGCTTTTGACTACAACAGGAAAAGAATGTCTGTTTTGGTGCGACACCCAATCACCAAAGAGAATGTGCTGTACATTAAAGGTGCAGACTATGCAATCATGGAGCTACTTGGTACACCATATGCAGGTATGTATGTGCTAGAGAAAATACATTTAAATATGTTTACTCAGTGTTTATTCTGTTATATACATGTTTTGGTCAGTACTGAGCCACTCTGAGTCATGTCATTCAAAATGAAACTATTTAAATATTTCTGTGTCATGTTATTTTCAGGGAGTATCAGTGGGACTCAGAAGGCCATAGCAACTACTACTCAGTATCACCTCAACTCCTATGCTAAAGATGGGTTGCGTACTCTTTGCATTGCAAAGAAGGTGCATAATCAAATACACAAATATTTACCAGCATCATTTTCCAATAAGATGACAGCTCTGTTTCATTTCTTTTCTGCATGTGCTACAGGTTGTGAGTGACAAAGAGTATGCCAGCTGGTCAGTGAACAGACAGAGAGCTCTGGCTGCTATAGAAAACAGAGAGGAGCTCATAATGGAAACTGCTGCACAGCTAGAAACAAACCTGTCACTTCTAGGTAACATACATCAGCCCAACACATATCATATCATTCATAATAAACACGTGAACAATACACTATACTGTATGCGCGATGAGCTCTGTCTGTGAATTATGTTTGGCTCTCAATTTGTGTCCTCCTGCAGGGGCGACTGGGATTGAGGACCGTCTGCAGGAGAGCGTCCCAGACACCATTGTGGCGCTGCGAGAGGCAGGCATCCAGGTGTGGGTGCTGACTGGTGACAAGCCAGAGACAGCTGTCAACATCGGCTATGCCTGTAGGCTACTAGAAGAGGAAGACCTTGTGATTAACATGAGCTGCACCAACAAGGTGAGGAGGCCCCTGTCTGCCTCTCTGCAGGTTTTCTCGTTTATTCAGAGCTGCAGAGTTCTTACAGTTACTATAATATTATAATATTACTTTTTCACTTTTTTTTTTACAATCATGTGCAAATAGGTATATGTATATACAGTATATCATTTAGCATAGAGTTACAACTGACTCACTGGTATATTTGTTAAACTGATTAATATTAAGTTCATTATTGTTTGACCATAGTTCAAATAATGAGTTTATTTATTCTATAAGATTGGAAGAAACATCAAATCCTCACTTTTGAGAAGCTGAAATCAGAATGTAAAAACAGTAAACATCTGTTGTTAACAAGCCCCACAAAGTCCCACTGAACAATAGCATTTTACAACAGATTAAGGCAACGTATCATTTATATTTCTCGTCACATACAGCTTGTTTCAGAAGGCTGTCAGACTGACTGTTGGTCATTGAGGACAAATCCTGTGTTTAGTCCTGTGAAATAGGTTCAGGAGGTTTTATCTCTCTCCAATTTAATGACCCAACCTTTTTGTCCACTTCTACATTTTAACTAAAGGTCAAAAACTCACATTAAAAATTTGAGGATTATGAGTTCGTCCGTGTAGGCCATTCTTCTCTGAGGTCATTAAAGATCCAGTACAACAGGAACCAGCCCTTCATAACAGCCTGACCATGTCTAATCATCCTTAGTCACAAATAGACCGAAACTGTCTGTCAGCGGTGACGGATACAAGGTGAAGATTTCTGGAATAAATGGGCTGCAGCACATCTCTTAGAAGGGACTAGTCATTGATGGTGAATGGAGTGAGCTATCCCCGACATGATAAGTAATGATTTCACATCTAATTATCAGTCTAATATTCAGCCCTCAGAGGAAATATCTTTCCTATCCATGCCAGGCATATTGCTCATAAACAACCATAACTTGTTTGCCACCTGGGGGATGCACTCCCACGATCAACATCCTACCACACCTATTGAAATGTGGTTAGTATTAGAAACATGGAATAAGAACAGGATGTGACCCTTTTTATTGTTCTGGTTTTCCTTTTGGTTAAAAGGTGAGAGTTATTTACACACAGCAATGAAGGAACTGAGTGACTCCTAGCATGCTGTTAGTATATACGTATTCTGCAGAGGAATAGTCCTTTATTTATTTCTTTATCTTTCGATTTACTGTGCATTTACAACCCGCACATGACCTCTTCCATTTTTTGCTTTCATTTGGTCAACTTCATCGAAATAAGTCAAAATTTATGATGCAACTAATAGTTATTTACTTTATTTGTCTGTTGAAAAATTTGATTTCAAAATAAAAGCCCATCATATGGCCCTCAAAGCTGAAGTTACATTTGACAACATTTTTAAAAAAATACTATAATTATTATCAATTGATTTGGTTCAGAAAAAGATAATAGAGTAGTGAGCTAATTGAACAGATGTCCTCCAGCTCACATGTACATCCATCCTGGACTGCACCCTAGAGGAGGTCAGGAGGTACAGCGACGACCCTCGTAACGTGGATACAACCCAAGCCATCTCTCTGGTAATTGATGGACATACCCTCACCATGGCTCTGTCGTCAGACCTGGTGGAGCGCTTTGTGGACCTGGCGAAGCACTGCCGTTCTGTGCTCTGCTGCAGAGTCACACCTTTACAGAAGAGCAGGGTCGTGAAGGTCGTCCAGGAGAAACTCAAGGTCATGACCCTTGCCGTTGGTAAGAGACTTATGCTGAGTCATTTATGCATTCATTGCATCTATTTCAGGCACTTCAGGCTTTTCCTACAACAAGATGCTTTCTGTTCTGAGTTATTGTGTTATTGTGATGACAAATAATACTTACAAAAGTAGTTTTGCATAAAATATTGATTTTACAAATACAGGAATTTAAATTTAAGACCTACATGTTGTTTAAATACAATTGCTGTTAAACTGAGATTAACTCTGTGGCTTCAGGTGATGGTGCAAATGATGTCAACATGATCCAAGCAGCTGACATCGGCATTGGGATATCTGGTCAGGAGGGCATGCAGGTCTGAAATGAGGTCTTTAATTTTGAAAATGTGTTTGTTTTTTTTACCACTCTCACTTCCCAAAACATATCCTGACTCATCTTTCATCTCGTTGTGTGTAGGCAGTTATGGCGAGTGATTTTGCTATATCTCGTTTTAAACACCTGAAAAAACTTCTCCTGGTTCACGGACACTGGTGCTATACCCGACTGGCCAACATGATCATTTACTTCTTCTATAAGAACGTGGTGAGCCTTGCATCTTCACTGGAGCACTCTGCTGCTTGAATCAACCCTGTTTTCATCTAATCATATACACCTCATGTCTCTCTCAGGCATATGTGAACCTGCTGTTTTGGTACCAGTTCTTCTGCGGCTTCTCTGGCACTGCCATGATCGACTACTGGTTGATGATTTTTTTCAACCTCTTCTTCACTTCTTTACCGCCCATCATGTTTGGGATAATGGACAAAGATGTTTCAGCAGAGATGCTGCTGGGTATTCCTGAACTGTACAGGACCGGACAGGGTGCAGGGGTCAGTGACACTCACAGCAAATATTAAAGTACCTTGTTTAAAATTGTAGTAACTGGAATCAGTTTAATGAGTACTAAATAAAACACTTTTGTTTAGAAATACAACTCCGCAATTTTCTGGGTTTCCATACTGGATGCCTTCTACCAGAGTCTGGTGTGCTTCTTTGTTCCATACTTGGTAAGACACATTTAAAAGCTATTATAAATGATCCATGTGTCATGATGCATTCTTTCAGATGTTTTTGCTGGTTCACTGCTTACATTTTGACAACATGTAATTTTCTCCCTCAGGTTTACCAGGATTCAGACATTGATATTTTTACCTTTGGAACACCTTTGAACACAGTTTCTTTATTTACCATCCTGTTGCATCTGTCAATAGAGATCAAAGCCTGGGTGAGTACTGAACTGATGGGTATCTTTTTCTAGTTACAATTACAGTATAGCACCAGTTATCCGGACAGTTTTCAATAGTGTAAAACGACATACACTGGAAACCTAATCTGAAATACAGAGCAATAAAAACAGAGAATAACGGCATTGTTATTAACATATCTTATTGCCGCATCTGTCTTGCAGACGGTCGTCCACTGGGTGACTATGGTGGGCAGCGCCGCGCTATATTTCATCGTGACACTTGTCTACAGTGCCACTTGCGTCACCTGTAACCCCCCAGCCAACCCGTACTGGATCCTCCAAAGCCAGATGGCCGACCCCATGTTCTACCTTATCTGCATCATCACCACTGTGGTGGCTCTTCTGCCCAGGTACTGTCAGTGTTATCCCCCCTGTGTCTGTCATTCTGGAAACCCAGAGGGAGAACAGTCATTTATTGTGCCCTTGTCACAGCACAAGGGCACAATAGTTTATTCATGTCTTTGTACTTTTTTGGGTGATTTCTAATATAGATTTTACTTGAGGATAGTTTATTTTGAAAGATAACTATGTTTTTTGTCACCTAAATCAGAGGAACAAACTAGCAACAGAATATGATCTTGCAGTAATTTTGGTCTTTCTATTTTTTTTTGTATGACAAAGACACAGTTTAGTTTTATTAAAGATTTGATTTTGCTATCTAACAAAGATCAGTAAACACAGATATGTACAGTGGGTGGATGACATTGCACAAATGCTGCTGCTATACAGTTTGTATGTATAGTATGTATGTACTGTAACTTACTGTTCCAGAGCCCAAGGTGATGACTTTATTTCACAAGGCATCACAATCAATCACAAATCACTGTTCTATTTAATGAAATTATTTAATTAGCTATATTGATTTATGATTAATAAAGATCTGTTGTGGTGCATAAACAGTCAAGTCTAAATCATTATTAAACAACGTTACTTGTGAAGGTGAGTAAGAACTGCGCAGTGGCTTGGTCTTCCTCTCTGCTGCTGATGTGTCTGAAAGTGCTGATATTTAGAGGGAATGCTCTGATTTACATCAAAGGGCTGCATATTTTTCACTGGCCTACTTTCTCACCACCATTCTTTTTCCCCCAGGTACATGTTTCACGTGCTGAAGAACTCTATCGCCCCCTCCCCACTAGTAAATCCCAGGCATCTGGACCGGCTGGATGCGTTCTCGAGGGACCGCTGGATCAACGAGTGGAGGAGCTTAAGGGGCGGAGGGCGGGTCAAACACTCCAGGCTGTCCACCCCAACATCTTCTACCCTGGAGGGTCCTGTGGACATTTATCCCCAATCTCCCACCAACTCTGAAATCGTGGGGGATGAATTAACACTGAACGTATTCAGTGAAAAGAGGCCTGTACAAACGTGAAAAACACAGGCTTGTTTAACTTGGAGTAACTTGAAGGACAAAAACAAAGATGATTATTTATTCAGAAAATTTTAAATAATCTGAGCTGCCTCATCAGTGTGTATTTCCCAGTATGGATACTGGGTCTTACAGAAGTGCAATCAGGGTTTTCAGAGTACAGTCGAAAGCCACCCACCTCTCCAAAAGTTGGCACCTTTTTTCAGAATAAAATGCTTAGCTAGTTTTATATATTTCTCTCACATAGATACCATTAACAGTCACTACACATCCTGCCACTGAGGCAAACACGTGGTTTACAATTTTGTTTTAATTTACCCATATTAGAAAATAATGTTTCCTAAAGGCTGGGCCCGTAAATACTATTGTGTATTTTTGTATATCTGTTCCAAAAATACATGTAAAATGAGTGAATGTGTGTCAGGTTTAATCTTATTTCAGATGCATAATCTCGATTTAAAAAAAAAGAAAAAGTAAAATCAGATGACTCCGAAGAAAAAGCTTTGAAGCTATGAAGTCTGATGCTTCTTTGTGAAAATCAAGTATGCACAAGCTGAATCCATTTGTAAAAAGGGCTGAGTTATCACTGGCACACTTCATGATACAGTAGCAAGCTCTGCTTATATAATGTTCCTGTGCCTCAAGTTAGATCACTGCTGCGCTCTAGTGTAGGAAATGAAAAACTGCAGAAAGGTCAAACTGGACAAAGTCAGAAAAACCTTTACACAGCTGTAGTAGAGCTACAAGAAAATGTGGCATTTCAGTCAATTAGACACAGTTTTTATTGAGCATTAAACACAGTAAAAAAAAATCTAACTGCTGTTACAGTGTCACACCTCTCCCAGATCTGATTAAGTCTGTTAAATTTATACCATGTGATAAAAATATGATAGTAAATAATAAAGGTCTGCTCACATTTAGACAGATAGGTCCTCTTTTTTAAGTAAAGAGATCTGATGTGGAGACTTTTATTTGTTTTGTCCAGTGCTTCTAGATACAGAAATAGGTATGACTCCCTATAGTAAAAAAATTATCTAAAGTGCAATATTTTCTAAAACTATACAAATAGAACCTGCAGGATTCCTTTTTTTTTTATCTTATTCTGGGATATTTCTGGACAAATTCAGAAGATCACAAAAGTGGCATTTAAAATATCTCAAGTGAAGCAATAATGGAATTTGTTAAATAAAAAAATATTTATTCACACTAACAGACTTGTTAACATGAAGGAAAAATATACCTTTTAGCAATAAGAAAAAAGAAAAATGAACGAATGAAAATGAAAACTACTTTTGACCTTACAGGGGGCAATCTGACTCGTATGACTTGTTCAGTTTCTAAAGATGAGCCTAGTTTGTTATACTACAATAATATGCTATACTTGGAAATTAAATAATATATTTTCTGATGTTGAGCACTTGAATAAATGTTGTAGTCCCCATTGCTACAAACACACTGTAAATAAAACAAATGTCACACAAAAGACCCATTTTGTTTATATGAACGTGTGACTGAACTGGAAACTCTGGTTTTCTAGTAGCGACTGGATGGAAGGTGGAATATTCCTATAAAATAAATAAACAATTTAATGTGGGAGATGCCGAGCAGGATAAAAATGAAT
Source organism: Ctenopoma multispine (assembly GCA_034779795.1). Taxonomy (NCBI): domain Eukaryota; kingdom Metazoa; phylum Chordata; class Actinopteri; order Anabantiformes; family Anabantidae; genus Ctenopoma; species Ctenopoma multispine. The sequence goes on from JAUYWH010000002.1 coordinate 9,172,847, forward strand.
TGTGATGCTTTAAACATAAGCAACCAGTAGATGGCAGAGCCGCATCCTTTACACAGTGGTTGAAAGATTGCAGTGAGTGATGATAAATTCAGACCAACCAGCACAGACTGAAAGGAGCAATAAAAGTATTACATCAAATTCACTACAGGTAAAAAATGTCTCTCATACAATAAGTGTACATAAAAGACATTTAATTAATCAGCAACCCTCCACTTTGACTCCAGGTAAGCACATCAGGGAACCACATACAGCCCTGGTGTTTGGACGCCTTACTGTGGATCTGATCCATGTTGTAATTGCCATTTGGGATCAACATCTTGTCCATGAATGCCAGCTGAGTCAGCCTGTCACCCCATATCTTCACAGATTCCTTCATACTAACCTAGCCTGATGGCCATCAAGCTTTCATCAAGCTTTTACAGCATTCAGCAATACAGATAACTTCCTTCTCTAACGGCTCCAGCCCTTTAGAGCACATCACCAGCTCCACCAGCCAAGGGCAGTTCAGTCCGATGCAACCCAGCATCTCTTTGCTAACTGCCTGTATGAAGTACAGATGGGTGATGGGGGTCTCCTCACAGAAGAGCTCAAATTGACGATAACATGACAATGTTGACCAAGGCCTCCCAGCTGCTCCTTTTGATGGTGTAAAAATGTGACTGACTGGGGTTTTCACTTACCACATGAATGCCCAGGTGCTCTGTAAATGTTTTTCAGGTGAGAGGGCAAGCAGGAGCTGACCACTCAGGAGATGGAAGTTCAGGACCAAATCCATGGCACTGATGTGCCACACACAGGATATCTCGCGACAGAAAGAGGAGTCTGAACATCACATAGGAAATAGATACCTTTTTAAAAACTGATTTGATAATTGACTCATGGAACTAATGGGAACCCCCATGATCTTAAACTTAAATTACTTTTTCTCTATAAGCTCAGTATTGAATACTGTGCACATTCAAACATATATTTTATGGAAGTGCACTTGCACTGGCCCTGGCTTTCCAATTACACTTTACAATGCAACATGAAACTGGCATAATGTTAATTATTCACATCTGTTCCCACTTGATAGCATGGAATCATATAACTGAACGGAAATGAAGCTCTTGCACAAATATTGCAAAAATCTAATGCAGGTCTACTGCAGTGTATACTGTTTATTGCTTCAAATCCCAACGTTAATTTTTATTTCATATGTCTGCTTTGCTTACTTTAATACTCACATAGTACATTTTCTTTATTTTTTGTAGTTTTAATTGTGCCTTATTGTACTTCTACTTTAGGTGTCACTGGCTGCTGAAACACACAGATTTCCACAGTAGGGATCAATAAAGTGTTATCTTATCTTATCTTATGTAATGTCTCACTTCAAGCCGAACCAGGGACATTTGTCACATATTATTTCACCTTACTCGCTTGTACTACACTCTTTATGTTCCAACTCATAAAGACAGATCCTCAGAGTATACTTATCTGCTGGGGAGACTTGAGGACAGCTGCTCTTCTTCAGAAGCTTACTGGTGAATCATCAGTCTTGATAGATCAATGAGCTGGAGATTAAAAACACAACTCAGCACAGACACAAAGCGTGCCTGAGTAGAAATAAAAAGTAGCTGGGTAATGCATGTAATATAAGCTGAAGGGTCTTCATAGTGCAGTTTGAAAGCTGGTGGAGCATGTCACAGGCTGCCTCTGCAAACTCTCTTCGTTTAAGTGTAAAAAAACACACAGACACAAAAATAAAGGTGAAGCTGGACACCCCCTGCTTCTGTTTCTTAGCCTTCTCCTCAGGAGAAGGATAGGTCACCTGGGACTTTGATTTGAGTCCTGTTCTTCCTCTTTTCATTTCTTATTGCGGTAAAACTAAAAAGTGAAAACTGTGCTACAGTAGAGACATAGTGTGAAACAAACATACAAACAGTTTGAAAAGATGCAGGTGTACTGACTAATACATTTATTGTTTGATAACATTTTGCTTTAATAAGCGAGAGGAAGAAAACATGGAGGAACCAACCACAGTTTATGCAGAAAGATAAATGATTTTAATATTACATAAAGACAACCTGACAAAATGCTATTTTTAAATTAGGATTTCATTTATTAAGGTAAAAAGGCATCCAAACCTGCCTGGGCCTGTATGAAAAAGTAATTGCCCCCTAAGTCTAATAACAAATAATTGTGCCTTTGATGAGTCTTCCACCATCGCTGTGGAGGAACTTTGGCCAATTCTTCTTTGTCAAATTGTTTTATTTTAGCCACATTGGAGGGTTTTTGACCACAGCATCTCAATTAGATTTAAGTCCAGACTTTGACTGGGCCACTCCAAAACCATAATTTTGTTTTTTAGCCATTCAGAGGTGGACTTGCTGGTGTGTATTGGATCATTGTCCTGCTGCATAACCCATGTGGACTTGAGCTTCACGTCACAAACTGATAGCCGGACGTTCTCCTTCAGGATTTTGTGGTGAGAGCAGAATTCATGGTTTCATCAATTATAGCAAGTTGTTCAGGTCCTGAAGCTCCTAAGCAGCCCCAGACCATCACACTACCACCATCATGTTTGACTGGTGGTACAATGTTCTTTTATTAATGCTGTGTTAGTTTTATACCATACACACCTTCCAAAATGTTTTCAAAAGTCTTGGGGATAATCAGGACGTTTTTGCGAAATGTGAGATAAGCCTTTGTCAGCAGTGACCTTCACCTTGGAACTTTTCCATTTTGCTCAGTCTCTTTCTAATTGTTGAATCATGAACACTGACCTTAACTGAGGCAGATGAGGCCTTGAGTTCTTTAGATGTTGGGATTCTGGGTTCTTTTATTTAGATTCATTTAGTAAAATGAGTAATGGGTGAGTTATGTGTTTATATTTAACTTTGAGAGAACTTTTAAATACAATATTTTCATGCAATGTTTTATTTTAATTTAGATCTGGATGCTTTGATGTGAAGACCTAGTCACATGTATAGGTGTGTAGTTTGCTTGTGCTTGTAGATCCTTTCATTTGATCTTGTGTCTATCATAAATTACTGTTAATCTTTAAAGTTAAATGAAGACACGTTGGAGAGAATTGGGACAAACATATTATACGGATGTTAAAGTTGGAGTTGTGTCTCCCTCCCCCTTTCTGTGTTCATTGTCTGGCTAGACAGTTTTAAATGTTCCCCTTGTCTGTTTTTAGCATGTTCATTGCTATTGTCTTTGTGAATTTGACCTTTGCTTATGGAAGACTAGGAAGATCTGTTATATTGTGTCTTACTATTGTGTACACAAATCATCAATCAATGACATTGGGTTGAATAAAGCCCTTGAACTGCATTGTGTCTCTTGTGTTTACTGCTTGGTCACAATAGTCAAGATCAATATGAGAAAATTAAATCTTTTCTTAAAGAATCTCTTGAGCAGTTGGAGTCAATGTATGTTGAAGTATATTCCTTATTAATTCTGCTGTGTGCCGATTGTATTATTAATGTTACATCTTTCATTTTTGTGTTTTTTCCTGCTTTTTATTAAAAACAACAGTAGATACTGTACACTGACATGCTGCATGACTGGAGGTAATGAAAAAAACAACAGCTATTGCGTTGTTCCAGGCTCATCGGGCTTTAAAGTTTGCATGTGTTTGCATTTTGTTTCATGCTGTATTAAGGTCCCTCACACGCTCTATCGGTGCTAAAGATTCGTTTTAAGCTGGGTTAGATTGTGTGCTTATATTGACTTTTCCTGTGTCATGTTTTAACTATGACAGGGTCTTTCTTCAGATTTATTAAATTTGGCTGATTTTAACACTTGTCTTAATTTAATGTCATTTATTTATCATTGCAGAAATAAATTCACCCTGATCGTGAAGTGTAAACTATGTGAAGTTTTGATCCATGCTGCAAGTAACACATTTATTATTTAGTAATTTAGATTAATCTCGAATCTAAACAAGTTTAACCTGTCCCAAACAGCTTTGAAACCAGTGCATACTTGTTGCACATTTTAATTAACAAATGAAACAAGTTATCTCTGCCAATAAACCCATTTGGGCAGTTCAACACGTTAAATGAGCAGCATTGTGAGTGCCCTGGGAAGGGTTCTATTACTGACAGATGTGAAGATGAGGAATGATCACAGCATGTCAAACCAGTTTCAGTGTTTATACAAGCGCCTTTTACTTTAACACATACTAAGTACCCCCCAAAACAAGTGTACATTTTCAGACATTGAATAGGCTACATCCCAAGGCTCTTACATGAGAGAGATTAGCAAGGATACTCAAAACCATCCATGTTCCAACCTCTATGTTGGAACATGTTGTTGACTGGACATTGCGGCAGATAGGACTTATCTAAAATCAGTACATTAATACAATTTCAGAGCCATCATCCGGGTAAAAACTGGATCGTCACGCTTCCACTCCTATAATGATATATTTGAATGTTATGGTAATTTTATGGTAAGGTAAAAGGTCTGTTCTTAATTCCGTTTCCAGCAAATATAGTCGTTACACTTTGCTGAGCAGGTGTATCCTACGTGGAGTAAATTCAGTCTGACAGGTTTGTCTCAGGGCAGCAATTACCCATCGACCCACCATTGTTGCCATGGGTTTCCGTCGCTCAGCGGCAGCGCCGTCTGTTGGCGCAGAAGCGTCACTGTGCTGTCGTCAGTCACGTCGGTGTGAGAGGAAGAAACGAAAACAGTTTCACAGAGCCGAGTTTTGCGGTTAGAGTGCAATAAAACTCTTATTTCATTACTCTTCATATTCCTCACGGACATATGATGGCCACAGTCTGTTTTGTTGATTGTAACGTAGGCTGAAGAGAAGAAGCTAGCTAGCCTGCTAGCTTAACGTAAATTTTTACCAACGCCGACAGACTGTAACCAACTGGCTACTTCTCTTTAAATAAGGTAAGTTGTCTATTTCTTTTGTCTAACAGTAGCTGTGGTGTAACAGATGGAACTTTTGTCTACTAAAGTAAAGGGAGAGGAGAAACATTTTCAGTATACCATAGCTGACATTAAGTAAATTATACGTTATTTTGTAGTTTTAGCAACATGCAGGGGAAGCTGACGTTTAACTTACTTAGCTTAGTCAGGCTAACTTACGTTTGGCTCCCCTGTCTTTGGTTAAATTAACTGTTATAGTCAGAGCTGCTTATTCACCGAAGGTCACATTTCATTTTCTGTACGATTTATACTGGAGTAGCCTAAAGCAGGGTTATGTACACTTAGGTTTGCAGGGTATCTCAGATGTAAACCAGTCTCAGATCTGACAAGTGTTTGACCATGAGACTCAGCAGTATGTGGCTGGCTATCTTTACAACTAAATGAGCCATAGGTGTCCATATGACCAAGATTGTGAACTAAAGAAGCATTGTATTGGTGTCACGCATCACTCAAGACAAATGTCATATTTCAGGTAGATACTGAGTTGATACCAAAGTGAGAACTGAGTTGGCACCCAACCACGATTCTTATAAGACAGTAATGTTTTGTTTCTTCTATTCTTGCTAAACATTATTTGTGTTGTCAGTGCATTGAAGCTCAATTCAATCTGTTTTTGTTTGACAGTAGTTCCTGAACCAAATCACTTCATTTAAGCAAGGAAATATAGAAATAATTTCCTTGTATAAAGATCACCAGGAAGCTTTGTTTTTTTGTTTTTTTTAACCAAATAAACTTTGATTTCCTTTCAGACTAAGCAACCATGACACAGAGTGGGAATCTGCATTCAGTCTCCATTGGAGTGGAGGGAATGACTTGTGCCTCCTGTGTTCAGTCCATAGAGCAACGTATTGGATCACTCCCTGGAGTAATACATATAAAGGTAAATTTAGTCTTTGTAAGGATATGGGAACCCTTTTTTTGTTGTTGTTGTTTTTTTGCATTTAGTGACATTCAGTGACAAATGTGCTGACTTAAAATTTATTGCACTTCCGGTTTTAAATAAAAGGATGTGACTATTATGTCTACCACTGAATTAACATACAGTTTATATTTTATAACAGTACTTCAACCTTGTGGACAAGGCAGATATATTCTTTACATTATTATATTAATGAAAGTTTGCATTTTCATTACCCCCACAGTCTTACTCCCTTATGACTCCTTGGTCTGATTTATAACCAACCAACTTCAATGGCACCACGAGAGATGGCTAAATTGCAATTGCCGTGGCCTGTGTTTTGTTTATTGTTTGTTTACCCCTCAGGCTGAGGTTAAATAGGAAGATAATGCAATAATGTGTGCTTGATAGGTCTGTGCCCTTTTCAGGACTGTGACAGATGGTCAATAAGCAGTCTGTGCCCACAGGAAATTGTCATTTATGTCTTAAAAGTATGTTGTGCCTGGATCATTTTATGTTAAATATGATATGATCTGTGACGAGTGAATTTATTTTTTTGGTACAGCAGTTATTGTCTGATTTCTAGCCTTCTTTCCTCTCTAATTTGTAGAAAAAAAGGTTAATCCTAGAAGCAGGCACATTCATTTACTAACCCCCCCACTGTGGTTTGTAACTTATGGCTTAGTCAAATGATCCCTTCTGTGTGTCACATGTTTCCATCATGCTGAAGAGGAAGGGATAAAGGTCAGCCAAGGACCCATTTCACCCCTTTTATATTGTAAATGTGCACTGTTGCAACAAGACAGATCCAAAGTATGACAGTTAAATGGAATAAGAAAAAGTGTGTATAGTCACAGAAGACAAGATTTTTATTTGTGCAGTATCTAAATGAAAGTTATAAAACTGAATCCAGCACTTTGGCAGACAAACCTGTATGAGATGCTCAGCAGTATTACTGGGACATTAAAAACCTTTTTACAGTTTGATGAAAAAATTCTGCATATACTTCTATTAATTTCAGGGAGAATTTTTGATTACTTGGGCCTTTAGGATTATAAGACCTGATTACTGTGGAGTAAGAAGCTCAACCTAAATGCAACCATTAACACTAAAATTATTTAGTTTAGCTTTAAAAAATGTTTTTACAATTCAAAAGTATATAATCTGTGTTATAGTAACTTAACTTTTTTTGTAGGTGTCTTTAGCGCAGAACAATGCCACTGTCATATTTGACCACAGCCAGGAGAGCCCAGAATCTCTGTCAGAGGCCATTGAGGATATGGGCTTTGAATCAAGTCTATCAGAATTCAGCACAGTCACACCAGTCTCTACAGATACCCAATTGATCACTGCCTCTGACCTGACACCTACAGCCCAACAGCAGGCTTTGAAGAAGCTGTCCCAGATTCAAGGAGTCCTGGAGGTTAGAGAGATCCCGGCCCAGACAAGTCTCTCTGTCAGCTTTGTTCCTTCCCTGACTTCATTGCAGCAGTTGAATGAGGTTGTGACCACCATAACAACTATGGAGATCCCTACACCCAACAGTCCTGTACTAAAAGGCCCAACCCTGTCACCATCTCACAGCACCAGAGGTGGGGTGGCACTCCAGAAGTTAACCATTGAAGGAATGACCTGCCACTCCTGTACCACAACAATTGAAGGAAAGATTGGGAAATTGAAAGGGGTTGAAAGGATTAAAGGTGATGTACTTGACCTTTTCACACACTATCTGAGTTAAAGGTAATAATTTTGCTGCATTATTGCGTGTTTTACAGATTACAGGTGTCATGATGTTGTTAATGTCAGGCTCTCTGTAGGTTCACCACAGTGCGATTTGGCTGAGTCTTGGAAATCATTTCATTTGTATTGTGAGGAGTGACATGCACACAGAGAAGATCATATTTGCCGAGTAATGAATTATCAAGGTTTCCTGCTTGTTCAACAGTTGTTTGTAATGTCTCCATTACTAACAGTTTTGGATTGCATGTTTGAGACTGGCCCCTTCCATCCATTCCTCCCAGAAAAGGGAGGTGTAATCTAGAAGAGGAAAGCAAGAGAAAGATTGTATTTTGATTGGCTTTATTTCAGCTGGTACCATATGTGTGAATAAGCCAGATTTAGCTCAGTGTTTTACAATGATTACACACTGCCCCTGTATAAACTGATCTAATGTCAATGTCAGTGAATGTGATTAATTGTAAACATCTGCATCCTCTCTCATCTCTCCTGCACATTCACATAATAGGCTGTGAAATAGTAGAGCCAGTTCTACTCAGAGGTGATCGACGCTTAGTTCATGCCAGTTTGTTCTGTTCTTGATCATGACTTGCTCTGATGCCACATGCACAGAAGACCATCTGATTTCTGCATAAACATGTTTTTTTTATAGAAACTTGTAATTTTTTGTTTAATTTGAAATATTCCTTTTTACTCTTACTATTTAAAATACTCATTTCATAGTATGTTTTTTTGTTGATTTAGTTAACAATTATTTTGACTTATCAGAGAAGCTGAAGCTTCCCATGAGCTGTTCCTGATGAGTCGCATTTCATCTCAAAGGAGCCTAGTGACCTTCTTTTGCTCTATGCTAAATGTTTGTATTTTAACTTTGTCATATTGTAATTCTCCACAGTTGTTTTAGACTCCCAGGAAGCTACAATCCTACACCTGCCTTACCTCATCACTGTCCAAACCATTATTGACCAGATTGCTACGGCTGGCTTCAAAGCTACTGTCAAGTCCAAGCCCCGCCCTCTGAAGCTGTCATCCAGTGAAATTGAACGTTTTGTTGATTCTCAAAAACCAACAGTTTCTTTGGCATCAGAGACGGAGGAGACAGAAATATTCATAGACACAACACTTATCATGCTCAGGGTCAAAGGCATGCGCGGCCATTCCTGTGTAGTCAACATCCAAGACAATATCTCCATGCTGCCTGATGTCTCCTCTGTGGAGGTATCTCTGGAGAAGGAGAATGCCTCTATCTGCTACAATCCTCTAATGGTCACAGTGCCTCAGCTGCAGCAAGCAATTGAGGCATTGCCTCCAGGGAACTTTAAGACTGAACTCTGGGACTCCTGTGGTCCACTCAGTCCTGTATCCTCACCGTCCACACCTGCCATGTCGTCACGGCCTGCAGGAGCAACTCAGGCCAAACCTGCTGCCTCTCAGCCTTGTTTTACCCAGCCTCTGGTATCTGTAATTAACATTCACATCGAGGGCATGACATGCAACTCATGTGTCCAGTCAATAGAAACCATGCTCTCCCAAAGGAAGGGAGTGGTGTCAGCCCAAGTCTCTCTGATCGATCACCAGGGGATCTTTGAGTATGATCCCCTCCTGACCACACCTGAGGAGCTGAAAGATGCTATAACGGACATGGGCTTTGATGCTTTTCTACCTGGTGAGAGAATAGAGAGTGGTTGTTGAGTAAGCTAGTTCTTCACATAGTAAAATGCCAAATTAGTTTTATTGTAGTTTTCTGACTAGAAAATTGCCTGATGATAGTTTTTGCTGTGCATGTGCTCCTACTGTTGACGTATCTCATTTTATTATATATTTGAGCTGTAAGGTTGGGACATCCTAGCTAACTGCATGTTTTGCTTTTTTTATTTACCACAATTTGTTGTCTACAGAGACCAGTTCTCTGCTGCCTGCATCTGATCACAGTCTCTCAAAGTCCTCAAACCTAGTACCTGTGAAAGAAAAGGAACTTGAGAGTGAGCTAAACAAAGAAACCCCACAGGAACACAACAGAGACATGCCGTCTAAATGCTACATCCATATTGGCGGGATGACCTGTGCTTCCTGTGTTGCAAACATTGAACGAAACCTTAAGAATGAACCTGGTCTGTAGAAACACTAAATATTTCCATATTTCATAAAGAATTCACTTACTTATTTTACTACAACCTAAAGACAACTGCTTCAATACTGTGCAGGTATCTACTCTGTTCTGGTAGCACTAATGGCCAGTAACGCAGAGGTGCGTTATAATCCTGACGTCACTGACCCCATGAAGATAGCTGAGTGTGTGAAGGAGCTGGGTTTCACTGCCTCTGTGATGGAGAACTACGAAGGTTCAGATGGAAACCTAGAACTAGTGGTGAGTCAGCATAACGCTGCATTGACATTATATTTGTGTTATATACTTCAACATCTTGAAATACATAAACATTTTGATCATAAGTTGAGTAGTCTCATACTGTATATACAATCTTCTTTGCAGTAAATGTAATATGTCTCGTCAGTTAGTCACAGAACACTCTTTATTCTTTCATTGTATCCTCCTCCTTTCTTTTTCTCTTTCAGGTCAGGGGAATGACATGTGCCTCCTGTGTTCACAAAATCGAATCTACGCTCACAAGAGAAAAGGGGATAATATATGCCTCTGTTGCCTTAGCAACCAACAAAGCACACATTAAGTACGACTCGGAAATTATAGGTCCACGAGACATCACCAAGCTGATTGAGGTGTTACTCTTGCTTGTCTCTGTTATATATACATTTTTTATTATTAGTGTTACTGGTTGTTAGCACAAAGTGATATTCATACTGACTAGTAAAAACATTTTTAGAAAATTCAAATAGCTAAATCACAAGGATATAATGAGTAGTTTGACTCTGACTTTATTTGTAGAGTCTGGGCTTTGAACCATCTTTGGTAAAGAGGGACCGTTCTGCCAGTCATCTTGATCACACCAAGGAGATACGACAGTAAGTAGCAAACTATAACTTTGCTCATGTGGCAGCTAAGTTGTTGGATTTTTTAACATGATGAGTGAATAGTTTGTCTTACGATTTCTCTGAAAATATCTCTATTTTTATAGCTGCGTGTACAGAGGTTAATATAATTCAGTAGGGCTGTGTATTTTGTAAAAGAATTTGGCAATACAGTATATATATTATGATACAGTGGTTACAGTTTGATATATTATGTTACCATAAGCAAGGCAATAAGATGTCATTTAAAAAAAAAACTGTCCCAGTATTAAGAACATAGCATCCATATTCATAAGTTAAAAAAATAAAAAATAATCACAACGTACTCCAAGTCAGTCAAACTTCTGTGAAATCAAACTGTCCACTTAGGAAGCAACACTGATTGACAATAAATTTCACATGCTGTTGTGCAAATGGAATAGACAACAGGTGGAAATTATAGGCAATTAGCAAGACATCCCCAATAAAGGAGTGGTTCTGCAGGTGGTGACCACAGACCACTTCTCAGTTCCTATGCTTTCTGGCTGATGTTTTGGTCACTTTTGAATGCTGGCGGTGCTTTCACTCTAGTGGTAGCATGAGACGGAGTCTACAACCCACACAAGTGACTCAGGTAGTGCAGCTCATCTAGGATGGCACATCAGTGTGAGCTGTGGCAAAAAGGTTTGCTGTGTCTGTCAGCGTAGTGTTCAGAGCATGGAGGTACTACCAGGAGACAGGCCAGTACATCAGGAGACGTGGAGGAGGCTGTAGGAGGGCAACAACCTAGCAGCAGGAACACTACCTCCGCCTTTGTGCAAGGAGTAACAGGAGGAGCACTGCCAAAGCCCTGCAAAATGTCCTCCAGCGGGCCACAAATGTGCATGTGTCTGCTCAAACGGTCAGAAACAGACTCTATGAGGGTGGTATGAGGGCCCGACGTCCACAGGTGGGGGTTGTGCTTACAGCCCAACACCGTGCAGGACGTTTGGCATTTGCCAGAGAACACCAAGATTGGCAAATTTGCCACTGGTGCCCTGTGCTCTTCATAGAGGAAAGCAGTTTCACACTGAGCCCATGTGACAAACGTTCTGCTGCCTGCAACATCCTCCAGCATGACCTTTGTCATTTGGCAGTAGGTCAGTAATGGTGTGGGGTGGTATTTCTTTGAGGGGGCCACACAGACCTCCATGTGCTCACCAGTGGTAGCCTGACTGCCATTAGGTACCGAGATGAGACCCTTAGACCCCTTGTGAGACCATATGCTGGTCCGGTTTGCCCTGGGTTCCTCCTAATGCAAGACAGTGCTAGACCTCATGTGGCTGGAGTGTGTCGTCCGTTCGTGCAAGATGAAGGCATTGATGCTGCGGACTGGCCCGCCCGTTCCCCAGACCTGAATCTAATTGAGCACATCTGGGACATCATGTCTTGCTCAATCCACCAACGCCAGGTTGCACCACAGACTGTCCAGGAGTTGGCGGATGCTTTAGTCCAGGCCTGGGAGAGGATCCCTCAGGAGACCATCCAACACCTCATCAGGAACATGGCTAGGCATTGTAGGGAGGTCATACAGGCACGTGGAGGCGACACACACTATTGAGCCTTATTTCAAAGTTGGATCAGCCTGTAGTATGTTTTTCCACTTGGGGTGTGACTCCAAATCTAGACCTCCATGGGTTGATACATTTGATTTCCATGGATAATTTTTGTGTGATTTTGTTGTCAGCACATTCAACTATGTTAAGAACAAAGTTCTTTATAATGTAATAATAATATTTCATTCATTCAGATCTAGGATGTCTTATTTTTGTGTTGTGTTTGAGCAGTGTATATATTAAGTATTTGTAGGCAAATACTAGGGATTAGGAATTTCCCATGTATATTTCTTGCGAAAAGGAGAATAAAAAACTTAATTACAGAAGTAATAACACACATATGTTTCTGCTGTTTAAGGTGGAGAAAGTCTTTTTTGGTGAGCTTTATTTTCTGCATGCCTGTGATGGGCATGATGACCTACATGATTTTCATGGACCACCAGATAAATGTGTCACATCATCACAATGCTACGGTGGAAGACCGCAACCATTACCATTCCAGCATGTTCCTGGAGCAGCAGCTTTTTCCCGGTCTCTCCATCATGAACCTCCTCTCCTTCCTCTTTTGTGTGCCTGTACAGGTAAATCAAAAACTTGTAACTGTACTTGAACTGTGAAAGGGCACTTTTTAAGAAAGGAGGTGGTTCGATGAATACCAATGTTTCTGCTTCTCTTCTCAGTTTATTGGAGGTCGCTACTTCTACATTCAAGCCTACAAAGCACTAAAACACCGATCGGCAAACATGGATGTGCTGATAGTTATGGCTACTACCATAGCTTTTACCTACTCACTGGTTGTCTTAATAGTGGCCATGGTGGAGAAGGCAAAAGTCAACCCCATCACATTTTTCGATACGCCACCAATGCTCTTTGTCTTCATCTCTCTGGGACGCTGGCTGGAACAGATAGCCAAGGTTTAGCTCATTATTATTATTATGGATATCTCAACTTAAATGTAAAGTTTTGAAATGAACCATTAATTGAATTTAGTTGTCATTTGGAATTTGTTATTTGTGCCTTTTTCTTCCATCCAGAGCAAGACATCTGAGGCATTGTCTAAGCTGATGTCTCTACAAGCTACTGAGGCCACAGTGGTCACACTCAACAGTGACAAGTCTGTTCTCAGGTACTCATTCTTTATTCTTACTTTGTGTATTAGACCTGTCCGTATCTTTTGTTTTAGATAACATATCTAAATGTTTGTAGTTGAAAAGTCAGAAAGGTCAAACATGCAAACTCAGATTCAGATTTAATCTAATTCAAATTATATTTGGTATGATAACACATTAGCCATCTTTAAAAAATCGTGACTGCTAATATTTAAAAGGAAAACTTGCAAGTCAATTTAGTTGATTATATGTGCATCTCATTTGACCTTACATTAAAAAAAGGAAATAATACTTTCAAAAAGCCTGCTGAAATCTGAATGAAATGAAAATTGTACACAATTATTTTCTGGATATATGGAGAATATAGTTACCGTAAAAGTGTAGCATTATATTGACAATGTATTATTTACCCAGCGAGGAGCAGGTGGATGTTGACCTTGTGCAGAGAGGGGACGTGGTGAAAGTTGTCCCTGGAGGGAAATTTCCCGTAGATGGGAGGGTCATCGAGGGACAGTCTATGGCAGATGAATCTTTAATCACAGGTTGGTTGCATGGAGTGAAAGACTACATGTCTATTGATTGATGGCAGTATTCCCAATGCTAAAATGTAAATAGTCAGTGCAATGAGGCAGTTGATGAGATCCACTTGGTACATACACTGTGTTATTTAGCTGTTTTACTATTTGTAACAATATGAAGTTTAATGTACACTTTACAGAGCAGCTAAACAGAGGAGGGAGAATGTAAAAATGTGTACAATAATTTGAAAAGTGTTATTTTTTTCCATTCATTAGTGAAATCTAGTGTTGCAATGTCAACACATATCACAGATTTTAAAAGGCTTAATTTATCATACTGTTACCATCATTATTCTGTCATCTCTATGAAACATAGTATTTTAACAGTGGTTTATTTCAAGGCACCAGTATTATTTCAATTTATTATTATGTTTTCTGACCAATTGTTGCTTTGTGACTCCAGGTGAGGCCATGCCAGTGACTAAGAAGCCAGGGAGCTCTGTTATTGCAGGCTCCATCAATCAGAATGGCTCTCTGCTTGTCAGTGCTACACATGTTGGCAATGACACAACACTGTCTCAGATTGTGAAGCTAGTGGAAAAGGCTCAGACTTCAAAGGTAAATTATGTGGTTTGAGATGTGCACTGTGTGTACCTGCTAGGAGGGTATCGCTTTACAGATTTTTAATTTGTGGCACTGTATTTTTAGGCTCCCATTCAGCAGTATGCGGATAAGATCAGTGGCTACTTTGTACCATTCATTGTTGGTATATCTGCCATTACACTGATTGCATGGATCATCATTGGGTTTTTAGATTTCACTCTAGTGGAGAAGTACTTTCCTGTGAGTCTTCTTTTTAATGTTTATCTTCATCTATTCATCTTTTGCTGATTTGAAAAAAAATAGACATGACTAAATGTCACTGCATCTTCTGTTGTCTTCCTGCAGGGTTATGACAAGAGCATTTCCAGGGTCGAGGCAGTAGTGCGCTTTGCCTTCCAGGCTTCTATAACAGTGTTATGCATTGCCTGTCCCTGTTCCCTTGGCTTGGCAACCCCAACAGCTGTTATGGTGGGCACAGGGGTTGGAGCCCAAAATGGCATCCTGATAAAGGGTGGAGAGCCACTTGAGATGGCGCATAAGGTGTGTTAATGATAATATTCTTACACCCCTGGTAACATATGTTGTCAGTCAATAATGTAACAGATATATTGTCTGTTTAAATTATGAAGTGGTTCTGGTTTCGTAAGATACAACATCACGCAAGTTTTTATAACATCTCATGTAGACCGTTAACTAATCGTTTTATGTCCAGGTGCAGTCAGTGGTGTTTGATAAGACTGGGACTATCACATACGGAGCTCCAAATGTTGTCCAAGTCAGGATAGTTGTGGAGGGAAACAAGATGCCTCGTTCCCGATTGCTGGCTATCGTGGGTACAGCTGAGAACAATAGTGAACACCCACTGGGAGCAGCAGTCACCAAATATTGCAAACAGGTTGGCCTCTACCTTAAATGTAACTCCCACTCTCCACTTTCTGGAAATCTCGGATGACAAGATCTTTACATGACCTAGATTTGTAGGTTGTTAAATTAAATATTCATTACTGTCTGTGTGCAGGAGCTTGGCACAGAGTCTCTCGGCACATGTACAGACTTTCAGGCAGTGCCCGGCTGCGGCATTCGATGTCAGGTCAGCAACACAGAGTCCCTGCTGAAACAGGCGGACAGTGACAGCGAGGACAACAACCAGCGCAACAGCGTTCTTGTACAGATCAGTGACACTCGGATAACCACCAGCTCCCATCCTCTTATCATGGACCCACAGCCGCTGAGTAAGTTGCTAAATTCAGCCCTAACATATTTTTTACTTGTGTATTTAGTAGAATCACTGAAACTTATTGAGGAAGTCCTTCAGTTATGGTTGAAGTTTGTAAACTTGTGCTTCATGTACTTGTATGTTCCAATGTGACTTCTGTGTTAAGGCCTGGTCCAGACAGCCACCTACACTGTCCTGATTGGCAATAGAGAGTGGATGAGGAGGAACTGCCTGCAGGTCAGACCTGATATAGATGACGCCATGATTGAGCATGAGCGCAGAGGACGCACTGCTGTTCTAGTAGCTGTAGACAGTAAGTTGTACTTTAACATGAAATGTAATCTTTTTGAACTATAGAAATTTTGTATGCTTATTGTCAAATATTTTTCCTTTGTGCATAGACCTGCTGTGTGCGATGATTGCCATAGCAGACACAGTGAAACCAGAGGCGCAGCTTGCAGTAAGCACTCTGAACAACATGGGTCTGGAAGTTGTGCTGATGACAGGAGACAACAGCAAGACAGCACGGGCCATTGCTGCTCAGGTATGAATACTGTGTGGACTAAGAGCTGGTTAATTTAAAAAAGATTATTTGATAATATTTTGACTCACCTTTCACACAAACTTGATTCATACATTTTACATTCATGCTAGTTGTGCCGCTGTGGTAGTCCAGTTTGTCTCATTATGGCTTCAAGTGTTCCCACGTTCACTGTGTCAGGCTCAGATTTAGCCTATGTATGTCCATATCTAAATAGCAAAATTACAAGTAATTTTTGTATTGATACCTTGTGTTTAGTTAAACACAGTTGAACATAAAAATAGAAAACCTAGTAACAAACCGAGCAACAAACGAATATCCAGATATTTGTGTTTAAAAAGAAATGATCAGTATGTGCATATCAAACAATGTTGTATTTAAAACAAAACAAAAAAAAACATTCTAGCTCAAACGTTTTGTATGTTGTTGTGTTCTCTGAGTCTTTTTCCGATTCTGCATCTCCACCAGGTGGGCATCAGGAAGGTGTTTGCTGAGGTGCTTCCTTCCCACAAGGTAGCCAAAGTGGAGCAGTTACAGAAGGAAGGAAAGAGAGTAGCTATGGTGGGTGACGGTGTCAACGACTCGCCTGCTCTGGCAATGGCTGATGTGGGCATCGCCATAGGTACTGGGACCGATGTGGCCATAGAGGCAGCAGGTGTTGTACTGATCAGGGTGAGAGCTTGATTGATTGATTTACTTAAAATCTGTCATTAACTTCATGTCTCCATTCTACCCATCAACCAAATCGTGAACATGAGACATGGATACAATTTTCATATAATTTCATATAATCACAAATTTCCCCGCTGTGGGATCAATAAAGTCCTATCTCTCTTATCTTATTCTTTCCTTACAGAACGACCTCCTGGATGTGGTGGGCAGCATTGACCTTTCTAAGAAAACTGTCAAGAGGATCAGGATCAACTTTGTCTTTGCTCTTATCTACAACCTGGTTGGCATTCCTATTGCTGCTGGTAGGTGATGGCAAAAGATGTACTTAAATTATTTAGTTATATTGGCACACTGACATTTAATTTACCCTGACCACAACAGTAATATGAACCTCGACTGTCCACAGGTGTATTCCTTCCCATTGGTCTGGTGTTACAGCCGTGGATGGGATCTGCTGCAATGGCACTGTCGTCCGTTTCTGTGGTTTTGTCCTCTCTTCTACTCAAATGGTAATGAAATATTTAATGTTTTGTTGAGACGTCTTTTATCTGTGTGCTTTGTTTTTCTCTCGTTTGAATGTAATGATCTAAAACCATTTTCCCATCACTGTGCATTTGTCTAGTTACACTAAGCCCACTGCTGAGAAGTTGGAGGCTCGAATGGGTAACGGCAGGCGGCAGGGCAGCCTGTCTGATGTAAGCGTCCACATTGGCATGGGTGAGATGCGTCGTCCTTCTCCCAAACTCAGCTTGCTGGACCGTATCGTCAACTGCAGCAGAGCCTCGATCAACTCCCTGCGCTCCGACAAACACTCTCTCAGCAGCTTGGTGCTCAGCGAGCCCGACAAACACTCATTGCTGGTGGGGGATGCGCTGTGCGAGGAGGAGTTTTGCTGAATACGTGACACCCTGATGGGCCAGCACTGACTTTTGTATGCTGGAGTAGACAGTAATTGCATTAATTCATGCTACGCTGAAAGGGTTATATTGAATAATGTCCCATCCATCTGGTGTAGGTGCCTTGCAGCTACACTGTTGACTTGCAGAGCTCATATGCATCTTGTTCTAGTTCAGTCAGTGGATCACACGCACTTCTGAGCAGGATGGGCTGATTTTCATTGTCATTTTTGTGGAGGTCTTTGCCCTCTGGCACACTCTGTGACCAATCCTTTGACACTTAAATTGATACTCTGTGTGTGAACATGAAGCATCTTCAGAGTCTTGAATTAAGTGTCCACATCTAGGAAGCAGAGTTATGATCAATCTTTAGCACCTATCCAAAGACATTTAAATAGTAGTGCCTCTTAAAAGTATGGACACTACAGTGTTATGTTTTAAAACATACAAATATGGCATTGTTGTAAAATTATATTCAGAGTATTTATATTGCCTTATTTATCTTTTTCATTATGTCATGTGTGAAAATGAAGTTGTTAAATCCAAATACCAGTTTTTATTTTCAGTTTCCCAGAATGTGTAATTAATGAGAATAGTAAAACATAAAATCTCTGAAAGCTTGTAGCTTGCTGCAAATTGACAGAGTGTGACTTAAGTGCCAACTGAAATGCCACCTTGGCAAAGTCCAACACATTCCAAAGATAGCAGAGGGCACCTTGGATCTAATGTACTCAAAGTGGGAGCTGATATTAAGTCAAGAACTCAAAGCAGTGACCTGAAGAAGGTGGTCGTGGAAGGTGACACCAACTATTGAGACCAAAGTCTGGTCTGGTTTCTGCACCTTTAGTGAACAATACGAGATGTCTCTATGAATGTGAATGTTCAGTTTAAAGAGAAGTTGTTTGTGCTCGAGTTACTTTTGTGTGTTGCAATAAGAGGATATGTGCTGTCAACAGGCCAGAATTTAAATGCGTTTAAATGTGTTACTCTGCTGTCAAATCGGGCAGAAGAAGAAGAATTCCTCTCAGTGATGTAACTTTAATTTCTCTGCTTTTCACACAATGATTCTGATTTAAACAGTTGCACTTGAACAGAGAAACCTCTTTAAATCCTGGGGTCCAGGAAACGCAGCAGGATATGCATTCTGAATGGAGCTGAGTTGAGCTATTTCACCAAACAAGTTACAGAGAAACACAAAATATGTTTCAGAAAATTGTGCAAGTTCTAGAAAATGATGCCGCACCAATTACAGAGTGATAGGCAGACAGTTTGAAGGTTTTTAGGTTTCTTACGGTTACATGATAACAAAGATGTTTTTGTTTTTTTTTTTACATTAACTGGCATTAGTTCTGTATCAAATCAGGAGACAATCACTACAGTACAGCTATTCCTGTGTCCAAGCTTCCCAAGTGTTTCTATCTGATGGTTCAAATCAGCCATCAGTTTCTCCTGACGCTTTCCCATAATGCACTACACTGTGTAGCCGTGTCAGCTTGCTGAGAGCAGTTATTGCCAGCCTGTTGTTTTTGTGCTTTTCATTAAGACATCCATAAGGCTTTTAGACCTGCAGTCAGAGTAAGCAAGTTCC
Source organism: Ctenopoma multispine (assembly GCA_034779795.1). Lineage (NCBI taxonomy): Eukaryota > Metazoa > Chordata > Actinopteri > Anabantiformes > Anabantidae > Ctenopoma > Ctenopoma multispine. The sequence goes on from JAUYWH010000002.1 coordinate 9,192,119, forward strand.
TGTTTGTTGTGTTTAATTTTCTTTCTAAACATTATTTGCCTTGAAATAAAACGCTTTTGTAAGGTCACTGTGCTGTGTCCAGTTTAAACCAGAAGACGGCGCTATGGAGTCACACATTGATCAAAAACAACAGATAAAAGATTTCTTATCTTTATTTCATCCAGTTAGTCTAAATGTTACATCACCTCACCTCATTACATCAAAAAATGAAATCGTATTTTTAAAAAATATTAATTTCAACAAATGCAAACTGTAAAATGACTTTTTCCTGTTGTATTGATTTGTATCGCTTTGGCTGTGGAGACATTTGATTTGGTAGTTTGAAGCTTGTGAACATGTTATGTATTAGGGAGTTTCACTAATATTTTTTAGCATGTTCTCGAGGAATCGTCTTTCATCATAGGCAATTAGAGGTTAAGAAACAGACAATATCTGCCAAAATGTAGGTTTTTCTTACTCCCTCACTAATCAAATCACTGTTTTACTGAAAACTATAGTGGAAACTGAACAGGTTTAACAACTTTGCAGCATTTGAAGTACAACATTGTGCTCTCTCGGACTAACACACTGAACAGCTGCAACTGGAAAATGCTACGTTCAGTTACCTTGAACATTAGAATAACAAACTTCACTTCAAACCAGCTAAGAAACATCTAACATCTTTTGGCAAACACTGACAACCTAAAGTAAAGTTACTTTTACAGGAAAATATGTAAGATTTACAGTATATTAAACATTTAACATATTACAGAATTTGTGCACTATGATGAGAAAAAGATGCAATGAAATCAAATTTGTGTTCACAAGCATTTTCTATATTCAAATTTGCATTTATTGTACCTAAATATTTTATGCTCACGGTGTTGTAAAGTAGAATCCATGAGGATAGGATGGTCAAAGATTTAGATACTGCTGCAGAGTTTGTCTTTTTTTTTTGTTTTTTTTTAAATCTCCCTGATTTAAAAATGTGTGATGAATGTGGCATGTTTTTTTCGGATATGACATGTCCTGCATTGTAACGTTAAACTACAGAAGCACAGAGGCCATCAGATTCACACACCAGCTGAAAGGTATGGCAGCTTTTTTGGATGAATGTAATTCCATATCAGGCGGATAAAGCTGTGTCCAAACATTATCGTCTGTATAGTGAGTACTGTTGCAAATGTACAGAACAAAACGTACAAAGTCAGACTGCACCTGCTTTATCAGCCCACTATGTAGCGTGTGCCAATATGTTTATCATTTTAACAGCTAAATATAATGAAACACAAAGCAGATATGTTGCTGATCCAAGAGTTTATAGTCTACCCATGATGAAAGTAATTCTGCATGATGCTTTGATGCTTTGAAATGTGACAGAGGAATTTAAACAAAAGTTATATGGACCATTCTGTACAGCATTCCTACATTGTTAAATATCGTCTCAATATTTTTGCCATGTTCTCCAAATACTGGTATCCATAACTACCATATACTCCAAATGTTTACATAAACATACTTTAATGTCTACATCAATTTAAAATGTGTCACTTGACACATTGTGCAGATGCTGCATTAAGGTACAGGAGATAAGTACCATACAAGTCTGTGTAAGGCATGAATGAATTGTTGACATTTTAGTGGAATCCAATACTGAAAACTGCAGAAAATGATGGATTGATATGATATCACTAATTCATTAAGTCTGTCACCAACGTTCAGTTCTCCTGAACGAAGCCTCAGTGTGACAGTGTCAACTTTCTGAAGCCACTGTATATGGTTAAAGTTCCTTGATGCCCATTAGGAGTGGTTTGTTCATGCATGTTTGGCAAGCAGAAGAAATACTGTGGTGTTATAATCGCTCATTATAAAGACATGAAATAGCACCGTGTTGTCCTATCAATGGTTGCCACCATCATATCACATTTTACAGGGTAGATCCCAGGGGAACTGGTTTTCAGACTTACAGAATTACACATTAAGAGGTCTCAGGTCTTGCAAAATTTGGCAAAATGAGCTGAATTAAAGTGAGTAAAAGTGAATACCATTCTTTGAAATAACACTGTTAAGAGAAGGAGGTTGTATTTGTTGATTGAGGTCTAAAAAAATGTGAACATAGATTTGGCAAATGCATGAACTGCAGAGGTCTTTGACAAATCAATGATTATGATCAATTCTAATGCAGGTAAAAATAAACTGCCTGCCAACCTTAGGTAGGAAAGTATGAAAATCATTTGGTGGCAACACACGATCAAGTGACCAAAAATAATACTGCACATAAAAATAAAATGTCATCATAAAACACACAGGCCACTATATCCGTGGTGATAAACATCATCCCTTTCATCTGGCCCAGTCGCAGAAAACCGTCTCTACCAGTTACAATAAAATTGCACAGACAAAAGCAAAAAGGGAGTCGTCTGATGTCCGTCTGAGTTGTGGAAATGAGGAGACACAAACTTAACTTTGGCACACTGAATGAGGAGGGCTGGCAGAGAGGTGAGGACCGAGCCTGCAGCTGTTTTATGGCAGTGTTTGGATGAGGGAGCTGCACACTCATAGCCCTTTGTTGAAATAGACCCTCTCCACTCCTGGGTGATTGGCCCGGATTTTTTCCTGCAGATCCGGCTCCAAGCGACTGACTGACATAGAGCTGCATCGGGGAGGAGAAATTAAAGAAGCACAGGGGTTAATAATAATTTAAAAAAAAGAAGTTCCTAATACCTTTGTGTCAAGTTTGAATGTGTCACTCACCTCTTCTGAGGGAATAATGCACAGCACAGTGGCGTGGCAAACACCAGGCTGATAAAGAAACACAGATCTCAGTTAGTTAGCACTTTAAAGATGTAACCTTGGGCTTTGGGAAAAAGATTTATGAACTCACACAAAACCTGGTACCAAGTTACAGTGAGGTGGGCTTGAGAGAGAGAGCTTGAGATCACATGACCACGTTTCATAAGAGATTGTCTATTCAACAATTTCATACAGCATGATTGCTGATTTGCTGAAGGAGAATTACTAAAATGTCATATCGTTGTTGTAAGAAATGAGGTTAAAATGTCAAAAGAATTTCACATGGGCGGCTTATCAGGTGGACCATCTCTGACGACTCACCAGAATCCCACCAGGCTGACTTGAATAGGTGCACTCATCCATGGGAACTTCTGAAAAGACCGGGCAGAAAAACGAATGAGGGGCACAAAAGCAGTGGTGAGTTCCCATACAAGAGTGGCCTCATGTCCTCAGTGCTTTTCATTCCTCTGATGTGTGATCATACCAAATAGCCAAGTGGTTGGAGACAGTGTGAAACATGATGGTTCCACTATTTAGCTTAAGCATTTGTGGTATTTTAAATCTGTGTACAGTAGATGAGGCTGATGTTTGCTGCAGCAAACACCTTCTTCTATCTTTAATATGAAACTGCGTCAGAAATGTGCCTACCTTCAGAAAGGCCTTCTTTTCCAAATAGTTCATTAAAAATGGAGGGATGGCTGAAAAGACAGAAATAAAACTGCACGTTGCATTCTCGACTAAAATTATGAAAATACAACAAGGCTGAATATTTTCCTTTTTAATTAAATGATGCCGTCAGGTGACACACAGATATATTCATACCCATTCCAGGAGAAGCCATGAGGATCCTGGAGACCACAACCTGAGAGATAGCCTGCTGTGCAGCTTTTGTTGACTCTCCTAACCTGTTGTCATTCTCGTCTGTTATAGGAATGCCGTGCTGAAGTTCTCTGAAGACAAGGAGCAAGCCAAGTTAGATCAGAGTAGTCCAGCGGAACCTTTATCAGACGCTTTCGTAGGAATGGCCTTCAAATATTTTTTATAATATTTAACAAATTACTATGAAACACAGTGTGCTTCTCTACCAGCTGAATGTCGTCCTTACCTTTGTCTCATCAGTGGGATGTTGATACAGTTGGCAGCAGCTACGGCAGCGAATGGAACAAATCGTCCAATCAGAGGTGAGACGTGCTGCGGCAGGGGAAAAGAAACAAAACACTTGGCTATGCTTTAACCTGACAGTGCAACAATTAAACCTTTTCAGACCAGTAGAAGTGCAGTTGCTGCAGGTTATATTTCAGATGCGCATAAATGAGGATGTGTAGCACAAACTGTAACAGCTGACATGTCAACGTGCTGATCACAGAGAACGACCCTGCACCCTGTCAATTATCATGTGCTATGATAAATACGCTCTACGTGTGTGTCTAACTTCACGTCATGTGAAGGTCAGCGCATTAAAATGAGATGCAGAATTGCGTGAGATAAACCGATACCTTGGTTAGTGCATTTAGTCCTAGAGCGGTGGCGACTGCACCTGTGGTGGCAGACACATAGGCTGTGCCAAGCTGACTGCAAAAAAAAAAGTGGCCGGTCACATCACAAAAAAAACTAATGAAGGAAGTAATATACTAGTCAATATGAGTGAGTATCCATGACAAAACAGCTGTCTCTTACCCTACTGTTATTGGAGCATCACCGCTCCTGTTGGTATAATTGACTATTGCATTGAAAGATTGATTGATCCACTGCCAGAGCAACACAGCTGGAGTCGTCCTGCAGGATGTACAACAATAGAGTTATCATGAAGGACAGTGTAGAGGAGAGAGAGAGAAGGAGTCAGCAGAAGGAAGTCTGTGCTTTATCTGTGACTGAATAATATCGATTACTGGGCTTAAATAAATGCTTTTTTTTGCCCGATAATAAATAAAATGTCCTCTGTGAAAGAGGATTATTAGTAATAGTAGGAACAGTGGCAGTAATACTGTAGCTACAGTGTGTAGAGTTCATTTCATTAGCTTGATGTTACAGTGACAATACGAGTGCTCACTTGTAAAATGTCATCATGCATCCGGTGATCGTCATGTTCATTGGAACCTGTGCTGACATGCGACCGATCAGGATCATCTTCTCCCCAGTATCAGGGTGGAAAGCTGAGTCAAAAACATATTTGGCTCTCCATAATTCATCTTCCGTCAACCCTGGAGAGACTATACCTTCCCTGAGAGATAGAAAAGAAGATAAATTAATCTGATAGCACTGATGTAACACTCATTTGGTTTTTTGCTACTGACTTTTGTCGCAGCCATGTTTACCTGTAGTCAGTGATGATTTTGTGCGCATGTGCTAGTTGTTCGTTGGTGAGGAGGATGTTCCTTGGGTCTGTGACAGTGAAGAAATGTTTAGCCCGACCTACGAATGTGCTCTGGTCCCACCGGGGCTCCTTGATGTTTATGGAAGTGGATAGCTCTGCTGCCATATTTATCTGGGGAAAGACAAACGTTATACAATGATGATATCAGGTTTTTGTCAGTGCACAGTACAGGTCTGAATGATGCGTTAAGGTTTCAAGGACTTTAATAAAGAACAAAAGTCTCTTTATCTATAAAAACTCTTAACTGCAGTGCGTTTGGCTGAACCCAGCGTCCCGCTCCAGCACTCACCACAGGAGACGCAGCCCACAGATGCAGACACAAGTCAGCGAATGAGGTACTGGTGAAAAAAAACGCCTTTCTGGATTGCCATGCTGCTAATTCAGCATAATGTTGCTATGGCGATGGCTGACCTGACACAGGGGTTATGAAGCGCTAAATTGCAAAGCTCTATTATGGGTGCACACCAACCCCCAAAGTGTGACTGAAGTGCAGCTCTTCAGTCACAAAGCCCTCTGTATGTACGATGTTCACAAATTAATGACTGAACAAAGTATTCATTTCATTACTAAAAATAAATTATAAAATCTAAAATAATTAATAGTAAATTGGGACCCCATTCAAGGAGGTCAAATCAGTAGCCATTTCACCTGCATTTAAGTTTTTCCATTCAAACTTTCTGCATTTATGATTCCACACTGTAAAACCAGATCAAACCGCTCTGCACTATCTAAAACATCTAATTTGTGCATGTAGCATGCTCATTTCTTCCCAGTGTGTGGGGTCACTTTTAACCAGGCTGATCTGGTTTTAACCCTTTGCTCCACGCTCCCAGTGGGAGACGGGGGACCAGTGCTTGCAGGGGTCTGCAGCAGCATGATGAAACTCCACCTGAAATTGCACCAAAGATGGCTGCTGGATTGACAACAAAACAGAACATTCCCTTGTTTGCCGGCGACCGTGGAGTGCAGGAGGCGGGCTGTCTCTTTAAACTGAAATAAACTCCACGGGGTTCTCAAGAGGTAGCAACAAAAACACCCCTCTGAGCTTATCCAATAAAACACCAAATCAGTGTATCAGATGAATTTGCACAGTGGATGCTGGGCACTTCCTCCTGTCAGATCCCCATCAATAAAATTATTATTAATCGCTAATGAGGGTCGTAAGAGAGGACTGAACTTTGGACTAACATGCTATTTGATATATATACCCTCTCTCTCTCTCAGCCAATCAAAGGCGGCCTGCATGGCTACACATTAACCTGCAATTCACAACAACTCCCTACAACCACACGATCAATGAATTACTGTAAAAAGCTTCTCGCGGCAGGTGTTTTAACATTTGTATGTGACTCGATCTGTTTCCTGTCTGTGTGACTGGACGCGGTTAATTGTCCAAACCCGATGTAGACCAGTCAAATCTGGACCGTAGCTGGAGCTTGTTTCTGCAACACAACGAAGCGCCCGCGTTCACACAATAGAAATCAAAGTGTTTTCATTTTAAAACGACTAATTGGACACTGCATCTGTACAGCAGGATAATTGTCCAGCTGTGAGCCCCAGATTCAACTAGTATCAGCCTGCCACATCCACACATGCAGCAGCTTTCTCCGGGAAAACAAACACGTCCCTAAACAGCTTCCCTGGTCTCAGACACAAAGCTGATCTTTTAATGTCGACGTTTTGATGAGCCCATTTAGAGAATATGTAACAGGCTACTTACTGCACTGTGGGCTCCGGCGGTCCGCAAGAAGTGTCCCTGAAAGGCTGCAGCCAGCTAATTTTACACGCGTCAGGAGCGTCGGCACAGCCACATCCAGCAGCATGAGCGAGCTCACTGACAAAGTAAAAGTCTGGAAAATCCTGGTGTCGTAATGGAAGGTGCCCACAGAAAATGTTCTGCAAAATGCAAAATTTCACTACTCATATGTAGAATAGTACATTTTCAGCTTAACATCTGCGGTGACAAATTAATTTTACTTCCACTTCGTCCTTCAGTTGAGGCTTTTATTTTGAGCGGCTGACTGAGCACTACATCCGGTAATGTTACTAATACTTTCGCTGCATTGATCAAGCAGTAAATCATTAATAACTAAAAACTTCCACACACGACTCTTTTAACACATGACAGTAGTTGTTAAAAAGAGGCCCTTTAAACAAAGAAAGCATCCATTTATTCGTTTATCAGATAAATACATAAAAATAATTAAAGTAACATACCTAGAAGAAAAGCAAAACGAGTGGCCATCTGTAAACAACCAGTGTTGTCTCGTTAACTGTTTAAAAATCATGGTATAACAAATACTTAATATATAATAATAAATAAAACGACCATATTTCCCATGCTGATTAACAGAGTTGAGCATCAGAATGTCTTTTTACAGTCTGTTCTCATACAGTGCTGACTGTAGGGCATGAACTGCACCTAAAGGGAGTAAATGATAAAGCAACTTCAGTGTTTATTCCATTTAGCTGAGACTGCAAAACATTATTTTTAACTAACTCATATCATCTGTACCAATATTGCCGACTTAAACCTGTAGTAGTGCCATTTTGTACTGTCTGGCAGCTAACAACAATTGCACCAAGGGGATCAATAAAGTATGACATTATTATTATTATCATTATTGTTATATGAATTACATTAAATCCTATTAGAGACAGAAGAGTAGAAAGAGAGTTACTTATACTACACCATGGTATCAAAGAGAACGAAGCCTGTCAGTGCCGTGTGATAAAAATCAAATACAAAAGTACAAAGAAAACATATCCATTTCTGACGTCCAACCCTTTCATCTCACTTCACAAAATAAACTGTGGTGCTTCGGTTACAAAAAGAAAAAGAGTTCACATTATATTTACTGCAACCTTTGATTTGAGGCCATGCCAAGTGAAAGATGCAGCTTAGATACTGTATATGGAGACACACTCAGGTCATCAATAACCTAACACAAAGGTTACTTACATTTAGTCATTATTTTCAGAATTATTCATATATCCTGACAAACCAGCAGGTTTTGTGACTCTACTGTTCATTATAGCAATCATTTCTAGCAATAAAAACATCATGCACAGAGAGGAAAAAGTTGAAAGGATTTAAGTAAATGTGCTAGTTTCATTTTGATTACAGCACACATTTGTGGTCCATATGGTTATGAATGCTTCTTTTCTCAAGCCTCCATGTAGCCTGTCGCCATCCTGATCAGTGAACTTTATAAGAAGTAGTCTGGAGTACGCCGAGTCACATGGGGTTCTCCTCTGCGTGGTGCAGGGTCAAACTGTAAGCTGAAACAAAGTAGGGAGATTTTAGAGATTATTTGTCTATAATAATTACAGTATATTTGAAGGAAAAAGAAACGGCATATAAAAACATAAATCATAAAAAAAACAGACTTACAATGAGTATTTCAATGTGTCATCGAGTTCCATGATTGCTGCCTGGTTTCCACAACGATAACAATAATTTGGTGCACTGAAGATCGTCACTACATTGCGGTCGTGGCACCAATTGTAACCCTAGATTAAATTCAAACATCAATCTCACTTTAAGAGTAACGTCATAGCTCCATCTGAAATGTCAGAATTACTCTCAGCATATAAACAAAGGTTAACTACCTCCATCACCAGCTGGTGGGCTCTTGAGACTAAAGTTAGGCCGTTTGCATGATTGAAAGTCTCGGAAATATCCTGCCCAAAGGTGTAACCAGCACCACGGGGTGAGATGCCCCAACCACCACGGTCATCTGGATCTGACCACAACAAGTCACACATGGGACCCTGAAACGAAAAGGAAAAGAAGTGTTGTCAAGTATATTTAGCACACAGAAAACACACACTGACAGGAAATTAAACATTATTTGATCAACAGTTTAAATTAAATATATATATACAAAGTATGCTACTGTTAAAAACTAACATACACAGGAAATGTTTACATTTCAAAAGCCAAAATCTCAGAATTAATATAATTTTTGATAAAATATAAAAAAAACATACGTTTAACATGTAGATTAGTGGTGAATTAGTAGATCTAGTTTAAAAACAGCAAATTACCTCTTTATGATCTCTAATCAATAAAACAACACACGGTTAATACCCCCAAAGACAGACATTAAAAATCCTATTGAATAATTTCCAACTAAGTGTTGCAGCCCAGACTAATAAATGTGCATGACTATTATTTTACTAAAATTACCATCTATAGGTTCTGCCAGTAAATTGTAGAACAAGTACCTTTATTGTGAAATCACTGAAGAGTTTCCACAGAACAAATTTACCTCATGAGGAACCTCCTGCAAGCGATCCAGCGCTCTAATGTGTTCGAGAGTGTCTATTGAAGGGGACAATCCTCCGTGGAGGCAGAAAATCTTTAACAAGAAACAGAAAATGTGAATAAATAAGAGTCAAAGTCCCCGTATGTCACATGTGGATTCAACTATCTCATTCAACTACCTGATTATCTACTAGTGCAGTAAGGGGCAGATAGTCAAACAGGTCTGTGAAGTACTTCCAAACATTAGCATTTCCATATTTCCTCAAGCACTCGTCATAGAAGCCGTACACTTGTGTGATCTGTCTGCTTTCGTGGTTCCCTCTGAGAATTGTGATTCTTTCACGAAACCTCACCTACAAAAAAATGCATTTATAAACAAAATTCAACAATGATGAACCACACAATCCAAATTCTTTTCCAAATGTTTCTCTTTTTTACCTTCAGAGAAACCAGGAGTGAAACTGTCTCCACAGAATAGTAGCCTCTGTCAACATAGTCTCCCATGAAGAGGTAGTTGGTGTCTGGAGACTTCCCCCCGATCTTAAACAGCTCCATGAGATCATGAAACTGACCGTGAACATCTCCGCAGACTGTCACTGGACACCTCACCTCCTGCACGTTGGACTCCTTCGTCAGGATCTCCTTGGCCTTAAAATAAGACCCAGGAAAACACAGGGATGATGCTGATTAACACACAGAGGATGGTGCAGTGTAGGAGCGCACGACAGCCATGTGTTGTAAGCTGAACAGTGATCACCCATCACGCATTCAGCAGATTATTACACTGTTCTATGTGGTAGTACCAGTGCACTCCAGTGATGCAGAGGGTGGGCGTAGCTGGGAAAAACATATTTGCAGGCGCCCCCCACCCCCACCACCACCATGTTCCCCAGTGTGGGCTTTCTTTGCAATGTACTGCATGCAGCTGCTGACAAATGCTGTGCTCCAAAAGCAAGGCCACATGCATGATCTGACTTGAGTCCAGTCAATATTTATACCATTCTTGACAACGTAACAGCTAACAGCCCGCTAGCAGTGTAATGAGCTAACGACGGGTACCAACAGCTCGCCAGCCTCCGTGCGCAAACCTTACCTTTTCGCACAGGACTTTGACCTGATTCTCTGTTAGCTGTTTGCACTCGTTCAGTTGTTCAATCCATCCGTCCAACTCCTTGGTGAATGATTTGTCGTCCATGCCTGGTTTACCGTCAGCTAGCAAGCCGAACAGCTTTAAAAAACAACAACAAAAAATATCCTCAGGAAAATCTCTCGTTATTTTGTTAGATGGCACCAGTCCTGGCAGCAAGCACCCTGGTCATCCCCTACTTGTGCGTGCGTGCGCGCGCGTGTGTCTCTGTGTGTGTGTGTGTGCGCGCGCGCGCGAACCGCGAAAACGAATGCGTCAACTGCTCTGCGTCCCCGCAGTTTGGTGGGGGACAAAAGCGACGACTTCACATGATACAGATATTGTGTTCCTCTGCGTGTTAAACACCCAAGGTCAGGCTGCTTCCGTTTACAGTCTATGAACCTAGGTCAGACCCAGCCCTGATATCTGTGGTCCAAACCCCAAGCTGAGCAACAAATCATACGCACGTCATCGCATCCCTGCTGGTCCTTCAAGATGGGTTTAAACATTATTATGGATTCTATGTTCATTTTACAATATATATTATTATTATTGTTGTTGTTGTTATCATTCATATATATATTTATAAATCCTCTGTCTAACTATCGTTGTCTTTTCTGTGTGCCAGTTATATAAAAGACTAGTTGATCTGCCCCCTGCTGGATGAAACAGTATGTTTATATAAAGTCAGTAAATTAGCAGATAACAGTTAAAACGTTAACAGCTCACATAGTTAATCAGTACTTGTTAAGTCTGCCATATATCAGAGTTGTTATCAGTAGTTAATACCGTTTATATTAAAAAAACATGTCTTTATGTTAGGTTCGAGGCAACTAGGTTGCTTGTGTTTGGTACCATATGAACCTTAATAACTTAACCTTCAATGTTAACTATTGTAAAGCTAACTAGCTTAGCGTTAGCTGTCAAATCAGAGCTAATGCTAGGTAACTTATCTGTACTGAATCATAGAGAGGGGAAACGAGCTAACGAGCATTTGTGACAATTTAATCATTAAGTTATGAAATCCTCTAAAATTGCAAAGACTTACCTTTTACAAAATAACTACCTTACTATTCAATCAGTGTTAAACCTGAAGGCTTTGAAACTATCTGTTTTACAAGTGGGGATTGTTTAATTGATTATGCGTGCCTTCCCAGGTGTTAGGGTTATCTAAAATCTAAAAGTCATTAAAAAAGAAGTTCATGTCTAGTAAACAAATAATTTGAGTTTGTGATTATCTCTTCTGCCAAAGGGAGAGTGACCCATCATCTTCTGTGTAAATTAGAACTAAAAATGGCAAAAACAGCTTTCCTTAGAAACACGGCAGTCTATATCTACAATATCTAAACAAGGGAATGCCAGGAAATTAAAAAATTCTTGAAAAGCTATAGTCTCCAGAAAAGATGCTGCAACTGGAGTCAATCAGGAAATAAGACACAAGGGAAGGCCCAAGTGCACATATGTCCAAAAGAGAAGTACATACAAGTGTCCTCCTTGAGAAACAGATTCCTTACTGCTCCTGAATTGCATGCATTACTGGATAAAACGAGAGCGAATCCAGTGTATAGGAGACTCAGGTCCACTGGCCTCATGGGCAAGAAAAATTCCCTACTAAGGTTGACAAATTGCAAGAAAAGGTTGAAGTTGGTCAGTGAACTATAGATGACTAGAACCAACGAATGAGTATAATTTTGAGGTGTTTGGATCCAGGCAAAGATCAACAGTACAGATAAAAATATGATAGATGCCTGCTTAACATCATCAGATTATAATATGTTAAGGTTTTGTGTCTGTCACATTGTTGTTTTGTTTTTCTGCTGGCCAATACAAAATCATTGTCATTGGACTGCATGGCATGACACTGGTACAAATAATATTTATTTACAATGCTCAACAAAATAACCATAGACTTTTAAAAAAATAATTCAGTTTGTCATCTGTTTTTGTTTTGTTTTTACAATTCAATAAAATGCATATATTAAACAATTTTCAGATTTATTTTTTACATTTTACAGGGTGCTCAAAGTTTTTTAGAAACCAGGTTTCATTTGAAAAAGTTAGTATGTTTTGATTTTGATCATTCTACATAAGGGGTCATTGTATGGTAATCATGGTATGTCCATAATAACTATATTATAATTCAGTATTTCTGCTTAGGTACAGTGTTCAAGTCTGCATTAAAGTGGTGGACCAACCAAAACACTTACATTGCCTTGCCTAGAGTCATGTCACAAGCATGGCTAAAAACATAAAATAAAAATTTAAAAAATTACAAACATGACAGTATTTTTACAATATGAGTGACTCTCAGATAAGAATTGAAGTATCTCACTTTGTCAGGTAGGACATACCCAGGTAATTTTGGGACGCAGTAACCTGTAGGACACAAGTAATTTTGTCAGAGTCAGGAGGGAGTTCATTATGTAAAGGTGCAGAAAAAAAGCAGCCAAAGTCTACCACTTATAGAAATTAGTATTCAAGAAATTTTACTAATTCTGTCTGTTTGTAAAATCCAATGCAAAATTACTGGTTTCAGTTGTACAAATGCTTTATGAACAATTTATTTTCTGTCACAATATACAAGTGGTGCTTATAAAATATGTTTTACCCGTTCGTGTTTAGTTTCAAAGCATTTTAACAGAATGAGGATAATAATAAATTTTTGGGGGAATAAAAAAAAATTATCTTCGCCCACTTAGCCTTTTCCCACTTGTTACACAGCAAAGACTACAATACCCAAAGGCAGACGTCTTCCTGTCAAATACACATGCGCAGTCGTTTGTTCTACTCTAGACAGCTGTAGGAGAAAATGGCAGCACTCATGCTAGGACAGCAGGTAAGACATTCAATGATTTTGTTATGTTAACAATTTTGTAATAGTTCTGACCGACAAATAATTATCTTAAAAAATATGTTTTAAGTGGCATGTCCCTTTTGGCTACTAGGAGGTAAAGCTAAATATCCAGCAAATGCACACGAGGCATTGCACTTGAATGACTGCTAACGTATTAGCTTACCGGCTAGCTGTCTGTAGCATAAATGGTACAAAGCGTGCAAAAGAAATCTTATGGTTTAACTTATGTTTTTTTCTCTGTTTAAATCGTGCATTATTTTTCTTTTCTAGGTCCGCCAGCTCAGCACGTCTGTGATCAGACCTGCAGCAAAACTGGTGAAGGTAAATAACACAGAGCCGAAGCGCTAATCTGCGGATTTTGATAGAATTAGTTCAGTTCATCTCTGTAACGTTATGTATGTTTTTCTAGCCTCCCATTCAGGTGTATGGGGTGGAGGGCCGCTATGCCACTGCTCTTTTTTCAGCTGCCAGTAAGCAGAGCAAACTGGACCAAGTGGAGCAAGAACTGGGAAAAGTGTCTGTAAGTTAAAAAAACAAAACAGCAAACAGAAATGTAATTGCAGTTTATTCATGAACGTGTCACGTTTTTCCCGTCATTTATTCCTATGTGATGTTGACACAATTGTTACTAATATGTGATATAAGTGATCAGGTTCCTAAATGCACTGTGTACTTGAAGAACTATAAAATTAGATAATATTCCTGATTAGTACCAAACTCTACTTGGCCATGCCGTTTTAGTACATAAATTCAGCTGCCTTGCTTTGTCCCGTCTTGTGTTTCAGGCTCTGATCAAGGACCCCAAGATTTCCAGTGTTGTAATGAATCCTCATGTTAAGCGCAGCATCAAGCAGAAGACATTCAATGATGCTCTTGCAAAGGCTAAGGTTTCACCCATCACCATCAATCTTATTAGTAAGTTGCCACTGGGCAGATCGAAGTGACTTAATTGTTATGTTATGGCATTATTTTTATAGACCAAACAAGTAGTAGGGTTCTGGCACGTGTGAGTCTAATTTATATATATCTGATAGTTAAAATAGGGAATAAAATGTATGTTCCGTATTTGGTAAGTTGAGTAGGGGTTAGTAGATAGGTTGGTTAGAAGTTCAGGTAGGTTAGCAGCATAATAGTCCATAAATATCTACCTTGTACAATACACTTAATTGTTGTAATACAAAATGTTTTACATACTTTTTTTTTTTAGAATTTTATTTTAAGATTTGCTCAAGGGAACCAACATCTACTTTTACCATTTTTGTAATCTCAGAAGTAATGTCATACGTTGTCTTATTACTTTTTATTTATTGTGTAGTATTCTAATGAGTAATAGACCTAGATCTGCAGAAATGATGCTCTCATAAAATCATTACGTTGAATGACAAACATTTTCTCCTTAATTTCCGCTGTTATATTTATAAATAATAGCTGCCCTCACAAGACAATTGCACAGCTATAGGAGACAGAACAACGAATACTTAATTAACCTGATGCCCAAAATTGACTCTAGGATTAATACTGTTGTGTCTGAGTATGTAAAGACATCAGTTGCTTGTAGTAATGTTATCAAGTGATAATAAGATAAATATATAATATGCAAAGTCGTGTCTATGACCTTGTTGTGATGTTTTTCTAAAGGAGACAAAGACTACTGAATAGTTACAAAAGCACTGTGAAGTCAGCAACAGGTCTTAATGTCTTTTACCCTTGTTGTAATACTCGGCTAATAACTATAATTTTTGGTCTTGAGGAACTGCACAAATCAGACTGAGTGTACAAGGTCTTCAAATACATATATGTAGAAAAAATAGCTTCCCAGTAGGCTAGTCAATAAACATCACAATGCTTTTCACCACAGTTGATATATTGATATCTCAGAAGTTGACATTTAAATGAAAAATATATATGGCAGAAACAGCTGGATGAATTGACAACATTTCTTTTTTAAACTAATGCAATATTAAAATTATTAAAATGTATTTATTTATTATATTAAAACCAACACAAAATCTGTCTGACATATCCTGTCTTCGTTTTGCAGACGTTTTGTCAGACAATGGTCGTCTGACTCTAACTGGTGATGTTATCACTGCTTTTGGCAAAATGATGAGTGCGCATCGTGGAGAGGTCATCTGCTCTGTCACCACTGCACAGGTAGAAAATGGATGGACCTGCATGATACGTTCTTGCATTATTGTTAAACCTCCGACACTTTAAAGCAAGTCACCTAGATGGTGACCTTTCATACGGGCTGGTTTTATATTGAATGGATTGCATTATTTCTTTACTGTAGATGTATTATACACCATCCAATGAATATTTATCCATTTCAGCCTCTGGATGAAGCTAATCTTGCTGACCTGAAAGTTGCTCTCAAAGGCTTTCTTCAGAAGGGTGAAACTATCAAGCTGGAAACAAAGGTAATGTTCAAATACACTATTTTCGAAACATACAAACGACTACTCTGAAATTAGGATTCTGTTAAGCTTTAATTAAGTAAAATGGAAACATACCTGTGAGATGTCAATTTAATGACTCGGATGGGATTCTGAGGAATGTGTAATTTCAGATGTTGTCCTTTCTTCACAGTCGGATCCTTCCATCCTGGGTGGCATGATTGTCAGTATCGGAGACAAGTATGTGGACATGTCCACAAAAACAAAGATTCAGAAGCTGACCAAGCTAATTAGGGATACTTAAGTCCTGTGGACTGCAAAGGATCAGAGACAACCATCTGGGGAAAAGCTTATAAATGTATATTGCTACCTGTTCTAACAGTGCAGTTGTTCCATAAATCCACTGTCTGTGCTTCATATGAATATTAAAAACCTCAAAAATGGAGAATGGTCTTTGTTGTCAGTAATTGTTTTTATTGTATTCAGTTCCTAACAATGTTTAGTTGAATAAGTGGAAAATGGTGGACAGTGTAGCAGATTTATAGTGGCTGCACTAGCTTTAATTTACAATTTAATATAATTTAATACCAATATAATTTTGTTATTGTGAAAGTAGGCCACATTTTGCTGTGTTTGATTTGTGTGTGTGTGTGTGTGTGTGTGTGTGTGTAGTATCTTTGAGTTTGTGAAAAGTATCATTAATAAAAATTTTTAGGATTATGTATTATGCCCTTAATTTGGCAGAAGCACATAGGGTGATGGTCACAGGGAGTTGATAGTGATGCTTGTATGGTTTTCCTGGAGGCCTTTTGTGCGCATGCGTAGTCGGCGCATCCTGTTTTATGATTTTTTTTTCCAGGCGAAAATGGCTGCCTTTCTCATCTAAACCTCTGCTTAAAGGATTAAATAAGGACTGAAAAGGCAGCAGAAATTAAAGTCACGCTTCAAGACAATATTCATGGAAGCCAGGGCGTAGTTCGTGCAGCGTCTTCACGAAGATGTTGTGGCTGTCAGAAAAGGAAAACGAATGCGATACTGAATTAACCCTTCCATGTCCACCATCCACTAACAAATGAGGTACGAACACTTCATATTACACTCTCAGATTTGTTTAGTGTGTTTCTGCGGACACATGATCGTTTATTTTTCTGTGTGATCATATCGTTTGCAAACTGTAACTCGTAGTTTGCTTCGTTTTTTGTTGACATCAGTTGTGTTTGTGGGGTTGCAACGCTAAAAGGCCTGTTTGCTCTACCAAAAGTAAGCTTTTAAACATGCTTATTTGATTTGTGCTTGTCTAGAAACACGCATGTATGTTTGCAGCTTTACTGACAGTTTATATTTTTGTACTCCTACAGAAAATGATGCATCAAGTGACCAGCAGCAACAGTGATTACTGTATGAGTGGACTGACAGAGGACTGTCACCCAGCCAGCCACTTCGATTTATGTAGCACACAGTCTAACAAATTCTACCCCTCTCCCACAAACCCTGCTTTGCAGTTGTCTCTTGCTGGCCTAGGCCCTTTGTCACAGAGCATGCACAAAGCCATGGCATGTCAAATGCAAGAAACGCAGGACGATTTCCAGGCTCAGACAGTGAGAAACAGGGGCAGTGAGGGTGCAGGGCCCGATGGCTCTAAGAAGAAGAAGGGCATAGTGAAGTCGGGGCGGAGAGGGAGACCGTCGGGGACCACAAAGTCAGCTGGTTACCGTACAAGTACTGGACGTCCACTTGGTACGACTAGAGCAGCTGGGTTCAAAACCAGCCCGGGAAGGCCCCTTGGTACTACCAAAGCAGCAGGTTATAAGGTCAGCCCTGGCAGGCCCCCCGGCAGCATCAAGAGTCTAGCCCGGCTCAAGAAGTTGGAATTTGGTTGTGACGGCGCCAAGAAACTTGACTTTAGCAACTGCAGTGTTCCCAAAAAGCTGGACTTTGCCACCTGCGACATGCCACCTTTTCCATACGCCATGCTCGAGAAAAGAGACCTCTGTGAGCCCAGTGGCAAAGTGGACGAAAGCAGCGAATAGTTCTTTCTCCAGTGCATGAGCAAGAGAATGCTTAGGAAAACATTTATCTCACATGTTGGAGGAAAGAACAGTTTTTTGTCATTTAGAAACAGTTTTCACTGTACAGTGTTTGACATTTTCTTTGTCCTCTTATAATAAATGACCTAACTAGAAGTATGTTAACCTACTTTGGCAGCAATGCATGCATATGAATTAATCACACCAGTCAGTATAGGCAAAAAAATGTATTTATTTGTTTGTGGTTACGACCTCAATGGAGAGTCTTTTTCCCATTCAAGCATTAAGTTTCTCTGAGTTGTGACATGTTCTCATATTCTGGTTTAAAATTTCTGTGGACAGGTGTTTGTGACATTTTCTATTTTTAAAATTGCCAATCGAATCCTCTTTTTTCCTGAGCATAAATATGTAGATGTGTTGTTGTCTTTTCGGTGTTGTCCAATTTTTAACATGTTTTTAATTTGATTTTTTTTTTGCCTGCACCTGTAGCAGGAACACTGTGATACATTTAATTAGTGTGAGTGGGTAAAACTCAAAGCATAACATTATTTTCAACACAGTATTTGTTATTTCTGCACCTTGGGAATGGAGTTTTGATTAAGTGTCATATATCTGTTTATGTCCTCAAGCACACTTTATAAGCACTTCTGGATTTCCATGTACAGTATAATATTCAGTTCATTATGGAAAAAAACAACTTCATAAACAAGAAAAATACTGTAGAACATGTAATAAATGAAAATGTGTTGTATGTGAGAAAAATGAGTTTTTTCAGGTATAAGAATCGATATCCTGTAATTCTCCCTGTATACACAAGAGGGCTCGTGTCCCCAGACAATAGTCGCAGTGTAACAAAACCTTATTTTACCCCCTGATCAATTAAATTACAGCTTACTTACACCCACGGTCATTCTTTATAGACGTATTCTTACACAGTGTGAAAGCAGAACTTGCTAAAAATACTAATAATGAGCCACGTTTTAATGTAAACGCTCGGCAGCTGATCTATTAGGGTGAGTGAATAAGTTACTTCTCGAATCTATTTGGTCTTTCTGCTGGATCAGTCACCAAAAAAAAAAGGCTAGAGAAACGAACCACATAGAAATCTGAGCCAGAAACGCTGACAGCATAACGTTACATTAAAAAAAATCTGCAGAGAGGTAAGTTCCTCTGCTGTCAAGTCGGCGTGTGCCTGTATGGTCTTTGTTTCATCTTCAAGGACTGGCCCGCTGCAGCGAGGCTATTGTGTCTCTCTTTAAGTTGCGCGTTTATGGATAATTTGATTCACAATACGCGCAACAAATTATTTTAGTGTTGTGTGAGGGCATGATGGTGGTGGTTTTAATCGGTGTTTTTTAAGCACACTTCCACACATACAGTCATTCTTTTCGCTGGGGCGCTTAGCGGCCCGTTTCCTCATGTCAGAGGACTCAACATGGCGCACGGAGTTTGGTTTGACCAGACCAGACAGGCCGTGTGTGGCTGTTCGCTCACAGCAATCATTTTCGTCTTCTCCCTGTCGCTGCACAGAGACGGGCCTGTGCCGAGACTAAGAGACTAAGAGGTGAATTCGGGAGCAGAAATAGGAAAAATATCTGCAACATGTCAGTCGTTTAACTTGCGTTTATTAGGTCATATAGCAGTTATTACACTAATAGCTATAGAAACTTCATTTGGACGTGCATGTGCGTGTTTGTGTGCGCGTTTGTGTGCGCGCGTGTGTGTCGGGTGAGTGTCACGGCCCTCAGCAGACGGGGGGTTGGGTAGCAGTGCCGATTGGTTGCTGCTCACCAACACAGTCAGTCTGGGCTTGTTTTAACATAACCGGGGGCACTTCGACAGCAGGCAAAAAAAAAATCATGTAGTAAATAAGCTGCTGTGGCTGTTAATGGACCGGTTATGGCACACTGAATTTCGCGGCGGTGTGATGTTGCAGCGTAATGGACATTTACTTGTTTTGAATTTAAAGATGACAGTTTTTAGAGGGCCGCCGCTGATGGGGCGATGAAGTGCAGAGAATGAGAGCTGTGCCTTGGCCTACTACTAGAGCTGCTGCAGCTGGGATTGTGCAGATCCGCTTTCACAAACCGAGAAAAACACTCGATTCGAGCCACATTATCAGACATTTTCTGTTGGCTTCACGGTGACCGACCTCCAAATGGTGAGTTTTTCGCGTTTTTTCCACGTGTTGATGGTGTTGTGAACGCTGTGCCGATCAGTCCTTTTTTTGAGGTAATAGTAGCTTCCTATGTCGGTGTGTGGCTGTAGCTTGTTTGTGCGAGCCACTCACTGTTTCTGTGATGGTTCGGTGTCACCACCTCTACTACAGCCTCTGCGCTTTTCCATTGACTGTACTAGTAAGCGATCGCCAGGACCCACAACCATCAGCCAAGGTGGAATTCGTTTTTGATATTATGTGAATGAGACGTTTGAACGGAGCTTGTTTTCTGTGTTTTTGTGTCGCTCGACCTGCCTCTAGTATGGAGGCCATACAATGTCGGCATGTTAGTGTGTGTATGTGTGCGCGCACATTGCTTTTCTGTTGTGCTGCTTTATAGGTTTCTGTCGGACTGGATGTGAATGTCGCTCTATTTCCGCAGTGTTTTTATGTGGATGCTTTATTGTATTGTACAGTGTACATGCCTCAATGACCTCCGCAGGTTATAGTTGGTGAGAAACTCAAATGGCACATTTCCCTTGTTTAACCTGCCTCTTTTTTTTTATCTGACAGGATATAACCATGACAACATGAATCAATCATACAGACCAGCTGTTGGGGTAGACTCAGTGTTTGGTCCAGGCCAACCAGAGTTTAGGCCCCGCAATGGCCTTGTGAGCACTTCCTATGGAAACCAATGTGGCATTGTGAAGTGTGGGTCAGACCAAAAATCTGCTGCTCAGCTACCACCTACCAGCCTCAAGCAGCCAGCTGTACGGGGTTACAATCAGCCAGACAAATCTCACTGCTACAGCCCGTTGAAGAGGCTACAGGACCTGAACACAGGAGTCAGTAGGCGTGACCTAGAGAGAGAGCGCCATCCTAGGAACCATTTGCACTGTGCAAGCCCAGTCAGTGATCATGACGACTTTGGGGCACCATCAGTCCAGCTGCCTCCATCGCCAGCCGACGATGACATGGACTCGTTTGAGACTCCACAGGACGTGAACAGAAATGGATTCCCACCTCACAGTCCTGACAGTGTGGAGTGCTGCTCTCCCATCCCAAATGGCTACTTACATTTTGGGTCCACGCTGTTTGACAGCAGTGACATTAAGGAGGAGGATGACGAGGGGGAGACCAACAGTAGCGAGAGTCGGACACCTTTTCACCACTCTCCAAAGATGAGTCGGGATCAAACTGTTGCTGACAGTAGGTCCGCATGCAACGCAAGAGTGGATAAACGAACATACAAACCCACTGTGTTTAATCTGATGTCAAAAACTATATCTGAACTCAACCCTACACTAAGCCCCAGTGCGCTGCCAGAAATCACTATGAGAGATGGGTGGAGCTTGGGTGAAGAATCGGACAGTGATGGAGAACTTCTCTCTCTTGTTGACCCTGGACTTATTTCACCAGCTGGAACCAACTCTAATGTGAGTCTAAAACAACTGTGATGCTTGTATTACAAAGTTGATTTTGCTTTTGTGTTTCCATGGAGAATGTCAGTATGAATTTATTGTACCTGTAAAAGTAATAGCTGTAGACGTGTAACTGTGTCACCTAACAGTCACTACTCTTTAATATGCTTTTAGAGATATGATGGCCTGTTTATGTGTATAACTTACAAAAATATGACCACAGCTCAAAAACAGTGAAAACACAATAGAAAATATAATACAAATATTGTGTCGTTTATTATACAGTACTTTGTCACATAAGTAAAACACGCAAAAGAGGATTGTGTCACTAAATGTCTTATTACTCACAATATCAGTTCAGTCATGAAAATAATTCTGGTTTAATACTAAATGTATGATATATATTGTGACAGTTTTCTGCATCATACTGTGTGTTAAGGTTGTAAAATCTGTTCATTGTCTTGGTTAGTCCAACAGCCCAAAGAAAAAGCCTCTTCCTGCAGTAAAATACTCAGAAGGTGACCTGGTATGGGCAAAGTTCAACAGACGGCCATGGTATCCCTGCCAAATTTCCTGTGATCCAGGACAGCGTATCTACACTAAGATGAAAGGTGAGCTTAAATTTGCATGTAGATTTTAAAATCAAATTGTTCTTTACATCTGCCAAACAAAGGAGTTGTGTATGTTAATTCATAAGCTGGACTTTTTTTTTTCCAGTTCCGAGCCCCCGTCCCTGTCGGATGTATTTTCTGAAGACAATAGGGGATATTGTTGAATGGGCCTGGGTCCCAGGAAATGCGATTCTGCCTTTTGAAGGAGGCCATCAGTTTGAAGACCTACCTGTGCTTAGACGGAGAGGAAAGCAGAAGGAGAAAGACTACAAGTATATGGTAAATCTTTGAATTACATTTAAAAATCTTAAACAATCCTACTGTGAGCAATATTTTGAATATTACTTCTGTTTTTGGCAGATACCCAAAAGTTTGCTGAATGCATGGAAACTCAGTGTGGAAAAAGCTGAGTATCTGCTTGCTGCTCGACAAAGGAATTCTGAAAGTGTACTTTCAGAATCCGTCAATGGAGAGGGGCATGCATCCAGCCCTGTCCCTAGTGAAAACCCACACGAGGCCCTCCCTAGCTCTGTGGACCCTGGTCGAACCCCATCACCCAACATGGCGCCTATTAACAACAAGCACCATTGCCTCAAAAACTCTACAATTCAGTCCAATAAGAGCAAAGTTTGTAAGAAGAAAAAGAAATGTTTGTCAGACATATTTGGCCATATAGTTGGTGGCTCAAAGGAATCCTCTACAGTCAACGTCATGGCAGACAAGTATCACACAACAACACATGCACTGAGAGAAGAGCCAAAGGACTCTCCTTATGCTGACCTGGACTCAGTTCCAATGCTGCATCGTCCTAAACGCACTGCAATGTCACCAATACAGGATGCAGACAGATTAGTCCGAAAAGAACCGTGTTCAGCAAAGGCTAAAACAAAGTTTCCTGAAAAAGTGACATATTCCTGTGATTCCTCCATTATCTTAAAAAACAAATCTAAAGAGACCAATTCTAAAAACAGTTTGGACACCTGTAAAAAATTGTCTCACAGTTCAACTGAAAAGCACTCAATAAATTTTCCTGCAAGCTGTCGTCTGATGACGAGGGCTCTGAAAACAGAGGAAGACACAGACCTCATAGATGCACTGGTCACAAGCCAAATCTCAACAGTGGCCCACACGGCGAATGCTCTTGATAATAAACCTACTAATACACCAATCAAAACTGAACAGTTTCCTCATTGGGAATGTCCCAGCAGTGCATCATCTCCTACAAATCACAGCTCTCCAAAAAGGCGTGCAAGGAAGCCTGATAAGAAACTAATTCGCAATGGCTCATTGATTCAATCTAAGTGTGTAGGCTCAAGTATATCCACTGAGCAACCTGTGAAGATCAAAACGGAAACCGTTGTCTCAGATCTAGTATTGTCTTTCCCATCTCCATCTCTGCCTCCAGTGGAGGCTTTTCAGGATGTCAAGGAACTAATGTTTAAATCTCTTGCGAAGGAGGACAGCAGTGACTCTGAGTCTACTTCATTTCGGCCTGATACCAATTACAAGTTCAGTACCTTCCTGATGTTGCTGAAAGACATTCATGATACGAGAGAAAAAGAAGGTAAACCCTTGACTCTCCCACCGTCACCAGTGCTGATTAAGGAGGAGCCCCTGGTCATCCCTACTTCTACAGGAGGTCACATGCTAAATGGTTCTTGTGATGGTTCCACTCAAAGTATCAAAACTGAGAACGGCCCGTCAGGGAAATCCACAACACCTCACAACTCATCTGTGAAACCCAAGAGTAGAACTAAAGCTATCATGACAGCTGAGACCTACTACTGTAAAGACTTTTCATTTCACTCCCAGATCGGGAGCTCAGACAAGCAGCGTAGAAAACAAAAATTACCAGCTAAACTAAAACTCAGCATACCTGGCCTTTCTTCAGACCTTGCTAACTTGGCTTACGGCAGAGAGTTTGTAAGTGGCCATGCTGACTTAGCTGATCCTGGGTCTGGATCTCCTGTCGCTACTGATCCCTTAGTCCCCTACTTTGGTAAGAACTCACAATGCACTATGGCTCCAAAGAAACGGTGGCAGTTGGTCGAGGAGTCTGCTGAGAATAAGGATGAAGTTGTAAGAGAGGCGTCTGCTGACATCAGTGGACCTTACACCACAGCAACAGCAGAAGATCTCGATCTGGGAGTTGAGAAGCAAGCAGAAAACGACTCAAACTGCTCAGAGTCCAGCAGCACAGCTGGTAAGACACAAACTGCTGATGTAAACGTTGTCCACAGAAATGGTAAAATGAATAAGAAAGTGATACGTATCTTATGAATGTTTACACCCTGGCCTTTCAGAGAATAAACGTCTTCGGAGACCAACTAAAAGGCTCCTGGAGTCAGCTGAAGAGTATAAACAAATATTTATCCAAAAAAAGAAATCAAAGAAACACACCTCAGAATCTTCAAAAATGGTAAGAAGTTTGTCTGTCGTCTAGTTTCTGCTTTAGTTTAGCTTTTAGCTTTGTTACAAAACAGACGAAATTGCTTGGCGCCCACATCATCCCACATGATTTTGAAGTGCTTTATATTCAGTTGTTTCATTAATGTTCTGTGTTTAAAAAAACCCTTAAAATATCCAGTATACTCTAACAACAGTATCTTCATCTTATGTCAACCTTAAGCAGTGGGATTGTGCAAGTAAAAGTATATAATTTATTTCCAGAAAGGCTGTGGGAATAGTCAGTGTGTACATACTGTATATGAAAGTGTTTCTTTACGCCATTACAGTACAGATGCTGCAGATATGGGACAAACATACAGTAACGTAGCTTCTTTTACTTATGTTGTACAAATGGATGTATCATTCCATCATTTATGGTCTTCTTACTAGGTCATCAGTGGAACATGTTAGTCTGTAGTAGGTAACATATTACCACTTAACCTAGGTAAACACACCCTGTGTATTTAACTCACAGCTGCATAGCTGATGATGTGCACCATTTGCATGTGTCTACACAGCCAACATCAGGGATGACAGCACTCCATGATTTCAGCACCACACCAGGAATTGTTACCTCAGCCTTGTCTTCTGTAGAAGACACAAAGGCTCCAGCAGAGCTGGAACAGAGTCCATCTAAGGATGAGTTTTCTCCTGTAGCACCCTCAGGATCTCCAGCCACAGCACAAGCCTCAGTTGACACAGAGAAACCAGAAGAAACTGATCTACCTCCTGAATCTGGTAAATAGAATTAAAACATTTTATAGTGAATAATATGGTTAACAAATTATCGGCGACCTTGTTGTATGACTTTCGTTGCTTGTCATTAGACACAGGGCTATTAATCCAAGAAAGAAAGAGGCCAAGGAAGTTATCACATAAGGTGCTGGAATGTACCATAGAAGAAGTGTCTGTTGCTCCTTCAAAAAAGAAGGTATGTTGGACTGAGATAGCAGTGGAGAAGAGTGCTAGTATGCCGGTATACAGTAACGTTACTTTGGACTTGTATTGCAAATCTGAATTTTCACAATTTGTTAAATGTTTGTTTTCTAGGAGCACAAGCAACACTGTGGAGTTACCTCAGAGGTGAAGGTGTCAATCAAAAAATCTCAGGTACTACAAAAGTACAAGTTAAAATATCACCATCACTAAATCTCAACAAGTAATGGTAAGAAAAACTAAGTGTATCTGTCTATCTCTGTGTATCATTTTGGCTCAAACCATGGTCAGACCTTATGAACAACCGCGAACTTGTTTATAACACAAACCATTCAGCGATTCACAAAGTATGATGGCAAGAAGCATGTGGATCCATGCTACCTGGGTCAGGAATTAGTCAGTCAATGAAAGAAGATGGGAGGTGTGAGTGAGGGCCACTTTAACTTACAAATGCGCCACACTTAAAGAAATGAGTGGAAGTGTTTCACTGTTTCATTGAATCTACTGTACACAGACATACACTTACTTTTTCTGCCAGTGCTGTTTAATGGTGGTTTTCCTAAGGGTTCTCTTTTTCTCGCTGCTGTATTTAATCATCCTAAACAATCTCACATTTATAGGTTGGATCTGTGAAGAAAGAGAAGTCTGTAGCCAACACATCTTCTGCCCCTGCTGCTGACTCCCAGCACTCAGAAGGCACAGATGTCCTCAGGGGACTCACTCCAAACAGGCCTCTCAGCCCACGAGGACCTAAGACACCGAAGCAGGAAGCAGCGATGGAGGCCTGCAGCACTGAGGAGAAACAAAATGTACACACTGGAACACTAATTCCCAAACCAGAGGTACACATGTTCTGTTGTCCAGCGGATATATGTCAGTTATGTGCCATCAAAGAGGAAATAAATCATCCTGCCTCCACTGCTTGAGTAACAACAGCTCTATTTTTTCATCTCTGTAGGTGTTGTCTGTTGGTTTGAATGACATCCTTTCTTCCCAAGGGGACATAAAGGGGAAAATAGGAACTACATCCTCAAAGGAAAATGTTTGTCAGGTGAGATTAGAAAACATAAAATTTAGCTTCATGTGACATTTCTACGAGCAGTGACATCCCCTTCGCTGGTAACGGGTTGATTAATAGCACGTCTCTTATTGTGTAATTGTGTCTGTGTTTGTGCAGGTATGTGAGAGGACAGGAGACTTGCTGCTGTGTGACGGCCACTGTTATGGAGCATTTCACCTGCAATGTATTGGCCTGTCAGTAGCTCCCAAGGGAAAGTTCGTCTGTCATGAATGCAAAACTGGTAGGTACACCGTGTATCTGACAGGGGTGTGAAAACAATCTGTTTCTGCTCATAAAATGTTCTCACATACTTTTTTTCTTTCTTTTCTGTTCCTTTCAGGTGTTCACACATGCTTTGTGTGTAAGAAGCCTGGTAATGATGTGAAGCGCTGCATGATACCACTTTGCGGGAAGTTCTACCACACCGACTGTATATTGGCCTTCTCTGCTACCCAGCCTCATAACAAAGGCTTTCGCTGCCCTTTGCATGTGTGTCTGTCCTGCCACATCACCAACCCGCTCAACATCTGCAGCTCTAAAGGTGAGTTCTGGTGCTCTGAATGGACGTAATATGGTAGAAATGTTTTTTTATTTCCAAATTGTATGAGCTGAGATCAGATGAACCCCTTCAGATGTTTTTTACAGCTTGGGTTTATATTGTAGTATGACACTTTCCTGACCCCCCCAAAAAGTGCCCCATTATTAATAGTGACAGTCTTACATATTTAGGTCCCACTAGAAAGTAACAGTACTATTTACATCTGCTGCCTGACTTCATTTACTTCAAGGATCATTATGAGATTAACAAACCAGAGATGCAGATTATTGAGATCTGTCTGGTTATTTAACTGCATAATGCATACATTTTTACAGTGTCTTGTATAATATCTAATCTGTAACAGATAGTGAAGGCCAGAGAGTGACACAATTATAAAATTAAAATGATTTGTCAGTGGCAGTATGTGAAAATTACTGGTGGTACAGAGGCCCATTTCATTAATAGTAGATACATTTAACATAAAGCCAACACCTTTTCAGTCACAAATACATTTATTTTTGCAAAATTTAAACAGCTGATTTTCAAAATAAAATACTTGGATTTGACTATTCTAGATATTTATTAAATAACAGAGAGCAATAACAAGTAATGTCATTTTTCATACTTTGGCAATGCATCCTTGTTCCGTTATAAACTCTCCCCAACACCTGTTAACCTGTTGCGCTGTGGCTACCTGTCCAGCTGGGTAGCAGCAAAAATACAGCATCACAAGGTTGTTTGTTCTGAAAGCAAATTTTTGGTTCACCTTATTTTAACTATTAACTTGGTTATATTAACAATGGCAGAAAAAAAATTGACGGGCCTGCAGCACAGCAACAGTAACATACAACGTTCTTAAAACAGCAGTAGAAACAGAACTCAGATTTTGACAGTTTGTTCTGGTTCATTAAAATGTTTGCTGCAAACGGCTTTGAATACATGTGTAATCATCATTTGAGCTTTGCACATCTAAAAGGTTGCTTTCCTGTGCCCAGCACCATCATACAATCACCTGATAATTTGTAAAATCCAGTCACTTTGTTACAGTCGAGGTGAAAGGAGTCACTTCTTGGAAGGAAAGAGAATTTAAGGCTATTCGTAAAGCGTTCAGTGAACTGGGAGCACTTTGTGCTTTTATTGTCACAAAACTTAAATTTGATGTTGTGATGCACACGTATTAATTATGTTTGAACCTCTTTATCGTAGGTCGTCTGGCTCGATGTGTGCGCTGCCCTGTGGCTTATCATGCGAATGACAACTGCATGGCAGCAGGCAGCGTGGTGCTAGCAAACAACAGTTTCCTGTGTCCCAACCACTTCACTCCCCGCAAAGGCTGCAAGAACCACGAACACATCAATGTCAGCTGGTGCTTTGTCTGCTCTGAAGGTGAATCTGGACATGGTTTTCATGGTTTTAAACTAATGTCAGAAGATTTATTGAAGATTTACTTCTATGACCGTGGATGTGTTAATTGATTTAATGATTCCAGGTGTAAAACTGATCTTGGTCAGATCGGTCCTAATCAGTGTCGTGTGTTTGCTGTGATTTAATAGGGGGCAGTCTGTTGTGCTGTGAAGCCTGTCCTGCTGCTTTCCATCGGGAATGTTTGAATATGGAGATGCCTCAGGGCAGCTGGTTCTGCAATGACTGCAAAGCTGGAAAGAAGCCACGAATTAAGGACATATTATGGGTCAAATGGGGACGTTACAGGTAAGGACACAACATTATCTCCCCTGTCCTGATATTAGCTTTAAGCAACAGCTACTGTACCCATATTTGAAACTTTTTTTTGAAACCTGGCTAATCTTTTTAGGTGGTGGCCTGCTGAAGTCTGCCTGGCTAGAGATGTCCCAAATAACATCTTGAGGATGAAGCATGAGGTGGGAGAGTTCCCAGTGCAATTCTTTGGCTCCAAAGACTTTGTGTGGACATACCAGGCCAGAGTCTTCCCTTATATGGAGGGTGACACTCACAATATTGAGAAAATGGGAAAGGGTGCAGATGCTGTGTACAAAAAGGGTATGTACTTCAGTTGATTGGCTTTTTACAAGTTTGCAACTGAAAACTGGGTACTGAATTCTTAGCTTCAGATTTAGGTTTTGACTTGTAGTCTGAATAAAGGTGGTGTCTGTCTTTATAGCCTTGACTGAAGCAGCAGAGCGGTTCAGAGAGCTCCAGGCAGAAAAAGAAATGAAACAGCTTCAGGAGGACAGAAAGAATGACAAGAAACCTCCTCCATACAGGCATATTAAGGTACCGTGTGTCACCACATACTCATTTGTGCTGTTTCATTCTGGCAGATGACCGAAAAATCACATCCTTTTTGTGGTTTCTAGGTAAACCGGCCAGTTGGGAAGGCGCTGATTGTCACAGCTGACCTATCAGAGATCCCACGTTGTAACTGTAAGGCGTCGGATGAGAACCCCTGCGGCATAGACTCAGAGTGCATTAACCGCATGCTGATGTACGAGTGCCACCCTCAGGTTTGTGTGGCTGGGGAGAAATGTCAGAACCAGGCCTTCACAAAGCGCCAGTACACACAAGTGGAGATTTACAGGACACTATCGTGTGGCTGGGGTTTACGTGCTGTGTCGGACATTAAGAAGGTAAGCTATACAAAAAAAAAACGATGAGAACTAACAATGTTCTAATTATTCGTTTGTGACTTCATCTGGTTTTCTCTGCTTTTTCTTAGGGTGCTTTTGTCAGTGAATATGTGGGAGAGATGATAGACGAAGAAGAGTGTCGAGCCAGGATCAGACATGCCCAGGAAAATGACATCTGTAACTTCTACATGCTTACACTGGACAAGGTGATTTTGAGCCTGATACCCATAAATGCAGTAATCTGTATCTGTACTAATTAGTAGACCATTGCACTTGATTGATAATGGAGGTTAAATTCTGTGTGCAAACAAAACTGTATTTTGTTATTCCAGGACCGGATTATTGATGCTGGACCCAAGGGAAACCAGGCTCGCTTCATGAACCACAGTTGCCAGCCAAACTGTGAGACTCAGAAATGGACTGTGAATGGGGACACCAGGGTGGGGCTGTTTGCTCTACAAGACATCCCTCAAGGTTTGACTGATATTCTATGAAAGTATCAAAAGTATTTGTTAATGAAAAAACACAACACAAATTATGGTGAAATCTCTGCTCAGCACACAATGACGAGACAAAAATCGTTGACTCAGTGGCAGAGAAGCAAGATCACTGTCACTGTTACAAAGCATCGAAGGTTGTTCTCTATTTTTATCCAATCATTTGGACGCAACCATTTGAACCTGCAAATTTATCTGTGTCATCCCTCACACGGGTTCAGTTTTGCAAACCTGCACCTGCAAAGCTTGGCAACACTTGACTGGCACTGGCACAGGACCCATACCCACAGCTTGTATGCTAACTTTAGTTAAGCACGTACACCAGTCAGCCACAATATTAACACCACCTGGTGGGTTTTATTGTTGTGGTAGGAAGTGGTCAACATGGGCAGTCTGACATGGCTGTGTGTTGTTGTTCTCATCATGTTAATCTTAGCCAGCATTAAAACTTTCCCATGCTGTACTCTGTGTGCCACAAGTTACACCACCATGTGGTGTTACTGTTTATGGTAGATGTAACTGCTCCCTTTAAAACTCACCTAGACTCTAGGTTGTTCGTACTCTAAATAAGACTTATAAAGTAACTTGGTTGATTAACACATCTTAGCTAAGCAAGCATTTGCATATGTAATGCAAACTAACATGGCTAAATATCCACCTACTAAATCTGAAATAACATCATTAATAACAACATTATCAGTTAATAATATTAAAATGTTACTAGGGTTTTCAGGAAACATCTAAGACTAAAACTAAATCAAAAAATGAACACTAATAGAATTGCATAACATTGAAATAATGCAACGTGTGCTTTAGGTGTAGAGCTGACTTTCAACTACAACCTGGAGTGTCTTGGCAATGGCAAAACGGTCTGTAAATGTGGAGCACCAAACTGCAGTGGTTTTCTCGGTGTTCGACCAAAGGTAAAAGCTTACATTCAAACATTTTAACTCAGAATACATTTTAACCCTTTAACCCAGGTGATCCTCTGGTCAACCTTAACTTACAACTTACAAGAGTTTGTAACTTGTCCTTTTCAGAACCAGCCATCAGCTGAAAAAATGAAACTGAAGGATGGGAAAAGAAAGGTCCCTGTGAAGAAGAAGACCAAGCAAGAAGTGACCAAGGAGAGGGAAGACGAGTGCTTTAGCTGTGGTGATGGGGGACAGATAGTGTCCTGTAAGAAACCAGGTTGCCCAAAGGTCTATCATGCTGACTGTCTCAACCTGGCCAAGAGACCCGCAGGTAAGTAGAAGCAGAGTTGTGTAAGGATAAGAACAAGTAAAATAAGGAGGATAAGGACTTTGAGCTTGTATTATTCTACCAAAGGTTCACATACCTTTTTCCTTTATACAAACATAAAGTATTACTTTCAGTAAACTGTTTTTGATTAAAAAAAAAAATCTTACTGTTTGTACCTTTTGAACTCTAATCTTGTCTCCAGGGCGGTGGGAATGTCCTTGGCACCAGTGTGACATCTGTGGTAAAGAGGCAGCTTCATTCTGTGAGATGTGCCCCAGCTCTTACTGTAAGGAGCATCGTGATGGTATGCTCTTCATCTCCAAGCTGGATGGCAAACTGTCCTGCAGTGAACACGACCCCTGTGGGCCCGACCCACTGGAGCCAGGGGAGATTCGCGAATACGTGCCCAACCTGACCTCCATGAGGCCCAGGGCCACAGCTGTGCCTGTCTCTCGTTCTCTGATCCCAAACTCTAAAAGAGCCAGTTGCTCCTCTACTCCCGCCTCTTCCCCCACTGACCAGGCTGCACCAGCCAGGCAGGAGCCACCTCCTCGTCTCTATATCAACACAAAGACCGCTACGTCAAGCTTTGTCCCCTCCAGCAGGTCCTTCCTCACAGACAGGACTCAAGGAAAAGTGTTTTCCACTCCTACCTCCTCAAAGGAAGAGAGAGAGGACGGTGAGGTGGAGGACGGAGAGGTATGTGACTTGGACGTGGAAGATGATGAAGATGACGATTATGACGATGACGATGGTGATGATGAAGAGGCAGAGGAGGAAGAGATGGAGATAGTGGAAGATGACGAGAATGAGCAGTTGTATGGAGGTGACCTGCAAGAGGAAGGGGAGGAGGAGGAAGAGGAGGAGGAGGAAGAAGAAGGAGGGAATGTGTATGACACCTGGGGTGATTATGATGAAGATACTGATTATGGAGAAGTGAATGGGGAGGACTTGGAGGAGTGGGGGAGAGTAGAGGACGATGACAAATGAGTCAGTCCGTTGATTCCTTCACCAATAGACATTCAAAGGACAAAAAGAGTTTGATATTTTGGTACCTACTTGAATGCAACACTGCCTTCACTTTGGTACTACATTGCCTTCCTATTCTCAGACTGCAGGTCTGACCGTAGGGATGTGTACTGGTGCTAAGGCTCAGGACTGATTCAGTCCATCTCTTTATACTTCTGTCAGTGTGTTTATTTGTGTCTGGTGCTGTTTGCTCTTTGGTTCTTTCTCTCAATATTGTTTACATTTTTTGGCTTTTAAAAAAAAAAAAAACATTTGGAATATAAGATAAAAAGGTGAGAGGTTTAGGTTTACCAAACTGTCACCACAAGGACATCTTATGTTGTTGTTGCTGTCTTAACCCTGTCTTTCTAATTACAGGAGCGATAAAAAATTATGTTCTTACTGGTCCATGTTACAGTTAGGCACAAGAAACTGTTTGGTGCTTCTGAGGGATGCAAAAATAAACCCAGTGGAGTCATCATCAAGATTGTAGATTATTCTTCTCACAATAAATTAATATTAATTAATAATGCATATTTTCCCCTGGTAAACAGGTAGGTCAGAGCTCAGGATCAGAAACACAGAGAAACAAAATATTCCACAGTCCATCCATCACGTACATCACTGATTTCACACTCATCACTTCTGTTCCATTAACTGAACTAGAATAAAATCAAAGTACTTATTCATTTGGTATCCAGTATTTTGTTCTCTCATAAATATATGTGGCAGAAGAACCGTGGGTTAAAAGTGTCAATGAGATACACAGCATTACAAAGCTAACTTCACTGTATCGATTATGATGATGATGATGATGATGGTTCAGGCTGTAAAGCACAACTGGATTGTACTGTAGTCGTGGCCCGAGACCCCGTTACCTGTACTACTTCAGTTACTGCCAGGGTGCATGGATGAGAGGAAACCGACTGAAAAGATAAAATCTCCAGCAACAGTTGTAGATTATTGAACACATTTATTATAAGACCAGCATGTTTCAGCTGATGGCCTTCACCAGGGTCAATCAAAACGACATAGCAAAGAACATTTAAATTGAGTAGGTATTAACAAAAATGAAATACAACTAATCATACAGACACATGTTAGCCAACAGAGAGGCAAAGGGTGAGTGACACGTTGACACTGTATATGGTCAACACATGAGCAGAATCCATATATTGATGGATCTCTAATTAACCTGGTAGGTGCCTGTATGTGTTAGACTTGACTCACAAAGCACCAGATATCACAGTTATCCAAATGCAAGCAATACATTTTAACTCAATAATGAAAACGCATACAGAAAATAAAGCCATCTATAAAGAAAAAGATCAATAAGTTCAATAGGGTGTAGTACAGAGTGGATGAACTATTTTACAGATTAAAATAGTAAATTTATAAATTTAAATTTACTAATTTTTATATATAATTTTATAAATTTAAATTTACTAGTATTTTATGTCTCACTATAAAAGGGCAATCCACAAACTAAAGCCACCAGAGGGAATTTAAAACTATGTGAGGTTGCCCTTTAATTATGTTTTGATGTTAGTACTGTGGAATTTTAACTGCTACCTCTGATCTGACCTCGACATGAGCATTCATGCTATGAGTATTACATTTATTTGATTACTCTCTCTGCAAATGTAGATTTTCAAAACTAAATTTAAAAATACATGTTGGTGTCTTATTATGGATTAACCACCTGTCAGTACATAAAGTGAGTTTCCTTCAACAGTTACTGATCTGTTCCACGCCAAGTCTCTAGTAAAGTAACAGAAGTCTTGGACCATTATTTTTTAATTAATTCAATGTTTCTTTTTGGATTTCTGCCATCAGCTGACACAGTGAAGACAGTGCACCGCAATGGTGCATTAAATTGGTGTTGTGAAAAAGGTTTATGTTCCACGAGTTACACAGCAAGTGCAAGTTAGACAGCACAGTACTGTAAACAGTTTTTGTAGTTGATGTGGTAAATCGAGGTGAGTGGTGTAAGCAGCGGCGGCCCATTGATTGTAAAAGTTTCACTTTATTTAGCCGATACTTTACAGACACTGGGTGTCACCCGCTACATCACATACACGATTTAAACACCACAGAGGAAGAAGGGACGTGACGTACACCTTTCTGTGTCCGTGTTTTATAATGTCAAATCCACAAGAGAGGCAGACACGTATAGCACAATATATCACAGTTAAAGAAAATAACATTTAGTTTTCCTGTCACTTGGAGTTCTAGAGACCTTAATTATAGAGCGGTTTTCCAGTTTTTAAATATCAATGGTTTTCGTAATTGGATTAAAGCCAATCTGGTCCGACCCTTAGGTGGCGGTAAAACACCCAAAAAGTAGTTTTAAACCTTAAACCTTAGAAGAAGAAGAAAGGAAGTGACGTACCTGTGGTAGCTGTGAAATGGCGACGATCGTGTGTTAGTGAAAACCTCAAAACACAACAGACAGGGTAAAAACCAGGAGGGATACATAGAAACATCACGTTTCACAGAGGAAACATTAACTACAGTGCTTTTTGTTGGATCTTAACAAGGTAACGTAGTTATTGATTAATTCGATTTTTGTTAGAGAAAGCTGATGTACTTCTTCCACGTTCATGTCAACTAGTTAGTAAACAGCTACGTCGTTAGCCTGGCTAGCTGCCGTTGGGGTGACGACGGCTTTTGATTTAAAGTTATCACTGTGTGAAAATGAGAATAGGGGACAAATTGTTATATTCCGGGCATGTGAGTTTCCACTAAACATGTCAGCACAGCCGTTTTGCTAACTTGTTTCTGGTGGCAGGCTCAGTCATGACTGAAGAGGCCAGCGCGAGCACTGAGGGGATCGTGGGCCTGGATGAGCCCAAGAAGATGACCAGGGAGGACTGGAGGAAGAAGAAGGAGTTGGAGGAGCAAAGGAAGCTAGGAAATGCTCCAGCTGAGGTGGACGAGGAGGGAAAGTAAGTTTATGTAGAGGGAAAACGCGTCAGCACCCAAGCTGTAAATACAACTGGGATTTCTCTGAAAGCTTCAGTTACTCAGTTGTTATTTCAGAGTCCAGTGGCAGGAAACCAAAACTAAGGCTTCACGTCAGCCATGGGTTCTTTAGTGTATCTTATGCCTAATAAAATTATTTGACATGGCGATGTATTGTCCATGCAGAACCACAGCCTAAACACCTTAATGATACTACCACTTAGATTTGTGCAGTGATGTGAAAACATGCCAGCTATTTACTTCCTTTACAACTGTACTGTCATTTTCATATGAATGAAATATGAACATATGAACACAGCCAAAGGCCCGTAAACTTAGAAACTTTATCATTCAAGTCATTTTCTTTGATATGACAAAAGTCCTCTAGTGCCTCTAGACATTTAAATAGATTTAATGGCGTAGACTGATGAGTTAATTGATTGTCATATGTAAAGTCAGTGTTGTGCCTCTTAACTTTCATACAATATTTGAATTTCAATTTACTGCTTCTTCTCCTCTCCAGGGACATAAACCCTCACATCCCACAGTATATTTCATCAGTGCCGTGGTATGTGGACCCATCTAAAAGGCCCACACTAAAGCATCAGAGACCACAGACTGAAAGTCAGCAGCAATACACAGCCATTGGAGAGTGGTATAAGAGAGGTGTGCAAGAGGTGAGAAGTAGCTATTTATATTTGTCTATAACAAATATAAATAGCTTTATTAGCTTTAATAGATAGTTAATAACTTATTATTTCTTGACAGGGTTCTGTTACCACCAAATTTCGCAAGGGAGCCTGTGAGAACTGTGGTGCCATGACACACAAGAAGAAAGACTGTTTGGAGGTAAATGAGTTCATAAATATTTTATCCTCCAGAGTAGTTTCCCTCATTTTTAATCCTGTATGTAAAATATATTACTAAAATAAATCTTTCTGTATATTTAATTCAGCGACCTCGAAGAGTTGGTGCAAAGTTCACAGGCACAGCAATAGCTCCAGATGAACACTCGCAGGTCCAGCTTGACTTGGACTATGATGGGAAGCGGGATCGGTGGAATGGGTACGACCCTGAGGAACACCAGCGCATTGTGGAAGAGTACGCCAAAGTCGATCTGGTAAGCAGTGAACTTGGTTGAAGCGTATGAGTTTTTTTTGTATTGTTTGTTGAACAAAGTAAAAAAAACATCACAAGTTTTTTTTTCTAGCTTGAGGAGATTCCACACGTATACTTATACCACACTTCTACACAATTCTCTCTCATTTTCTCTGGCCTGTCTTTTCTCTTCGCCTCTCACTATTTTCTCTCGCTCAATTTTTACAACCCATGCCATCAAAACTCAAAATGTTCTTCATGTCATGTGTTCACTGTGCAGTGTGTTGTGTAACAGAAGCTATAAATTAAATAATTAACATTGAGAATTTGTAGTAGTGGTGCTATTCAAGTTTCTGAGGTTATTGTTTCAGCCCTACCAAGAACTAGAAATTCACTTGTAGGTACTAGGGCTCAAATCAAGTGTGAGGCATTGTCAGGTTCATATTTTGTCTGGTTTCTTCGTCGAGTATACCATGTGATTAATTTATCATTTCTATCAGGCTAAAAGGACACTGAAGGCACAGAAACTTCAGGATGAGTTGGCCTCTGGAAAACTGGACCCGACTGTAAGTTTTCAGTAAAGTCAAGATGATAATAATGAATAGTATTGTTGTTTTATGCAAGATATAGAATGCAGGTTAGTCTGGGGACTGACATTTAATTCTGTGCATGAATCTTTTCTCTGCAGGAGCGAGAACACGACAGTGAGGATGAAGATGAAGATAAATATGCAGATGACATCGACATGCCTGGTCAGAACTTTGACTCCAAGAGGCGCATCACAGTCAGGAATCTGCGTATCAGAGAAGATACAGCTAAAGTAAGAGACATGTAACTGTCAACACTGCTGATACTTTGTTTTCTGTGATGCACCACATTTACTTGGTTGAATGAGCAAGTGTAAGTTGGGCGAATGTTCAGTAATCTTTCATGTCTGTCTTTCACAGTACTTGAGAAATCTGGATCTAAATTCCGCCTACTATGACCCAAAGACTCGAGCTATGAGAGAAAACCCATATTCTAACACTGGCATGAACCCTGATGAGTAAGTTCGTGTTACTGTATTTCATGAAAACTCTTCTTAATGGCTTAGGTCAGTGTTTTTCAACCTTTTTTTGAGCCAAGGTACATTTTTTTATTTAAAAAATCACAAGGCACACCACCAACCAAAA
>JAUYWH010000002.1:9229799-9293858 GCA_034779795.1 Ctenopoma multispine
TGCAGATAATAATTAATTTGTTTTCAAAAAATGTTTTTAGACTAATTAGGTGAAATTGGATAATTTTCCACGGCACAGCTGACAATCTCTCGCGGCACACTACAGTGGTTGAAAAACACTGGCTTAGGTTAACGTATAAACTATTTTGTCTGGCAGAGTGGGATATGCTGGAGACAACTTTGTTCGCTATAGTGGGGACACAATCACCATGGCTCAAACACAATGTAAGTGATAAGTTCTTTTCTGCCCTCATCCATCTCCTCTGTCTTTCATGAAAAGCTTACAATTTCAGTGTTGGTCAGAAATGTAATCGAATGTAATCGTAATTTCCCATGTATTTATACTTTATCTGTAATGATTGTCTATGCTTCATCTCGTGACAGTGTTTGCATGGGAAGCCTATGAAAGGGGCTCTGAGGTACATCTGCAGGCCGACCCCACAAAGCTGGAGCTGCTCCATCGATCCTTCAAGGTCAAGAAAGAGGACTTCAAAGAGATGCAGAGAGAGAGCATCTTGGAAAAGGTGAGAACCTGACATCATGTTTTCATGAAAACCGTGAGCAGCTAATTGGCAGAGCAATAGCAACATTTTTGGTCCTCCAGATGTGTGTTCGCGGGATGCATTTGGGTCCAATATAAAGCGTAGATCACCCATGTTTTGGAAGCACCCATGGCCAAATACAGAGCCTGTGCCTAAATTCATGATAATATGCTTGAAGTCTAAAAATGGGCCTCGGGTTGTGCTTGTGCTGTGTATAGCACAAGTGGCACGTGAGCCACACAGGCAGCGTAGACACAATGCAACTTTTTAAAAACAGTTAACGACTGTTAACTGAAGGACACTGAGACATTCTCACTGGGTGATTGTATGTCACACAGGTGTCTAGTTGCAGAACGTATCAGACTGATTCTCAGTTTGATGGATGTCAGTAGTGCTTTGGTAAATCAAATTGTACAAGCAGAGACATTTCGTTGACATTTTGTTTTGAAACTGGCCACACTTTTGCTATTTAATCTTAATCAAAATGGCACTTGAAATCAATATGCAGCAACTGCTCATATATTAATATGTTTGGTGATGAGTGCTTTAAATGTCAACTATGTCCCAGCGTAATCTAGCGCCACAGTTTTTGATTAACGTTGTAGCGTTTCTTTCAGCCTAAAATGGTGTATAGGCTCTGTAAGAATTTATAGTGACTGATAACTTCACTGACGATGTTTGTGCTTCTGTTTGTGACAATCAGTATGGAGGTCAAGAGCACTTAGATGCTCCGCCACGGGAGCTGCTCTTGGCCCAGACAGAGGACTATGTGGAGTACTCTCGTCATGGCGCTGTTCTGAAAGGACTTGAGAAGGCTGTCGCCCGCTCTAAGTACGAGGAGGACGTGCTCATCAACAACCACACTGTAAGGACAGGACAGTAAAAGCTATAGCTCATTTCTCATTATCTGTTTATTCTAAAACATTGTGATTTTTTTTTAGTGCATCTGGGGCTCTTACTGGAAGGACGGTTTCTGGGGATACAAGTGTTGTCACTCTATGGTCAAACAGAGTTACTGCACAGGAGAGGCTGGAATTAGCACAGTAAGTGTGTGAAGCAGCTGTGTTTAAAATGCACTGTTGGATACACACAATACATTAGCCTTAGTGATGTAGTCTCTTAATTTAGATTCTGTTTTTATTTTAATA
The DNA here is from genome assembly GCA_034779795.1 of Ctenopoma multispine. Classification (NCBI taxonomy): domain Eukaryota; kingdom Metazoa; phylum Chordata; class Actinopteri; order Anabantiformes; family Anabantidae; genus Ctenopoma; species Ctenopoma multispine. The sequence continues at coordinate 9,231,489 of JAUYWH010000002.1, forward strand.
ACTTGCAGAACACCTCAGACTGTGTTCCGTTTGAAGAGGGACTAACTGAACCACAGGAGGAGGAACAGCCCAAGACTCTACTGGAAGTAAGTGACGCTGAAGAGATTTACATTTGCTAATAAAATTTCTTTATTGCCAATGTAATTGCATTACATGTTCATTATGCCATTGTTTTCATCAGATGCATCGAGATAAGATGAAGGAAAAGAAGAAGAAAAGGAAAAGCAAAAAGAACAAGAAGCGTGACTCAGACAGCAGTGATTCAGAAGATGAAGAGAAGAAGAAGGAGAAGCTGAAGAAGGTAAAAACATATGTGTCACAGATTGCATCCAGAGTTTATCTTTATGTTTCTAATTTAATAATTTTCTGTAACCATCCTGCAACTTCTTTCTTCCTCCTAGGCACTCGAAGCAGAGGACAAGCGGGTGAAGCATGTAGAAGCAATAATGCAGCTGGATGAGAGGAAGAGGCCGTACAACAGCCTGCTGGAAGTAAAGGCGCCCACTGAGGAGGAGATGGAGGCCTTCCGCATGAAACGCTGCCGGCCAGATGATCCCATGGCTTCCTTCCTGGGACAGTAACCTTGTCTTATCCCTGCTGAACTCTCTCGTACTCTCCCAGGGACTCTGCCAAAGCAGCTGCTCGGTGGAGAAAAAAAATCTCTAACTCACAAAACTGATCTTTAGTCTTGTACATAAACAGCTAAAACCGTGTGCGTTATCTTGCATACTTCTGTTTGCCCAGGTAGATATACCAAATAAAGATCTGCTAAATTATCGTTTGTTTGTACTTAACATGTTCAACATAAAAAAGAAAAAGTACAAATTTTAATGTTCTGTCATAGCAGCAGTTTAAGGACTTTTAGTGGGATCAGTGCATTTTTATAATAAAATGTATTTCTCTGAATACAGTGTTATATAAAATTATTTTTTATAGGAATATTGCACATTTTAAGACACATTGCTGTGTGATATGATTTCCCCAAAAGGTAATGTTTTATTTAGTTTTTATTCTGTGAGCATGTGCTTCAAAAGTTCAACTACTGAACACGTTTCCAGGTCACACTTGTATGAGTCGCATATTGAACAACATCCAGTTCATTCGGTTAATAGAATGTTTTTCGTGTGTAATTAAATTGAAATACAACATGCTGTGTACACAGAATAGATCTGAACATGATTTCTGTATCAACGCGTGTCTGTTTTGTTGGTAGTATGTTAGAGAAACCTGCAGTACAACAACCAATCATTTAATGTCTGTTCATACTGTTCCAGTTAAAGATGGAAACTTGTAAACACAAGGCGCTGCCTCACCCGACAACTGGAGCGTTTTTATTGGTCTCTTGGCTGTGTATCACAGCAGTAAATACATCTGGTAATATTCTTAGTGCATCCTGTTCAGTGCTACAGAGCATTTTATTCTGTTGATTTTTTCACTTGTAACCTCAAAGTACTTATGGGAGTAGTATTACCACAAATCTGAACCTTTATCATAATATCCTTTTTTTCCCCCCACACTGTAACTTTATGTGATACGTCACTGCTTCATCTGTGCAATACTGTTGCACTGACTTGAATGTAATGACATCATGGTGAAAGTATTTTTTGGCAGTGTAGTTGCATAAACAGGGCGGATGTTATAGACTGTGATTTACTGGACCGCACATTTCTCTGCAGCGGTTCTCTTGAAGAATGCCGTCTCACCCGTTTATTGGAAAACTGTGTAAGAAAGTTTCTGCATTCTTAGAAAAAGGACTTGGACATAGCTGAGAAATGGCCATAGGTCATAATTCCGCAACTGGTGAGTTGTTTATCTGCATTTCTAGAACGCCTGGTGTGCTCCCTTTGCAAAAACAAGCTGTACGCTGCATCAGTTGCTTTTTTTTAACAGTTATTTAGCAGTCATGGTGGAAAATTATCACCATGACTTTTGTTTTTTCATCTGATCATAGCTGTAGATTGTAAGCCACCACTTTCCATTTCACACACATTTCTGTTTTTTGTTTTTTTGCATTATATGGTTAAAACTGCTACTCAAATCTCAAATTAAATGTTTTGTTGTAAACAGTTACGTTTCCTCATGACTCCACAGTGACCGTCATGCTCCAGATGTGTGTGATGCTTTGTTTGCTGTCGGTTGCCATTTCCCAGTCAATGAATTTGTCATCCAAGAAAGGCCGCAACATCACCATCCACTCCTCTCAGCTGGTCTGCAGCCTGCCCGGTTCAGCTGGGCCTGCAGGGAACCCAGGAGCCCTTGGATCACCAGGGGCCATGGGCCCCATGGGGCCACCTGGGAAAGATGGCCCGGATGGAAAAGATGGGGAGAAGGGAGAAAAGGGAGACAGAGGTAGTTATTGAACAACTTTACTACTGTTGCAAAAGTTTCTTATTTTCTTTTATCTGTTGGTGTGTAAATTCATATTTACTTCAAACAAGAAGTCTATCTGTTCTGTATAACATTTGTAAAAAAAATTTCCAGCAAAGCTTCAGTTTCCTATAATGTCTGCTTTGTTGTATGGGAGGACATTCATGTGAAAATGTGAAAGACTCATTGCCTGTCATCACAGATGCTTGATTGCAGTTGTTGCCGCCACGGGTGGCAAAACTAGTTATTAGGTTTATGGGGCAATTACTTTTTAAAACAGTGCTTTTTTCCCTTAGTAAATGAATTAATCATTTAAAAACTGCATTTTGTATTTACTCAGGTTTTTTTTTCTTTTTGGCCTCATTTTTGTTCAATAAATAAGTGAAAAATGGTTCTATGTTGTTGTTCATTTGAAGTTGTATTTGTGTAATATTAAGACCCACTACAACTGGATGATTTTTATTATGTTTTGTCTGTATTTTTCCCTTTGTTGTCAGGCGATCCAGGGAAAACCGGGAACCCAGGCAAGCCAGGTGTGAAAGGCCGTGAAGGTGTTATCGGTAAGGCCGGACTTCGGGGACTCAAGGGGCAACGGGGAGCAGCAGGAGTGGTTGGAATACGCGGGCAAAAGGGAGACGTGGGTGACGTGGGTGAAGAAGGAGCTCCTGGCCGCTGTAACTGTGGCAGTGCAGCACGTTCAGCCTTCTCGGTGGCAGTGACAAAGAGCTACCCTAAAGAACGAATGCCCATTCGCTTCAGTCGGATCCTGCTTAATGAAGGGAACCATTACAACGCCAGCAGTGGAAAGTTTGTCTGTGTCGTCCCTGGAGTCTACTATTTCTCCTATGATATCACTCTGGCAAATAAGCACCTGGCCATCGGGCTGGTGCACAATGGACAGTATAAGATCAAAACATTTGATGCAAACACAGGGAACCATGATGTGGCGTCTGGTTCTACTGTTCTCCACCTGCAACAGGCAGATCAGGTCTGGCTGCAGATCTTCTACTCTGAACAGAACGGACTCTTCTTTGACCCTTTTTGGACAGACAGCACCTTCACCGGTTTTCTTATCTATGCTGACCAGGACTTTCTCAGTGAAGCTGATAGAAAAGCCAATGCAAAGGGTGACAGTTAACACTGTTCTGTTTTTTTTTTTGTAAGTGATTTTATTTAAAATCAAAATGTTGTGAAAATTAATTTGTGAGAAATTGCTCCACAGAGGACAACTCCAGTAAAGTTCAGCGGTTTAACAGATTCGGACACCAGGGGGCACACATGCACAAAAAAGACTAAACTACATTTGAAAAATCTCTTAACGCTACTTCACTCTTGGTGCTATAATGGACAAATAATTGTTTAAGAATTGTCCAAGAAACTGTTGAATGTTTTTCATGTCCTTTGTTTCTTTGGATTTGTGCAGGTAAGTTTTATTTTATTCTTTTACTGGTGGCACTTAAATAAATTACTGAAGAGCCAGTGAATGGGTGACAACTTATGAGAATATGCTCAAAATGACAAAGATATGAAAATAACCAAACATAGACACAAAATCATGGTCGTTTTACCATTCTGTGCTCAGAGGCCCTTTGTCTTTGTAAGCCCATCTGCTATAATGTCTTCAAAGTTTTATTCTTAAAAACAAACCTGAAGTCAAAATAATATTGGTGTATATTACGTTTACAGTAATATATATACCCGAGCAAGCAAAGCTATACATTTTGATATATAGAAGTATATGAAGTTTACCATTTTAATTCACTGTGGAACGTTGAAATTTTGTCTCCACACAACTAACATGTTCTTAGTTTGCATTACAACAATTTTCTCATTGTTGCATCTAACCGATGGATTATGAAAGTGAGAGAGTACCTTGTACAGGGCTGTGCCATATTGTATTGTCTGTAATACATTGATAATTCATATGAATAATAGGAATTTACACTAACACTGAAAATGTACAGTAGTTACATGATTATGTGTTTGTATACATGTATGTGTTGTAACATGGGCAGCTCAGAAACCTACAAACAGAACAAGCTGCTGAAAGACTGAACCATAATATTTGATAGTAGTTTGGACTGGTGACTACATCATATGTTAAAGTTGTATATCTTAGCAAATACAGAATAAAAACATTGTGTTTTTATTCTGTATTTCTTTTGTATGCTTTCCTGGCAGTAAATTAGTTTCATTCATATTGTAATTTTTAGTGGCTTAAAGATTTTTTTTTTTGTATTTGATGATGTCCAGCTTTATTTTATGCAAAAATATTTAAAAATACTGTGATATAATTGTCAGTCTATATCAACCACCCATAACCACTATTATATGTCTACTCATTATTTCCATCTATAAAATATAGTTAAAGGCTATCAAACAAGTGGTATTTGTTTTAATCTTACTAATATTATAGGTGATAATCAACCAGCCTTCAATTTATCTATGGCTGGTTTGGTGCAGTTAATACTTCATAATGTGCCAAGCCAAATGCTAAAAAAATTCAATTTAGTATTGACAATAATAATAAAAACTAACGTGTATAGAAATGTATTTAACAAAGTCGCAATGTGTTTTATGGGCAAAGAAAAAAACAACAGAACAAAAAAAACAGTTAAAGGCAGAGGATGACAGCATTTCAAGGATATAATGAGCATAAATCTTTATTTACATTAATGTTTAAATACCATCGTTAGTTATGTGTTCTTACAGAATAGAGGGTTAGAAGCAATATAACAACGAATATATTTGTTTATAAGGATTCGAATGAGTTGTAGTCCTTCAGAGGCTGGCCCCTGAAGGACTACAACTCCCACAGTGGAGGAGGAGGGACGTTCACGTCGAGCGCATGAGCCTCGCACAGCAACAGCAGCAGCTGGTGCAGCCGAGGAGGCTACTTTGTTACAGCGAAGCCACCGGAGAGAAAACGGCGGAGCTAAACCTCTTGGAAAAGTCTTACCAGTTTGGGAAAACGGCCCCGGAGAACCTCTGTTGTCGGGATTTGGCGGTGGCAGCTGTTTGGTGAACTTGTCAGTGGATTTGAGGTTTGCGTTTTCGCCGAAAAAAAAGAGGTGTTTTGTCAAAGTTGAGCCGAAGAGGAGTTGTGTCGTTCAGGATGTCGGACTGAGACAAAGGGGTCTGGGGGGCATTCCTGTCGGAGCGGTGAGTGGCACATGTACCGTGATGAAAAGTTTACAGGGTTTGAGGTGCTGTAGGATAAAGAATCTGTGTCTTGTGTATATGTGTGTAGTTTGACCACATCGTGCTGTTTTTTTTCTTGCTGTTTGTCGAGGGGAGTATTTCTGATGTCGGTGGGCAGTTTAACTTGGGTAGCCCCACTATTTGGCCGCTGTCTCGTGGTTGCAGACGCGTTTTGAATGATAACCAAGCTGTAGGATTTGCTATTATTCTTTCGCTCCAGTGGACTATAATTCAATAAGATATTTCTGAAAGGCAGATTTGATTCATACTAACCTGTAGTGTGGTCGAGCGGGCATTTAACTGAGCCATTTAAATTCCCGAGTAGAGAAAATGGCCTATCCAGACCTCTGCTGCGGGATTAGCAAGGGGCTGAAAAACTTTGTTCTTCTTCTGTTATTATTATTTGGGGTTTTTTTTGTCAATACAAACACGACCCAATCTAAAATAAAACTGAATTAGAACATAACTTTTCATTCAAATTCACAGTTTCGTGAGGATAGATATTAAAACACTGCATGTTTTTTAGTTTCCTGCCCTTTTGTTGAAGTGTTTGTCTTGTTTTCAGCAGGTCAAACTTGATTCTTCTGGAGTCTCCTCTGGATGGGAAAGATGGAGAGGGAGTTGCAATGGTGGAAAGGACAGCTAGCTGCAGATATCCATCAGTCCCTCCGCGTCAAGGTGAGTCTCTTACTATGAGGCACTGCTTTAGTTAGATATAATTTAGTTGACATGAAGCATGTTTTCATTGTGTCAGGTGAATAAAATCTAAAAGTTACTTGGTAAGACTTGCCATCATCTAACAACCTGAAAATAATTAAAATGTACGGCTGCAATTAAAAGACACAATTAATTGATAAGTGGAGCTGGAGGAAGTGAATCAACAACACACTTGATGACTGATTAATCATTGTGCTAAACATTTGAAGAAGCCATTATTTTCATCTACAGAAATATTTCTACTGTGTTGATTTTTTTATTTACATTTATCATTAGTTGATGAATAGAAGTAAGTAATAAGTGCTTTTACTATTTTCTCATGTCAGCCAGGTAAATTAAGAATAAAATAATTAATTTCCTTCTCCTACGTGCTGATGCTCCACAATATATTGGAAGTTTGGGAAAAAAATACAGTTGCAGACTCCTGTTATCTATTTAAACATGATCTAAATTAGATTACATGGAGGAGTTAAGGCTCATTAATTGAGAACGTCTTAATTAACCTCAAAGTGTGATTATATTTCTTCCCATGTGTCATTTTAATGGATACATCTGTCACTTGACTGTCATGTCGCTGGGACTTTCCTGCCAGCTTCATGCTGAGAGAGATGAATAGAGATCAGGTTTGAGACGTCAAGTGCCTGAACGTGCAAGACATCGGTTGTAAGCATGCGTAGATGTAGAGCATCAGATGTTTGCGAGCCCAGTTGTTCAGTTTATTCATGTTGCACGGTCTCTGACTCAGAGTGAGCTGTCTGACGGTCTGTACGCATAGCGGGAAACTAAACAACACACCCACTCTTTTCTCACATACTGTAATGAGCGACAGATACTGTGTAATGTTAGGTTTTGATCTTCCTATATCAGCATTTTAGGCGCAACACAACGCTGACGGTTCACCACAGTATATACTGTATGATGCAGTCTGTCTTTAAAACGCAGTCAGTGTGTCAGGCCTTTTTGGGTTTTTTTTCAACCTCTACGTAGGTGTCTTTTGAGAGTGTAAAACTTGATGCACAAACATATTGAATGATTCTTGGTATATTGCCAAGAAGACATAGATTGGAATGGCAGCAGGATTCTCCTCTGCCATGAGCTTTTCTCGACTTCCTTATGTTCACAGCAAAGCATTTTCAACTGCAGAATTAATTAATTGACAGGTTCCTAAATCGTGTACTACAGTATATTATAAAAATAATAATATTGTGACAATTTTAACTGCTTTACATAACACAATGTAATACAGAAACAATACAGTTAAAACTGATATATTTCATTTAAGTAAGTAAAAATTACATAGAGGTTACAGATAAGGTAAAATACAATAAGACAGATTAAACAGGCATATGATGGGCTTCTCATGCATTTTGGACATTTATTATGTACCCAACAGTTGCTGTAGAATTATTCAGAAGTTTAATTGATAATAAAGAATAAATATCTGTTAAATTTTCTAATTTTATGACATCTATAGCGAATATCATTGTTTTCCAAGAATTGCTCATCTCCGTGTTGTATACAAATCAGAGTGGAAAAGAATGGTGAAATCAGTCTGAGAGCTGTGTGTTAAAAAAAAAAAAAAGGCCTTCCCATAGTGTTTGAATTTCCGGCATGGCGCCTGCTCCCCCATAGTCTCTTCCAGCCTTAATGACGTTTGCTGCAGTGATAATGCCCTGATGTGGGAGATAGCGGTGCCGTGTAGCATGTGGCAAATTATCAGACATGCAAATCAGGTGAAGGCAGCTGTGGAATCCTTAATTATGGTGTGGGTCCGCCACAAAGCACCTCTCCACCCTGCACAGACCCCCTCCCGGAGCCCCTCCAGACTCCAGAACACCCCCCTCTCTCCCCAAACCTCACATCCACCCCCCATTCCCCTGCTGCTCTTGTACCCCCAGACAGACAGATGGACCACAGGCAGAGGCTGGAGCAGTGGGAGGAGAGGAGAGTTTGGGGAGGATTGGGTGGTATGGATGGTTGTGGCACTGGGGGTGGAGCGGCTATATGTGGATTTGGGAGGGGGTGCTGTTTATTTTTGGGTACCATTCAAGTGTCAGTCTGAGCATCATTGTTTTAGTTGTGCTCAAAATAAATAGTTGATGGTTGGTGTAAACCTCAGTGTTATGCAAAGTAGCGATGGTAACATATATTTCTATGAGTTTGTTTTGAAACACTGTGCTTAAAAGTAAGGTTGGGGCTGACGTAACGCAGTCCTAAAATGATTTGTTTTGTAGCATTTTTCTTCTAATATAATGACCCCTCACTGTTTGAACTAAAGGAGATTAATCTACCAGTCCTCAATCCCTTTCTAAATCCAAATCAGAAGCTCTTGTTTTTATGCAGATATATAGAGTGAAAAACATTTTGAAAACAAAAACATTTTTGGGATAAGCAGCTTGAACACAGAGTAAGTAACTGCACAATGAGATAGCACACTCTGTGCCAAATGTTTTTGTTTCTCGTTCTGAGGCAGGTTTTGAAACTGGAGCCTTGAGCTCTCCTGTTCTTGTAGCTGTTGGTGATGATACCCGAGGCTGATTCAATGCTAATGTCCCCGGCTACCTTCCTTCCACTTTGAAACACATGCAGCTAATTGAACATGAATAGGAGATGTGCTAAGGGTGAAACCTAATCCTATCTACTACTCAACCTCCACTGAAGGGACCATGCCCCCCTAAACCACACACACACACACACACACACCACTTCTCTGCAGCAATGGTGAATTAAAGGAAATTGAAATGAGGCTAAAATAAAGTGAAGAATTTCCATTGTTAAATAGAGTTTTATTTTTGATATGAATGTGTCATACTCTGTAGCTCTCCTGACTGCAGTAAGACACAGTCAGCAGGGGATATGCATGGCTCACCATTATTATGCATATTCTTTACAACCCCCATGTTCCTCCACTGCTGCTTCCTGCCCACCCTGTTCTTCTCACCCTCGTGTCATTTGCACCCCATTCCTCTTCCCTTTTTCTCTTCAGGAGCTGAAGTTACCCATTTACCGCGCCCACTCTCCGCAGATTGGCATGCGACGGTACTTTGCGGACTTGCTGGCCATCCTCAGTAATCGCTACCAGCTATGCCCTACAGCCCGCCACCTGGCCGTCTACCTGCTGGACCTGTTCATGGACCACTATGATGTGGCTGTCAAGCAGCTTTATGTGATTGCCCTCTCCTGTCTGCTTCTAGCCAGTAAGTCCAATAACAGTCTTCTAGTCTCTTTCCTAAATCAGTTTGTGTTTGTTTAATGATTTCAGCGATGTTTTGTTCTATAGGGACCTTTATTTAAAGATCTTCACTTTTCCTGTTACCGAACTGTTTAGACTGATATTTTGGAAACTTTCTTAAGTCTGGGCTTAAATGTAGCTCAGAGGAAACCTCATTAGGATTTTTTTCTTTCCAGAACACTGTACTTTTGCTTTTTAAATGACCAAGCGTTGATATAAGTCTTGAGAGCTAAAAAAGATCCTGCGGCTGTGGTTTATGCACAGATGCACTAGGTGAAACATTTCCTACAACAAGGCTAATTTGACTTCTACTCAAGAGAACATGATAGTTTGTAATGACAGTTTACTGTAAGCTGCAGTGTTAAAAAAAAACAAGATTTCCTTTGTGGTAAGATGATTGTATCCATTGTTTTCAGAGAAACTGTGTCTGCAGAACTTTATCTGTGTCTTTGACCCTGACATGTCTGTGTTAGCTCTGTCATGGTCAGTCAATTTGAGATGAGCTACTCTTACATTTGCCAAGATCGACATGTACTGTAATTGAATTTGTGATTTCTCTTCTTTTGCTCTGTCAATGAAAACATGTTTTGTTGCAAAGGAAAATAATTCCTAATATATACATCTTTTATCTTTGTTTTCCAGTTTTTGCTCCTTCTGACCATCTCATGTTTTTCCTACCTAAACGTCTTGTGCAACGAGTTTCTTTTGCTGAAAGTTATGAGCAAATTTAAAACAGTTGTACATCGTCTTTAGACTGATGACTGGTTGATATTATTCTAGTTGCTGCTTTTCTCAAGCTGTGAGGGTTTGTTTAGAAGTGAGGAAAAAGATATTTAGTCCTTAGCCAACATGCTTCTCTGCTGTGAAATACAAAAATGTATTTTTCTGTGTTTCGTGTAAAGCAGGTGTGTTGATCAGTCTCTTGCTGCTGATGCATGGTGCATAATATGTGGTAGTGTGTCTCTGTGTCTGTCTGGTGATTAAGAGACTGTGCGGTTTTCTGTACATTAATGCAGCCCTTGGCATCATGGGTAATTAGACTAATGATGCCATCAAAGTGGGAGTCTGGAACAGGGCCCTCTCACTTGGGAGGGCTCAGAGTATGTGTGTGTAGATGAGTACAGGCCACCTTTGCAGTCAGAGTAGTCTCTCTGGTAGGATACATTTGAATATGAGGCTTGAAAGAGGTTTTATTTAAAGGCAATCTCATGAGAATCCAGGAATATCTTTGAGTGTTTTCTCATGGAGAGATATAAATACTGTCAAAGCAACCTGGACAGAGGTTCGTCTCCTTCTCTCTAATAGATTAAATCATTTTTTATTGAATCTATTGATTGTGACTTTCAGTTACTCAGTCTCTCTCTTATGTGCTCTCCTGCCTCTGACTCCTTCAGCACTCAAGGGAGTTTCTGCCATGATTGATGAAGGCATGAAAGGGCGTTTGATTCAAAGTAGTCTTGGGTTTTTATCTGTCCTGAGGTGCTTTGGAATCTGGCCTAGTTATTGAACGGCCTCCCCAGGTCCCTTTGCCTGCTTTTGACAGGCACATACATTGTCTTTCTTTAAATATTTCTGGCTTCCACAGTCAGTTAATTAATCGCTACCTCCTTTGTGCCTCTCAGCAGTCCCTGCTTAATCCTGTTACTCCACTGTGAGTGTGTTTTTGTAGGTTCTTGTTTGTTCATGGATGAGCTCTTTTTCATTTGAAAGCATTGTGGTCAGTTTTTTTTAACCAACAGCATTCAATTTGCTATTGACTGTTGTGCTTTTATTTAGAGAACTGAGTTAATTGCAAAGAACCCAATTACTCAAAACAGTATCTTGAAAATTTTAATGCCAACTTCAGTGAAGATTTGTCATTTCTGCTCTGCATATTTCTATTTAAAAGTCAGTCCACAAACTTATGTTTCTGTTGTGTTACATTCCATGAAGTCCTGCAGTGATCACATCAGTCTTCCTGGCAGTTTTTGCTCCCTGAAGTCAGAGCTCTCTCATACTTGCAGCTATTTGTTATGGTTAATGACATCACGTGTGTGCCTTTGTTGCCGGTACAAAAATGTTGTGCTTTGCTATTTTTTTTTCTCCTTGTTGTCTCAGTGTGTTCTATATTTATGTATAAAGTTGTTGTTGGGCTCTTGATGATGGCCATTAGATGGTTTTGTGATCTATTTTGTTCTGTGTTTTTAGCAGTCAGTTATTGTTGAAGCTTGATTCAATCCCTTTTTCCTCAGTGATAAATCAGTGAAGATGTCTAAACAAAAAAGAGCAGTCATATTGACAACACAGTGCACTTACATAGACTTCGGAGCCCGGGGGTTGGGAGGGGATGTGTGCTGAGGGGCACCTGCCATATGCTCTCCGAGTCAGGCCTCAAACAAAAGCCCATCAATGCAAGCAGGACTGCTAGCCAGCCAGCCAGACCCGTCCCAGGGAGGGGGAGGGGAGCAGGGACTGAGGGGTGGAGGTTGTGTGTGTGTGTGGTAGAGACTTGCCATAAGCTAACATTGCTATAGGGAAGATGGTTGCTGTAGCAACCTTGTGATAAACCTATGGATTTTTCTTCACCCGACCACCCTAATTAAGATTCAATTTGAAATCTCATCCATTAGAGTTTTCTATTTAAAGGCCATTGCTTTACAGACACATTACCACTTAACCGTCTGGGTTCTGGTGGCATCGTTTTACCTTTATTCTGCTGGCTGTGCTTCCTCTTCGTTCTCTCCCCTTGTCAGGCAGAGTGAGCTAGTCCTGGGACAGAGCGGCCTGTAAAAGCAACCCACCATCACTGGGGGGTTGGGAAGCAAGTAGAGCAGTACTTCAAAGGCAGGTTGGCTGCTGATGTTAAACAGGGTAGAAAGGGAGGGAGAGGTGGTGCCCTGCTAAGTGGGACATGTTAGAACTGAACCACCCAGCAGGATCCCCTGAAATGTAGATTAATGTGGACCCCACTTTATCCCCCCCCTGAGATTTGACAATAATTCAACTGGAACTGATGTCATGTCGGGATCAAATAAATTGTGTGGAAATGTATAGATGGGTTTGGAAATGTCAGTATCATCCAGTTTTGTAAGATTGTACCAAAGCATTAGTTCAATTTTTTAGCTGTTGTGTAATTCTAATCCACAAACTCTCACAAGTCAGAATTTAGTGGTATTCTGTGTTTTGTTGTGTAACGCTGGAGGCTCTGTTTGCCCACGCACTCCCTGTGTCAGTCCACATCACCCGTGAGGTAAGATGCTTTATACCCTCAGTCGAATGATCCCCCAAAACCCAATTTCTACAATTCTCCTTGGTCACCCAGGCATTAGCATCCAGGGTCGAGGGTCAGCCTGGGTCTACACTGCAAGCTTCCTAAGGCTAGTTGTTTTAAGGCATTGATTCTGTGATGGAGCTGTGACCAATTTTACCCCCCCCCCCCCCCAATGAAACATGAACCTCTTTTCTCTCAATGAGAAAAATCAACAGTTAAAGAAAACGTAATTGAACGGAAAAATAGTTTTTACCCAGTGTTGTTTGTCACGTCAAGATATTTTAGTCTTTACTTTACTTTACTTGTCCAAGTGACTTACAAGGAGAAGACACAAGCAATTACCATTTGGTTTCTGTAAATTCTGAGTTACTAAATTCTGAGTTAGGTTTTCTATTAAAAACGTTTTTTCTAAGCATTTACAAACCATGTTGTCCTGTTTTTTACAGATCTGTTTCCAGAACAGTCATTTTGTGACATTTTAATTTCTTTTGCTGGTTAAAAAGTGACCAGTAGAAACAGAGTCCTTTCTGTGTGTGTGTGTGTGTGTGTGTATACAGCTCTCAGGTTTCCTAACAGCCCCTATCACTCTAAGCCCCTCCCCACCCGCACCTCCACCCCCACCTTTTCTACAATCAGCACACCTGGGAAGAGGCCCTGCATCCCAGCCTTACCTCTTCCTAACCCCTGACCTCTAACTTCTCCCCGTTGACTCGACCTTTTCTCATCATCACCATCACCTGTGGGTGCAGTGAAAAAGGATAGGTACATATATACAGGAATACATTGAACTTTATAGAAAGGCAGCTGCTGTAGATAAAAAGGAAGGCATCTCTGTGTCCCTGCTTGCGGAGTTACGATAGGATCATTTAGCTACCTGCATTCCAGGTAGGCTGAACTCACAGGACAGGAATGCACTGTCTCTCCGGCCATTCTCAGACTGACGATAGGCTGTGATGGTGTTTACATGTTGCTCCAGGGTGTCACTGAGAAGATGAAATACACTTCACAAAGTTCAGTTTAAAGGTTTATCATACACTGAGACACTATACAGTTTGTGGTTAAAATAAAAATATGTACAATCTACAGTACAATCAAAGATAAAAATAAGACACACATACATTTTTTCCATTGATCAGTGTAGTATATTTTAGAAAAGAATTGTTTATCAGAGTAATTTTTAAAACCAGTGGGAATTAACCCGTAACATGAAGTCTCAGAAATCATTAGGTATTAAAAAATCGTACATAATATTCACTGATACGATAATTACTCGACTAATTAACAGTTCTGCTAATGTCAACCTATATTTAAATGAACATATATTGTGTCAGGATATCCTGAAAAATTTTAATAGCAAAGGCTTATAGACACAGAAAAGGAGGGAATACACACATAAGTCAATGATTTTACCCTTAGGATTAATGAAATCAAATCTTAAATTTTCTAACTGGTGTGTCTCAAACACATACTGTATTCCTGTAGGTTTCTCTAAAGTTACTGTTTTTGCTGTTGCCTTCCATGTTTTTTCATGTGCTTCATCACTCACAGTAGTAAACCAGGAGAGTAATCACAGAGCACAATGAAGAGATTGACTTGTGCTGTGTATCTCTTCAGATCAAAGAGCCTGGAATTGTGTGGAGATTGGTGGTATTGATGGCTTTTTATGGCAGTGTCTGTGTGGACATAGCAGTCTAGCAGCAGACAGAGCCCTGTTGCAAAGGATATGGGGGTGAGAGAAAGTGTGCCTGGGTTGTGGAGCGAGCCCTAGTGGGTGTAAACCACCTTGTTTCACTGTGCTTCCTGTTCTGCTGGAGAGAGACGCCATTACTGCGTCTCTGCTAATTACCCCTCTGGCCTGTTGGGCTGCATGTCCCTCACTCCCCTCCCCTCATGCTCTCTCTTCCTCTCTACTGCTCTGCTTAAAGACAGGTCACAACATCCGTGATAAAACCGACACTTTGTAGGAAGGCACTCCCCAAGACATGGGCACAAAGAGCTAAATGAGGTTCAACAATCAGAACAGTTGTAGCCTGTCAGGTCATTTCTTGGAGTGTACATTTGCAGTTGCATCTCGAAAAAGTCAATAAAGTCCTTTTTTTAGAATGTTTCCTTGGTTTTAGATTTCAGTCAGATATGCATATTCTGTCAAAGCTGATACATAATTTAAAAATGTGAACTAGTGGATATAATAATTAGTATCTGTACAACAGCAGCTGAGTGGCACTTCGTCAGCAAGCAGCAGTGTTTGCGCTTGAAATGTTCTGCATATATGTAATGCAGATTAATTAGTTTTTCTAGCTCTCTATAGAGGCATCACAGTCCGGTTTGTGGTCAGGCTGCTGCTCACTACACTTTCATTAATGTGGTTAATTAGATAAAGATAGTTTGTCAAATGTATCAGTTAAATCCATATATACTAGTTGGTGTTAACCTATTGCAATCATATCGTTATACCCTTATGTTATCCGATAAATAAGAAGTAGCGCTGCAGAAATGCATGTAATATTTAATAGCTACTTATAAAACACTGTAATGTAGTTGTAAACAGATATATGAATATTTTATGTTTAATAATTCCCAGTAATTTTGTCAGTCAGGTCCATTATAAATCTACAATGTGTCCCCACATTTTACTATTTGAGGCACATGTGTTGAAAGGAAGCCAGAGTAACCTGACACCTTCTTGGCCTCATTTTAAAGTTTGAACAGAGGCCTGTTCATTAAAGGCAAAGTCACCCCCGTCCATTGGCCACAGGGACCCCAGAGGCCTCGGGGCTGTTGCTATGGAAAAGAGGATGTCTTGGGACGGGGAGGGGGTTCACCATAATGGCATTGCTGTGATGTCTGAAAGAATCTAGAGTGAGTGAGAAGGACAGAAATATAAGAACAAAGCTGACTGGCTTTTTCATAGAAAGTGTTAGGCTTGTATAATCCACAGTAAATGCTCCACTCTCTGAAAGCCTATAGTGATGCGTCCCAGGCCTGTTAGTGTAATAACGTAGCTTTATGGCCAGATGTTGAGAAATAGTCTGCTTAATTGCTAATGCTTCACAGGCAGTTGTTAGGGTTTGTGGAAGCTGGGGGCTTTTTTAGAGCTCACCATAAACCTGCTGCATGTGGCTTCAGATCAGGGTATTCAATATATAACACTGAAAGTTATTGAACATTATTTTTTACACTGTCCACCACCTTCAGTCCATATTAACATGTTAGGCTTTAAGTATTAAGTATGTCTTTACAACTACTAGTGGGATTAATGTTGATGCAGATGTGAGAATGAAACTGTTCAAAGTCTATAGATAAATGTGTTTTTGGAAAGCAATACATACAAAACTGCTTGACGAAATGCCACATTTAATGCCACTTTTCATGAGTTATTTTTGTTTTATAACTTGCAGACAGCACAATACAGAGGAAACCTTTGTTTATTCATGTTAATTGTAACCGAAATAAACTGCCCACTGAGGTGACAAGATGCAGTAAATAACCTCACTGTATCTGTTTCTTCCCAGGTAAGTTTGAGGAGAAGGAGGACCGGGTTCCCAAACTGGAGCAGCTGAACTCTTTGGGCTTTATGTGTAGCTTGAACCTGGTTCTCAACAAGAGGGATCTAATCAAAATGGAGCTTCTGTTGCTGGAGACCTTTGGCTGGAATCTATGCATGCCCACACCTGCCCACTTTATTGACTACTACCTCCATGCCTCGGTGCAGGAAGGTGACCTGTACAACGGCTGGCCCCTCTCCTCCCTCTCCAAGACCAAGGCTTTCATGGACAAATATACTCACTACTTTTTGGAAGTCTCACTGCAAGGTAGGTTACAAAGAGGAGGGTGAACTAGAATTGTTTTTTTACATTAATTCATTAGCAAGTTTGACCAAAGACTTAATGAAACTCTTGTCTCTGGGTTCTTCTAGACCACGCCTTTCTGAGTTTCCGACCATCCCAGGTTGCTGCTGCGTGTGTGGCTGCATCTCGCATATGCCTTCAGATTTCCCCAAGCTGGACAGCCGCTCTACATCTGCTGACAGGCTACACCTGGGACCACCTCACACAGTGCATTGAACTTATGCTGCTGTAAGAGACACTCTAGACATGCACACAAGAAATAAAAAAAAATCTCTAACACTATGCCAGGCCGGGGATAGGAGCCTTGAGTTGTAGTGGGTAACTCAAAGTGGAAGACATAGCTTTTGCTGTCTCAGTACACATTTGGTTGTCATGGTTTTGGATTACAACCAATCTGTATATCAGTATCCTCTGACAAAGCCTGATCATCTGATAATGCTAGCTGATAGCCTCAGTGCTGTGTAATTAATTTGCACATTTCCTGGTCAGCGGGATTTATTTGTGTGCATCTGTGTAAGGAGAATTGTTTGCACATGTTAATACTACTTGTGGTGGCTGATAAGGATTCGGCTGTTAATGGATTCATCTGAGCAGTCACAGCAATACAGTGATAATCTTTGTAATTCAAGACCAATTTGTATTTTTGTCTGTTTTTAATGCGACAATGTCTGAAATGTCTGACTTCTCTGTCCACAGTGCTCATGACAACGATGTTAAGGAGGCCAACAAAACCAAATCCACTCCTCCTCACCGATCCTCCTCTGTACAGTCTCAAACCCCGACCTCGCACCTCTCTCCAGTGTCAGCCATCCAGAGACCGCCCTCCTCCTCCACCTCCTCCACACCACAGCTGCTCTTTCGGCCTGATGGCTTCCCACACCTTTCCCAGCATTCCCCGTCCCTGTCCCAGCTGCAAGTGCTAGCTGACTCCCAGGCTTTGGGGCCTGTAGTGAACGTGTCTCAGGATTTCCTTCAGAGCCACAGGATGGGTCTGCTAACTGGGGCTCCTTCCATGACTCCTGCTGGTGGCTTCTCCTCCTACCCGAGCCTGACCACGAGTCTTCAGCAGGGAGCTCGTGCAGTGCCGCTGCAGGGCCCAATTTCTGTGCAGATGGCCCTCGCCGGGGAGCCGCGACACTGTCTGAGTATGGCCTATAGTGGGGGCTACTTGGGGGCTCATCACACATTCGCTGCTGGCTGCTTTGACAGGTGACGCCAGGAGACGGAGAGGGAACACAAACCCCTGAGGGAGTGCACTGCCGTGCTTCCATCCATCCCTACCCCGAAGCATCCACTTACAGACCTTCTCTCTCTCTCCGTCGGCACCACAACACCTTCAGCATGTCCAACCTCCCCGTCCCTCTCACAGAGACGCCTCAAACGCAAGCAGAGGTCCAAAGGCAAAAAAGACCCAGTGGAAGTCATCACACTGACGTGACAAATGCTCCACTGACTCATGAAATACTGAGATATTGAAAAAAATGTTATGCCATATTCTGAACTGGTTTTATACGTCTGTGTTTTTATGAGACTGTCATCACTGTGAATGAGATGAAAGCAGCCGTGTGATTCAACATCCACCTCATTCAGTGCCTGTTCTCAGTTGTGTGATAGCTGAGCCAATTTTAGAAGTGTACAGAACACAAAGTATCTGTGATAAGGATATCTTGCTGCTTGACATACATCCAATCCCAAAAAATGAAAATGTCTCAGAGAGGAAAATTGGCTGGTATTGTTTCTCGAGCTGCCATTTAGGAGAAATAGAAGAAGAAACGAAAGCTTGTTGCTGACTTGGCAGAAAACAAACAAACAAAAAAAACTATGTATGATGGTGAAATCTGGCTGTGTTTCCTGAATGTCAGCAAAGTTTGAACTAAGACCTGTAGGTTCTAGCTAAAGAACCTCTCTGGGAATTCCTCACCACATAAGACCTCAGATGAGACGAATAATCTTTTGTTTTGTTCACAGCAGTTGAAGCCCGCTGCTCTAACATGCCTGCAATGTTAAATGTTCTTTTCTTACCGTCTCTCGTCTTCTCCCCTATCTCCAAAGTTGTGGCAGAGCCCTCACTCCCGGGTGAAAATGTGGCTCTTGTGCAGCTGCAGGCTGTGTCATACTAAAGTTGTCATTTCTCCAACACCACTCAAAGAATTAAACACAAACTGATGTGACTGGACCAGCATGGTGAAGGAGACGTGGACTTTGGTTGTTTATTGTACATATGAATTGCTGCTGCCTTCTTAAGAACTGTTGGTTCTGTGTCTGTGTTAATGACTACAATGTTTACATGAACCACTATCAGGGACTTGAAGATTACTTGAATATGATTAAACATGCCATAGCTTTTATTTATGGTCATCCATTTTCTGTTAATTCTTTTTATTTTATTATGTATATTTTAGCTTTTTTTTATACCAACTTAGAAATACACCATTGATTAATCTATGTACCTGTTTAAAGAAGCTGTAAATCTCAGGTTTTAAGGCTGAAAACTAGCGGCCTTCCCATTATTCTGTGCTTTTATGCTTTAAAGTGGATGCTAATGGAGCATCTGTGGGGTCTGAAATAACCCCTTCTTCATCACTGGACCATACTCTGCTTACAACCTATTATCTGAATGCACAAAACGGTCTGTTTGCATTATTGTGAACAACCTCATGGTCACTGCTTTCACACACAAACATTTGTAGCCAGTCATTGGTAATTGCTTCCAACATTTCTAAAGCTACAATCTTCACTTCCACTTGAAGTTTAAACGCATCCAGATTACCATTGCCAGTTGCCCACTGGTTACCTTAGTGCTACCTTAAATAACCAAGGTCTAAGGAACTAACAGTTGTGTTCAGTAATGATAAATCTGTTTATTATCCCAATTAATTGCAACATTTGATAATATTGAGAAAAGAAATTCCATTATTAACGTTTAAATTGCTCTCTTATTTGACAAAGAAGAACATGACATGTTCATATTGAAACTGAAACTACAAGTTTGGAGTTTGTGCTTAAAGTCAGAAAACATGCTTTTAAAAAAATAGTTTGCTACTTTTCTGTCAGTCGATTAATCCACTAATTGTTCTAGCGTTGACTGAATTTGAACCGATGGCTCCTCTTTTGTGTGGTGGAAAATAAAAACATGTCCAGGAAGAATTTTGTAAAAATTTTGATTGTTGCTAGTTACTGTTTGCAAATCTTACTCAAACTTTATATTTTGGCTTAGCTTTTTAAACTGTTCTGCTGTGGACACTGGACGTCTTAAGATGCGAGTCCCTCGTCCTCAGCAGCTGCCACACTCGAACTGACACTACATGAATCTTTTCTGACAAAACTCTTAATATAATCACGAGTCACCAAATCGTATACAGCTGTTTGTTTCCCTACCACTTAAAAATGTGTTAATGTGCTTTTCTTTCATTAAAAACTAAGACACTATGCTTTTGTTTTGCTAAAATTTGTGTATAGTTTCGTTACTACTTCTGTATTTCTTTTGTTTTCATTGTATTTTTGGTTGATGCTTTTTGTGAGTCACCAGATGAATGCTGTTGGTGTGAACTAGATTTTTTTTTTCTTAGAGTTCAACTTGCTCTTTTCCGCATAATTCATGAGCAACTTCTCACTGAGGTATTAAAGGTGCAATATGTTGCTTTTTTCCTGTATAAACTGACCACAGCCATCACTGTCTTGTGTACACCACTGGTTCATTTTTTTGTAACTTATTTTTGATGATTGTGTGATTTGACTTGCTGTAGTTTGGTTTCCTCTAGAGGGCAGTGGGATTTGAACACAATAAGTATGTTGCATATTGCAGCCACTTCCTTTGAGTGACATATTACTGAATGCTTTTGTCTTTTAGCTAGAGTTTTACCCTGCATTTTTCCTCTCCTGCGAAAGGTGCTGACGTCACTCTCACCAAACATCACTTGTCTTATGTTATAGTAATGAAACAACACCACAAGCTTCCAATTTATATTTTTTATATTATTTTGTACCAATCTGTAGTTATGTGACACTGAGTGATAGAAATTATTTTATCATAATGTGTCATGGAAAAATAAACACACAAGTGAACTGAGATTATGAGGGGTGTGTTTTTTTTTTGTGCAATCCTGTCTGCAGCTTTTAAAGGTGTCTTGAGTTGGTTCAATGGGAAGTCAGTGTTGCAGGTCTGGAGACGAGGTTTTAATAATCACTCAATTAACAGAATGGTGGTGATGTGTAAGTTAATTAATTCACTCGCATGCTGTACCTAAGTAAAGTTTTAGTATAGTGTATTTCTACTTCACAGTAAATATTTTCTCCACTACATTTATTACAGTAGTTAAATTTAATATAAAATAATCTGATCAATCTTTGTTTAACAGAATTCAAAGTCTATAACAACTTCAAAAGTAAAATACATGTTATAAATGAATGAATTAATCACTAGTATGATTACTTTGTGCGCTTTAACTTTTACTTCTCTGATAACACTTTAATTACGTCACTGATTTAAACGCAGAAGTTTCACTCTTATTTACATAGTGTTTATGTAATGTTTGTATTGTAAAGGATGTGCATGCTTTCTCTCTCCACCATCTGTCTGATGCACATAATTTCATCTTTCAACCTCTGTAACATAACCATGCACATGTAGCCAATATTCAATAATATGAGCATTATAAGTTAAATAACAAATTACTCCACATAAGTCACATGATTTGTGACTTGCTAAAGAAGAAAGAGAATCTTCAAAAGTCCTGGGTGGGGGGTGCAGAGTGGGCTGCTCAACCTATATCTGTAGTAAGTGTCTGCATATATATGCTTTAAGGTTTTACAACTCTATCAGGGCTGCTGAATATAAATTAATATATATGTTACTGTTCAAAGGTTTGGGGGGACTTAGAAATGTCATTGTATTTTAAAAAGAGAAGCAGATTCTGTTTTTTTTAAAATAGCATAAATTAGTCAGAAATACATTGTTAATAATGTAAATGACTGTTGGAGCTAGAAACGTCTGTTTCTTTATTGGAATATCTACATACATCAGTGTACAGTGTTATTTCTGTGTTATGTTTGCTGCTAAAGTTTATCCATTTAAAATGCTTCATGATCCTGATGAAACCCTTCTGTCATTATGTTGAAAACTGTTGTGCTTATCATACAAATAAATTAAGAGTATAGTTTCATCTCACAAGTCCTGGAAGCTTATGGTGCCCGCAAAAGACCAGTCTCCACAGAGTCTCAAAGATTAAGATGGGTAAAAAAACACAGACACTGGGCAGAGGAAAAAAAGTGTTATGGACAGAATACTTGTGAGATGTAAAATGCATAGAGTCAGAGAGATTAAAATGTGCTTCTTATTTTTGGAAAATCAGATTTAGCTGATTTATAGAGGAAGGAGGACGCCTCTTAGTGGTGATAATGGAGATGTGCATTTTCTTTCCTGCAGCTCAACGCAACATAATCCAAAACAACAGCGTGGAAGACTCTTAACATTTGTCACAATCTATGTATTATATTGTGTTTTTTTGGATGCTCATTTACACATTAGCTAGATAACCACACTTTTGCAATTTTGTTTCACCTTATAATTTTTTAAATAAAATTATAAGAAAAGAACATCTGTTTTTTTAAATTTTTTATCTGGTTATTCAGAAGTCTGGAATCAGGCATAGTAATACAGCTCATAGAATACTGTTCAGTGCACCACCATCAATCAAAAGTCAACTGAAAGAAACTATATGATACCCTCTCAACAAACAATATGTTTCCCTGTGGCATTTGTTCTTGCAGGGATGTGGAACTCTTATTGTTTGCACAGGTGTTTATGATATTATGTTTATGACAGTGGAAAACATCTGCAGGCACAGTTACCATTAATCAAATATCTATTAAAGTATTCAGCCACCCAGGCTGAGCAAAGGCTCAGTCCTGCTCAGCTCATGTGCCTGCAGCGATTTATTTTTGCTTAGTTGTGTTGACAAAAAAACAGACATCCCCTGCAGATGTGTGGCTTCATTTAGTTTATTTGCATTATAAGGATAAGACAACTCAGAAATAAAAGAAGGCAACAGAACTGGATAACAAGTATGAAGAAATTCAGATGCCTAACAATCAGGAGGCCTCATTTTTAAAGGATTACGCATAAAAAAGAAAGTCTAAACACATCGATGGTGGCCCAAGTAAAACTGACATAACCATGTGGAATTAACTTAACTATAAAAACAAGGCTCCAATTTTCAGGATAAATTTTAAGCAGCATTTTTCCGGGACTAGACGTAAAGATTTCTCTCAGTTGCATGCAGGGAAAGGAGAGCAGAAATCGTATGTCCTGTGTACAGTGCATGCTTTGGTGTTACTATATGTCCAGTGTAATATTCTACCTCTATGCCTTCTGGGTTTGCAGATGTATTTCACAAGCCTGTTTTTGACTTTGACTAATATTAATCCTTCCTCTGTGTCCGTCTCAGAGGTGTATAAAGTACACAAACCCAATACTTAAGTAAAAGTATTTGCCTAGAAAAATTCTCCACTACAAGAAGAAGTACCCTTTCATTTTTCTACTCAAGTAAAAGTACTAAAGTACATGCACAAAATCTTGCTTAAAGTACTCGACTAAGAAAAAAGTGTATTTTAACAATATAGAATTTGATGCTGGTGAAAACATAAATCTTGAAGTTTTGTCCAGATTTGTTCAACGAATTCTCAAAGGTGAAAATTATGCTAAAAATGTGTTGTTGCCTACAGACTGTGGAACAGAAACAGAATTTGGTGAAGGTGGAGCTGATTTTAACAGCTTATATAGTGACAGGAAGTTTATCCATATATGATACATCATCCTTTTACTAATATATAATGATTTATATAAGAATCTATTCCTGCAAAAAGGAACTAGTAACTGATGATGGTAAAATAAATATAGTGGAGTAAAAGTAAAAGTAACATAAAATACAAATACTCCAGTTCAGTACAAGTAGCTCTAAACTGTACTCAAGTACTGTACTTGAGTAAATGTACTTAGTTACTTACCACCTCTGGCCCATCTATCATGGCAGCTATAGAGGAGGTCTATGTTGTGGTATCTTAGTAACACCTTGCCATCTTTTAGGCGTTGGCGTTGTGAGATTTGGCAGCTAGGATTTCCCCTTTTGCTCTTGTGTTGGAAGCACTGAGATCAGGTGCTTTCTGTGACAATCTGTGACTTTTGTATTCATGTTTTGGGTCTACATCCTTTGGTGACGATAGTGGGAGCTGTATTTCTGTGTAGTGTCTCACTCATTTCCACCTGCTAACACACTGATCTAGCTGACCTTACATGCATGAGATCTGTGTCGATGCAGTGTAAAAGACTTGCGATGGCTGAGTTGCATCTTATTGTATCTCCCTACTCCCTACATGCAAGTTAGTGACAGCTTCTGATAACCTGCAGTATCTCCCAGTAAAGTAAAATTCTGAATTCCCATCCTTCAGTAGCATTTGGAAACCTGCAACCTGCAACATATTGTGCAGGCCGTAAGTCACAAACGATTAAGGCATGAGTGACGTTTTTTGATTCAGTTACTGGAAAATATGATAGTAAACATGAAAAAAACCCCAGTGACAATTGTCTTGTTTAACTCATGAGCTTGAATCAATAGTGTAATCCAAACCATAAGAAGGATGACAAAACAAAACTCTAATTATGTTTACATTCTTCTCTGAAACATTTGCTGAAACTGGATTTTCTGGTTATTCAAATAAATATGACTGAAAGACTCAAGACAAATTCACCTGGTTTGTTCAGCAGAAGTGAGTTGGGTGTTTATAGTAAAAGAATCCCCGATTACTACCAAATCAGGTTACAATATATTTATTGGATTTTTATCAAGCATGATTACTGTTACAGATGAACGGTTTCGTAGTGTAACATACTTCTTTCCAGTTAGAACTGGAAGTATCAACGAGAAACTACGACTTGCTCCTCAGTTGCAATGGTCACGTTAACCGTCTTGCTTCCGGTAAGTGGAGCAAGCATTTTTCATCATGTGCTTTAGATCCCATATCCTCTTTTCCATTGAAACATGTTGAGTCTCGCAGTATTAGATCCTTTTGTTAACTCTTGTGAATGTCACACCCTTCTCTCCAGGAGTTACGCAAATCTATAGGGTAAGGAAGATCAATATAAGAATGATTTAGAGTCAAAATATAAAAAACTACACTACTATCTACAATACATCCAGGTTGTACCCTGCCTCTTGCCCAATGACAGCTGGGATTGACTTCAATGGATGGTTATAATAAACTGCAGCTTATATTTATGATACTGAAGTTACACTGGGAGGATTTGTGAGTGAAAATGATGGGGTCCTTACTTGTGTGAATAAGCGGTAATTTCTCTTACCATGACTAATTTGTTGTCAGTGATCTCTGCTGTGAAGTGATACTGAGGAAACTGTATTGAAACCTTGCCACCTTCCATAGTGACAGGGGCCTGCAGTTCACAAGGACAAAAGGGCACAGAGCTTGACCATAGAATCACTTTGTCAAAATATGACAGTTATGCTGGCAGATTATCATTTTCTCCTGTGCTTGTTGTTAACTCACCGTGAATTTGGAGCCTGCCATTGTCATCAGCTCACATTCCTGGCCAACAGTGAACTTATTGGACCACGTCCAGTTGGGAATGCTTTGTGTCCAAGTAAAGTTGTCCCCATCCTGAACCACCTCTGTTATCACCTTGTGGTCAGTCTTGGCATGGAGAAGTCCTGTGAGAAAGCAGGTGAAGTTTCACATAAAGAAATCTAAGAAAATGTTTATCCGTATATCTTGTAATGTCTGTAATAATAATCAATAATTGTTTATCTAATACCTATTTCTTTCAGAAACTCCTCATAGTTTTCTTGACTCTCCAGCTCATATTTCCCATTGAAAGCCATGACAATAAAAGAGAAGAAGAAGGGAAGTAAGGAGTTTGAGACAAATGAAAATAGAGGAGTGGCCTCCTGCAGATATGTTTTTTTGAAATACTGCCAAACCCGCCTCTTCCTTTTCACTCACACATATTGCTACAGTGTGTCATTGCCATGCGCGCGTGAAAAATGACAGCAGTGTTTTTCCAAGAATACTGGTCATATTGTTTTAAGCTCCAGGGTTCTTACTTGTCAAAAATTGAAAGCATTTCCATGCTCCTGTGAATGTCAGGTTTTTCCAGCACTTGCGATGTTTCATGGGTTTGGTTTGCAAGTTTGAACACGTAGGATGTAACAAAGCACTCAGAACATAAAATGCTGTCTGAGTACATGGTATCAACATCCTTTAAATACAGGACATGTTGGTATTTTCAAATGTTGTAATATTTTCTTTCTTTGACTAGTGGATATCCCACCATTCACTGCAGAGGCTGCTGCATCATTTGATGTGAAATGAATGTGAAGTGTTTTCAACCAAAATATAAGGTTCAGACCTTTTCGGGTGATACCTCCCTTTCAGCTGGAAGTGGTGAGGCAAATTGAAGGCATGTTCGTTTCTTATTCACCTTCTGAGCTTTTATCTTTCAGAAAACCTGAAAAAAAGAGAGGAATACTTTGAAAAAGTACTGTATGAAAAACTGACTTACACTGACTTATTTTTGAAATATGTAAGTCATGAACACATACAACTGCCTAGTTCACTGATAAGGATGTACATGTGTGGTATTTACTGCTAAAGTTACTGTACATTCCTATTCAGACAATCAGGGAGACAGATCTAAATGTAATATTAGCACTGACACATTTCTGAAAAATATTTACAGATAAGGAAAAATAACACTGATTTGTTCTTGCAGTATGTACTGTAGTGATGTTGATAAGAAAAGGGACGACAAACAGATTCAGGCTAATTATTTTCTCCTGCTTCCAGTAGTTATGCTAAGCTAAGCTAACCCTTTTCTGATTTATTGAACGTACTTGAGAGTGGTATGAAACAGACCATGTTCAGTGACAGAACTTTGACCAGAATTAGAAAGTTTTCCAAGGTCCCAACAGCAATCAAAGAATAGAGCCCAGAGCAAGTGGCAAACTCAATTAAACAGTTTTAATACGCACAATAAAAATATTTAAATACAGAATAAAAAGTGTTGCAGCATTAAAAACAATCACAATAAAATGGCTATTTCTGGTTATCTTACATATATACATAAGGCTTAAAAGGTGGCACGATATCTTAGTGGGTCTGAACCACCTCTCCCTGGTCAGGTATAAAAGAAATGGGATGATACACTTTGGACATGACAAACCCAGTACGAGAGCCGATATGTACTGTCTGGCACCTGTCCAACTACAATTTCCCCAAGGTGATCAATAAATTATCAATTATCATTATTAAATAATCAAAGTTCTAATAAAAGGAAATGGACGCTATGTTTTGAGGAAACCTTCCTTCTGTAACACACAATTCTGTAGGTTGTTTGTAACAGCAGTAAAACTTGACCAGCAGAGACGTATTAATGTTGGGTGATGTCTAGCAGATGACAACCTTTTTTTTTTACATATGTGTCTATTAAGATATTGCCTTTAGTAAACTGCAATTTGTCGGAGATGTAGAATAAATCTGGAAAAATGAGATTAACATCACAGAGATACAGCTGAATCCTGCTGGTTATGTCAAAACACAATAGACCACCCTAACAAGATCCATGCTATCATCAACAGGCTAACACACAGGAATCATCTTGAAATGGTCTCCAACATAACGACAGAGTGAGCTTGTCTACCAAATTTTGAGGAAGAGTTACTCAGAATCTCACAATCTAACAAGGACACAAACACTTGACGATAGTTCTTGTTAAATAAGACATAGAGGAAAGGGTTCAGAGAAGAGTTTGCATATCCAAGCCACGTGGAGGCCTCTAGGATCAGGGGGCTGATGTTGTAGCCTTTCAGAGGATGGAGTATGTTCAAACAGAAGAAAGGAAGCCAACAGAACAGGAAGACCCCCATAATCAGACCCAGTGTCTTAGCAGCCTTGCTTTCCTTCTTCAGAGAACATCTTTCCATGAGGGCCTGAACCTGCTGGCTGGAGTTTATTCTCAGGGAGTTCTGGTTCATCTGAAGCTGCTCAGTATGGTGCTCGATTGCATGAATCCACCTTGCTTGTTTCTGGGCTACTATGAAGATTTTCCCATAGGCAAACAACATGAAAATCATTGGGATAAAGAAAGACATGACTGAGGTTGCAACAGCAAAGGGGATGTTAAACGTGGTCAGACAGGTCTGAGTATCCTGCTGTGTACTGCTGTTCAACAAAGCAGCAGTATTGGGAGCATACATGCCAAAGGAGACACAAATGGTGGAGATGATCATAGGCAGTATCCAGCAGAACAGAAGCAGCAAGGCCACACATCTAGGAGACATTCGGGCAGGGTAGTGCAGGGGGTCACATATTGCTATGAATCGTTCCAGTGCAATGCAGCTGAGATTAAAAATGGAGCATGTACAGAAGGTGACGTCCAGTATGAAGTGAACTCGGCAGAAGCAGTCCCCAAAGTGCCAGGTGTCGATGGAACGCACCAGACTGAAAGGCATCACCAACACTGCAACCAGGAAATCAGCCATTGCCAGGGAAACCACAAAAGCATTGGTGGGCGTCCAGAGGCTTTGGATACGTGCCATCGCGGCCATGATGAAAAGATTTCCCACGATGGCGAAGATAGGGATAGGAAGGAGCAGGCATAAGATGGAGACTCTGACAACACTGCTGTGAAATACTACAGAATCGCTGCTGTCAGTAGTCAGGCTTTGGTTTCCTGAGGTGTTAGTCTCTGGGATGGAAATCATGATGCAGCAAAAACCAAACCATCAACCACTCGAAATAAATCCATACGGCACACTTCAAGTGGATACCTTTCCCTTTAGTGCTGTCATATCACACTGCTCAATCTAAATCTGACACTGTTCCTTCACCATATGGAGCTACATCACGTGTACCAGATGCTCTTTTGTATTTGTCTGTTCATCTGTGTGTTTGTGCGTATGTCCAATATTGATTTATTGTCCTGACAAAGCCTTCGGGAGTAAATGATTAACTGGCATTTGCCAGAAGTCATTGGGTAATGAGGTAAGTGAAGAAGTATGTACGTACTACATATACAGTTACATGTCTTGTGGATGAGCAGTAATCAAAGGTCTATATAAACACTGGCAATGTTCAAATAAATAACAGCCTTCTTCTTACCTCAGACACACAAAACTGTGCATATCTCGTCATCTATTCAGGACATATTTTTCCTTTAAACAAATAATATGCATACCTGACCATTTATTATCATGACATCTTGAATAATATTAAGGTACAATAGTGTGTGTTCTTTTCACAAAGTTACAGAGATTTGCTACATTTGAGCAATGATCCAAGTTTATTCATGTACTGATCACATTTCAAATATTGATTTTTAGAACTTTTTGAACATCAAACACAAACAAGATGATATTTGATGATTGTGCGCACAGCAGATAAAAAGGTTATATTTTATTCCCACAACATACCATGAAGACATCAAGTGGCTGCAACAAAATGGTGATCATTTGTCTTGTTACACGTTTTACATGAGTCCGGTACTTTTTTGTGTTCAGTCTTTTTACAGCAGCGGACTTGGATTTTCTTTGAAGGGATGGATGTGTTGGGTAGAGTGCTTTTTTTCAAAATGTGTCCTTTCACCTTCAAATTTTGTTTTTGTTGAATCAAAATGCATGCAATTGTGACTTTCTGGTCCCAAAGAGGGTGGTGAGCTGTGTCTTCAACCCTTTAATGTTCATTGAAAGAAATCATCCTGTCAACCATATGTACAATAAAATAGGATAAACTACCAGTGATACAGCAGCATAGTCATAATTTAGATATCACAACCTCACAATGACAACTAATGACAATCCACTGACTGAAGAATGATCATGGACCATGTACAGTAAATGCAGCAAATTCAAACAACCACACTCTGTACTTTAATCCCTGTAAAGATTGAAAAAGTCACATTTTTGCACAGCTCAGCAGTCACACCTTGTCCTCAGGCATGACACTGCCTTTGTTGAGACCTCCCTTCTCTCTATTCTTGCAAAAGGAGAACGAGAAAACACCAGTCTCTTCAGCTGCTTTTCGTCCTCCTACCTCCCCTCTCGGAGCTCCTGGCTGGCAGTCTGTGGCGCTGCCAGGCAGCAGGTTGGGCGTAGAGGGAGTTGGCGTGGTAGCCCCCCAGATATATAGTGTTTCCCCCTCAGGACAAGGTGGTAGACTCTTGCTTAGGTAGCTAGGACTTGGACTGGCTGAGGACGGCAGAGTATGCTGGCTGCCATTTAAGCAACTGGAGTTGTGATCTGCAGAGCCTTTGCGTGAGTTTCCAGAGGAGCTGAAGTTGGACGAGCGGTAATTATATGCCCTCCAGCCAGGACGTTTCTTCTGGTGACACTGGCATCTTAGGATGCGAATGAAGGCCAGCTTAAACTCACGGTTGTAGCAGGGGTAGATGATGGGGTTCAGACAGCTGTTGAAGTAACCCAACCAGAAGATCACCTTGAACAGGAGGTCAGGGGGGCGCAGGTTCACATTAAAAGACCCTGGGGAGAAAAGAATAAAGAAAGAATTTTTTTTTTTTCACAAATGTAAAGTTGGAAACTGCTGTGGTACAAAAAAACTGTATGAATCTAAACAATACTGGAAACATAAAGTTATGATCTGTTACATTGTGTGTTTGATAGCCTATAATCAGAGTAGAGCCAGGTCAGCGTACCGTTCAACACTGAACATTTGACGTTCCCTTTGGATTTGTTGACCTTCGTGAGTGCAGGTTATTTTTACTCAGCAGGTGGCAGCAGTGATTAAGAATAAGACAGGGCTTCACAGACGGACTGTGTGCAGGCGGGATGTAAAGCAACAGAATAAACCAGCGTCAGACAGAATAATCAGTTCCACATGGTATTTATCCCAAAAGAAAGACCTTTGTTAACAAAGTGCTTTAAACAAGAACAACCTAGCTACTCCGTCACTGTTTATTTGAAGCACTTTTATAAGAATAGAGAAAGTGAGTGGTACGACCCTGAATTCCTTTTCAGATAAATACAATGGGAGAAATGTGTTGATTTGAGAAAATGGTTTACATTTTGGTTTAAATGAAATGGCAGCCTATTCTTGGAAGGGTTACCTAACACAGCAAGCCTTCCCTTTTAACACTTATATATACAAATAGTGCTGTTAGTGCACAGCATACATAATAGGTATGCATGTGTTTCCACAGTGTATGCAGGTGGAAAAGTTAAAAGTACACAGTTGGATTCGGAAAAATGAAATGATTTTTTATTCATGCTAGTGGTTGAGACCTGTATTAAATAGAATTACTCTTTGTCTAATGTTTCTCTGTGGCCAAGCTTAAATATCTCAAATGGTAATGAGGTGAAGGGGGAAGATGGGGAAAAAGCAGGGAATTAATAAACACAGTCAGTGTAATATTCATGTAAAAGAAATGAAGACTGTGTGTTTGTGTAGGCAGATTTTACTAAAACTGTGTTCCTTTATACCAATGCTAAACTAATATCACATTCATGGAGAAGCTGAAGATAAACTATAATCTCAGGCTTTCAAGTGTGAAATTACCTCTGGTAAATCATTATAGGCATACACATAGACACCTGAGCTTGCCTCTTCATGAATATCAGATCAACAGCTTTAATGATTATTTTAAGATGAACAGGGTACATTATATAGCCTAGGGGTGAAATGTAATATTGCCTGCAAGTAATGATAACTGCCCAGGAAATGGTGTCCACTTTAAGAGCTGAAAATAATCTATCTGCCTAATAACCTATCTAATCTAAAACATCTCACGCTGTTTCAACGTGATGCCAAATAAACCTATTCGCAGTGAGAGAAAAACGCTTAGACCTAGCAGCAGAGATGCATGGTTGAAAAGCTACGGTCAGCCCAGTGAAGGCTGGCCTGAAGTTCTCTGTTGGCATTCAGTTTACAAAAGCAGGAAGTATATGGATAAGTAGAGGTAATAGATATAGATATATAGATATAAGTAAGTGCACTTGTAGAGTGGCCTCAGTAATGTGTTGCTTGCTAGCATGAGGTGGCACAGGAAGTCTGGCTTACTGCCAAGATAGAATATGTTTGGTGGCTTACGCTCAGGGTGCTGGATAGCGTGGCAAACTGCTAGCATGCTGACTAGCCTACTTGCTTGATGGTTTGTTTGATAGACTATGGGGTACACTAATGAAGGGTGGTGTTGAGGTGCTGATAAAGAGTGCAGTGTTACCGGGATGCTGGAATGCGCTGTTTATCCTTCTCATGTGGTGGGCCTAGTTCAACAAAACACCGGTTATTGAGAGGTGTCCCCGATGACCCTGTAGACTTGCCTGCACTCTCAGTCATGAACATACTATTTCATTTGGAGGGGTTGCTACGTAATGACTAATAGTGAGATCAGCGGGACAGTGGTGTTTGAGCAGGCCTGGCTCTCTGATGAAATTGCCTTACAAGCCAATTGTGCCGACCATTGCGCTGTAGCTCAACCCAAGCAGATGTAATGCACACATACTGCATACTACATACACGTACAGATACAATTTAAATATGATGCGGAGTATTTAGTCTTTGCGTGGGAGAGGGCAGAAAGAGGTGGTTAGAGGTAGAATGATGACCTATCGTGATGCCCAGCATGCTCTGATAAAAACAAAACACTGAGCTTACATATGAATGCCTGCCATGTTTTTTGGTCAAATATAACTGTTAATCAATGCCATCCATTTAAAATAAACACAAACACACCTGAATACTAACCTGAGTGAAAGTGACTGCGTGACAATAGGAGGAAACGTCACTTCCAATTGTCATTTATCTCAGTAGCTCCTAATGTGTGAGTGTGTGTGTGAGTGTGTGTGTGCTCCGGGTTGCCAGACTGTGAGATGAAACTAGAGAATGCTGTCTGAATGTGTCTTGGCCTCTTGTACTGTAGATGAATGAGTCTCTGCTTAGTGGCTGGTATTTTCACATGCTATTTTCGCTTCTGGACAGCCACTTAAATGTGATTACATAACAGTGAGTTATGTCTGTGACTGGGATACAGAGTGGGTGTGGAATTAAACTTGGTCAGACTTTCATTTCCACCCAGTCTCTCTATTGGTCCATCTTCATTTGTTTGCCTGTCAATCATGATAATTGCTTGACAAAAAGAATAATGGGCATCATAAGTAGTTACTAATACTTCTATTTGTGATATTACTAGTTGTAATAGTATAACAAGAAGTAACTGTAATGGTAATGCTCTTAGAAAGCTGTGTGATGCTGTGATACCAGGATCCCAACCTAACCTAACACATTTGATCTGCTTCTTAAAACACCAATGCATTTTTTCAATTAGACTTAGACAGCGGATGGACTGTCTCTCATAACTAACCAACTTATCAGTCATTTCACGTCTATATTTTGCCAGATTTACCAAAAAGTGAAACATCTTTTTTTTTCGTTTAACGAATATCACTGTGTTAAGACGTTTTTGGTCTTTCCTACTGAGCAAAGCCTGTGTCAAGCAGAAATCACTGGCTATCTCACATCTGTAATCTCTTGAACTTGTCAGAAATTGTAAAGTTTAGGGAGAACATATATGCACCGTGCGGTATGAAGCTGCACTTCCTTCACAGACATCTCAAATGTGCAACTATATAGTCCAACATAGCTGTGTTGCCTCTCAGGAAGGACTGGCCCCTATCTAGAGGCCCATACAGTAAAGAAAAGGTAGGACGTTGCCAGTATGTCTGTGTGGCTCCATTCTACACACGCACAAAATAAAAGTCTAGGAAACACAAAACAAATCTGAGTGACAACAGAGTTTCCTGTTGCCAGATATGGTACATGTTTGTGTTTTTAGGTTTTGTGTGAACTTGGTCCATTTTTGTCGCTTCAAGAGTGTTTATGTTGAAAGGCTACAGTATGCAGAGGACACAAGGGCCATGAGTGAAAGACAATGGTATACACATAAGTGTGGGAGGCTTGTTGTTGGTGGTCTCGCCCCTTCTGCTAAGTGAAATGTTGCACCTCCTTCCTGAAGACGGGCACACGCGCACACATCTCACTATGAAACACAGGAACATCTTAACAAAACCAGGCATCCTGTTATTCTTACTAATTGGAAGAAGCATTACCTATTCTGTGCCATATAGAGCACACCCTCCCACACACACACACACACACACACACACACACACACACACACACACACACACACACACACACACACACACACACACACAATCTGCTTTCCAAAAACTCACACACCCATAAATATGATTAATATGACTTGATCCAAAAGGACAGAAGTGTTATTGCCCTTGCATATTGCTTTCAATGAAACCATAGCATGAAGCTATTTTTGGAAAATTGAGCTGACATCCCAGGGACCCTTGGATTCACCCCCGCTGCCCTGTGGCCCTTTCAGCTCAGCTCTGCCAATTCTTTTCTTCTCCATCGCTTTGACAGTTAGCACTCTCATTATTTTTCCTCTTCAGAAATTATTTCAATTACCCCCGGAGCACAGGGCTGGCCAGCTTAATGTAACAAATCACAAA
Source organism: Ctenopoma multispine (assembly GCA_034779795.1). NCBI lineage: Eukaryota > Metazoa > Chordata > Actinopteri > Anabantiformes > Anabantidae > Ctenopoma > Ctenopoma multispine. The sequence goes on from JAUYWH010000002.1 coordinate 9,265,653, forward strand.
TGCCCACATATACACAAGTGTGTGAGATGCATAGAGACACACAGTATCTCACGCACACAGAAACACACATGCACGCACGGAAATGATTGCTAACACCTAAAAGTGTTGGTTTCTCTCACATTTGGGCTCACTGCCTGCACCAGTTGCTGAATGCTGAATGCAAAAACCCTTCACAGGACAGTAGTGTGTTGGTGTTAAAGAGCTGGTGGGAAAATGTGTGCAACGAAATAACACATGTATCCCTCTTCTAATCCAAAGGAAACTTTAAGTTAAAGCAACACATCTTTCCATGTTGCATAACAGTACTTTAATGCTTATATTAATATGTATATAGTATCTTTGTATATAGAACCAAAAATATGTGTTATTAATCAAATCAGTTGATAGATAGGAAAATAACTGCCAACAAGTCATTGTTCAAGCCATGCAATACACTGGTAGTCAACAAAAATTGAATTACATGATAATAAACTGTTATTTTTTAGTTTTAGTAAAGAACAATGAGAGTCTTTATTATGTGACATGAAAAAGTATTTTTCACAATTCGCTTCTGTTTTATAGACTAAATTGTGAATCCTTTAATAAGAAAACAATTGTCAGAATTACGTAACGTTTAGTTTAAGTTCAAATTAATTAAATGCAACCCTCAATGTAAGTATTTATGTTGTCTGAGTCTATATACTTTTTATTTGTTTGTTCCAATGTTTCTTAGAAGCAATAATGTGCTTAAATAATTTATTTAAATTTGTAAGTCAACATTTTGCCCTATAACATAAAAAATAACAATACATTCTATAACTGCGCATTTTGTTTGTTGTTCTGGGAAATAACATACAGTGTATGTAGTTTTATATATAACTTGAAAATGTCTTGTTTTTTTAATTAAGTCAATTAAATCAAGAAATCATATCACACTGTCACAGAAATCTAAATGTTTTTGCAGAATAGAAACAACCAGACGTTTTTGCAGAAATGCCGACATTGATATAAAAACTATTACCTTTGTCATTTATATTTGTCATTTATATTTCTCACCTGCTCAACATACTGCTTTAAAACAGGTCTGTCAGTTACTGCTGTAGTTCTACCATTGTTTAATTCAGTTGTTACTTGTCACTTTTCTAATGACAAATGTTTGTTATGATTGGATGTTACCTCTATCTCCCTATATCTCACCATTACTGACAAAAAAGTAAAGTTTGCGAACAATGAATGTTTCCCTGTTCTCCAGGGAAGCCTGCTTGGAGTAACAATATTTCATAATTTGAACTTTGATGTGTGCTTACAGTCCTGGAGTCCATACACCTTACTTTGCTCCAAATAAAATGTGAAAAGGAGACATGTTAATTCAAAATCTGAGAAGTGATGACTATGAACTATCAGACTGTTACCTATGTGTACTGTACTCTATGTAATGTATTTCTAGAATTTTAATTCAGTTGACACTGATTGTGAACGAGAGACTTAGGAATAGAAATATTTCTTTAGATATGTGAACTTCCTCCTTTATAATCATGCGACCTGAGGCTGAGACTTTGGAGGTCAGTGGGCACAGCACAGTTTCCTCTTTAAAGATTCCCTCCAGCAATGCATTAAGACATTTAAAATTACTGTGCTTTCAATATTAAACTGTTTCATATGGTTTTTCTAAAAAGAAATCCACATCATCATTCAAAGTTTAGTTGCTTAAAAAGATGTCTCACGGTTTCCAAATTGAATTTGCTTCCAAAATATTAATTCAAATTATAGTTAGTGTGTGTATGTTGAGGTGAACACAAAGAAACTTCTACTGCAGTGTCAAACTCTGCCTATACATCACTCTGACCAGAAAATAAATAGTATAAAATACGATAAATAAATAAAATAGGAGCAAGACAATGGCGACTTTTAAAAGTTTTTAAAAGTCCATGGTGATTAAGGACACACATGCAGATAAAAACACATAAATACGCATCAGCCCTCCACACACACAAACAAAACAAAACCCACGCGACATCCACCAGTGCATGCACACCGCCAACCAGAAACCTTGCATATGTTACATATCAGTGACTGAATGCAGAGGAAGGAGCAGGGTAATAACAAGTATGAGACAGGAAATCCCACTCTGTGGGTGGAGGCTAATGAATACTCAGCGAGCAACACAAGGAGAGTGCCGCTGCCCTGTCAGACTTGTAGTATTAAAGTTCAGGCATAAATCACATCAGGAAGCAGGAGCACAATCTTAAATAGAAAAACGTCTTCCACAGACAGAGGAGACTCTAATGTTGGGGAAGATTTCCGTGTGAGTGTCCCGTGTTGACATGTTGTATATACAGTGGTTGCATTATGAGGAATTTTCCATAGAGAAGAATTTTGGGCTCATGTGTATGTTTTTCTTTCCCATTGTGCAATTAAAAAGAAATGAAATGACGTTGTGTGGTGCTTTATCACAATGCATCAGTATGTTACACCAGAGACTGTATGTACTGTGCAGCACTGTACCATGAGCTGCAGCTCAAAACCAGGGGAGTAAACACATTCCCATAGGACCACAGAAAATGGCACATATGACACATGCTGATACACAAACACACACACACACACTTATAGAAATACATGAAGTGTGCACAACCACATCTTGTTGTGCCACAATGCACGCTGGCAACCACGGAATCAGGAAAACTGTCTTCCAAAGTAGAGCAACCGTGGTTTGTAATTCAGTGAGTCTTTTGTCCAAACACCAACTCTAAATAAAGAGTTAATGTTAACTTAACCTGCGATGGACTGGCGATCTGTCCGGGCTGTACCCCGCCTCTCGCCCAAAGATAGCTGGGATAGGCTCCAGCACCCCCCGCGACCCGAAATGGATTAAGCGGTAGATAATGGATGGATGGATGGATGTTTTCTTAACCTCCTCACCACAATGCAGCCCACAGCGTGAGCATTTCACCGCACAATTTGTATTGTTTATTTTCCTCTGCAGTTTCATAAACAGCTATGTAAGTGGGGTGTTGAATGCTTGCCAGTCTCAGTGCCATCAGGGAGTCCCAGCATCACAGGCCTCTGAATTAACCAGGGACCAGAGCAGAGGGAGGCCACCTACTCTTCACTTGGCACACACAAGCTCTCTATTTGTTGCATCAGGATTAACTGTCAGTCAGGGGATAATACAAAGATAACACTAATAATGTTTGGATAAGCTTGTGAAAAATTCATCCACATACTCACATGATTTTATCCCTGAATTCAGAGACTACACTGTCTGTCTTACTTTGGTAAAAGTGTTTACGATGCAAAGTAATTACATAAATCAGAGAAATAAAATAGCTCTACTATTATTTCATCATATATTGAATTCTCAAATAATGCAGTATAGAGGTACTGTTATACTTTTTAAGTTTTGTTGCATAAAATGACTACTCTAGTATATCAAAATCCAGTAACAGCTTTGGTGACAATTCAGAGCAGCAAATGCTGCCCGGGAGACTTCCCCACTGCCAACAAGGTATGATTTGCAAGGCCTGCAGCAGCCTTTAGCTGCCTCACTTGAACTTCCTACAGAGATTTCAATGACTGTACTAGTCTCATTAACTAATTGAATACAGTGAAGTTTTGGAATTGCAGTGGCTTGTGAGGAAAAGAGGTGGGTTAGTATTTTTGTAAATGACCTGACATAATTCCCATTAATGGCATTATAACAGAGCACACAGCATGAGCTGACTTCTTGAACCTACCTATAGGTAAAGCCAGAAAGAAGGGCAGCCAACAAAGTGTAAACATGCCAACCACAACTCCCAAAGTTTTAGCTGCTTTCTTCTCCCGGGAAAATTTCAGGAGTTTCACCGTCAGGGAACTTCTCGCTTGGTGCGCGCGGCCCTTGCCGGTTCCTGAACTGCCTGGCTCATCGTGTACCTGAGAGCCCTTGTGGATCCTCAGGGTCAGCTCGCTGGAATCCATCCTCTCCCGCATCACACCTGCCTCCAGGTTCTTAGTGGTCCGTTTGGCGACTATGTACACGCGGCAGTACATGGCAAGAATGACGACGAGAGGGATGTAGAAGGAGCCGAGGGAGGAGAAGAGTGCGTAAAACGGCTCCTCTGTGATGGGACACACCGTGTCGTCCGGCGACGGCGGCTGCTTCCATCCGAACAGCGGTCCGATGGAGATGACCACCGACAGCACCCACACCCCGAGCATGGCCAGCAGCGCACGCTTCTCGGTTACGATGCCCGGGTACTGCAGCGGGTGGCTCACTCCGATGTAGCGGTCGATAGATATTACGCACAGGCTCATGATGGATGCAGTGCAGCAGAGCACGTCCACCGCCGCCCAGATGTCACAGAAGATCCTGCCGAACACCCAGTAGTCTAGGATTTCCAGAGTGGCGGAGACCGGCAGCACGGTGGTGCTCAGCAGCAGGTCGGCGATGGCCAAGTTAATGATGAAGTAGTTCGTCGGGGTCCGCAGGTGCCTGTTGCACACCACCGAGAGGATGACCAGGATATTGCCGGCGATGGCGAAGACGATGAAAGCCCCCAGCACCAACCCGAGCGGAATGGCTCGAATAAGGTCCACCTCCGTGTGGTTTCCCCTGGAGCTGTTGGTGAAGTTGACCAGGGATGATGCGCCCGGAGTCCCGTTGAGTTCCGAGGAACCATTTTTCAACAAGTTTGTCACATCGTCAGTGCTCAGACTCATGTTGATTCATGAAGTCCTCCATAGCAGGATTCAGATCAATCGGAACTGTAACTCACGAAAGAGCTGTACTAAACGCAGCCTGCATAAACTGTCTAAACGATCCAAGTCTGCATGTTTTAACTGCGCGTTTGTAGTTTCGTTTCCAAATCAGTGTTAAGATGCTTTGTTAGAGAAAACCGTTCACTGTGCAGCCGTACAGTCCCCATACAGTCCTTCTCTCTCCACTCTCCTGAGGGCTCAGTGGAGAAGTGAGTGGGGCAGCTGTCATCTCCTGCCTCCTCTCCACCACACAAAGCTCTGCCATATACTGACCGAACATACCTAAACACGAGCCCGTAAAACGCACATGACGCATCATTACGCGGACAGCCTTTTCTCCATAGAAAGAGTAGATCATGCTTTTGCATCTTTTTACACAACATTGAGAGATGCAGTAGAGAACTGCGCTGTTTTTTGGGAGAAGCGCCTCTTTGGCTTCTTTGTAGTTGTTTTTTCTTGCTGGGGGAGGGTACTTAATGGGACAATTATAAATGACGTTTGTGCCAAAGCCACCTTAGCTTTGTTTTGGTTTTCAGTTTGAGGTTCCTAAACCGCGCCACATGTAGAAAGAAGTTATATTACAAAAACTTTGAACCAAGGTGTGTCTAAACCATGTATGTTCATGCATGACGATCTTACAGAATAAAATATATGTGTGCTCAGACATCTTGTCTTAGAAGTCAGATTGTTTAAGTTCAGGAATGAGGTACAGCCCCCTCTCCTATAAGAAATATTTCTCATGAATTAAATTCCTATTTTGGTAAAATGCACAAGTATAATCTCATTTTGGATTTGAGGAGTGACTGATTTAATGTGCTTAGTTCAGACACAGGCACATTCCTGTTTCTTCTGTTTAATAGCTTTTAATAACTACTCATGAAGTAGAATGGCAACTTTTATGATTCAACTTTTTAAAAAATAAAGGAGTGTTTAAAAGTGTGTGAAGGTAATTTTATCACTATATGAAAATGCTTTTCATTTATCATTCTTATTTGTTACAGACTCAGTACAAAAATTAGTCTAGATTTCTTATCTATATTGACTTCATTTCCTTTCTTCCAGGACTTGTTATAGCTTCAGGTTATTTTTTTGAACCTGTTTATAAAAAATGGGATGTTGCAGGTGTGTTTGAAATCAGCACATTCAGCATTGTTATTATAAATATAAATTCTCAGGTTTTTATCATTTTCATATCATAGATTGTGACTTTCATCAAGCAAAACCCTCAAAGATTATATGTGGTATTTCAGCATAATTGATTTTTTAAATTTTTTTTTATTTCAGGCAAACACAGTCACTGCAATCACTGACTTGTCCTGTTCAAGTAACTCTTTTATGCAGTGTCCAGAAACCCTTTCTGAAAGTTATGACTTTCCTTTACGATGCACTTGTTATTGATTACAGATTATGCACCTATAAAAGTTACACTATCATAAAACAGGCTCTTCAGAGCTAAATTGTAAAGAGACAGTTTATATATCTTACATATTCAGGAGACTTAACAGCATCTGTCACCATAGAAACTCAAAGAAAAACTAAGAACACAGGGCAAAGTAAAAAGCATTTAATGGTTTTGGATCATTTTGACCACTGAAATGGTCGAAACAGTTTCTCAGAAAGACAGGCAGTCACTTTTTATTACCTTTATTCTAAGGTTTTATGAAAACATAATTGAATCATGTTGAAAAGGGTTTTAAGATGATTCAAGTCAGAAATAAATAAATAAAATACAAAATCAAACAAAAAGTTTAGTGCAGTGTGAAATTTAATGGATATCTCTTTATACTGGGTTTGCCTACACCTTCTTCTAATTTAAGTCCTTTCCTGTTGTTTCTCTATGTTTGTCAGTGTACAGCAGCTAATTTCTGTTTGACATTTTTCTTTTGCATTGCATTAAAAACACAATAGTACTATATGAACTTGTAACACACTTAACAAAAAGTCCCCAGCAATGTGAAGCCTCTACTTTTTGAACCATGTTAGTTTTTTTAACAACTTTGGTCTGATCAGTGTTTCAGAGTTAAAAAATATCTTTGAAGGACAAGTTCATTTCACATCTGAGTGAAATGAATGACTTAACCTGCCAAAATGAATAAAGGTACCTTTAGGTTCTTCAGAGCTCAGTGAGACTGTAAATCAAGAGATGCTTAAATTTGTATGGTGCAGAGCAGCATTCCTTCAGACGGGATTACACACGCTATCTCTCAATCCTTCAACGGGCACCAGAGTACTCAGCTATTATGAGCATCTCTCTTAAAAGATAAATCACCTGGAATAATATCCATTCATATCTATGACTAGATTTTAGTGCTGGAATGAAATGCATTTCACTGCCCGTTTCACTTGATTGAATACACTGAACTTTCAAATAACATAAAAGCTTCTGCTGCTCAGCATGCTGCCAAGTGCTGCGGGTGAGAAGAAAAAGGTTCACGTCTTTTGCTGGAAATTTAACTTGAACAGAAGCATCCTCCTTCTTTCTTTGTGTTTCAGTAGTGAGAATATTCCTTGAGTTCAAGAGGCTCAACTTTTCTTCCTGGCAGTGGAAATTGAATAAATCTTGAATTACACAAGATATAGAGCAATTTGATACAGTTTTACAGAGATGACTTCTTGTCCTGCTCTGTAATTTGACATTATTTTAATCTGTCTAACATTACTTACGTGTCATTAAGACTGTTTTTAGACTGCAGATAAAGATATTTCCACATTTTAAAGTATTTGTATTTTGCGATTTCAGAGATGTTTTTATGCTTAGTTCAAGTAATCTCAGTGATTATTTGTCAAACTGAAGCAAGGTAAGATGGTTTGTTTTCAGTCTGACATAAATAGTTAATTTCATTTCTGACCAAGGTCCAGATATTCTGTGTTGAACTGTTTGGGTTCAACCAGATGAGTTAAATGTTTTCCCTGCTGTGAAGCATTAAGCGGTGAGAGTCTCCCTTTGACCTTTACTTGTTTTCAAGGCCTAGCTTTCAAATAGTTTATTCACGCAATGTCGTGCCCGCTGACACCATGTGTTCAGCATTACTCAGCTGAATGAATCGCACAAATCCTTTAATCATCACAACAAACACACAAGACAGGTTTAGGAGCAGTGAGACCTGTGATAAACACTGAAAAAGAAGTTTTCAAAGTGCTTTTTAACAAGTTTGCTGTTTGCTCAGATCTTTAACTTAAGTAGATGCATCAACACATGAATGTGAGAACAGCCCATTACAAGTATAAGTTGCAGGACTTATTCTTGTAATGGGCTGTTCTCACATTCATGTGTTGATGCATCTAGAAAGAAAGAAGTGCATTGGTGTACGTGGGAAAATACACTTAAAGTACTTGCATTATATTATTACATCGTTACTACTAATGCATCATCACATCATTCAGCAGCTGTTTATTGCTGTCATTTTGTCACAGTTTTGCTTTTTTAACAAATATTGCATTTACAGTATTTTAAATCAAATCATGTGAGACCTGTAGAGGGGAAGTCACCCTTTGGTGGAACTGCTAACAAGTCAATGAAATACGATAAGGGGCCCCAGCTACATATGCTTTTTGTAAGGCGCCACAAACCAGAAATGTCGAGAACATTAGTGATAATCCAGCGAAGCATTTCTGATCTTAGTTTGTCTTAAATTGTAAAATCTTAATCTGATACTTAATCTGATAACTGCAATATCAGACAAAAGCATTGAAGTAATTAGTACAATGTACATTGAAGAAGAAGGATAAAGTAGCATATGCAAATACTAAAGTAAAGCAGTAAAGTCCCTCAGAACTGTACTTACAGTAAGTGCATTAATTATTTTCCGTCACTGTGACAAACTCACAGCAGGTATGTATACACTCACCTTTTAACCCAGTTGACAATGACTCCAGCAACAGATACCTGGGAGCCCAATAAGTAGTTAACACAATTTCTCATTTTAGGTGTTGATGTTTTCATCCCATCAATAGGCAGATAGATGCCAGCTGGCAGTGAAGCCCACACACAAACCTAATCTATAGCAGCCCACCTGGGTGAGTGGGCTGCTGCTGCCTGGTCGTGTAGTCTCTCCCACACCATATATGGATAATGTTGTGTAATGTGCCGAGACCTAGAAAATACTTTTCGTTGTGTAACTGTTTTTTGGATTAGTAATATGATTTTGCAACAACCATAAATAGTCTCAAGGAGCCAAGATACAAAGATAGAGAACACGATTATCTCTTCTACGTTCGTCGCTCTTCGTAGATTAAGGCATTTGTCGTGGAGAAAATAACAGGACACATCATGCTGTATCACTGAAGGTTTGAGACTTGCACATTTTGTACGCCTCTGTCAGAGGAAGTTTCATTACAGCATGTTTAGAGTAACGTCTGTAAAAATAACCTCCAGGCATGTACCTGCAATTATGCGAGAGAACAAATCAGTTGTAAGGTTAAGGGAAAAAAAATAAGGAATTCAGAAGAGCTGAGCAATAGGTTCAAGGAGGTTTCTTTTAGCACACACTCGCTTAATCTGCATCACACACACTGGCCGAGATGATTTGTCAGAACAGGCTGGTGCAGAGGCTTCATCCTGCATGATCCCGGTAAAGAGGGAGTAATATATTTGAAGCATGACTTCATTTGTGTGGATGAAGTCTTCACTAGCTTGTGTTGAAACTATTAAATACGATTTGTTGTGGTTAGTAGCAGCTATTAATGACCAGAGGACCACCAGTTGGAAGGAAAAGCACTTTATGTAAAGCAATTCCCCTTAATACTGCTGTAGTCAATATTGTTTATATTGAGAATTGATTAAATGACTATGTGTAATGTGAAAAGGATCACTTCAAGTGATGAAGCAACAGCAACAATTATCATTCAACTCTGCAGTTCCCCTCAGCTCTGTGAGCTTGAAAGTATCTTTTAAGCTCGCTGATGATTCTAATGCCCCACAGCTTTAATGTCTTTTTTTCAGTCTCACTGCTCTCATTCGTGTTCTTTCCAGCTGCAGCAGGCAGTAGTTCTCAGCTACGAGGTCTCATACGTAAGTAAGCAAAGTTTATATACACAGCACCTAAGAACATTCATTTCAAAGTGCTTCACATTAAAAGGTAAAAACAGAACAGAACAAAACAAGCAAAAAACCTCTACCTGTCTGAGCGGACAGACACAGTTAGTTACTAAATGATGAACAGAGTGAGAACACAGCAGATAAAGTGGCAGCTATTTCCCTTGAGTAGTTGTCAAAACAGAGAAAATGGGAGATGTAAAGAGAGTGACTCCAAACAAAAGTCTGCTGGATGTGTAAATACAACACTATTTGCTAACATGGTTGACATTTTATTCTTATCACATTTTTTGTTGTGACCCCAAGTGACCAACAACAGTTCATTATGTTACTTAACTGACACCTTCACCTTCTTTCTGTGATCCGATGAAGCCAGATAAATCATTGGATTAATACTAAACTGCTACTGTATAAAGATTTCCATTAACTGAAGAATAATCTCCCCTTCCATCTTTCAACACTTTACTCTCCCATAGAAAGTAAATGAGATCCCATCTGTTTTCCTTCAAAGGAGGAGACCATTCACACCTCAGCTCGCAAACGTGACACATGCAGCCACCAAGCAGCACAGTTCCCAAAAAGCACAGCACAGAGACGGGACGAGGCCACCAGCCGTTAAGTTCATATTTTTGTTTCACTCATAACAGTCATCTGGGGCTGATGCTCTGTGTTTCTTATTTTGGATAACATTAAATATTTTGGCCAAGAAATCCCCATATCTGCCCAAGTCTCCAAAGATTGTCACTTGAAATGGGAAGTAAAGTTAAACTGTCTTTTGGGACTTTGCTGGGAATTAATCCGACAAGCAGAGAAAGATAATAATGGCAACATCAACAAAATGGACCATCTCCCATCATGTTTTTGTATTAACCAAAAACGTTAACATGTTAGAATACATTTCTTCATCTGTTGCAGCTGTGAAATAGATTTTTCCCTGAGTATTTCAATGCAAAAGAAGCTCGAAGTCTTTGAGCTGAAATACTGAACAGATGAACAGAAATCATTTCCCAGTCAAACTGCTGATTTTAGTGGTTTGCTAATGTTTTATGAATGCAGATCTACAGACACTGCTCTGTAAATGGAAATACCTGCAGAGACGGTAGATATTATGTACACAGCTGGGACCATCTATCTTTTAATATACTTTACAAGGCATGCATTAGACATTAACTTCTTAGCTCCTTTTTCCCGTGTCATATTGGAATTTGTGTATGATGAGCAACCAGACAGTTATCTCACATTAAACACTCCTTATGCAGTTTCTGGTTTTCATCAGCTGTGTCACAGCAGCATAAAAGACAATCAGAAAGGTAGCGGTAAATATAAGAATGGATTGAAATGTAAATGTGAGAATATCTATTATCTATTGCTTTGTATTCGGTGCTAATTGTGTCAGTATGATGATGGAAAATAGTGGTGGTAAGTCATTTAGGTACAGTTTTGAGGTATTTCCTCTTTACTTTAGTATTTCCATTTCCTTCCACTTCATGCTGACATTTCGTTTACTTCACTTCACTCAGGAGAGAGTTTCACTCCTTTACTCCTCCTTGATTTTATTCCATTCACTTTTATTTATTTAGCACCAAATCAAAACATAATCATCTCAAGGCATTTAGCATTTTAAGAATTAGAATTTTAATAATAGTGTAATAATACAGTACTTCAACATATGTATTGTCTATTTCTGCAGTTTGATCTATTATTGCTTGTAATTGTGGTTTATTGTCAACTGTTGATTGGATTTTAATATGAACTTCTGCTTTGCTTGTGCTTAGGAGAAAACTAACATTAAATTCAATACAGCAGTGGCTCTGTTGCCACAGTGATTCGGATTTGTTCATTTGTTTTTGTCTAATCTGAGTGCTTTAAATTATTTGAAAATAACTCATCCACCTGGATCTTGGACAATAGTTGTACAATAATTTAAGGGCAACAGGATTCTGCTGGTTGTATCACAGCTGCTGGACAGTTCAGCAACAAGTCAGTAAAGAGTAATGAATAGAGTAGAATTCGGATTTAATCAATGCTGCTCAGCTGCCAGTGTGCAAGAAGAGAGCAAACCGTTTTGGCTGCACAAAAGAGCAGCTGAAAAGCTTTTGTCTTGCTTGTAAGGAGCTGGAGGCATGATTGAGTTTATCTGTTTAAAGATACCTTGAAAGACTATCTTTCAGCTCAGCCTCTCTCTGGGTTTCACTTTGCCTGCCTCGACCTCTCTCTGCATCCCTCTTTCTTTCTCTCCACATTGCTAACCATCCCGGAAATGTTATCATACTTGTCCACACAGTCACAATGACTGCCCATACAGTTATGAAGACCATGCAATGGGGCAGTTACTGTCACACACTGATAAGGTACCTGCCCTGTTAGAAATGAACAGCTGGCAAAAAGGTGATTTACTTCCTGCAAGTCCAGCTCTTTTTAGAGCACTACTTATATTTGCCAGAAGGGAATCGGAAGCAGTGAAGGCAGGGGCGCATCACTTAAATTTGATGAAGCTTTAGTATGGTTCCTGGCTGACCCTATCAGAAATGTTCATGCTGGAAAATCAGTGTGTTAGCACAGGCTGTTTGACAAAAACAGGGCTGTAGCAGGGGGATGCGTGTGAGGCTGATGGACTGTACTGTAGTCGGGGTTGTAGGAAGGTGTGTACATCAGAGGGGATTCTTGGCTGAGGATGCTTGAGTCCAGAAATGGCCTGGCAGGAGCCCAGGCTGTACATACACAGAGTGCTGCTGAGTGGACACTTTAGCAGTGCAGTCAGCCCCAACCATTAGATGATTGCCTCTGAAGCTTTGTGAGGTGAGTGAGACTTATTATGTTTTCAATGTGTCCTCTACAGGATCAAAATGATGAGATCTTTGATCCACCACAGCAGCCTTGAAACATCTGGAACATCCATGCTCTGCATGTTTTCTGACCAGTGCTTAGGAAATACCAATTCTGTGGTCGTCGATGAGAGAGGCTTTCTTCTGGTTGTCGAGTTAGTGGCTTGTGAATCAAACCATGGCAAATTAGAGAAAAGAGTTTCATTTTACCTCCACTGACAGGTTGTTAGTCCTTCAAATATGTAATGATCTACAAAACAGCAACAGCAGAGTCTCTATCATCTAAAAATAAATACTGTAGTAATTTTACTCTACAATCAGCTGCAGAGCTGCACATAATTTTAATACCAGCAATCTATTCAAATACCATCTTAATCTACCTGGAAGTAACTAGCAATTTGTGCTTTGGGAAATGCTTTGCTCATATTCAAATAAATGTTTGTGTGTCAGTGTGTCTTTATAATTTATGATTTATTGTCACTTTTGTAAACGTTGTGTATAGCATGTGAATGTAACAATAAATGGAGCTGACAAACTAATATTGACACGAGGATAAGAACCGATCAGCTAAATCATAGTGTACCAGCCAGTTCATCTTCCTTCAACACCAAACTTTTTGGGAAATCAGAACAATCACACATTTTGATCTTTGCTATGACCAAACGTACATTTATTTATAGTGATCATATTTGGCTCCAGCCTGGGTGTCAACCCATCAACAAAATTAAAAAAAGGGAAAACAGGGAACAGAGACTTTTGTTAGTCATTGGGTGAATGATAAGTACATCTCTATTAGATCTCTTCTGTTAATCAATAACGCATTGAGCCTTTAATTAAATCAGTTACTGTCAGTAAAAGGCACTCATTCACATTTCAGGGAAATGTTTATATTCTCCTGCTTGTCTCATTTTGATAAAGCAGTATGAATAAACCTAACACAGCATCACTCAGCCAGTTGGCTTTTCTCCACAGACCAAATAAATAAACTACTGTGCTGATTGGCCCACGGTCTCCAGAGGATTACTCACAATGGTTTTGTTCTCCTGACTTTTCACCAAGTGCCATCACTGGGTCAAAGTTTTATCTTGTCTATGAAATATCTAAGGATGAACCGGTGGAACATTTGGTACAGTTTTAGTTCCCTGAGGATGAATGCTGCCGTCTATTGCCATAATTATAATAATAACAAAACAGAGTGTCAAAAAAGTCCGTATCTGTTCTCCTGCCAGTCTTGGCTCTAAGGCTTAGGAAATCCTTGGCTCCTTCATAAGCATGTGAAGTCTTTGACTTGTTCCTGCTTATTCCAGCTATGGAATATTGTTAAACTCAGGCAAAACATCTCAGGATTTTTTTACAAGTAGTCCAAAATGCTGTTAAGCTTTAGACCAGATCTTCAAAGAAAGCATTGTGCTGAAGTCAGTTCCTGTAGAGATGTATTTCACCTTAGCTACCATAAACTCATCTTAACCTTCGGGATGAACTAGCTACACTGCTGATGTGAGCATGCAAACTGGAGATATATATAAACATCAGCATATTAGCATCGTCATTGTGAGCATATTTGCAGTTCGATGTTAAAATGTAGCACCACTGTGTGTTGAAGTACAACCTCACAGAGCTGTTAACATGGCTGCAGATTCTTACACCTTGTTTTATGTCTCGCAGTGTTTCATAACAAAGACATTATCGAGTAGCATTCAAATTATTATTTGAGTTATATAACTACATTTATAAATGTATAAAATATTCCATAAATATCAGAATTTGAGTTTGATTGTAGGTTTTCCTATGGTTTTCTGTTTTGGTCATCTGTTGAGGATATTTGGTCTAAAATGTACTAGATGTACTGTAGCCTGGGACAGCCAGTTTTTTTTCTGTCACCTGCCATCTCTATTGTGCTTTATGCAGATTCATAAATATAAATTGGCTGGTGGCTCTTTTGGATTTGGTAAAACAATTGCAACTGTTTCCTGCAATTTTCTAAATTATTACTCTTCTAGTTGAATGATGATGAAACTTCATGGGCTGTCATCATAAATAATGGCTTGTGTATGCTCAAAGATTAATTACCCATTAAAACAAACAATGTGCATTATTCAACCTGAGAATGTGGAAATATTTTGTAGATTTCTTTAATCAGTTTTCTTACTCAATAGAAGTGGCCCAGGTTTCTCCGGAATTCCTCCAACACAGACACAAAAAGCACAAATAAATTGGTAATTGTTAGGACAGACTATCTGTGAACAACACATCAGTTGTTGTGGCTTATTTACCCATTTTTGTCCATTGATCCAAAAGAACACAGAGCCTAGATAGGTCACATGACCTCAGCTCGGAAGCCTTAATAAAAAACTATTGAATTTGGGTGAAGTGATGATGGGTCCTGCGTCAATGGCTCTCACATTCTCAGAATATCCTGTGAAAAACTAGTAAATAAATCCCTGTGTCTGGGGTGTGATATGTAATCAGACAAACCCAACAAAGCAGTGTAAGTGCTCCTCAAGAAGCAGGTAGAAAGATTAAGACAGATGAGCGATGACCTGCTGGAGCTGTCTGTTCAGATTGATTTTCTTCAGCGAGGAGACGGGACATGTTGTCCTCCTCCTGGTCCAGGTGCACTGTGCTCATCGCACACTAATTTTTCTTTTCTCATTTGAATTGGTTTATTTTGAGCTGCTAAAACCCATCAAAGGCTTCCTGGTCTGTGAAAAATGTCTCATATCTTTAGAAGGAATGTACACATTATAATTAAAAGCAAAAACAGGATGCTTGAAAATCTACAGGAAGTCTTTCATTGAAAGAAAACACATCTACAGAAAATAATGATACATTTTCTATGGGAATAGACACAACTCTTTCTCATAGTATAGGTTTGTTTGGTTAGCTTGGACATCTGACATTGGAAAGGTCTTTGAAAGCAGCAAGAGATTTTGGATGATATGACATGGCCCTGAACTCCTCTACAGCAGAGGAAGATCACATCAGGCCCCCTGTAGAGAAAGAAAAGCTGTCAGTATATAAAACTGGCTTTTCCTCATGAAAACACAATCTTCTTCTAGGTCCCTGTTGCTTACACTGTATTTAAAAAAATATCTACAACACAGCTGTGGTTTAGCTGGTATGTGCTTGAGTTAAAGGTCATCACCCCTGCAGCAGTTTTCCATCACATCCCACGAAGAATGAACTAATGATAATACTATATGAAGAGCTCTAACTTAAAATAAGTGACTGAATAAAACTGTGAGCTCTATGTGCAATATTTTTTGTAATGTTTGAAGTAAGTATTTTTTTCTAATTGTTCTTTTTTCCATACTTTTTTGTCTCTTTACAATGAATATGAAACTATGACTAACAAATGTTGAACTACTGCAGATGAATAAGTACTGTAGGTTAGCAGAATTACCTAACAACATTAGCTTATTAGTTTGGAAATGTGTGACTTATGTAAAACTTAAATGTACTAAAACTGATTATTGAAACTTTCAGGCAGAGGAAACCACAACAACCGTGACTGCCTCATTGATATATGTTGAAATGGTGAGCGTGTCACCAAACAGTAGCATATTTACACATCCAGCAGACAAAGAGCAACGTTAGCATTAACTTGAACTTGTGTTCTCACTGAAATTCACCACGATGTTCATGACTAGTGAACATACGGGTGAACAGTCGTCTCCATCTGTGTCTGCCTGCTGTTTGATTCAGTGCTCACTGGGTTTTCAGGGGATTTTTTAAATGAAAATAACCACCTGTAGCTGCCAAGCATAACAACATTAGAGTGATTAAAGTGAACAAAAACACTAAAGCTGAAGACTGGAAAACTGAAACAAAAAGCTTTAAGAAGCTTCTCTGCAGAGCTAAGACAGAAGCTGCGTTTCAAGTGTCTTTATGCTACTGAGACGCCTGTGGAGCCACCTTCTGCAAGAACTATTTGGGTCTGGGACAGTTGTAAAGAGGCTGTGCTGTGTCGTGGCCCTGAATCAACAGCAGGAAGGCCTCATCACAAGTCTAAGAAGAAAGACACTTTATTCAACACATGGAGTTATCCTTTTCCAAAGGTAGATGGTGTATTTATACGATCACATGCTTTGCTTCTGTCCTGTGTCTGATCTCTCAGGATCCTGATTCACATCCACACAGCAGAGTCAATAACTGGCAACAGATGCTTGCTGATGTGAATGATCACGAGCCAAGATCATGTAGTGATTATTAGTTGTTACAACAAACTGTGTGAAATATCACTTCAGTGTTGCAGTATGAGAGGTTTGAGGTATAAAAAGGGACACAACACGAACAGCAACAACGTTTTTTTCTTTAATTATGGTAATCTAAGTCTCTTTTTGAAGGACTTGCTGAAAGGGAAAAAAGTACATGAGTCTAAATAAACTGCAGTTCTGAAGGTTTGTAAATAAATCCCAAAATAAGGTCTCAGATAGCTCTCTTGACATTGAACATGGCCAAACCTCTGTGAGGAGGGAAATATTTTCATCCTGAGAATTGTAGTGGACCATGAGATCTATGGGCAGTGAGGAGGACCAGGGACTCTGAGTATTTCTGTATACGATCGGAAAAAAAAAGGCCTGGACACATTCAAAGCCAGTAACACGGAGATGAATTACCAGCATTTGCTGAATTCCAAGTTGTGAGAGGTGCAGAAAAGTTTCCAAATACACCTCCCACTGGAAACTAATTTCAGGTGCTTTTCCTTGCCAGTAATCAAACACAAATATCAAAACCACTTCTGTTTAGTGTCATTCATCACTTTCATGATTTATTACTCTTCTCTACAGTGAGGGGTGAAAAAAAGTGCTTCAGCCAAGATAACGGTACTCTTCCTGTCAAATTCAGGAGTAGCTTTATATCTATAGAAATCACTGTTTTTTTCCTTTGAGGACACTGTCAGTGCTGACCCAGTAAAAAATGAAACTCATGAAACTGTGTGAGAGCAGCCACTTGGAGCACGCAAATATTTAGAAAGAGCTCAGATTCCTCAATGTTGGGAACACATGGTTGCAGTTAGAGCAGGGTGAAAGATTAGACATCCACGATGACAAATGTGTTTGCATATATGTTTTATTTATTTAAGCTTGAGTGCATTTACTACATGTGCATGCTCAGTGTCCAACGTGTGTTACTGGACATTGAGACTCCACAAACTTATTCCAGTCTGCCATAAAAGGTCCAGAACATAACCTCCCATAAGGCAGAATTTGCCGTTTTACACTTTGGTTTTTGTATAAATTCAGGCACCAAGATTTAATGTGATAATTAGTGAGCTTTATGGTTGCTGGTAGATGTTTCCAGTTACTTTTGAACAGAGCCAGGCTGGACCCAGCTACCCCTGTTTCCATTATTTATGCTAAGCTAACAGGCTAATTGCTGTGGGTGTTATATTCAGTATGATTTATAAAAATGAGAGTATTGATTTTATCACCTTGGCAAGTGTGAAACTAATTCTGCAATAGTTTGACACAATAACTCTGTTTTTTATCCAGCATTTAACTCTAATCATCATCTCTCTCTCTCTCTACATCCTCCATCATCCATACATCAATTTTCTTACAGTCTCAGTCTCAGTGAAATCAAATGTCTTATATTCAGCTCAAATGTAATTCTTATGTTGGAAACACTAATTGTCAGCTTGTCTGTTATACTTTTAAAAGTTCATTTGAGCTCCTCGTGCAGAAAAAGTTTTACTTTTAGGCTGTTTCATTTTTTATTTTCCCTCCCTCTTAGTTCTTGTCCCTCTCTGTAACTTGTACCATACCTTTGTGTTTCTGTCGTTTGCCAAATGTGTGCTTGTGAAGCTATTTTCTTAATTAGAGTGAAAAGGTGCCATTCAATTTGAACTCAGGTAATGGATCAATACCTTGGATGATAGTGATGAGAAACTACTAATTTCAAGGAACATTGGTTTTTGGAGAACTGGCAGTGTGGACTTGAATAACTGTAAATTCATTTTCATCAA
Source organism: Ctenopoma multispine (assembly GCA_034779795.1). Lineage (NCBI taxonomy): Eukaryota > Metazoa > Chordata > Actinopteri > Anabantiformes > Anabantidae > Ctenopoma > Ctenopoma multispine. The sequence continues at coordinate 9,284,200 of JAUYWH010000002.1, forward strand.
CAGCATGTTAGTAATAAATGTTTGAGTGAAAAGGGAATTAATCACATTTAGTTTCTCTTAAACTTTGTCTTTCATTTTTGAGATGACCTTCACGGTTGAAGCAGTGCGTTCAACAATGAAACTGACCATTTGACCTTCTAGACAGAGACAAATACGTTTCACTAAAGAAGCAGAAAATCAGAGGCACACAGAAAGATCAGAGTTGATGACAGTGGATCCCTACTTCTCAGTGGATCCCTACTTTTCTGTAGCTGACCCTGACCTCTGAAACCAGATAATTTCCTTACATTAATAAATTATAAATAAATAAATAATAAAGCATTTTATACTACATCAGACTGAAAAGACTCGATAGATAGTTTCATGTCAGCCCTGCTTTGCATACTGGAGAAGGTATGTCCGTATTGTTGCCACTGTGTTGATATGACAATTTGAACTAAATACAAGGAAATATCTCATCTATCTGGGTGTGCAAATCTTTCTTTGTACTCTCACTTTTCACTTTGGTTACAAGCACCACTGCTCCCCCAGCTTTACAGTAGGAGACGTTCAGCTGTAAATAGTACTGTTTATGATAGTTTAATTAAATTTAGGTTCCTATTTTGTATTATGTTTCTCTGTCGCACTAGGTGGGTTTTCCATTCATTGTTTCTGTTAGCATTTTCAATGTGCACATAAAAAACCTGAGTGGAGGCACTGAAAATGTCTCAGTAAAAACAAGATTTAACTCTGTGTAGTGGAAACAAAATTAGTTAATGTATTGTGTTGTATGTCCACTGAAGTTCAGCTGCACTGAAGAGACTAAAAATAGTGACAGACGAAAACATCTTGTTGTCATCATAGTCACGCCCTCTTCTTCTGCAGTGGTATAATGGCACTCGACTGGAAAATTGGCACAACTAACTCTATCTCGAAAAACTAATCGCATAGCGGTCATGAAAGAACATGCACATTCATTTTCTTTTAACAGTAAAGATCACTTGCTCCCAAGTACTATGACTATTATGGTTGTTCACAGTTCAATAAATCTCTTCAATAAATCTCTTGAGAAATGCAGACAGATACCTCCGCACAGGCATTAGATCTAAACCCACAACTCTGAGTGATTTTGGACTAAGATGTTATAAAACACAATCCACTGCCATAATATAAAATGTCTTTTGTAAGAATTGTGTTCATCCCTTCAGTAGAGTTCAGAGACTCGTGTAAACTGTTCTGACTTTTTTCAGTGGACCAACACCTTACTAAGTCACTTTGTATTTTTTTTACTGTGATTTGCCACATGTCTGTATAGTGTCAAAACTAGGTCTGGATTACACACAGTAGGCCCCTTAATGGCATCCACATAACTCAACACTGTATCACATTTAATCATTTCATATGCACAAAACATTGGAAACCTATTTAATACAATAATATTTTCATATATGTGACACTTTGAGATTTTCCTGATCAAAATTAATGGGAAGGTACAAGTTTAATTACTACCTTCAAAATCCACCAGGTGCTCCTGTTCTAGACCACAGTGTGGTAATAGTTGTAATTTCAGTGTCAGTGTAAGCCAGCAGTAATTGTTTCCAGATCACAGTCACTGTGGTTGACTTAACTCACCAGACCAATAGCAGCCGCTGCACCGTGGCTTGTTATTTGGGTTTTTCCCACCCAGCTCGTCTTAGTGTGTAAGTTTGATAACTGTAAGCCAACGTGATCACAATCACAGCCATGTCTCTGGCCTTGATCTCTCAGAAAAGGGCCTTATCTTACCACCCTGGAGTTTAAATACAGTCGTTAACATTGTCCTGTAGGTTTTCGCTTATATCTGATGCCATCCCCCCAAAAAAACATGTTGCACATATACTTTATAACACTCTTTGAATCACTTTAGCTGCTTACATGATAAAAACACCACCCAAGGGATGTATCAGCTTGATTTCCCTTAGGAGCAAAAGATACTGGAATAGCATCCGGCCCCAAACTACGGAAATTCTTAAGCTTGTTAAGCATCTGAGTTCATGTTCTGAAAATGTTCTTTTGAATGTGTGATGAAGCAGGGATGACCGATGTTCCAGCTTGTTCACATCCTTGTGATTGAAACTGCAGACTTGAACTTGAACTGCGTGTTCTTGAACTCCTTCTTTCTACACCTTCACATCGTAGAGGAATAATATGTCAAGATGCAAAAAAAAGCTCTTTGGCTTTGACTGATTTCTCCAGGATAAACCTGTCGTGTAGAAATGTTGCTTTAAGTGGGAAGAATACACCCTAAACCTATGGATAACAGTGTGACCTCAGATGCTGTCTCCTTCACTAGAATGTTTCCTCAGCACAATGCTAGAAGAAATAATCCATCTATTACACACACACTTGTTCAACCTTTAACCCACAAGCTTTTTTTAAAACGAGAAAATGACCCAGGAGCAATTCTTCACAACGTGATAAACGGATTAAGCTGCAAACGCCCCAGGGATAGAATGTACTGTTTGGTTTCACCTGCAGAGAGTGTTTATGCACAAAGACAAAGACATTACATTATTTGGGAATTTGTTTACATGCAGTAGTGGTTCATAGCTATGGGGCATCTCACCACTTGCCCTCAGGGTAAACCAAGCATGTACATGGACAGTCTGGTATGCTCGAGGCCATATAAACAGCTTCTGTTCTCATTTGTGGCTTCCTCTCTTCGTCCTCCTCATGAGCCCCAACAAGAGTCTGCTGTGACCAGCTTCCCATGTGAAAACTGACTGGGCTTGCCAAAAAAGACATTTCATACGAGGTACGTTGCAGATGGGCTGATGCAACTCTTTACTAAGGGATCCCTAATAAAGGCTTTATAAGATATAATTAATGGCCTGATTAATGGTTACTTGATGATTTCTTAGTGTGTTATAAATCATTAATAAATCATTAAAGGGGTAAACAATTCAGCACATAAAAACAACATATGAATTTGAGAATGACGGGGAGTAAGAGATGACAAGCAAACAATCCATGTCCAGATGTGGACATGGGAAGCTGCAATTTACCTCCAGGGCCACTAGGGCACTCCGAGACTACAGAAAGTCTGTGTTACCAGGCAGGGCAAGCTAACAGAACATTTACCTGTATCATGGGAAATGGAGTTTGGCACAGACAGCAATAGACAAGTGATGCTTTAATATGAACATTCATTTTGTTACAAAACAAAAATGATGAATTATTTAATAAGAACAACGTTTGGGTCTCCGTGATGTAAAAAACTTCTATATGTCTTGCAGCCATTATAAAAAAACAAAGCAAAAAAGAAGGAACTAGGCAACGTAAAATATAATATATCATAATATTTAGTTTTCTCAGAATACATTGTTCTGCATTTTTTTATTGCTGAATAACCAATAACCTCAAATCAGGAGGACACACTTTGCCATTAACCTTAGTTGTGATGCTTAACACACACAACATCATGTTAATTTATGTTCAATCATGTTTTCATTTTTTTCATGCACACACTATTTTGTAGTTTTGCAGTCTAAAGTGAACTAGGCCACTGAAAGTTGACCATCACTGACACCCACCTGGAATTATCCTTCAAGCATCAGCACTAGCTGTGCAAAATCAGGACAAAATGCAGCAGGATACCTTTTTTTTGCCTGTGCAACAATGTAAGGTCACAGAATGCCCTGTAAGTACATAAGGAGGGATTCATGTGAACTATTAAACGACAGAAACCTACAGTCAACCTATGAAATCAATGTGGCAGCAGTTAGGAAGGAAAACTACTTTGTTTTGGAACACTGTTAGATATAGTTTACCATTTATCATCTACTTTCCTCTACTTTTTATATACAAGATTACAAAGGAGAAGAGGGTCAAGTGCTTAGTGGTGCACAGCAGAACGTCGTACAGCAATTGCCTGTAAAAGACCATAAAAAATGTATAACATGATTTAATAGTTTAGATGCAAAATTAATCTGGGTGGGTGGTTTGCTATCTAATGTCAGTGGTATTATAGTAATGTTTATTTATATAAAAAAAAAAGTCTTACAGTTTATTGCCCAAAGTCGACAACGTGAGCCTCCATTAAGCTGAGTTGGAATACATACATCAGTCCCTACTCTCCCAAGTGAAGAGTCTTAAATAGAAGCTCACATGTTGACCGGTTTATGCTTTAAGCTGTTGCTACTTGAATTCGAACTCTGACTTCCTGAGAGTCTTGGAGGAAATGTTTCACATCACCATTGCATATTTCTTTCATTGACAGGCCTTCGTCTCATCAGGATTATGGTAGGTGGAGAAAAAAAAATCTGCCAGCGATACTGTAATGATATCATGACGATACTTTCATAAATCCAAACAAACTTCTATTGGTTGTGAGTTTAAAAACACAAGTTTAACAAGGTGTCTCTGTCCAGCTTCTTGCCACAGTTTTTATCGGGAACTCTGTAAAGTAGTTGTAGTTGACTAACCAGAGCTACGAGGACACTGGATCTAGAAAGATATCTTTGTCAATTCAGCCATGGGGAGCTCTTGAATTTGCTTCAGACACTGTTGAGTCACCGGACATCAGCCTTAGCCAAAGCCTTGGCCTTTAATCTGGTTCTCAGGCACCAAAGAATGGCTTACCACATCCTTATAATAGTTAAGAGTGGCTTGCAGAGAATCAATCCCTTGCTGAGACTAAAATGTACTTGGCTAATAAAGCGATTCTATTTCAGTTTGTACTGGCTGAAATAGTTGCACTTGTTTTGGAACAAGACACCAGCCTGCCTGTCCTTAAACTGTGAAAACCGGAAAACAACAAATATATGGATCTACATGCCAGACAGACATACTGTCTGGCATGTAGGTCGGAAATTAAAGCTACATTATGCAACTTTTGGGAAACAAGTTAGTGGTGGCGTTAGGTCAGTTTACTGTGCCCCACCTTTCCTCTTCGTCTTCTGTTGTAGCTGTGAGTCTACTAGCTTGTGAGTGAAGCCAGACCTGCACGCGACACATTATTTAACATATGTGGGAAACATACAGAGACATTTGCACATGTATTTCTGTTATACTTGTGTCACATTTGCTGGAGCAAACCACAGTTTACTGATGACTCTGAAAACAGAATTTTTTGGGACTTCGTTGTTTTTCTAAAGTAGGTTAGAAGCATACAGGTGTTAGGGTTACATGGTCATACAGAATTAATTCTGTCAGAAGCACTCTGCTACTCATAATATACAGACAGATTATTGTTTTGTTTTTGTTGACATACTATGTTCAATTAGAAAATGTGTGCCTTAGCAGTGTGTATTCCTCACACACACAACATGGTTCATTTATTCCATTTTCACCCTTCAGTTCCTGGAAACAAACTGCTAGTCCCACAGTAAAACACAGGAGCTTGCTCATCATGCTGCTGCCTGTTCCTGTGTTGTGGATGTCACGCTGTATTTTGAAAGGAGGAGATAATGACTGTACGTGCATATGTCTCATGTGCTAACCCTCAAGAGAGGTTTATATTTGGAGTTAGACTCAAAATATACTGAGCCAGCATGTGCCTCCAAATTTTGGCAATCAGTGAGTTTTTTCCACAGCTGCCTAAATCAATTTGTCTTCATAAAAAATATATATAATATATACTGTAAATATCTACTTTTAGATAAACACAAATTAAATTAACTGATATTGTTTGATTGAAGAATCTGATCTTGAACTGTGCATTTAAAATAAATATTGTGTATATAAATCATTCAAACGCATTTTATAATAAAATATGAAAAAATAAATAATATAGAAATGTACAAGCTTAAATTCATTTTTTTCATTTTGGCAATGAACAAACCATAAGCCATAAAGCAATAATACGTATTTTAAAACTATCAAATTGTTTTAGACAGTATGCTATAATATACTAAATCTGTCTCATTTTATTTTATTTTATAAAATATTTTAGCTTTATGAATACTTATTATATTGTTGTTATGTATTTTATGGCTCTACGTTCTATTGTGTACATGATTTCATAATCAGTGTACAGCTCATTCAACACATTAGACTCAAAACAGACTGCTTAATTATGTGTTTACATGTTTCATGTTGTGAAATAATAGTCACAGGTAAAAAGTTAAGCAAGTCTCGTGGGTTTGTAAAGAAATATACATGTGTCATAAAAGCAATAGTGCAGGAAGTTGTTATTCATAAAAACATTAAATTTTTCTTTCTACAGTAATATACTAACTCACACAATAGACTGTGACAGACACCTAATCAATATAAGAAAGAGACTTACCATTTGAAGCTGTAACTCAGTGAGCTGAAGGGAGCTCTTAAGATAGAAAGATGCAAGATTTATGGTTTACTTGGATTGCTAAGAGCAGGAGGTCATCCAAGCCCACGAGAGGTTAAGTTTAACTTGGCTGTCAGGCAGTGAAACTTGTCAGAGATTTATACCATCTATAATATACCATGTCCACTCCCTACAGGAAACAACCATAATGTTGAAAAGTGATTAGGGGAAATTCAACCCAAAAAACTAAACAAAATGACAAGCTGCTGTGTGACAGTTCATTCTTCTTATCTGGTGAGTTGGTGAGTTTCACATAAGCCTACAGTCACAGTGATTGTAGTTTAACACTGATCTACAAGGAGTTATATAAATACACCTAACTAAATTAAAACTGACTTCTGAATTACCTTCTGTCATCGCCTAGGTGTAATAAATGCTAAGACCCCATAAAACGGCCATATTCAGTTGTTTTCATGCCCATAATTGTACTTAGTGGGGAGAAGCTCTTCTGAGACAGGTGCCAAAGTGAAAGATTAATTAAGACATGAGCAAAACTAACATGTAACTATAGATGTATAAAGAGTAACAAAGTTTGCTTACGAGGTTGGGATGAGGAAATATAGGACTTGAACCTAAACCATGATCTACTCCTAAATTTTACTAAGTTGTTTTAGTGCCTAAACAACCACAGCCAGACACAAAGCTTTAGAACATTTTATAAAGACCTGTTGAGCCTACTGAGGAGGTGGAGTAGGGCTCTACTAATCCACATCTATTGTCCAAATATTAGCCACTGCGAAAATGCAAGAGTTGGTGTGGAGTTAAACATTTTACAAGGTACAGGAACAACAATCAGAAACATTCTGTATAACTTCAATACAAATTACAAGTAAGTCCTCATTTCATTTTCATTTTAGTAAATAATATTTGATTACAGTGCAGTTTAAGCTGTTGTGGCCACAAGATTTGTGTTCAGGTCTGGAAGCTCTGTCCTCATACAGTACATTGTGGGCCATCAGAAACTACCACAAGCCCCATCAATCTGTGACAAAGGAACCAAATTTAGACCCTGATCAAAACACAGCTAAGTGCATGACTATATATGGGGGTCCCAGAATTCTTAAAATGGTTTGTGGGTGCCTAGAAATGTTCATGAGGTGAAAATGGCAAGGATGGAGTTGAAGTAACAGTGGAAAGGACAAACCACATTGTGGTAAATGAAAGTGAAGTAAAAACCATTCACTAAAACAAGGAATCCCAGAAAGATCCCATCATCTACTATGGTTTTAAGGTGTCTAGAAAATGTATCAAGAACTCCAACAAGAATTATCAAGACTACAACAAGAAAGGACATCTAGGTACTCTTTATAATGTGAGTTCCTCATAGTGAAGAATCAGACTGTAAACTGCAGAGTCATACAAATCTAGAATAAAACAAAAATAAATAAATAAACGAAGATCTATGTATGTACACTCATAACAAAGCAAGAAGCTGAGAAATTAGGAATTTCCACTGGGAGCAACTGATATTTAATGAGCTGTGCTGTTTCCTCTTTCTCTCATAAGTGAATTTAAAATTGTCCACTCACCACAAGAAAAGTGAGTCAAGCTTGTAGCAAATCAATGGACCCATTTACATTCCTTTAATTTTATTGTTTAATCTATGAATCCAAACAAATTAAAATAATGACAATATCACCATGTCCCCAGAACAAGGCAAGCTCAACTGAACACTGCATAAACTCTCCACAGAAGGAAACACTTTGTAGAACAAATTGGAACAGTCAGAAGAAACACATTGGGCACCAAAGTGCTGCGTGTTATTCATTAGTTTTTTTTATGAACCAAATTATTGGCGGAGCTCCTGTGTGTAAAGGGTTTACAAAGACACTATTTTGTATTTGAGATGTTTCTGTTCCATCCGTCAGACGATCCTCACACTGCATCTCAAAGCCATTAACGCCTCAGTGCTATTACTTCAGTCCTTGTATTAACTCCTCACCCACACACGTGCACACGAGCATGCACGCACACACACACAGAGCGGACATTGAAATGTGCCAAAAAGCCATTTGGGAGTAGAACTCCTTTCTTCTCTCTGTTTTAATTATTGTCATTACAGGAAATAGTGCAGACAAGCGTTTGTGGTTTCTCCCACTTTCCTTCTCTCAGCCAGTCTCACTCAGTGTTCAGAGGAGCTGTTCCCAGACCAAATCATCAGTCATGTTTAGCTCTGTTGTGCCATGCTGGGACAGCAAGAGGGCCACAGATTAGCAGTTTTACCTTATCACAGTTAGACTGCATATCTGCTTTACAAATGAAGGCTTGACAGCAAGAAAAATATATGGCGCATTTTTACATTTTGTAATTTCCATGAATGCAGTCTGCACGAGTGTCCTTTCAAACAAGTAAAAAAAAAGCATTTAACAGTGGAACTCAATTTACAGGACACTTGCTGGTCAGTAAATGTTTAAGTACATTTATATTTACAGCAGGAGTCATGATGAGGGCTGTGGGATTTTATTATTATTTATTTTATTTATTAAATCTGTACAAACAGCCAGTGGTTATTCTGATCTTTTTTGTTTAATTTTGGTTTAAAGTAGTTCTTCTCTACTGTGATGGACTGGCGATCTGTCCGGGCTGTACCCTGCCTCTCGCCCGAAGACAGCTGGGATAGGCTCCAGCACCCCCCGTGACCCGAACTCGGATTAAGCGGTAGATAATGGATGGATGGATAGTTCTTCTCTAAAGCTAAAAGTCATATCTAAGGAAAGAAAAGAATCAAAACAGGACTTGAAAAACATCACAGGTATATTGTCTTTAAGTGATTAATTAAAATAAATACATTAACATCTGAAATTACCAGCGACAAAAAACAAATATTTAGTAAGTAATAAGAAGAAGGAAAAAGATCTGTGTTACTGTAGAGGTTCTGCGTGGAAAGAAAACACCAACTTACACATGATTAATCCATAATAATATCATATCATCATTTATTAGGTGGTTTTATTTTTATTCTGAATTTAAAAAATAACTAGTAACTAAGAGTAAGTTTTATGTTTTTATGTTTAAACTGGTAAAATATGAATAAGTTTCAATTTCCCACACGTGGGTTCCACCACATGAATTAAGAAAACTGATAATACTGATATTATGTTTGAACATTTTTAGGTGCTAGATGAATTATGATATTCTTTATTCAAAAAGACAAATACAAAATCCTTAACAAAGTAGTTTTATATAGTAAATAATGAGCATGAAATAAAACATTAATAATGCTTTATGATCATCATCAGTAGATGTACACATTTACAAATCAAATGATAAATAAGAATATCCATCCATCCATCCATTATCAACCGCTTATCCGAAGTCGGGTCGCGGGGGCAGCAGCCTAAGCAGGGAAGCCCAG
>JAUYWH010000002.1:9294761-9312343 GCA_034779795.1 Ctenopoma multispine
GCCCACAAGAAGGCGGAACCACGTCTCTCCTTCGGGCTGAGCCCGGCTGGACCCCGTGGTTAAAGGTCCAGCCACCAAGCGCTCGCCGGCGAGCCCCTACCCCGGGCCTGGCTCCAGGGTGGGGCCCCGGGTTAAATAAGAATATAAGAATGTGTTTTGAGCTTCTCTATCAAAGCCAACTCTTTAGTCCAAAATGTTCTGAGTTAAAACACAACATGTAACAGTCACAGACAAAACTGCAGCTTGTCAGTACGAACACTGCTCTTTTGAAATTCACAGACCTCAGCCAGATTCAACAACAATACAATAGCAGCTCTTACAATATTATCCTTCATTCCCAGTCGCTGCCTCTCTGAGCTTACTGACAGTGTTTATTATGAGGAAGTAGCTGAAAAAAACACAAACAAAGTATGGTTTGACAGTTGAAAGAAACAGTGAGTTCAAGATGTGTATATTGCTGAAGACGTCGTGCTTGTAAGGCAAATTAAATTGTTGTTGAGGGAGCAGTCAGCAATTTGTCCAAATCCCTTTTCTTCTAATGACATTTTAATATCAGAAGTCATAAACCTTCTGTGTGGCATAAACGTGGATGATACACTACAATACATCATTTAAACTATACCATGGAGTGATATTGGTTTTGAGAATATTATGGAAAATGTAACTATTTATGTTAAAACATCTCAGTTCACTTTCTTTAAGTTGCCAGTGGGTCTAAAGTTGAAGTACTTTCCTTTGCCTAATTGAAATGCCACAGACGTCTGTGAGAAACTCAGGCCGTCCCACCAGACCCCCGTCCAAGAGAGCCGCACAGTTGCAGCTACAGTGTCTCCAAGGAGACTGCAGTGTGATTATAAAGAATTGCCTCCGTGTTTTTACTCTGTCTACAGGGTTCAGCACAATGCAGCGGAGATGAGAGGTCAGTTGTGTGATCTGGGAGGAATCTCGCTGATTGGTCATTTATTGTTCGGGTCTGGGCGGATAGACTTTACTAGGAACTTGTTAACCAGCAAGCCAGAGGCGAACAGAGAGAGCATCCGTGCACGGTTAGTTTGTTAGAAAGTATCATCTAAGTAGCCTTTACTCTTGGCTGAAAATCAAGTTGTAAATCACTTTGTGTCATTAAATATATTTTAAAACTATTTAAAGTCTTGCATCGAGATATGGAGATATCATTGCACAATTTTAAATAGCTGACCCATGCTATTTTTAATGTAAACAACAAAAACACAACCATATAAAGTCATTTTCTAAAACATATAACATTCCAATATTATATTTATTCCCAAACTTCATTGCTGAGATGTGAAACTGCTACAACCAAAGAAGCAAAATCCATTAGTCATATGGTGCATAGATGTGTAGACTTTACCCTGTGGAGTTTCTGATAGCTATTAGCATTGTGGGGCAATGAGCGGATCTCTGTTTTGTTCGTTCTGGTGCACATGGATATGTATCTCAATAATGTATTCCACTCCATTGACCTACAGGTGGTGGAAATGATCCAACAAATGCAGTCCCACCAAAGGGGAAAACAGGGGAGAAGAAGACTCCTAGCCAGTAAACAAAGCAGGTTCCAAATTTTGTGTTTGGTGCAAAACACTAAAGACTTTTCAAAGCGTCGTTTTATCTAAGCAACATTTCTCCTCTCCCTAAAAAGCTCCAGAACAACGAGAGTTAAAGACTCAAAAATAAACTTTAAAACTTTAAGGATGAATCTTAAAATGATTTGTCATACTGTCATTTGTAAATGTTCATTAAAGCTTGCCAATCTAGTACTCTCTGGTCCACCCACAGTACTTACTGTGGCTATGCTTAGTTTTACAATGCAGTTTGTCATTTTAATGGACATTTTGGATTCACTGGAGTTGCATTTCTGTTTTCACTTGCAAATAAGTGGCTTATGTAACTGCATTAAACGGGGGATTTTTCTGTGTTTGGTGACCTGTTCACTTGTTTTCTTATTAAAATAGCTTCTACATTGTAAAGCTGTGTCCAAAAAATGTTCTTCAAAATGGACTGGTGGATAGGAAATAACCCAGTTTTAAACCTGAATGTAAATATTTTACATCTACACTAAAAATGATAGAAAGTCTTTGGTCATATCTGCTCTCTCATGTAACATATTTCCTACTGACTCAGTGCCCTCTCTCCAGCTCCCTATTGTGTCACCCATTTAGACACCGTTTCCTTCCCGTCTTTGTTTAGGTGCATCACGTGACTCGCATAAACAGTGATGTTTGGCTGAAGATGGATGATGTACTCTGTAGACAAGACAGCTTGAGGAAGAAGAACCGTGTGCGTGTGAAAATTCCTGAAATGTCTCGAGTAGGTAAATCGGTCCAAGGACACATTCCTTCTCTGACACTGACTTCGGTGCAGCAGGAACGCTAGCAGTGATGTGAGAGTTGACATAACATTAAACAAGCGGCAATGTTTGAAAGGCATTTTTATTCACAGTGAGATGTCATATTTCCTAATGTTTACTCTTCAAAATATCACTTTCTGTTTAAATACCTTTTTGAACAAGTCTGGATTTAACCTTTGACAACAAGTGGCAGTAAATTGTGTTTTGTAGCTAAAGCCTCCCACTGTAGTGTTGGACTTTTTACCCTGCTGATTTATGTCCCCCAGATATTTGGAGTTGTTTTCTGTCCATATATCTCCCTTGAAAGGAGCTGTAATAAATCAAACCATCTTTTGTTTTTTATAGTGATTCAATCAGCAGCAACTGAATGCATCTTACTCTAGAACTGGATGAACAACAGGAGAAATTCATTTATCAGTCATGCATCTACTTTTGACTGGGCTGTTGCTCTCTGCATATGTTTCAGACTGTTAAGTGTTTATGTTCGTCACTGTTTGAAAACTGCAGACTATGCTCAAGGTCACTTTTCTGACTTGAATTGTTTCATGCAGCTCAGTTTTAAATTCACTTTAAGGACTCTGTAGTTTAATCTGTTTTTACTTAGCCATGCAACACTACACTGGTATGTGAATGCAGCACAGAGCTGACTTTCATAGCAAAAGCATCAAAATAGAGGGAACTCACTTTAACAGGTCAGGTTTACATTCAGTACGCATTGTAACGTTTTACGTTTCATTAACACATTCATAGTTTTTCTTGTTAATGAGATGTTCTGTGGGTCACCAGGTCAGGTACTGGGGATGAAAATGATCTTTTCTGAGCTTTATTACAGCACTTTACGACTGTTTTAATGATTGTGTTTTTGTGTTATGGTCCACACTTTAAATTATGCAAAATATTAAATAAAAATGAATGACTTATGTATGTGTCTGTGTGAATCCAAGGACATCGATAGAACACTGATTTTCTCATGAACCTTGACTCTTTGCTGTGTTTAGCACTGAAGACTCGTGGCCATGGACTGATGCACAGTCTTGTGGCTGAGTCAGCTTCTGTCTGCTCAGATGCACTGACAGGAAAAAAACACAAATAGAAGCTGTATGTCTTTAACCAACTTACACTCGCTTAACTTCTTTGCCCCTGATTATGTTGGTTTGCGTACCTGTTTGTGGGGCATTCAGTTGATTTGAAGCACAGAGACATCTTCAAAACTTGAAGGTGTTTTTACAGGTTTGTGTTGCATATGTGTAAATATTTAACAGCCCAAACTTTTTAGATGACTTCCACTAGGGGAGTTGCGTTCAGGATAATCTTTCCCATACTGATCCCCTACGTTATGTCCTCTCATGGTTTTCTCAGCATCTCTCTGTCCTGTGTTAGTATCAGGGGTGGCCAGGCCATGTGAGAAATGAAAAGAGGACTTTGTTTCCCAGCGGACAGAAAGAGTTGGATCTGGATCAGCCTTGGGTCAGAGGAGCTTCTTCTCTTCTGTTCATCCCTAATCATCTTTCTTTTAAGGGCATGTTTATGTTTGCACATTTTTTCCCCATTCAATTGTGCAGAAAAAGACGGAACTCATGAGAATCTTTACTGTATATCCTGCAGGGCCTCTCTTCCTCACTCTGTGTAGGCACAGAGGCAGCGTTTCAGCATTCAAACTTTTTCATGGCCATTTTTTTGTCCATTATCTGATAAACAGAACACAGACGACTACGAACACTGTCAAGTGTTAAGTCACTCACCCAGTAAAGATTGTGGGAAAAACACTGTTGCTACAGTATCCCACAGTAAAGCTGCACTGAGCAACAGAATCAGGATTCGTGGCAGCAGCCCAACACTGGGGGTGGGAGGAAAACGGGAAGGAAACACATAGTGGAAATGAGCAGAATAAAATCACATCTATTTACTACAGACAACTGTACTGGAAAGCACAAGGTGTATTTCTATCCGTCCTGTGTCATCTTCTCCACCCTTACTGCTTATTCAGTTTCCTCTTTCTTTTACTTCCATCTTGTTTCCTCCCCACACTCACGCTTTATAATCCTCTTTTCACACTTTCAGACAGAAATTCTCTTCTGTGTTCCTGTTTCTTTTCCTCCCCCTCAGCCAAATCTGTGTCTTCCAGAAGTGCTTGGGAGGCGTTTCCGCTCCCAAACTCCTCATGTGCTCTGGTCTCCCTAGTGGGACATTAATAGGAGAGAGGAGGGGGACATTGAGACAAACTCCCAGGAGGCATGAGGGTAGAAAGTAAGAAGTGGGGAAAGGGCTGGGACTCCACAGCCGCCGGGAGCGGCAGCCGTAAATCTATCATGCATGAATTGTGTATAGACACACACACACAGATACACACACAGAGATTAGAGTATGTTCTTGAGAGGAAATAAGAAATAAATGGACAGAGAGGAAGTGTCTGACAGAAAAAAAAAGGAGGAAACCTACACCATATATTGTGCATTTATGCTCACATGATTGTTCTGCATGAGGTTTATTCGGTGGTTTTGTAGTGTTTTAGGATGAATTCATAATAGATGCAGGAGGTTAACTTGCTGTTTTGTTATAGAGACATATGATGAATGTTTACATTTATAGTACATATGTTAATGCCTTATTGTGCTTAACTGTACCCACAAAGTAACTATGTTTACATTTCTGTCTCATTAGTCTTTATTGAATGTGACATATAATTCTTTGCAGCTGATATAATTCGGTTGTTTCATTCACGGAGGTGGGGGGAGAGTCATGCAAATTAAAAAAACAATATGCCTGCCAATGCCCAATGCCAAAATGACACGTACATAGAAACATTTGTGATATAATAACTTTATCAGCAGGACAAAAGGACTCGTCCTTGACATCCAAACTATTACAAATACCTGCTAAAAAATAAACTCTTTCATCAAGCTGGATTAGATTTATCTATAAAAACAACTTGATTAACTTTAGGTAAAGATTATGGTTTTGGTTATGAGATTAATTGTGTAATTAAGGCTCTGCAGTGTCAGCGGTCATACTTACATACAAAAAGTTGTCTGTTGGTTGGAAACAGAGAACAAACCGATAACTACAATATTTACTCTCAGAGTTCAGCTTTTTAAAAATCTTATTTCACTGACAGTGTTGACAAGAGGTGGTAAAAACAAGCTGTCATCAGAGGTGAGCAGTGGACAATGAAAAGCTGTCAAACCAAAAGAATTCACCAACACTGCGACATAAAGACTTCATCAGGGCATCGAGTATCAAATAAATGAATAAATAACTGTGACACTGTGAGTTGACATTTACAGTACTCCACATGCATTTTGCATGACCTGTTTCTTTCCTTTATTTGATATCAAAACATTTCACCTAGATATCAAGCAGTATATAGTACTTTCTCAGTGTGTCAGACATGACAGACATATGCATAAAACTACAGACATAGATGAATTTGTTTGTAACTTAAACAAACAAAAGAAGAAAGTACTGACAAAAGTAATATAGGAAATAAACTAGACTAAACCTTTAAAGACAAACACCACAGGTTTCTGCACCTGCCAATTGGTAAGTTTGGCCCCAGCAAAATAAAGCAGCTTTCTCAGGGTTGAAGGATGCCTTCTCCAGACTGCTTGTTTCAGCTCTTTCCATGTTTGACATGATTCAAATCAAAGCTCATAGAATGCGACTTAAAGTCCAGTGTTTAGTTTTCTTGATACATTTAGCTGCTTTTTGAATCTATACTTGTGACTGATGGCAGAGAAGCTCTAAAACATTGCTGAGCCATACAGTAGTCATACATAATGTTCCCACATACATTGCAGTACACCTGAGGGCACCTAGACACAGGTCTGTGCACTGATAAGAAACTATGTCTGACTTGTTTGCAGCAGTATGGTGTAAAAAGGGAACCATGAACCAACCTAAAAACATCATCCCAGTGCCAGAGTATGGTGGAGGGAGCATCACAATTTGGGGCTTCTGTGATGCCTCCGGACATGGACAGTTTGCCATCATGGAGGGTTAAATGAATTGAGTTTGTATCAGACAAGATAATGTCAGGGTGGCAGTCCACAAGTTAAAACTCAGAAGAAGCTGGGTGGTGCAACAGGAGAATGAAATGAATGAATACATTGTGTAGTTTTAATCCACAGCTACAGGATGCATTTGCTTAAGGTTATTGCTGCCAAAGATTGTTTTAAAACACTGTTACCATTACTTTTTCCACCATTGCTTTGGATGTTTGGTGGGTGTGTTCAATAAAAACATGAAAAATCATGAAAATGTTTGTTTTATCATGTTAGAAATATTGTGTCTGTATTTGTGAAGATGGTGAAGACCAGATCACATTTTATGACCAATGTATGCAGACAATCAGGAAATTGCAAATATAAGGACACATTAAGAGAGTAGAGGTCATCTGAAGAAGCTATTTGACAGTTCTGTGTGTTTGCTCCAAAGGTAACAATGAATCCTTCAGTGTCAGCAATATTACCAATCGATCCTTTTTCTCATCTGCCTGCTGTGATGGATCATGTAGGAAGATCTCAAATCGATAAAGAATGATGCTGATGTGCACATTGTTTTCATGAGATTTGTAATTTCACAGAGACAACTCCGGATCACCCTCTCTGTATTTTAGTTAAAGTTAAAAAAAAAACAGAGCTCACCATCATTTTGACTTCTAGAAATAACAAAGACTGAACTCTGCAGTCTCATTTCTTCTTTTCTGTTTGCATGGTGCTTTTATCAGACATCAGCAAAAGTCACCCAGCCATAGATTAGTCAGTGCTGGCACTTTGGCCTTAAACCAGACTTTTTATTTCTGTTCTCGGTGCCATTTTAAATCCTTTATCTGTAAGACAAATTGACAATGGCTCCAATTTGAACCCAAATAGAAAATTTAAACAAAACTCCTCCACTAGAGAAAAGATTAGAGACGTAAGTGAAGGTGTTATGGAGGGAGCAATGGTCTTACTGCATACTGTAAATTATGATGAGATTCAAGCAGGAAAGCTATTTAAAACTGATGCATTATTGAGTTGTTCTTCCTATCAGAGTTATTTTAATCAGCTGAAATACAACTAGGAAACCCTACATTAAACAAAACCCTTGTCAGTACTACAATCATCTTTAGAAATACATCCACAGAAAGGTTTCAGTTTCATTATGTTTGTTGTTATTAAGGAGAATCTGTGAAGTGATTCACAGCTGAGAGAAATGACAGAACACAGGATATCATCGTGGGAGGACAGTGATCTATAGAGCACTATAAAAGCTGACAAGGTGACAAGTGGAGGTGGAGACAGGCCTATCAGAGGTGAGGGGAGGGCAGATAAGGATTAGCAAAGGCAACATATTTTCCTTAGGTAGCTGTCCTCATATAAAACCAATTTATTCTTTCCATTAGTAAAGTTGTGTTACATCTGTCCACTAGCTGCCCTGTTTGAGGGCCAATCAGCTGACTTCAGTCAATAGTCAGGGTAAACTGTGGACAAGACACCAGTTTGTCACAGGGCAGATATAAGACAGACAATCATTTTAGCAATTTAAAATGACTGATCAATTTAATCTGCACGTGTTAGATTATGGGAGAAATCACAGTACTCAGAGCACACAACAAATTGAGACCTTGCAATTAGTCGACCACCTGGATTGAACTCACAATCTTCTTGATATTCAAGATTCAAAAAACTTTATTAATCCCAGAAGTAAATTGCTTTGCCTTGTTAAAGCTACTGTCAGTTCAAAAAGAGAGAAAAGAACTACAACCAATATGTAGCAACTGTGCTAACTGCAGTTGTTTAACAGTGATCTTTAAACATAAATGTTAAATACTCTCTGCAAATCTTAATATGATCCCTTGAAATATGTATCCTACAATTTTACCTTACAAAAATCAAAAATACATGTTGCCAAAAAATGATTCTCCTGTCATATTGTACAAACAACAATGATCACTGTAACCAAATATGTATTTAGCTTAAAAGTGTACTCCACAAATGTAACATTGCACTGCTATGATATTGTCAGACTTGTGATAGACAGTTAAAAAGTAATGGAAATTTCAGAAGTATTCCATGCACAACCAGTAGACCAGTAAAAGACTTTTTTCTCTGGGACCATCCAAACTGCACAGTGTGATAAAAATGGTGCAAGGAAAGAGACAAAATATGATACAACCTGTAAATCAAAAAGATCTTGAATGTATAATATCCCTAAACATGCCACAAACAGTTGTATAAAAAACATTTAGATTATAAAAAATCCTTAATAACCAAATTATAAGAACTCTTTCAAATTCATATGCATAATATTTTTAGATGTGTTTTATTTCATGTTCTTGATTCAGTTCTCTTTCCCTGTGTAGAATCACACTGAATAATACATCTATAGCATTGAAGTGACCTGAACTAATTAACAGAACAGTTTCTTAAAATGTAAAAGGATATTGTAAAATATATTATTTATACTCATTATGGCAGCATACGAGAACTGACGAATTATTTATACAAAACTGGAGAGTGGAAAGTGGTTTTGGTGATATGAGTTTAAACCATTTTGTTCTGGATGGCTAAATGCCAAACTTGTTGATGAGAACATTCACGGAAAGTGTCCGTACATGAAAGATGACCTAAGGGACAGTCTCCTGCAGCAGATAGAAATGTCCTTAAAACAAGTAATCACATTTTTGGAGCACCCACGATCAATATGTTTTAGAGAACAGAGATATTTAGAAAACACAGATAAACATAGATTTCTTCAGAATTCCTTGCGTCAGTGCATGACGATTGCTCAACCATTATATTTCCTTTTGTGTCATCTGTGACTGTGTCATCTTCCTCTTAAATATTTGTAACTTCACACTAAATAAATGTGTACTGCATGTATTTGTATTTATCTTATTACAGCTGAGCTAGAGTATTCATGTATACGGGCAATGATGGACTCAGTAGGTAAGACAGCTTATTTTAACTGTGAGGTCATTGCACAGTCAAGTCCAAAAGCAAACAAGACTGCTAATGATTTCCTTCCTAAATTTAAAAAAGGGTAGTTGAACAAACAGTCTACCAAACCATCTGCCCTGGAGCATGTGTGGAGAGAAATTCATATTATCCTTAACGCGGGACGTTACACAATTGCCTACACACATGCGTGGTCTTTGTTATTTTTTCCTCGCAATCCTGACCCAAGGTAAGTCGATATTCTTTGCTTTTTTTTTGTTTATTGGTATTTTCGGCATGATTGTGGGTGGAAGATTGTATCTGCATGCATGTGTCAGTGCAGTCATAGGCTTCACATCTCAGAATTACAATAGGAATAGCACTGTAACATTTCACGTTTGATCAATCACTGTACTCCACAGTGCGCTCCAGCACCGTGGGTGTCACTGGCCTCATTGGGCAGAATGTCACCTTGCCTTGTAAATATAGCACCCAAACTCAGGGTGTTATGAGTTTCTGCTGGGGACGAGACGTAGTGCCCATGTCCAAATGCTCCAACACCATCCTCTCCTCCAAGAATGGGGTTGTACAAGTGAGGCAGTCCTCCAGATACCAGCTGCTGGGGGAGACAGCTGGAGATGTGTCCCTGACCATCCTGAATGCTCAGTGGAGTGATGCTGGTGTGTACGGCTGCAGGGTCGAGGTCCCAGGGTGGTTCAACGACTATAAGATCAACACACACCTGGTCATGGAGGAAGGTAATGATCATGAAAGTTGTCAAGGGTGATTATGTCTGTGGTGTTTTTCAGCTGAGATTTAAGGTATTGTGTTTTTTTTCCCCAGCTCCCGTAGAACAACTTGTTACCGAGGTCTGGACAGTTTCTACTGGTAAGAGACAAAATGAGCAAATAAATAACTAATTTTTAAAATGTATGTAGGTGATGATGATCTAAATTGAGTAATGTAAGTAAGTTTAACTGTATTTCAGCAGATGCTTCATGTCCACTTTCTGTCCACCTCTGTTTCACAGAGCACACAAACTCAATGCTTAAGTAAAAGTGCATGTATTTGCCTAGAAAAATACCCCAATGCAAGAATAAGTACAAGCTCTACATTTTACTTAAAGCACAAAAGTAAAAGTGCATTTAAAATTTTTCAGTTGAAATAGCTGCTTTTGAAAACGTAAAGGTAGATTTGTTTTACAAATCTGAACTAAATTCTCAAAGGTAAAAATTAGGACGAAACAGTGTTGTCACCTATAGACGGACAGAAACGAAAGGTGAAGGGGTAAAGGTGGAGATTAAATATAGTGACAAGGGGTCAAACCATAATGACACATCAGCATTTATTAGTGTAAAGATTTTCAATATGTTTTATGAAGGAACTTTATATAATCCATTGTTTCAACTACTTACAGAAATATCAACATCTGCACCGAAAGGTCTAGAGGTTGCTGGCCTACAGTTGATCACAGTTGAAAGAACAACATCTGAGGTATGATACTATTTATTTCCAACATTAGTGAATATATAGACAGAACGATAAGAAAACTGAAGGAAATACAATAACTCTATTTATAACACTATTTGTGAATCACAATAAATATTTTATTGTCTGATCATAATTTAAAGCCAAAGTGGAAAAAGATGAGTACTAGCATACATTACAGTTCCGAATTGAAAGTATATGTTGAAAATACAATATATTTATAATGCACACACACACACACACACATACAGACACATACAGACACATACACACAGACTGTGTAGCAGCTATAATTGCCTCAGTCTCTCTTGATAAGGTTAATTTTCATTGCAGGAAAAACTCAGTGTCTTCCTGGAAGTGGAGAACATCAGCAGGATAGGAGCTATTTTCTTCTCCACTATAATCATAATCCTCGTCTATATTTTCTGTAAGTGTGAAATGGATTATAATTTGTGACTGAGATTAATTATACACATTCAAAGTGGGTTTCTACTGAGCAGTTGAAGTCACTAACACTAGGAAGTCCTTCTTTAGAAAGAAAATATAATTTAACATTTGCATTTCCTCTAAACAGTGAGGAGGTTTAAGCCACAGTCAACACTTCAACATCTCAAAACCTCCCCTGTTGAGAACATATATGAGAGTGTCCCAATGCCTGAAAGATGATCAGCATCATGAGAACAAAGGTGTTAACGTGCTGAAGACCTGTCTACGTGCTGATATTTGCCATCTCATCACCTTTAGACAGAAACCTTTTGAACCTTTATCTGTTAAACACATAAGACAAAGATTCAACATTTAATAATCCACAGAGAAAATGACTTTGGTTTGTTACAGCTGCTCTCTGCTAGAAAAAAAAGGACAAGCAAAGAACCAAACCAACACAAATACTAAAAATGAGTTTGACATGCATCATCTAAAGATCAGTAAAATGATGTGTAGCATAGACCATTCAAGCAATGCAACGAATCTCTAAAGATAGAGAGACATAAGTAATGATTATGACAATAATACCGCAATGAGATCGCAGCTTACAACATCTCACTATTCTAAGATTGCAATGGAGGATAAATGTGCGTCAGAAGATGCAAAAATATCCTGCGGATTAATGAAATTTGCTTTTGTTTTTCTGTTGTTTTAAATTAATTCCACAACACGGAAAAACATGTGGATGTTTTATGTTTGTGGACACAATGCCACCTGCTGGGCTTTATAGATCATTATCAAAATGTTAACGGAGCACATTTTAGAGAAAATATTCATTAATGTGAATTAAATCACAGACGGGATGGAAAGGAAAGATAATGAGAGGATGGAAGGAATGTATGTACTGTAACTTATATGTTTTGAACATCTGAACTGCCAACTCTTCTCAATAAAGTCACATACATTACATCTTCACAATATATTTTGTCTCAATTAAACTGTGAAGCAATGTTTCAGGGCAGGAATGTTATGTTTCTGGTTTATTTGAAATGTCATTTTTGACATTAGTTGTGACTGTGTATTGGTTGTGTTTTTAGAGGAACAGAGCAAACAAAATGAAGGTGATGAGAAGACATGTTTCATGAATCTATTGGGGAAATTCTCTGAATGAGGCTGTGACTGTATTTACAGTATTTTCATGACAGGCGAATCAAACAGCTGGGATGTTTCTGCACTTGGTGCTGTTCAGTATGTAACTCATTCCTTTACAGTCCTTTAATTCTTTACAAGTTGGGAAAACATAACAATTACCATGAATATGGTGCCCAACTAAATTTAACAGATGTAACGGTTAATAAATCAGTTCCCTTCACAGCAGCCACTAACATCTATAGAACTACAAGGGCATGAAATGTAGCTGACATAACAAACCTCCAGCAGATGAAGGGTTCACTCAGCAGGAATGTAGAGTAGAAACATGGAAATGGTAAACCAGCGTTCATCAGCCTCTGGACAATAGACATTGTTTCCATTTTAAGGAACCTCCTCCATGACAATGTTACTTTAACATGCAAACAGTGATGATACTCATGATGTTCTGGTGCACGGTAGGCACCCTGCATGCTGGGGCTGAGGAACGTGGTTATTCTGGGACTGTACGGATGAAGTGATCAAGTCAGACAGAACATCTGTGACCAGCAGACTGTTGAAGCGCTACCTGCTTCTGGGTAACCTTGATAAAGGTGGTGTGTTTCTGACCAACAGTGAAGTTGTGGAGAGTGACTCAGGGACTACAGCTGTCGAGTAGAAATACTGGGCCAGTTCAGTGATCACACACTCTGAGCGTAGTGTCAGGTGAGAAAGAAAAATGCTAACTCTGCAGGGGAGGGAATATAAGAGAACACTACTAAATGACACATTAAACGTTGAAAAATGGGAGTAAAAATCTGTAAAAATCTCTGATCAAAACTTAAGTGACTTTAATGGGTTTGTGTCTGTTCAAAACCTACAACCTGGCATCAGCAAACACAGCAAGAAAGAAGGTAGGTTCAGGATACTAATCCAGTATTTGTCAGTATCTATCTGACAAAGTTCAATTATTTTTTCCGTGATT
Organism: Ctenopoma multispine; assembly: GCA_034779795.1. Classification (NCBI taxonomy): domain Eukaryota; kingdom Metazoa; phylum Chordata; class Actinopteri; order Anabantiformes; family Anabantidae; genus Ctenopoma; species Ctenopoma multispine. The sequence goes on from JAUYWH010000002.1 coordinate 9,308,074, forward strand.
GACTCCTCGAAAACCTTCTTTCTCTGCAGCACCAGATGGTCCTCCACTGGACATGCAGCTTGAGGCCCTCACTTCTCACAGTATCAAGGTTACTTGGAATTTAAAGTCACAGCTTTGCTTTGGAGATATTTAACACAATTCCTAATTTTACATGATGTAAAAGAGTTAAAAACTTTACTCCTCTCCTCATGTGACTAGCATCAGAATATTTTAGAAACAACAGCATGAGTTACAGAAAGCATGCATCAAAGTCAGCACCAAGGTTTGATGGTGACATGGGAAAGAGTGCTGTCCTCACAAACCTGAAGCCTCCTACCAAGTACACTGTGCTTGTTTGGGTCAGAACAAATGCAGGAATAGGGCCTACCTCAACTACATCTCTCTGTTCCACTCTGGATGGGAGTAAAATCACTAGTACAAAAATGTATGATAGAAGAACAACATAACTGAAAATATAAATGAACCACGAACAGTTTTTCCCACATATCTAAATGTTTAGTTGACTTTTATATTGGCAGCATGTTTAAAGTTTTCTTTTTTTTTAACAGAGCTCTTTTTTCAGTTAAGTAACCTGCTGTGTTAATTTCTTACATACATGCTGACATTTAAAAGTGTGGAACTAGATAACATAAAATTAGAGCTGGAAATGCCAGAACTCTTGTATTAAACAGCAGCATAGAATTTATTTTGTAATTAAACATAATTCTAAATAATTCAAATTTACTTTATAAAGAACAAGTGGTAACATATTCTCATATGGTTGAAAACGTAGCTTTTAGCACCTCATGTTTTTATAATAAAAAAACAGTTCATTTTGTAAAACATGCCATCAACTCTGTCACTGTGTATGTGTGGGAGTAAGTAAAGGCTGAAAGAGCGACTTTATACTTTATAGGAATTTAACTTATTTCAATATAGTGTAAATATGAAATTGTAATCCGTTTATAATTGACCAGTGCCTTGAGGTGGGGAACTTTGGCAGGATGCCATTATTTCCTTCTCCACTGTAATTGGAGTGAATTATAGTTTAGTTTTCCTACTTTGATTGAGAGAGTTTATTACACCATTATAGGCAGAAAGAGAGACTCTTCCTTCTTTCTTCCACTGCAATATAACTCACATTGGACAGTTGTGACTGCAGCTATAAGAGCAAAATGTAATTTAATCCCATCACATTCCACCAACAAATGTATTATTTAATTGTTTTATTCTAAACAGATTTACATATATTTAACCTTAAAATGTTTTAGTTATGTAACTTTACTGTAACCCAACCCATATTTATTTACCATAACTATAATCTTTCCCTGACATTGACCATTACCTGCAACTTATCCATATCAGTTGCTGTGAAGCAATATAGAAAAAAACCCAGCTGGAATCAATTGATGTCTCGGAATCACTGAATTGTTATGTGTGTGATGTTGTGTTTGATTATACAGCTGTTTTTCTTTTAAACCAGGAGCAAAATGTCTCCCAAAGGTTACAGCTCAGCATGCTGGGAACATTTATGACAGTTTCCAAAGGCTTGAGTGATGGTCAACCTAACAAGAACAAATTTCAGATTTCTCAGAGAAGTTAAAAAGGTAAACGTGGAACTTTTATGGCTGAGAAGAAATGCACAAACACGTTGTTTGTAATTGTGGACACAATGCCTCCTAATGGACATAATACATTATTCTTAAAATGGCCAAGGATAATACTTGACATATTTGTAATATCTTGTTTGTTCATCAAACTTATCTGTTTTGTTTCTGTAAAAGTGATCTGTTGCTTTTGTCATACACACAAAGACCAATCTCAAATGTTATGTCAATATAAATCAACATCATCATCAATCACCTTGATGTTACAACTTGTTGCCAATGTATGTATTGATATTTATCTGTTTAATGTACGTATAAGATTCTTTACCGTATGAATAACATGAACTACTGTATATTTGGATTTGTAGGAGCTATAAATGTTACTAAGTCCTTTAAGTTTTTTATGCAAATACGAAAGATTACAAAAAGAAAATAATGTGTTTGCCTGCTCCAGTCCTACAATTAATTATAAAACCATTAATAAATATAATAATAACAAAAACAAATGGCTGTAGTTGGTTGTTCCACTGTGTTTCAGGGGGTCAATCAAAGAGGAAGTTGCTAAACATTCAGCAGACCCAAATGTTTATTCAGCAGTTAAAACACATATAAAAGTGCATCACCCCTAAGTAAGTGAGTACATTTTGGAAATGAAAGTGCATAGCATATCTGAACCATTCGTGCTCACATGCTAATAAGTAAAGTTAGCAGTAACACTAACTCTGGAACGTCTCTAAATATTATCTACTGGGATAGATTATGTTCCAGCATGTTCTCAGTTAAAAAAAATAACAAATTCTACTTCAGACTTTCTCTGGATACAAATCTGCTGCGACAGGCTGTTGTTCCTATGTAAAAAGGTTAGGCTAAGGCAATATAGTTTTCTCCATCACCACCACAAGAACAGAGAACAGACATAGAGGGGTGAAGACAGTTTGTTGATAACCTTGATTGTATCTGTCAAATCATCAGAATGAAACAATGTGGCACTTCTAGGTTAAGGAACCAAAACCACAGAAAAGGAAACAGCGCTTTTCTGCATTCCTCTTCCACCAGCAGAAGTTGTTTGTGTGAGCATATCAAGGACAACATCATGTGATTTGGAAAGATTTCAAAGCTGAAACCAAACTGTGGTTTGGCTTCGTGTTGTTTAGCAGGTGAACTGGCTCTTCAGACGTGACAGTAAAATGATTATTCCGGGCAGAAGACAGTTTGCTTTATGCCACAGTCTTCTCATTTGTATACTGCTTGGTAAGATATTTGTGAGGATACTTCTCATTTAACAGTGATGAAATTATTGTAACCATGACATAATGTTGATTGACTAAATATCTCTTGTATTTTTAGTATCCTGCTGTCTCTTTTCAGGTTGTGTGTCTTCAGTAGGCATCATAGCCACAGTTGGAACAGATGTTATTATACCATGCAATTATGATGCAAACTACTACGGCAGGCTTTCTGTGTGCTGGGGCCGGGGAGAAATCCCCAACAGAGGCTGCGCCGACGAGGTGATCAAGTCAGACGGGACATCAGTGATCAGTAGACTTTCAGAGCGTTACCTGCTCGTAGGCAATCTCGCCAATGGTGATGTTTCGCTGACCATTAGGAGGGTTGAGGAGGGAGACTCGGGGGTGTACGGCTGCCGCGTGGACATACCAGGGTGGTTCAATGATCACAAACATCAGCAGACCCTCACAGTAGTGGCAGGTGAGACCCAGATGGATAAATTATAATCTCAAATAAGGAGGGAAACAAGTCTATTTTAGTATCTTGTGGCAGTTTCCCAGAGATGATAGCAATATTCTGACATTTCACAAGAATATGTTTGGCAAATTCTACTTTGTAAAATTTTTTTAATGATAAATCTACTGTAAAACTCTTTTTGTCAATTGAGCAGCTGATTGTTTCAGCACTACCCTGCCATGTTTTTTAGCACGCCCTAATCCCATGAAGGTTGCGACGAGAGAGGTGAAGGAAAAAACAGTAACTGTTCATTGGACCCCTGGGTTTGATGGTGGCAAACCCATCATGTACTATAGGGTTGATCTCAAAAACAAACAGGGTAAACTCATAATTGTAAGAATGTAACAATGAAATATACTTTGGTATATATGACTTGGATCTTATTTATAATTTTCTATTGCACAGCATTCTGGGACACTGCAGTAAGAACTGAAATCTCAAATCCTAAACTGACTCAGGTGACTTTAGTGGATTTACATCCAGCCAAGACCTACAACCTCCGTGTGTTTGCTGTCAACAGTGTTGGCATGAGCGAGGCCAGCAACGTTTTGACCATCACAACCAAAGAAGCAGGTAGATTTAGTCATTATTCATTTACTCAGAAATAATTATAATTATTACAAAACTATGATTCATTGTTTTTCTCACGCCATGCCCCTTTTTGTTTACCCTGAAGCACCAGATGGTCCTCCAGTGGACATGCAGCTTGAGGCCCTCACTTCTCACAGCATTAAAGTAACTTGGAAGGTAAAGTTACAGCTTTGACACTTAATTTCAGGAGGTCATAGAAAACTCTGTATATAACGTCCTTTATCCTGGACAAACATAGTTTTTCCATCAGCAATAATTAACCCTTCTGTTGTATTAGGGTCAAAATTGACCCGTTTTCAAGTTTAACTGTGTAAAAAGTACACTTTCCTTTTTTGTCCTGGAATGAGGCT
>JAUYWH010000002.1:9333835-9382973 GCA_034779795.1 Ctenopoma multispine
AATGAATGCAGTCTTTCTGCACTGTAAAAAGGAAAAACTCTGACATTCATACAGTTTCTGATGAATGACAAGTTGTTTTGTTGTTTGTTCTTCATACAAAATAGATTTGTGGTTTAAAATGACATGCAATTGCTTTATTTTAGATTTTTAGTGAAGGAGGGTCATTTTTGACCCGTAGGACAAGGGGTGTATAGTGAAAACGAAGACAACAGGAGGGTTAAAAAACAATTAGATGGACTGGAACAAAATTTTGTATTGATGGTGTAAACTAGATGTAGATTAAGTGTAGGAATGTTCCAATTACTGTAAGTAAGTAAACAAATATTTTTTATTAAATTCTATCTCTGCCTCTTAGTATCGTCTTTGCTGCTTTTGTTATCTTTGTTCTGTTTTTGTGAGAAAAAAAAGGGGTGATAAGAATAGCTGCACACCAAGTGTCTGTGACTTCTAGCTTCTTCCGCGCTCAAGGCAAGGACATTGTTTTATCCACCCAAATGTGGTAGGATAAACATCGCTGTAACTGGAGTGACATCAATTTGGGCTTTTAAACAACTCAACAAAAGGCAAAAATAGTGAACACTCACATAGATTATATTATAGATTATAGATTTTGTGTTTATTGATGATTTATTTGTGATTTCCAGTTGTATCGGATTTGATTGAATTTAGTTTTTTTTTTTCAGATAATATACTAATGCAGGATGGCATGGTGGTGTAGTGGTTAGCACTGTCGCCTCATAGCAAGAACCCAGATTTGAATCCACTGGTAGGCTGCATGCCTTTCTGTGTGGAGTTTGCATGTTCTCCTCGTGTCTGCGTGGGTTCTCTCCAGGTCCTCCGGCTTCCTCCCATTGAACAAAGACATGCATGTTAGGTTAACTGGTGACACTAAATTGCCATAGGTGTGAATATGAGTGTAAATAGTTGTCTGTCTCTGTATGTCAACCCTGTGATAGACCTGTCCATAGTGTAACCTGCCTCTCGCCTAATGACAGCTGAGATAGGCTCCAGCACTCCTGTGATCCTAATGTATGGATGTACATAGTATTGCTGAGTGATGGTATATGGTTAACATATTGTTTAGGTGTTGACTGTTCAAAGAAAACACAAGGGAAGATTGATATATCCGCAAGTCATGGGAGAAACTGAGAACATAGAGTTGAGTTAACTCAAAAAGAAAAAAATAAACAATCTCTTGTCATAAACAAGCTGGCAGTTCAAATGTACATGGTCTGCGGTCTGCTATTCTTAAAGACTATTTGTAAGCTAGGTCCTAACTGTTTGTAAGGAACTTCAATGGTACAAAAGTGTTAGTTCTCACAGGATGTAGCCTATATTAGATTATCTTGTCTGCAAAGATACTCAAGTCCAGATCCCACTAAAACCTCACCTTTGGGATCAACTTTCCCTGATTTTTCTTCCAGTGCTACAGTAAGACATTTGTGGTTTTGAGTGTCTAAGTATAGGATGCATCATCATGAAATGGTAAGACATTATGTTTTACTAGCTATGACAGGGTAACAGCAAGCAGAATGAAAAAAACACTGCAGCACTCAGTACAAACACTCACCGACAACACAATACAAACCAAAATCCATAATCACAAATCCAAACCTAGAATCCAGAAGGTCTAGAATCCATTTATAATCCTTCAGAAGGGGAAATGTAAGGCGAGTTAAAATCGAGTTAAAAGAAAGGTTTAGAGAGATAAACGACCAGAGCAGAGAAAGGGCCAGAGGCAGAGAGTCGGGTGGGTGGAGAGGGTCTGGAGTAGGTCTTACACGGTCAAAAGGACTGACGACGGGACTGAGAGGAGGGATGAACCATGAACCAACGACATGAGAGGCAGCGGGCATCAGAGGCAGAATTCTCCTTGAGGATGGGCAGGCAATCGGCGATGGAGACAGGATCCCTCAAAAGAATGGGCCAAAGACCAGAGGTGATGATAGAGAACCTACTGGGGACGGGCTTGAGGTCGACACCAATTGCGGAACTTATATGGGGACTCAGACTGGAGAACGGGCAGGTGGCAGACGGTGGCAGGATCCATCAAGGGACAGACTGAAGCAGTGTCCTCAACCCAGAAAAGCAGGCAAAACACACAATTTTATTTGGGAAAAAAAAACAGCAAATAATGATGCTACCCTAGGTATGACATGGGAACAGCAAGCAGAATGGATAACTGGCAGTGGGTTTCACAAAATGATGGAGGTAGGGTGCAGATGAATACAAGATGGTAGGGACAGGCAACAGGTAATCACAAATCCAAAACCCAGAGAGAATCCCCAGAGTCAGGTGAGATCTTATCTCAAGATAAGAATCTTCTGGTAGGTCAGAAAACATGCAATGGTTCAAAAGGCTGCAGAATCCGAAATGTAATATTCAGCTGCTTCTGCAACTAGAACAGACAATCTAGCAAGTGGAGAGTTTGAGAGAGGTAGCTTATATAGGGGGAAGCATGAAGGAAATGAACTGATTGAACAGGGACTGGTCAGTGAGAGAGAGCAAAACCTCCAAGAACGCAGGATGTAGAGTGGATGGGAGTAGAGTGCAGAAGGGAAGTGGTGCTGGAATTTCAAAATTAAAGTCCCTGAACTAAACGCTGAGAACTGAATCATGACAGAAATTTGTTAGAGATAATCTTGTCCTCCCAGGAGGAAATAGAATAACCGGCTCTGGTGTCATCATCAGCTCAAAATTGAATTTTTCCAGTACTTTATTACTAAATACGATATCCTCAAAATAATGACATTCCCATCAGCCTCAGCTGCACTTTGTGCTTATTGGTAATGAGAAAATGTTATCAAGCTAAATAAACTAAATGCTTAATATGGTAACTTGAGCACTGAACTGATGCTGACTTTAACTTAAACACTTCTGTAGTGTGTATAATGTACTGGCTTTATTGAGAATAGATACAATGCAAAGAAGTAATTTCACTCATTAATTCATGGAAAATGTTTGTCATTGTCTTCCTTTCTTCAATGGAAAATGATTTACATTTTTCCTTTTAGCTGATTTTATTTTAAGTGCATCCTGTTTCCATTAGATTTGCAGCAAAGTCCAGAGAGACTTCTGCTTGTTGTGTTTGAGTTCTGTTAACTTGTCTTTAGTGATACCTGTTTACTCTCCCTCCCACTATGCTTTTTTTGAGGCTATAAAAAGTGTATAAAATACTAAAACCTAGACACATTTCCATCTATAGCTGAAACCTTGTTGTGGGCTCATGCTTCATTGCCTATTGATCGGCCATCTGTGCATTTGTGTTGACAGTAAACTTCAATTGCTTCAGAGAGACAGTCAGACAGATAGACAGACAGATGTTTCCTGGTAAACAGTGAGTGCTCCAATCAGACATAGAGTAAATCTGTTAAGTGACAAGTTAAGCCATGCACCTGCTTTGTCTCGCTCACACACACTAAGGAAAAGCAGCAGACTGAGAAAAGGCAGAGAGAAGATGGACAGTAGACAGGCAGCAGGGTATGAAATAAAGTCTCAGACAATCACAAGTAAACACAAGTACACTGCTGTGAAAGTATTTGACCCCTTCCTGGTTTTTACATTTCTTGCCACATTGATTCAGAACATCAAGCAAAATTTAATATTGCAAAAATAACCTGGCTAAATACAGAATGTGTTTTTCTAAATGATGATTTAATTTATTAAGGGAAAACACTGTCTAAACCTCCCATGTAATTCTCCCCTTGCTAAAACATGAATGAAGTGTCATTAACCACATTTTTTGGAAAGCTGAGTTTAATTTCGCTTGCCACGCCCAGGCATGATTACTGCCAGATTTGTCTGATAAAGGGAAGCTAAAAGATCTCAAACAGCAACACATCATCCTGTGATGTATCAGGCTGTAAAGGGTTACTAAGCCAACACAAGGCTTTGGGACTCCAGTGAAGCAGGTTGATAACCATTATCCACACATGGAGAACACGTGTAGCAGTGGTGAATCTTCCCAGGAGTGGCCAGTCTACCAAAATTACTCCAAGAGCACAACGGCAACTCATCCAGGAGATTATAAAATGATTCAACAGTAAGAAAGAGAAAATGGTAAAATTCAAAGGTTAAAGACCCCAGAACCTTTGGGCAAATATTCTGTGGACTGATGGGACAAAAGTTTTACTTTTTGGAAAGTGTGTGTCCCGCTACATCTAGTGTAAAACTACTATAGCATTTTATAAAAAGAACATCATGCATCCACAGTCCAACACTGTGGTGGTTGTGTGATTGTCTTGGGCTGCTTTGCAGCTTCAGGACCTGGATGACTTCCCATGACTGATGGATCCATAAATTCTGTGCTTTACTTTACTTTAATTCATTTGGCAGACGCTTTTATCCAAAGCGACTTACAAGGAGACACAAGCAATTACAATTCGGGTTCTGTAAACTATGAGTTACTTCCAACTAAGAGCCCCGATAAGATAATACTTGTCAAGAATGAAAAAAAAGCTAAGGCGTTATTAAGCGCTAGATTAAGTTTTTTTTGTGTGTGTGTATGTCAGTGTGTGTGTGTGTGTGAATGGGTGAGTGAAAGAGAATCGTTTCAAATACTTTCTAAACAAGTGAGTTTTCAAATGTTTTTTAAAGGTTGTGATAGTCTCGGCTAGTCGAATGGAACAGGGGCTCTACCAGAAAATCCCGAAGGAGAATGTCCAGTCATTAGTTTGTGACCTCAAGCTCTCTTGTGTTGTGCAGCAGGACAATGATCTGAAATACACCTGCAAGTCCACGTTTGAATGACTACACAACAAGACAATTGAGTTTTCGGAGGGTCTAGTCAAAGTGTGGAAGTAAATCAGACTGGGATGCTGTGGCCTGATCTTAAACACCCTTTTCATGTTTGAAAAACCTCCAATGTGACTGAATTAAAACAATTTAGCAAAGAAGAATGGGACAAAATTCCTCCACAGCAATGTGAAACACTCATTGCCTTGATTGTGGTTATTAGGTTTAGGGGGCAATTACTTTTTCACAAAGGGTCAGGGCAGTTTGGTTCGGTTCAGTTCGGTTTGGACAGCTTTTCCCCCTTAATGCATGAAATCATCATTCATAACTGCATTTTGTATTTACTCAGGTTATTTTTGTGTAATATTAAAATCTGAATCATTTAAGTTTGACCAACATGCAAAAAATAAAAAAATCAGAAAATACTTTTTCACAGCATTGTATACACACACTCACGCATGCTAACATACACACCTCAACCCGAGACACACATTTTTCCTGCTGTCATGTCTCCCTGGATGATTATCTCATAATACTCAACAGAGGAGGAGCAGTACAACCCTACGGCTTCATTGCATCACTGGCATGGCTGGAGTGGTGATGGTTGTGTTTGTGGATGTCAGGGAAAATGTGTGTGTCCTGGATGGGATAAAGCCTAGAAGTCGAGAGCAAAGACAGTAGATTCATGCATTGATCAGCAAAAGAGAAATGTGTATTAGAGCTCAGTGAATATGTTTGGCAAGAAAAACATCAGGGACAAACAAAAGCAATAATGTATGTTAAAGATAAAAGTCAAATAGAGGAATGTAAAAGTGCACACATCAACAGAGAAAGATGGATGAAGTGTATATGGGAGCAACGCAGAGAGTAAACAACCATTCATTTAACTGCAATTTCTCCCCTTTTTACTGCTTTACAGAAAGAAAGAGACCTTCATTCTCATCCTCACAGCAGCTTTTAGCCCGCTGGTCTGGATTGAATAACAGAAAAGAGCTGGGGTCATTACTCACAGCGGAGGACTCTATTAAGCAGCAGTGTACAGAGCTAAATGCACACACACACACAGGCATACACTAACACACCCTGAGGTGCAGAGGGAGCACAGTGAAGTGCATGTGCACAGGTCAAATGTGTGGCCCTCTGTGTGCGAATTATACTTAACTGCAGGGATATTTTAAAGCTGTAAAAAAACCACACAGACACACAAGCGTGTGCACTCTTGGTAATCTAACACCATTACTGGGAGCTTCACGTACATTAGAGGAATGAAACTGAGGGCAGGAGGAGACACGGCTGCTGAAGGGGTAATTTCACTGAGGGGGCATCTGAGGTATTTATAACCAAACGGAGTGTTGAAAGCGTACTGAGTTCATGATCTGATCACAGATGTTTTCTGATGGGAACAAGATAGCCAGGCTACAGTAACCTACAGGTGCACTAAGCTGGATGTTTGAATCTAGAATATAGAAAACTTTGCTTGTCTCACCTTGTCAAAGCATTTCAGCTCTGAGCCAAAATCTTCCCAGGTTAAAGTTGGGTTAGAGCTGTGGTCAAGGCCCTCGACTTCACTTTGGCAGTAATAACCTGTCAACTGTTTCACATTAGGAAGCGTAAAAGCCTACATACACACTTGACAGAGCTGACAGATGCTGACATGCCACTGCATGCAGTCACAGACTCTAAATGAGGACCTAACGGTGTGGATGTGACAGAGATGCGGCTGTGTTCAGCTCGCCACACACACACTACTTATTGTTAACTAGCTGTTAGGGAGGCAGACGAGGAGAGACAGCCAGAGACAGAAAAAGGAAAAAAAAATGATAGATTGTTTACATTTTTATTTTTATAAGTCATCAGTATTAGTTTACATTATACAACAATTTAAACATTTTCAGAAATGTGCTTACTTGTTTCTAAATATTTCTTCTGGTTTCCAGTCTTTGTGCTAAGATGAGATATCCAGCTGATGGTCGCATTCATATTCACTGTTATCGATCTTCTCATCTAACTCACAAGAAAACAAAAAAACATATTTCTCAAAATGTCCAACTATTCCTGACTGAACCCTGGAGACGGTTTACCTGACAGTCCCCCCTGAGAACATTTGGTATAAAATAGTTGGCCCAAACTATTTATGCATGTGTTGATGTGTGGTTGCATGTGATGGTGGACAACAGGGGCTCTCAGCAGGTATCCCAACCTCCTGCTACCCAGGCGCAGCACACTGATGACATCAGTTGGTGTGAAAGTGGCCATTAGTTCCACCTCATCACTGTGAGACAAAAATAGCAGTGGAAGGCTATCATCAGACATGGAGGACAGCTGTAGTGAGTGGGTGGGAAAGGAAACCTGGCCAGATGATGATAGACATTCACTATATCTCCCCTCCTTCCCAATTCACGCTTCTCCCACTCCTTCATGATTACGCCAGTTGCAGCATATAGGCACATGTGGCATATGCACACATATACTGCCTGTACATATATATATATATATATATATATATATATATATATATATACAACACTTATGCACACACACATACATCGTTAGTATAAAAAAAAGTGTCCTTATAGAATGACATGTAAACACATGCACACTCAAACACACATTTGTTCACTATTCACACAGGAATTTCCATTTTTTTCTATGTGATTATGCCTTAGCCTTTAAATGAGGCTTAGCAGCAGCCAGATGACAAGTACAGCTTTTGTAATACCTGGTGCTGTGTTATGAAAGCACAACAAACACGGCGCACAGCACTATTGAGAGTGTAAGTCAAAACTATAATACACCAAGACAAAGGATGCCTCTTTCTACTGCTTTTTGTCCTGATTTTATTATTTTCGGCCCTGAACCAGTGAAATTGTTTTCTTCTGTTTTTTTCAGTTGTGTGACTGAAGCTTTTTTTCTGTGGTGGATTACATTATTTATTATCAACTCATTCCACAGGTATTACCTAATAAGTGGGTTAGGGATTATTTTTGGCAGTGCATGAACCAAATACACTGGACAAGATTAAGTTATAGTCAGTGCTGATGGGCCGTGGAAAGGCAGTGCCCTTACAGAATCGAATGTGTGTGTATGTGTGACTGTGGTGCTTCTCAGAACAGGTGGCTGTAGTTTTAGATCAGACACCTGCTCTCCACCTTTTGAATGACAGGTGGTGAAGTCACTGCAGGGCACATCTGGGGGTCGCTTTCTGTTCTCTCTCTCTCAGCTTTTGATGTATCAGAGGATTCACTGGTTTGATCACGAAAAGTGGTGCAAATGCCTCAATGGCCAGGATGCTCTGTAAGTGCTATATGAGTATATTTTGTAAATTTGGTTTTAGTCTTATCCAGGCACATAACCTGTAGACGTACGACACGTAATCGCAGCACTGTAGCTATCATCTCTAATCTGTGCCATTGTGACAGTTCAGAACAACTCGGCGGTTTTTCTGAACTGCTGAACTGCAGTTAAAGCAAAGACATTGACCTTGAAATACACCGTGTTGTTTCATGTGGAATAAAATGGGTCATGAAAATAGGCAGGTTTATGAGAGAGAAAAAAAAAGCAGTATGAGCTATCAATGATTTTGTTTTGATTCAAAATTAGGGCACTGCAGCAGTCTACTAATCCACCACTACTCTAATGTCCTAAAACTATGGTGAGCGAGTGCACTAGTTCACGCTAGTCTCCAATCTAAAGACTTCCATTTTTATGAATTGAGGTCTTGCACAGTGCCAACAAAGCATGCCTCTAACGTGCAGCAGGAAGCCATCTGCTGCAGAGCATGTATCTCTCTTATAAAAGCAGACACTGAGAAGCATGACTGCATTTATTTACCCAGCCTCAGACCCTGCTCAGGGATTGCACATGATAAGCAGACTCACAGACAGAAAAGAAAACAACTCGAGCCCACTTACTAGCCTTGACACATAAAGACTTATGAGGGCCTGTTTGCATTTCAGAGCCACCCAGGTGCCTTTTTTTAAACTGTAGTGTTCTTGATGCTGAGTTGAAGAGGTGTCATATTTGGAGGTACTTAAGCAGGCACTGTTTTGTTGTCTGTTCAAAGCCATGTACTTCAAACAAGCATGGCTTATTAAGTAGAGCTAAAGTTGCCAGGACACCTGTAGATTGTTGTGGAAGTGATACGTCAAAAATCTCTTTTGTGTGCCACAAATAATATCAAAGATGCTTTTTGAGTTGTGCTGCTCTTATATTTTCTGTTTTGAACACAGCTAGCATGTGAAAGAGTTACACATCTTAACCCAGAAATGGAGAGCAAATTTGTGATTTCTTGATTATCTATTATGTGCTTGTGTATCTTTACGTGCAAAGCAGAGCGTCTGTTATTTCAGGTTTAGTGGAGCTGTATTTTATTCATGGCATCAGGAGATAATTGAATACAGATGGGACACTAGTGTAGGTTAGTTGTACTTACAGTTTATGACTGATATTTGTTTCAATCTGTGATATGCCAAGCACGTATTCTGAACAGTGTGTCTGTGTAAATGTAAATGTTGCAATCTACCTGAAATGTACCTGTGAGGAGACAGGAAATGAAGCAGTTTAAACATAACTTACTTATCCCAAAAGACTCAACAGGTGTCGAGTGCAAAAGCAAGAACAGGAGAAAGCACCTGACGACCGTCTCTGTGTTCCCTATTGGCAAGATGAAAAAAAAACATCCCAGCTAGACAGAGCTGAAGATGAGATCAATAGAGCATATTTAAAAGACATTAGAGAGCAGTCCTCCTGTCACATTCCTGTGATAAAGTACAGGAATCTAGCCTTCCAGCATACAGTGCCATGTCTCTATGAAGATGATTCTCCAGTGTCTTTCTTCCTTTGCTTAATCTCCATGTGGAGAAGAATGGAGGGTGGCCAGTGATGACTACATGCCAAGTTTGGCTCTGGGACATCCTACCGAAGAATGGACTGTCCCCAGCGGCCTGGGAGATGTCAAAGGGTGAGGGCAGAGGGGAACAGATAGCTGCCGGGCCTGAAGCCCTCATTCACTCTCTAACTTGCTCACATTAAAGAGAGCTCTAATCACTGCGGGGACTTGGCCAATGATGTGCTTATCAAACAGCATATTTCAAAAAGGCATCTTAAAAGGCCCGAGGGCGAAGAGGCAATAAGAGCACATTTGTATGGGGATGAAAGGGAAAAGTGTAGACAGACCTTGCATCAGAATACAGAGGGGAGAGATCATTAGCATCTTCAGCAAAATATGCACAACTAGAGTGATTGAGAGAGGTAGAGACAGTGATGGAGAGAGAGGGAGAGAGGTGGCACTGACATGGGGTTGGAGGGCTGAGGGAGAAAGAATGGTTCTTTTCACCATTCGTGCTTTTTTGTTTTACACAGTTCCCAAAAAGAATAAGAGAACAAATACATTTTTGAACAAAGGCATGGCTCTTGAAGTGAAAACCCGTTGGGGGGCGTGAGGTGGCTCCATTGTGGGTTACGACAGAGTGAAGCCACGATGCAACTGCACTCCCAACTCCTCTCACTCTCTGCTCACACCTCCCTAAACAGAACAGGCCCAGCACATGAGCTTTGATCTGCGAGAAGGAGCCTTGAATCAGAGGATATCATGGACTACACAGTTCCCTTGTACTTTGAGGGATATTGGCCTTCTGTCTTTCTAGCATTTGGTTATGGACTGTGACAAACTCGAGCCACAGCCTCCCCTGTGTAACCAGGACTGGTTGAAATACTATCTCTTAACATGAAAAAGGGCTGAGAGAAGCACAGTCTGCGGTTTTCGCATTGAGTAAAAGAAAAAGAAAAGAAAGAGAAATCTGATGCAAAAGATGCTGAATGGGTCTTGATTTGGTGCCAGGGACCAAAAAACTGCTGTAAACAATGACAGGAAATGACAGATTTTATGATTTTAAGCCACACAGCGAGGCTTGAGATTTACCGAAAAAAGCTGGATGCGCCTCTGAGTGGAGAATATCATTATTTAAACGTCAATATAATTTAACTCAACATAGAGATCAAACACAGTTCTGATTTGTGTGAGTATGAGTTGCTGTAGTATATTCTGTATGTGCGTATCATTTAGCAATCATGTAGATTTCACCTGAGAAAAGGAACCACTGTTACCTTCCTTTGCTATTTTTGACGCCTCTTGCTATATCATCTGGGAGCGTTTAAACACACTTAAGCAGACACACATGCACAAACATACACACAGTGTCAGCAGATGAGAGGGTGTTGTCCAGGTAGATTTGATTCATGAGGACACTGAGGTTGAACCAAGAAAAAAAACTAAGCAAAACAATGTCTGCTAACACAGCAAATTTAACGCAATTACACACTTAAACGTCGCTGCAGCAGAATACAGAGACACAGCAGGAAACAACTATATTAGTCAGTCTATAGACAGTTGCCGTGTGTATTGTACACAGACGCCTTTATACATGTGCGCACAAACACACGCACACACAAACACCAATACAAACACACACAACTCATCAGACCCAATTTAGAAAGTCAATTTGGGATCAGGAGACCAATTATCTTAATTATTTTCCCTCTCTCTATCATTCTCTTCTGCTTGTTTTCCTGCTTTCTATTTTAGCTGCGTTTGCATTTGTGAGTATTTTGGTTAGTTCATTTCACAACACAAAATTACTCCAAAGCTTTGGAAGAAAAACTTAGAATGGTTCCTGTCTACATATAGGCTAAAAAAACAATCTGTTTTATTTTCATACTCAAATATGTAGCAAGAATTCCTTGCCTAAGGAACGGTGGCAGATGAATAACGATGGTGCGATAAAGCTGTTATTATATTCTGCTTGAAAAACCAAAAGAAACAGCAGTTAAACCTTCAGGGCCAGACTGTTCAGCTGCACCCGTGCAACAGTTCAGCCTAACCTACATGGATATTACCCAGTTGTGTGTTACAGCTCTTTCACTACAAGATGACAGCATCTCACCAACCACATTTGTGGAAAAGGAGGTAATTATCTTGTGATGGATTTCACCTGCACACTGTGAAAATAACCCTCAGCATGTCTAAGCAGAGTCAGTTTAAAATATCCCTCCTCCAAGCAGCATATAGAAGAGAAAAACATTTTTTTGTACTTTGCCATTTTTCCTAAAGATCAAATTGCTGGAAATCTACTGTATGCAACAGTGAGGGCCAGTGCAAATCATAAAATATAAAATTATATGGAAATTCAGATAAGCTTAATATCTTCAAGAGCTTGTTAGATTTAGATGAGAAATTCATAATCGTCAGTTTTTATAGGCATGGGAGTCATGCGTTATCATTAATACAGGGTTCGTCAACAACAGTTGAAATGGAGAGTTTTTAATAGAATATACTTTTCTTTAAATTAAGGGTGTTTTTTATGTGAAGTTGATGTTTAAATCTACTACTAATGTCCAAATGATTAACATATAAGGTGATGGAATATGATGTTATGTAGGAAGGATGTACATGATGAAATGAAGGGTGGGTCTGAAGCACCAATGGAAATATTTGAAACAATAAAGTATGAAAACAAGTATACATATATATTTTTATTTTTATTTATATTTCATTTCTGGAAGGATATCTTGTACATCAAATATCCCATTGGCAGTTAAGCGCATTCAATGTGTTCAGAAGCCAGAAACAGTCACTTGTTTTAACAAACACAAATACAAAATAAAGATAACCACAAAATAATGAACTGCATGTATATAACATACAAAAGAATCCCATGCCTACTCAGTAGGTAACTTCAACATTCCAGCTCTTGAAGATGTGGATATTTACATTTAAGTTTTACAAAAATATACTTTATAATTTTTCTCCTTTTTTGCTTACATTCTAATGAAATGAAGCGGTGCCCTCATAGCTCATCTCTTTTCCTACCTCTGAGTATGACTTACATTCTGTAACAAAAATAGTCCCTCAAACCTTAAGGCAAGATGCAGTGCAGCATCCTCTCTTGCGCTCAGCCAAGTCTCAACATCAGCAAGGCTTCACAAAAGGCACCAAATAACAGGAGCGTTTGTCTTGTTTAGTTTTTTTTAAATGTTTTTTTTTTTTTCTTTTCTCTATTTTTCCATATAACCAAGCAATATGTCACATGTGAGAAAAAGAGAAAGAGATAGTACCAGTGGATGATATTTACAAACAGAAACTAACATCACTCTTACTCATGCTTGAATACTTAAGTGATTTTTTCCAAACAATGTCAAAACGTATCACAGCATCATCACTACATAATAGAGAAAGTATGTAGAAAATATGGCCCTGCTCACTTCAAATAATACAATGCAAATATGCAAATAATTTTTCACATCAATGGTACCAAAGAATGATAAAAACTAAACATGGCACATGTACACTATACATATATGGTAGCTTATGTATATCATTCAATGTCTTTTGTACTGTAAGAGTGCCTGCAAGGGCGAACGTGCTTTAGCACCACAACTGCTGGCAATCTGTTTGTCTCTTGGTCTTTGAGTACCTAATAGTAGAGAACTGTCAGTGTTGGTTTCTGCTCTCTATCTGTTCAATCCCGTATGTGTTTGAAGAGCGGCATTTGTTTTACAGAGACCGAAAAAATCCCTTTTCATCTTCTATTGTCTTTGCCCAGTCCTTGACATGTGTCTTTTTGTCTCTTTCAGGTAAATCTCAAGATTCACCTAACACTGCACAGGGAGCAGACAGAAAAGTGCTTTTTGGAGGGGAAAACTAAGTCTTTTGATGCTCATTTCTTTCCCCTCAAAGAACCTTAAGGAAGGAGAGGTGCAGAGACTAAAAAAAGTTTTTCTCTTTGCTCTTTCTTAGCAGATCTCGATTGTCCTTGGAGAGAGAGTGGTCTGCATGTCTGATAGCGGGGTGGGAACCGGAGAGCTGTAGATGTTGGAGGCAACTGAGGAGGGGAAGGAGGAAGCAACCTGGGACTGAAAGGTGCTGGACATGGACACTGATGGGTAGGTGGTGGCAATGGAAGGAGAGGGATAGGAAGTGTGAACAGGAGAGGAGTAGCAGGAGGTGACTGGAGAGGGGTAAGAAGACACTGGAGAGGGGTAGGAGGTGATGGGAGAGGGGTAGCTGGAGGCTGGTGAGGCGGCTGATACGGGCGCTGCTGTTACGACCACTGCTCCTGCCTTCTCTGCTTTCTTGTCTTTCTGCCGTAGGTGGATCTTTGTGTGCCTCTTCCTCTCATCACTACGGGCAAACTTGCGTCCGCAGATTTCACAGGCGAAAGGCTTCTCACCAGTATGAGTGCGAATGTGTGTTGTCAGGTGGTCACTGCGGCTGAAGTTGCGCATGCAGATGCGGCACTGGAAGGGTTTCTGGCCTGTGTGGATGCGGATGTGACGTGTCAGCTCATCGGAGCGTGAAAAGCGTCGATCGCAGGTCTCCACGGGACAAGCATAGGGCCTCTCGTGTGGAGGTGTCTTGCTTGGCCTAGTGGGGTACTTGCGCATGCGGCTGGGCTTGATCAGCTGGGACTGGTAGACACTCTTTATGTCCTGGGAACCAGTCTGCGTGGCAAAGGCCTTGATAGTGGACAGAGGAGTAAGGGACGGCTGGCTTGACTGACTCTGGAATGGCTTTTGATCAGGAGGTACCAGGCTGATCTCTCCCTGCTGCTGAGGAAAGAGGTAGTCAGGAATCATGGGCACAGGGAAGCTAGTGCTGCAACTCTTGCCATTGGGATAGGCAGGAGGAGGGTACTGGACTGCTCCAGCTGAGGTGGGAAAAACCTGACCCTGGTCTGGGAAGATGTCAGAGTTGGGGCTGGAGTAGGTTGGGGCAGCTGAGTAGATGGGGTTGGGCTCACTGTGGTGAATGGAGGAACTGAGACTGGAGCTCTGAGATGAGGAGGAGGTAGAAGAGGAGGAAGCGGAAGAAGATGGAGCAGATGAAGAGGAGGAAGAGGTTGTCTGTGAGGCAGCAGAAGAAGAGCTGGAGCTGGAGGCAACACTACCCATGATATTGGTGAAGAGACCCAAGATGGGCTCCGCCCAGAGGCTGTTGCTGCAGTTGGTGGCGGGCTCCAGGGTGAAGCGGCCTGTGTAAGAGATGGGGGGAAGCCTCTGGGTGGGGTAGGTCTGCTCTGCTGCTGGCTTCTCACAGTTAAAGGCGATATCAGGTAATGTATCTGCAAGAAGCACAGTGAAAGGACACATTAATCAAACTGTCAATATTCAGAGGGAGAGTGAGGAGAGAGTGAGGGGGAATCTTGCCAGAGTGGAGGACAGTGTGACACCCTTCTATTCTGTCACACATCAGCCAGGTGCCCACACAGAGAAACCCTCTCTAACTAAACTCTTTCCCCCTAAACTCTGAAACTGTCTCATCCAAATCTATACATGAGCTGCTGTGCAAGCTTTTTATACTCGCATTTTCGCCTGTTCACATTCTCTCGATCTTTCTTTCTGTCTTCCTGTCTTACACACACACACACACACACAAACACATTCTTGAAGCCCATCACAGAGCCCGAGGCAATTGATTACCACAAAACTGCAGTTCAGCTGGTTTTGGGAATGCAATTTGAATTGAGCTGTAGGAGTGTCTACAGGCATGGAGTGTTTAAGTCTTCAATGAGCTTAAACAGATATAGAGGTATCAATAAATTGGAATTAAGTAATTTTGGTTATTATTTGTTTTATTTAGTTTGTAAAATTAGAATGTACATGTAACCTGTAATTCCACTTTAAGGATAAAAATCACACACCATAGTAAAATAAATCAATATAGACTCCTGAGCTGCTGCTTTATAATAAAATTAGAATATTAATTAATAATATACAGCAAAACATAAATAATAACTAAAGTTATACAACTGTGTATTTCTCATAACACTTTACTTGGTTTACTGTAGCTGTTGTCATCTAATTTTCATTTTAACTTTAAATGCAACATAGAAAACCAGAGGCAAAACAAGCAAATCTTCCACTCTTACCTCCAGCAAGGTGGTCATACTGCTCTCCTGGCTCCCCGGAGCCAAAACCTGCACCTTCGGGTGCGGAGGCGGTGAGGAAGGGGGTTCCTGCAGGGTTGAGCATCATCACCTCCTCCAGCTTGGGGTAGTTATCCATGGGGGAGTGAGGGAAGCTCAGAGGCTCTGAGATCTGCAGGGCTGGGAGAATCATCTCGGTCTTGGCTGCAGCCATCCTCTGCTGGTGCTGGAGCTGCAGGACTGAGGGTGCGCTGGTGGCTGGTGAGGAGTGCAGAGAGGCTGGTTGCACACTGACAGAGCAATGCCTCGCAGGTGGTACTTAACCCAGCTCAGGGAGCGCTGCACACTTCTGCTGATGCCGAGGAAGATGCTGTTGTCTGCCTTGCTCCTTGGCTCTTGCTTTCCAGTTGTCCAGTTGTTTTCCACTTTTTCTTAAAGATGAGTAAAGATCCACTTGTCTTTTCAGAAAAAATCAAAAGTGTCCTTATTACTCATTCCCTAAGTTTGATCAAAATTAATCAACAGATTAATATTGATTTCTATATATTAAATTACTTTTCCAGACAGGTTTTGACCTTCTTAGTTGGATGTTGTTTTAATTCACTTTTCACATTTGGTGTGATATTTCTCTGTTAGGGAGTTCTATGTGTTTCTCTATCTATCTCCGCTCTAACAGTTGCTCTTGTGGGCTCTCAGGGCTCTCTCTGAGCTGAGAGGTTTCCCTGCTCCTTTTATACCCTCTTGCCGTGACGTAGATGTCCATATATGGAGCGTAGGAAGCCCATATTTAGGCACTGCAGTGGAAGACACATGACGCTGGCCTGGGGGAAAGCAGAGAGGAGAGACTTTATCTTAAGCTTTTGCAGTAAATTGTGAAGACAACGCAGCTCCTCCTCTGTCCCAAATCAGTGTATCTTCATAGCAAAACAGCGCCGTGAAACAGCGGCATAATTCTTGCTCTCTCTCCGTCGCCCCACAGATTTGATTCGGATCTCCCATCTGTGCAGCAGGCTGCGCTGCTGCCGGAAAGCCCGGCTCCGCCGTGCCTTATAAGGTCGTGACTACATAAGGACCTATTCCGGTGGGTTTCCATTTCCCTGTCCTTATTTGGAACTTCCTGAGGTAGCGCTGATCGCTCTTTGGCAGTGAATGAGACGCTGGAGTGCAAATCATGTCCAGCGCTAACAATAACTAATGTCAGCAGCAGAAATCTGCTTCTCAGTTTCAAAGCTCAGGCTGAACGATTACAGTTAATGTGAAGGACTTTGTGCAACAGATGAATTGTTTTACATTTCTTTTTGCAACATTAACCTTTATGTCTTCATATCTTAACATTGAACATTTGCGATGTGCATTAGATAAGCACGGAAATAAATAATAATAATAATAATGAATTCAAACAATTCTCTTTATCTATGAAACAAATACAGTTTAACTAAGCAATATTGTGTGGAGGCTTAGTAGATTTAAGAGTACCTACACACTGTTTAGGCTGGAACACAATTTATATTTATAATAGGGTGTTATGGTGGGAATTGCTCAATTTCTATATTTATTTTTAAGTCCGGGATTATTGTTTATGTATACATGGTTGTAATGCAATATAAATAAGGGTATATCTAAGGACATATGAATTTTAGTTTAAGAGTGTGCAACGTCTGCAGGAGAGTAGCAAACTTCATCTAGATTAACTTTGCATTTCTCTCAGCTATGTCATTGATTAATGAGAACCGATAGTCGCGGATGCTGACGAGGTGCGGGCCAATCCGTGTAACTGAGGGGTGTCCCCAGCTCAATATTCATGGAATCTCTCCGCCACTCAGCGGCCTAATGGGCCGCATTAACAACGCTGCGCACAGCTGCCGGGGCGCCTGCAGGATACCGATGTTCCCCCCGGCTGCTTCAGCTTCGGCTGGCGCGCCAGCACTCCTCGGTGTATGCTGACGGGAAATCAATGTGTTTCCCTTGCTGCTGACTGGATCTATATGCGAGCAACCTCATTGGGAAACATCGTGGGCAGGATACTTTGAGATGGCCCGAGAAAGGGAGGAGACAGAGAGATAAGAGAGATAGACTACTAGTGGTTCATTTGAGAGGGCAGTGATGGTGAGCACATCTGCTTTAGAAATAGCTATATACTGACTGCACACCAGAGTTTTAGACCGTGTTTAAGGTTCCCTTCATCTAAGTGTTGGTGCCACAATAACATAATCACAATCAGAAAAAATACATTTACTTAGGTCTTAAAGCTATGTCAACAAAGCAAAACATAAAACATAATTCAGGTACACACAACAGGTCTTTGCTGGATTGCATTCTCTCCGAGGCATTTCCCATTTAGCCTCTGGCAAATCTTTCTGTTTACCCCCATTAGACTGATAGCAAAATTCTGTCATATATTATGGATGATCTGGAGCAGAGGTTTCTTTGCAAAATCCAAATAAGCCTGAAGCAGAGGGCTCAGCTGGAGAATGTGTAGTGTTGTTTATTCATAGAGTCAGATATGTATAAATGATCCAATGTAATCACTTTTGAAGGTAGGAGACACTGCACAGTGGTGTTGTATTTCAGGAGGAAATAGTTTTCCCACTGCAAAAAAGAATAAAGAAACTCAAATTTTAAAAGTGTATTTTAAAACTTGAGTTTCTATTTTCTTTTATTAGCAACGTAGATGTTGCTCCTCTACTGGCATGCTATCTAAACAATAAAAAAAAGGCCCGGCCTGATGTGTTGAGTGTGCGATGATACAAAATCCAGGGTCCTCTGCATCTTCTGCTACTTTCATGCATCAATTACTGTGGTCAATAAATTTGTGGCAAAGCAAAGCCGAGAGAGCAGATGAGAGAACTCATCATCTGATGACAATGTAATAAAATCAGGTTAGGGAAAACTCTCAGAAAAGTAATAAAGTAATAAAGATGATAAACAGTTCTCATGTGCTGTTTGGGCCTCCCTTCACTCTGATGCATGGAGGGGGTGGAAGCCAGATGCTGTAAGGGCAGAGGAAGGAGAATTAGTGTATATGTGTGTGTGTGTGGATGTCGAATCTCACGATGCGTGCTCACATATTTCGGTGTGTGTGTGTGTGTAAGTGTTTTGGTCAGCTGGTTCATTCTCCTCGGCGTGTTCCCCATTTCTTCCCACACAAATCAGCCAGAGGAGTCTCCGCCTGATGAAACTCCAACACTCTGCCAGCCGGAGAGAAAGAAAGGCTCTCCCATTACCTCCGCAGCCACCACGCCCTAGTTCACGCAGACACACAAACACACCCTGCACGAGCACTGGTTAATATTTAATAATGCCCCAGTCTACCACTGAGAAATACAAGGAAGTAGATAGGAAAGCCAAAAAGAAAAAAGAGAGTAGGTGGAGGAGATGAGAGGAGTTAGAACATAAAAATAAAGAGAAAGGGGAGAGAGCATGAAGAAATAGAGATTTATGTATAACAGGGAGATAGAAGCAACTTGAGAAAAAGAGATGGAGAAGGTGGGAAGAAAAAGTGAGGGCGATAGAAATATAGAAAGTAGCGATACCGAGAGAGAATCCTTACTCCCACATACTGTACGTGGGAGCAAGTACCAAGCTTTGTGCTGTCATTTGTCAGCAGCCAGTGCCAGGCAGTCAGTCAGGAGGACAGGACAGACAGACACTCCTGCTCCTCCGTCACACCTCCTCACCTCCAGGGCTCTGCACGCCAACGTGTGGTGCAATCCCTCCCCTTTAGCCTACAGGTGTGTTCAGCTTGGTGAGCTCCCTTGATGGGCGGACCAAGATTAGAAGGTGGAGGATGACAGTTACCAAAGCGTGGATATTACATAATGTGGCAGAGGAGATGGGGAGGGCGGCATATAATGTATTGACAGAGAGAGAAAGAGAGTACTTAGATATTTTTGAAGCACAGAATGCAGTTGATGTAATGATAATTCTATTATATCAAGTGTGATGGGGTGAAAGTGGCGGATTTTAATTTGATAAAAAATGAAATTTGGCCTGGATGTGTGAAGATGCGTATGACACACATGGAGGTTTG
Source organism: Ctenopoma multispine (assembly GCA_034779795.1). NCBI lineage: Eukaryota > Metazoa > Chordata > Actinopteri > Anabantiformes > Anabantidae > Ctenopoma > Ctenopoma multispine. The sequence goes on from JAUYWH010000002.1 coordinate 9,353,522, forward strand.
ATAATTAAATGGGAGAAGAGCAGAGGCCTGATCGTCTTGGACAGAGTGACAGGCTTATATTAGCCCATAGCCATACAGTGTTGGGGAAAGGAACAGGGAACACGATAGGAGGGTATTGGATAAATGTCATTTTTCTCCCAGCTTTTATTGAAGGCAGGAGTGTACGGCCTGACCTTTAACATACAGAGTGAGATGTACTTGGGAAAAGATGAACTGGCATAAGTGGGATAAAATCAGTTGGAACCGTCGAGGAAACTGGCAATGTTACAGGGTCGTGGAAATTCTCTGGACTAATTGACGTGTGTGAAAAGCCAAATGGATCTAATGGGATTCTGGAAACTGCCAAACTACAATGAAGATATCCAGTACTGCATGTCAGTTTAAATACTTGACACCTCCATTCAACACTCTAGCCATCATAAACCTTGGCTCACTTACTGAAATTTAACACAGCCCATTACAGTACAATGCCGAAGCACACCACCTGTTGCTGCTCTGAAGCAGCCAGACATTTATTTACTCTGTTCTGAGGAGTCCAGGAATCAATGGAATGCTGACCTCGTATTAGCGGCGTATGATAATCTGTGGTTAAGATCATAAGTTTCTTTTACCTGCTAAAGCTTTAGGTCACGGTTATGTTTGAAAGACATGTCCTAGGACTTTATAGTCACTGCAGGCATCCTACACTGTTGTATTGCCCCCCCCCCCAGGCTGTGCAGCAGGATCGGTGTTAGTGTATCACACAGGAACAGGGCACCGGCATTGCATAGCCACTCTATGTGCTTATCTGTCTGTTGTTGTCTCCTGAAGGTGGTAGGTGACAGAAAGACAATTACCGAACACAGCACAAAGGCCACCACAAACCGACCTCAATGTATCCCCGAGAATGTGTGACTCACTGAGCCCCCAGCCTGTTTGTTTGATGCCTGTGACAAAAGCTCTGACCCCTGACCTTTCAGCTTCCAATGAGTCACCGGCAGTGCGCTGAAAGTCGGGGCTTCCCCATGCCGTGAAGCAGCTGCAAGACAGCACTGGATAACATTTAAAGTATTTTCTGTGTTTGCCTGAGCTGTGTTACTATAATCTGCAGGTAGCAAGACCCCAACAAAATAGGCCAGCTCTTCAATATTATAGTCCTTAATTTATTGTTTGGTGCTTAACAAGCTAGTGCACAAGTTTAACAGATCAGATGAAGGATCGATGACCACTGAGGCCACTGCTGAAAATTAAATAATCCATTTTGTTTTACCTGCCTAGATAAGTAATGATACCTGAGATTTGGTTCATCTCACATTTTTATGTACAAACTATACCTGAAGCTTAAGATGTGAAAACTGTCGGTGTGCTTTGTGTTGAGGAAGAAATCAGGCAGACTAGACCAGATTTATTCATTGTAAGTTGCACCAGGACAAAGCTCTTTCTGGCTGATTGACTGAACGGTCCAAAACCAACCGTTTTCTCACTCTGCTGACGTCTTCATAATGGCAGAGAGCGAGACGGGGAGAGACACAGAATGAGGGAGGCAGAAACATGTGGCCTCAGCGTCCAGACTGAGCAGCAACTGGTTTGTTGTCTTAAGCGAACGAGTTGAGGTGTGACTCATGTACATACGTACTCAGGTCAGACAGAAAACATCCAGACTCACAGACCTGTTTTTATTCTACTAGGGTCTTGAGATTTTTGTCAGGAATTTAAACTTAGCATTAGTTCACAGATGCATGGATCTCTGCCAGTCCACATCTGTTTGTGTGGATGAGCGGTTTATTATTGCATCAGACAGTCATGCCCTTTCTCTCTTTTTGGCCTCTGTCGTTTATTGAGAGAGTGGCAAAAAGGGGAAGATAGTTTGGTTTTTATCTTTTCCTCTCTGAACTGAGAGGTATAAACACAAAGCCTGAGCCAGTGAAAATTTGGTAAACTTACCCTGAAATCACCCTGTCTCTCAAAGGATGACCTGTCTAAGCCTGGTGTTATACAAACAGCCAAGCCAAGTGCACACGCATACACAGTCACACACACACACACACAGACCTTTAAGTTGTTCTCCAGAGTTTATTTGACTTTTGAGTCAGATCAGAAGTTGCCAAGATAAATCGTCTCCTTGGGTCCAGTGGCCAAAGCTGTTCCCAATAACCTGCTGTGAAGTGAAAATGACAGTCCGAGGGAGGCACATCTGCTCAGGTGAGTTATTTGTTTTGTAGTGTCAGGGCAGAACTAAAGTGAAGGAGTAGAGAGGGTGAGAGGCAGGGGGATAAATGGGGAAGGAGAGATCGAGAAGAATAGGAAGTGATGGAAAAGTAGATCCAGAAAGCGACTGAGGGAAGGAGACAGTGGAAAAGAAAGTGACTGTCGCTTGGTTGTTGACAGGTGGGCCTGAGGGCAGGTATGACAGGTTGATTCAGGTAAGCCCAGCTCCCCACCCTCCTGCTGCCATCCTCCAACCCTCCCCTCTACTCCAGCTGGAGCTTGCTGATGTGGGATAGCCTACAGGGCTGAGGAGACAGGTCTCCATCAGAAAGCCCCATAATCCTTTACAATCATAAAATAATCATTTAACTCCGAGTGCCATATGTCAACAGGCATGACGGCTGACGAGATAGATATACAAGACAACAAACAACACTAACTGCAACATCCATTGCATATTTCCAAGGTAAAAAAAAAAACAAGAAATGAAAGGAGGGAGGAATGAATAAATGAATAACTGTCAGAAGCATTTGGCTTATGGGGCAATGGGTTTTTCAGGAGCTGACGCTTGAGGGCCAAATGTCACTTTGGGTCAGCTGGACTGAAGATTCACCAGGTGATTTAGTAAACTCAAACTGAAGCATTCAAACAATAGATAATATTAAATGATAAGTAATTCTAAGTAATCTAATTCGCTCTAATGCTTTAAATTTACAAGATCTATTATCAAACATTCTCTCTCTTCATGCGAGGACTTGAAAACGACTGGGTGTGCAGGTTAATGGCGCAACTGGATTAAGGAGACTAGATTCACACATGATGTACACATTTACCTTAATGGGAGAAACGTGACTGGTGAGCAGCATTTACATTAAAGGAGGGTGAGAGTTCAGCTGAGCAGAGGGAATATTTTTCTGCCTACGCTGGCGTCAGACAGTGTAATGAATTTCTATAAAGAGCACTGCAAATAAAAATAAAGACACACAAAGGAGACTGCATGTTGATGGCTGTTGGGTGATGCTGACACTGAGAAATGGGTGAGGATGGCGTTGAGACTTGCATTAGTGCGCAGTTAGTAAAAGACATTCAGTAGCCTCAGTCTGAGCCCTAGTATCAAACGAAAATCACTCTTGTCTTTAAGATTGTAGAACAATAATCTCAAATCAAATCCAGGATTATAAACATATATGATGTGATCAAACAGGAGGTAAAAAGGTTTTGTATTTACTTTATCGCCCACACGCGTAAGTTGCTACAAGGACACACACCAACACTTTCCATTATTTGTTATCCAAACACACTATGCATGTAGCGTATTGAACACAAACACCTACTTATACCCGCATGATCAAGTCAAGAAGCCAGTGCATGTACACGTATCCACAAGCGCGCTGACAGAACACACCCAGCATATAACCTGACATATGTGATGGTGTGTTGGCCACAATACACCACACAATTAAAATAAATCTCCTACAAAGGCCACGAGGTGCTGCTTTTTATAACAGCCTAACGGGGGAACAACTCCATAGCAACACCAGAGAAATGTTTACGAATGAGAATATTTAGATATGCACTGTTGGAAACATAAGCAGGCTTCGTGTCATAATTTACTGTAGTTAGGAACAGGATTTCTCTATGTATTGACTTAAAGAGTTAAAGAAAGAAAATAACATGAGTTGGAAAGTCATGAACTTCCATTTTTCTCGCAGTGGGATTGTGACAGTGTGTGTTCTCATTACGAGCATACAGACAGCCCTCCAAGGGTCTCACTCTCTGAGTCTCTCTCTCTCTCTCTCTTTCTCTATCTATCTCTGCATTCCCAGACAGCTTTAGCAGTTCAAACCCTCGCACTGCGGCATTGTCACACACCACACTGGTTGCCATGGAGAAATAGTCCTCCTGGTCTCCAAGGTACCCAAGTCTATTGTCTTTGGCTTCTTTATTTAGATGAAAACATGATTTGTTGGAAGGGATCTACTTGTTTTTTCGCTGTTTCTCTTTGCTGCCTTTTCTTTCTTCTTCTTCCTCCTCACGAGCATCAATGCAACGTTGCATGATGTGTATTGTTTCATTCTTCTCCTTTCCAGGAGTTTGACTATGCACATGTGTGTGTCAAGCTCGTCTGATGTTTTGTAGCAATTAATTTCAGTGTGTCTGCATGTCAGTGCCCCAGGAGGGGGGCTGTATAAAAGTTTTCCCCATTGCCACAGCTCTCGCCAGGGCTTATAATTGCCTTCTATTACCAGGGCTGGGTGTCACAGCGCCTGCCTGTCTGTCACCAGGAGACTCTCAACTAGCGACGGATGATGAGGAAAAGGAGTTGGAGTTTTCTTACTGCTGCTCTTTTTGGCAGAAGAGATAATACAGCATATATACAGTAATACAGCACATATCTATATGTACAGTATATGTGTGTGTGTTTGTGTGCTGTATGTATATATATATATATATATAGTAAATAAGAAAGAGTATAGTCCTTTAGCTATGTGGGCTTGCTTGTTCTCAAGCACATATAACTCCTGTGATGATTTGTGCACTGGTATTACACTCACAATCAACAACTTTACAGTCAGCCTAATACCAAACAACAAAGAAAACATGTTCACTGACTCTAATGTGGCTTTAAAAAGCAGCTGTTCCAAACACTTACAATCAGCTAACACCAACCTTTGACCCCATTTATTTGCATGTTTCCAGTTCCACTCACAGCTGTCAGTTAGCTGCTACTTCTGTCGCTGGCAGCGCGACTGAAAACCAAACAGGAAGTGACATCGCATCCGTTGCTCCGTGATATCACCAGGCTGAGTCGGAGAAAACGATAGAGGGAAAGGAATAAAAAAAAAGAGAGAGACAAAGAGGAGTGTGACTGATGGGTGGAAAGCGGAAGCTGTCTGTGTTTCGTTCTCATTCAGTGGCTGTGGCTCAGACATCCCAGACTCTGTGGTCTTGTTTAAGGCCAGCCAGACAAATAAACTGATCTAATTTAAGTCACTTATCTACTTAATCTCTCTCTGCAGGGGCTACAAACTCGTATTCCTCCTCTCCTCTTTATCCTCACATGGCTGTGTTCTTAAAACTTTATAAAAATACACACATTATAATCATACACACTAACTAACATACTTGGGCTAGACTCAGCTGACGTCAGTAGTTGCTAGACAAGACTGTGACATTTGCTCATAGTTTTCTGCTTCTTGATTTGTGTACTGTGGGTAATTTTTAAATAACTGCCAGTGCATTCAGCTGTTTTCATTTTTATCATATGGACAATAATATGAACTTTTTTTCACTTTGACTGTTTTTAAAAGCCTGACAAATAAACAAAAGAAGAAATGTTTCTTTATAGTACCACGTCCTCGGTACAGTTTAATGTACGGTACAGTATGCAGTCTTTAAAAACTCAATCTACTTTCAAAGATCCTGTGTGTGATCTGTCAGTTCACAGAAATGCACACAGACATTTCTATTTCGCTGCATGCAAGGTGATGCAAAAGTGGAAGGAGAGGTTTCGGAAACTGTGACGCTGTGCTTTGTCAGCTCTGGGTGCAAGGCAGGGTGAGTTACTGTTGTGTGCTTTTGTGGCTAAAGCATGCGGCAGCTTGTTCCTCTGGTGCGGAGGCTAAACATTGAATGGAGTGGGTGCAGGTAAACATGCTAAAACAGGCCCTCTCAGTAATTGTGCTGCCTTGTTGACATGCTGCACGTTTGTACACCTACTTTGTCAGTGTGTCATCATCCCATCTCTGACTTTTGGGATCTGACTGTTTAGAGGATTCATTTTACTACTTAGCTTGTCAAAATCAGCAAAAAAACAGTGAGAACCAAACTAGGATCTGACCATAAGTGAATGTACAAACGTGAGAACTTGAACTTTTGAATCAGGTGAAACAAGAAACTGGGTAATTTCCTTCAGTAACTGAATCATGTAATTTACTGTAAACCCCTTTGAAGAGATTTCTGACACTGTCTGCCCACCTTACAATCCCCCCAGGAAGCACACATTTTGAGCTGAAATGTTTCGTCACACATTACCCAAAATTTGTTGCCATGATGATGATGTGGCTGATGATATTCTGACTGGGCTTGGCCAAACCCAAAAATAGGCACAAATTGGCTTTCAAAGTTTAGAAAGCTGCCTTTGTTTCTCATATTCAAAACGGACAACTTGAGAAAATGAGTCAGAGCAGATGTGGCAGGATGCTGAGACAGCAGACACTGACTTTAGATCAGTTCTACATAATGGTTTAATAGGAAGATTGAGCCCACAGGGTTTAATAGAAAGATGGTATGAGAACAGTGTTTAGAGGAAGGGTGATGTTGAAAACACTAAAAATGTCAAAGCGAGACAACCTGCTGTGAACAGGACAAATAAACCAGCAGTTATACTGTATGGACTGTTGGGAACAGCCCAGCATGTCCACTCACACACATGTTTAAACCCATATCACTCTAAGTGAATGAGCCAACGGGGAGAAGGGGAAGCTGGTGGGAGAGAGGGGAGAGGGAGGGGGGACTGTGAGAGAGAGACAGGAGGGAAGGGAAAGAAGGTCTGGAGCGAGTCCAGGGGAACTCCAGACTGCTGTTACCCAACATGCTTTCTCTCTGTAGGGGCTGGAAGACTGACTGCTGCGGCTGCTAAAGAGACACAGGACCCAGAGAGCAAGGGAGTGGACACACGCACACACACACACGCACACACACACACACACACACACACACACACACACACGCACACACACACCATTACACATTCATGTACACTCTCATTCCCTGACACACACCACACACACTGCTGTAGCCGTGTCACCATAGTAACACACTGACCCTGGCCTTAAAGTTACACTCCCGAGCCTGATCTCCTGCTGAGCCGTTAGTAGTGGGGTGGAGTAAATCTGCCTATTTATAGCAGGTCCTTTGGCTCGTTTTCTACTAGTGACAATAACAGCTAATCTGCCTTTTCTAAAGCCCTACCGCATCTACCTTACATCACCGTATCTACAGACCTACATGGACACAAATGAGATGGAGAGATAGGGAAGGATGTAGGGAATAAATAAGAGTGAGTGGGTGAGGTAGAGGAAATAAGAAAAAAAAACAAGATGATAAAATAGAACTAAGAAACTAGAGCCATGTTTTCTTTCTCTGTTTTATACCAATCAGCATGGACTCAGACCAGACACTGGCCAACATGACATGGCATTGTACAGCCTAAATGTCTCACTACTGGATTCTGCTCCAAGCCAGACTGAGTTAGCGGAGCTAGTTACAGTGAGTAATGCGTAACCTTAGCCGTCGTGAAACCCACTCTGACCCTGGCTGTGGTCCAAGACCACTGGCACCCCATCTCAACTGCGCTAACAGTGAGCATAGACTCAGCACACAGAGGTGGGTTTAGCTGAGGCCTCACAATACCCTCGACACAAAGACGAAGTGGAGAGAGGAGCTCCTCCACATAAAGGAAGTGATATTGATACTGCTGGTCCATTATACATAGATTCCTGAACATGATCTGAAGGCGTTGTGCAGCTTCACTCGTGTCTCTTCTCAGTGTGATTGATCCATATTCTCTTACTTACTTCTTGTCTCCATGTAGCTTTTTGGATAGTATTTCTACTTTTGACATTTTTCTGTACCCTTCCTTTTATGTTTTTGGATTTCCATGTAGTAGTAGTAGTAGCAACAGTCTTTTCCCTAGTTCCCTTTTCTGTTGTACTAAGCACATGAACCATACATGTAATAAAAATAGTTTATCGTATTTTATTTTTAAGGTTTTGAGACAACAGACATTTCAGTTCCTTAAATTTGACTTCTGTTAAAGAGAACAGTCATGATGTGCATTTATAAGTACTATAAAAACAGACTTCAATAGTTGTGTTTTCGTCTGTCTTGGAAAAAGTTTTAGCTGAAATAAAGGGATAAGCCAATAAACTGATCAAGGACGACCACATCTGCGTCAAAACTATGCTCTCAATAAGGTGTCAGGAGATTTTCTGACCAACTTCCATTCATGTGATCCTCATGAGCAGTTCAAGTCTTTGCAGCTAACTGTCTTGACTTGACCAGCTCCTCTCTAACCCCAAGGCTGGCTAATTGGCTTGTGCTGTTTCCTTTGCGGCAGACTGCGTCACACAGTAAACTTAACCCCAACCCAGACATAAGTATATTAACGTGGTTAAGTATAAATAGCTCAGAGTAGTTAAATTAAACTTCTGTGTATGTGGAAGTGAATATTTTGGGCACCTGTGATCTTGTTATTGGTGTTAAATTTAGCTGTGGTCCTCTCTGAGGAGTGGAAACAGTGACAGGGACCTGTTGTGCCACAACACATTTCCTGTGTACTGTGAGTAGTGACAAACCACAACCCAGTGACGCAACATTCGGAAAAAAACAAAAAGAGAGCAAAAGAGAGGCGTGGAAAGTCAGCAATGAGGAAGTTGTGGCTTCATTTGAAAAAGGAAAATTGTTGACTGAATTGTAAGTGGATACTGTAAGTGAACTGTAAAGTTTCCTGTGTGCGGACTTTCCCCTTTAAGATAACATGATGGGCAATGGTGATAAGGTGACCAAAAGACACAATATGTTGCTGTTGCTTTGAATAAATTGAATTAATTCTGTGCTTTCTTCTTTATTTAGATCAATGTCAACAAGTTTACACACACAAATAAAACTTTCATTCCTTTGTAGTTGCTCTCTCTTCCCGTGGGCTATTGTTTGCCGTGACCTCTGCTATGCACACAGAACAGACAGCCTTCCCAGGACAACAAGAAAGGACTTTATCCCTTGTACTACAGAAACAAATGTGCTGCAGCACTTCCTGCAAAGTGGAATGTCAAACTAAGAGACAGATTTCTGAAAGTAATCTGTTATATAAACTGCTTATTTATTTGAATCAATTTATAAGACAACACTGAGCAAATGTTGCGTATTGTTATGTGATTATGGTATTTATAATCATGATCATGAGCTGCTCGTCAGAGGAAATGCAAAGTGAGCGCATGTGAAAGATATTTTTGGTTCATTTGTGTCAGTTACCCCAAAAAGCATAAATGAAGATGCACTCATTTTCGTCTTTTTGTGTGGGAGTTGGAACACTGTAACATAACAGCGCCTGTGTTTATGAGTGTATATGTGTGTTTGTGTATGTGTATGTGCATGTCTATGAGTGTGACACAGAGTGTTGGAAAGAGACAAATTTATAGTGTGAATTTTCTCTCTCTGAAACAGCACCGAAAGTCATGAATCATGCTGCAAAGACATAACCACAGGAAGTACCCATGGAACACACATAGATACAGTATATAGGTACAAACCCAGTATACAAAAGCATAGCAGAATACACTAAAATGATCTACTGGAACAAACGACAGGTCAGAAATAACACATAAACACAGCCCATAAACTGTGAATATCTCTAGAGTCTAAATTCATCAAGTTTGTTTCCAGAGATTTCTTTGTATCGATTGCAGGTCTGAGCAATGCAGAACAAGATTTTTCTCTGAAACAGGCACCAAATCTTGTGGATCAATAAACTTTGGTCAACACCTCATCACAGCATCCAAGCCATTTTCTACAGGAGACAAGGTTTCCATAGTGACCCCTACTCACTGGGGACATACGTAGGAAAGTGGAAGTCATAAATGTGTGCAAATGTGTGTGTACGTAGGCTTATGGGAGACAGAGAGAGAGAGCCAGAGCTCAGCCTTGACCCCTAGAGTCCTTCTTCTTTGTAAACCTTGTTTGGTTTTCTGCGACAGAGCAGAATAGTTGGTCATTATTCCTGTTGTATGAGCCTGGTCCTGGGGGTGACAGCTTTAGTGAAAGAGTCCTTTCAATGACCAGAAGGAAAAAACACACAAAAAAGTGAACTAGAGCAGCAGATAAGGGAAAGGATCTCAAGGTTAGAAGAAAACCAAGCATGGCAATTAAAACACAAACAAAGGAGTACAAAGTGCTTCATTTCTCTGTCGCCTCCTTTGACATCCTGCTATGAACAGTAGTGATCAATCAGAAGGTGCTTTTGTGCATTTTTATGTTTGACCACATATAGATTTGCTGTCAGATTTAAACGCTGACCATATTTTTTCAAAATATTGGGTAATTTCTTTGTACAGTGTACTATTACTGTACAGGTAGAATTACACTGTAGGTATTTTTGACACTTGTTTTGTTATTAGAGGGTAGAGGTTAACTAATAAAACATCGCAGAGGAACAGTGTGACCATTACTTCTGTAGCACTAGAAAAATTAGCTGTGATTAATTAAACAAATATATATTTTAAAATGAAGACATCCTGGAGTACTAACTGACAGTAAAATGGGTAAAATTACTGTGTGCGCGGGGCCATACCAGTCACCAGCTTCATACTTGTTGCCAGGTGATGCCATTACTCTGATCCCTCAGGGTTGGCACGCTTGGTTGTCCAGGTGATGGCTACCGTGGAGACAGAGGGCCTGACCGGTCTTGGCCCACATCGTTACACCGACTGTGCCAACTTAACGTCAAGAGGACACTAAACGGCAGCGACACAAATGCCACCTTCCTCTGCTGTAGACCATGGGCACATGTGTTCAAAGTTGAGAAAAGATAAACTAAAAGAGAGCAGAGCCTTTTGAAATCAGGAGATCTGCAGTCAGATTTGCCACTCTCAAGTCTAACCACATCAGTTAAAAAACTGCTGAAATATCTGACCTGGCATCAGCGATGTAGGGGGGTTGATTTTGTTGTTGATGGGCTGTAAGCAACAGAGAGAAGAGATTTGCAAAGACAGCCCATAACAGCTCCCTTGGAACCAATGACTCAGATATGCAGATGTGTTTACTTCCCTTCTGTTTCCCACCTCAACCAGCACACAAAAGGCAGGGGGAATGAAAGTGCCTGATAATGTCTTTAAGTGTTTCATTTATATATTTATATGCCGTTACAAAGAACTCATATTTTACTAAAACTTAGACAAGCACTTCAAATGGGCTCTTTGCCTCTTCTCTCCATTCCCTCCCTCCCTTCTGAGGGTATTCATCTTTTGTCTAATGCGTAGCACTGCTCTCTGTTAGTTTCTTTCTGACACCATGCCAGCAGAGTCATCTGCAAAGGGACTCATGTAGGGATTAAAAACCATCAACAGCTCCCCTTTAACAGAAGGATAGAAAAAATGTTGAAATGTATCATACAAAAAAATAAAAATAAAAAAAAACTCCAGACAGTTTTCAGAAAACTTGTAGAAAGTGAATGCAGATTGTCACCTGACCCCGAGGCAAGGCAGCCCTAAATATAATAAAGAGAAGACAACAGAAGACGACGAGGCGACACAACACGGGTAATGTGTTTTCTCTGCTGGTGTCGTCTGGCAGATCTGGGATGATTGAGTGCTGATGCCTGCCTGGGCCGCTTCAGAGAAGATCGTCTCCCACCCCCCTTAGCTTGTACACACATGCACACACGTGCACATCTACTCTCTCATGGCACACGCTGACACATGAGCACACACACACAGACACACACACACTCAGCTTTCCTGTTGTCTGAGTGACAAAAACATCAAGGCGTATTGACTGTCATCATCTCAGCATCTCTTCATCTCTCTTTTTGGTCGAGGGAATATTTCAAGGTAACATTTTATTATTGTGATGTATATGTGTGTGTGTGTGGTTTTCTTCATGGTGTATGTGTGTCTTAATTATAACAGGGTTTAGTGAATTAGGGCAGGGTGTGTAATAGACTCGAATTTGCATAATCTCTGTTGAATAAACCTCAGTGACAAACATGCAAGCAAAAAACCATATGTGCTTACTGTACTGCGCAACTTTAATAAAAAAAAACACAAAGTAAGGCATGTTTGTGACAGCAATGGATTGCATTAATTGTGTGTATTAATTTCTGTATATTTTCATAATCCCTTCATATTGTGAAATTGTCAGCAGCAGAGGGGAATAAACAGGTGCTGGCTACACAGGAAGTTGATTGGCCCGATGCCATGATGCATTTTCCCAAGGCTTCCACACCCCTGCAGCTGTCCTCCAGAATATGAGAACCGTGTGTGCGCGTGCATGTGGGTCTTTACAGTGCATGCTTGTGGTTATGACAAATTCACTCCTAGTTGCTTGCCAATAAGCAGGACAATGATCCCCATTGACAAAGAATAATAAAGGACCAAACAAACTTTTTGGACGAACAAATAAAATTAATTGTGGAGTTTTACCAGCAGAAATTTAAGAAACCATAACAGATTATTTTGAACTGGTTAAAATAATTCTAAAAGTTTGAAAGAGCCTGACCTGCGTGTGAATGAATTTCCCCTGATGTTCAAAGTGAAGTCATATAACAGGTTTGGGGGGCTTTTGGCTGTTTTGCATGGCAGAATGTTTTGAACTGAGCAGTGACAGCCTCAGCCCGACTGAAGAGCCTACTTCGACTCGCCTCATTTCTATTGAAAAACACTTCTCTTTTTCCCTCTCCCTCCTTCTCATTCCCTCTCTGTCTCTCTCCCTCACCTTACTCGCTCTGAAGCTGCAGATCACTTGAAAAAGAAATGGGAAGGAACATGAATAAAAACTGAAGGCACTTCTCTTAGATATGTCTCTTGATGCTCCTCAGATCTTTAAGACTTCATCACAGGGAAACGCAGGGTTACTCTAAGAAAACCGAAGGACTCTGACTTTCTAATCTACTGTACAAGACCTGAATTTGAGAACACAACACCTTTTTACAGCAGCTTCTTTTTCCTCACTCAAAAAATTTGATCTTTTCTATTTTCATTTATTGATGGACAGGTAGAAGTGCAGCATCACACAACCAGTACTTTTTGCTTTTGTAATTTAGATGGAAAGAAGAAAAGCAAGAAGGATTTGGTCTGTATGCTCTTGATCATTTAATACTCATGTGCCTCAAGAAAAAGTTCACAGAGATAAACTTCAGCACTAGAAAAATTAGAGAAGAGCTTCTATTTTATTTATTATTTTAGCCATTTCACTTTACAGTGACTCCTCTTGTTTAAGTGAAAGTAAACGCATTCAAATTGTTGAAATCATGAAACAATAGCTCTGTCCAGTTCGGACTCCTGTTCAGTACTGTGCATCGTCTGTGGGTTAGAAAGGTCTTTGTTTGGACGAGTGAAAGCTGAACCTCGGTCCGGACCAAAAGTCTCATCTCAGTGAGCCGGAGCTGAGCCAGACATATTGACTGATGTTCCAGGCACAATGAAAACATCCCCGCTAAATTGAATTTGATTGGATATCAGCCATCGTTCAACAACAGCAGGGCAAGTGATCATTTCTCGCCCTCTGTTTCTCATTATTCACAAACTTAAAGGCAACAGGTTTGACCTCATTAAACGTGGGTCTTTTCCCTGGTTGTCTTTCACATGATCTTAACACGATTATAATCTTTAAAGCTGAAGGATGCTTCACAGAATATAATTCAGCCACAGTTTCAATGCTGCAGTGACAACACTGAACTAAAGTAAAATCAGCCGTCTTTATATTTTGCATGTTTCCGATGCTTTAATTGATTCTGTACTACGTTTTGTGAGGAAAAGTCCTGTTTGAAGTTTGTTTTTATGTTTTTTATACATATCTAAATAAATAAGCATAGCAGCAGAAGTAAATCAAAACAGAATTTTCACTTTTTTGGCTGAAGCCATTTTAGGAAAACTAAAAAGAGATATCCTCATTAGACGAATACCAGACCCCACACCTGCAGTGACACCATAGCAGCTCATTTACACCAGTATTCTCCCTATATAATGTCCAATTTAAAGTGATGAGTAGAGTAAGAGAAGCAGAAATTTAGGCATGACTCATTTTAGCTTTTGGGGCCTGGTGTCAGCTGGAATACTGGGATATATTTGACAGGGTCAACTGGCAGGAGGCCTTTAGCTCCACTGCTCCCTCTCTCTGAAGAGAGGCTCACTCACATCTTTCACCCTCAGGAGAAGACATGAAACAGCACCCCCTATTGGAGAGTAACAGCGCTGCTTTGAGGGGCAGCACAGACACTGACCAGTGACCATATCTGTGTCTGACAGCCTGCAGTTTTTACTTTGTTTTATGTTAGTCTTGTTTTTCCAGCCTATTGTGGGAATGGACACAAAATAACTCAAAATCTTTGACCCTCGAGGTGCTTTATACTGAGTACCCACTATTAATTGTTACTTTCTTTTGCTCAAAATAACATGATTATCCAACACCCCAGTGACGACGTGTGAGACTGAGATTTTTATTGTTCCTCTTGTCTCTTGTTGTCGCTGCAGCTCCTCATCCCTCCCTGCTCTCCCGAAACATCACCGAGCCAACAGATTAATTAGACAACTGATAGCAGTGCTGGTCCACTGAGTTTTCTTTTTCTTTTTCACTTCTTGTAAGCCTCTAATTTCTCTCTTTACATTAATGGGGCTTATTTGGTGTAGTGACCCAGGGGAAAAGAAAATTAAGTCTGTTGTTTCACCAGGGGGCTGCAGCTTATCCTGGAAAATCTAGTGTGCTTCATCCGTTTGGCGAGTGGAAGTGTAACACGAGAGAATATTGTTGAGCATTGCACAGCCTGAATAAAAACTTTTCATTTTAGAATCGCTTCTGCAAACTGGCTCTTCATATCACAGAGGCTTATGGGTAATGTCGCAGACTAATAAAAGGTATAGTTGTTTTATGAGAGTACCCACGGTTTCATGTTCTTCCATTCAACGTCTGTCAAACATTGCTGGACACAGGTCCTGGTTGGTTGCCTTGGAAACGAGCATATGACTATTCTGAGAGCCACGCTAGTGAGAGAGTGAGGAAGAAAGCGTAGTAAAGGTAAATCAACCAAGGACCCTGTGGTCAACCTGTTAAGTGTGATGAAAGTCAAAAGCCACGACAATTGCGATTCAAGAGAGGAAAGAAAAGTGCTGAGAGCTCTGAAAAGAGCTGAGCACAGTGGAGCAAATATTGTGTTGCTTTCAGATCATGCCTTACAAAGTGAAGGAATCAATAGAGAAAATAGAGAATGGATTTTTTGTTCTTCTCATGTTCAAACTTAGTGCAATACAGTGTAAAATATGCTGATTCACTCTCTGCCATGACATCTTTTCCGTACACACTTTTTAACACACACCTTCGGTGTCCTGTAATCTGTGCATTAGTTATTACGCTTCTCAGTCCTTGTGCTAAATTAAAATGCACAAGGACTGAGCACAAGGAGTCTTCAGGTCTCCAGGTCAACTTTCTATTCATGTTTTTTGAGGAGGCTGTCAGGTCTAACTAGGACAATACACTTTTGACCAGCCCGTTTAAATAGTACCCTCACGCTATTTCTGCCTGAATTTACTGCTGCACACGACTATCTATCTGTGCAGTAGTGAACGTATTTGCGTCAATGTATAAACCATAAAGTACATGATATACGATTATGAAGATGCATGAGGTTTGGAGTATAAGAGATTATATCAAGTTTTATAGTAGATTTTCAGAGAAAAACTATGTACACACACTTCAGTGTTTCAAGCAAACAAGCTGCCATGAGGTCAGTGTTTGCTTTGCTTGCTTTCCTTTTGTGCCTCTCTTCATTTTTCCCATGTGATCCGAGGTGACAGAGCAGTGCTGAAGTGGATAGGGTGGGCATATAGCGTAAGGGCAGAAAGAGCTGCCTGGACAGCAGGGAGAGGAGATGTAGGTCTGCTGTATTAGCAGCAGGCACACGGGGGCCCATATAGCCACTCCAGGGGGCATAATTTAATCATAACACAACCATGAAGAAGACAGAGAGACAGAGTTTGGGGGATAAACTGAGAGAGTTTGCGGCAGGGGAGAGGAGAGCAGATAGACGCACGAGTAGAAAGAATCAGATTACCATGCTCTTAAAGGGGAGGAGAGGGTGACACTCATCTGACCTGATTTAAACGACAGAAGCGTAAGGAATGAAGTCCTCAGCTCATCTGTCCCCTGACCTCGCCGGGGAGAGACAAGTTTGTGAGAAGGGAGCAGAAGAATCGGTCATGCTTGGAGTGAGATGGTGCCTAATCGTCCAGAGGCTGGGATTGAGTAACTGCGACTGAGTGCATCCGCCGCCGAGCGAGGGGCACCGATAATCTGAAAAGCTAAAAAGTCATAATCAGGTTTTTTACGCAAGCAGACGAGTGTGGTTTGCATGTGGGTTGCTTGGGGCTGTGTGTGATGAGGCCGTCAGCCACTTGTGGTCCCGCAGACGTGACACAAGTCATTTCACCTCAGCTCCACTCTGCTCATGCATATTCACTGGATGGTAATCGTACACTGTGCTCTCTGGCTTTGTAAGTGTAGTCAGCCTGTGCAGGTAGTTGTTAGACTGATGGCTGTTAGTTTACCTCACTTTATCTACGTATTCCTGTACATCTTCACCAATAAATTGTTGTATCAAACATCTGTGGGAAACAATTTTATCAAGCCCCTTCAGTTGTCGTTGAAGATCTCATATCTTTTCCTTTATTGTGTGTGCATGCGTGTGTGGTTTGGTCTTTTCTCTGCCTTTATATTGGCGTGTATGTGTGTGTATTTATGTCTATGCATGTTTGTCTTGTATGTCTTAGACTATTGATCCGGCCAGCACACAACAGACATTAAATGAGAAAAGTAGATGCTGAGGCCAACAGGGAGTAAGATGGAGAGAGTGATGGATGGCAATAAAATAAGGTAAGTAAAGAGAACAACAGGGAAGATTTTAAAATAGAAAGAAGATTTAAAGGAGGATTTAAGGATTTAACCAAGAATATATATACATTTTTGTGGAGTTATCTGTCCTGGCCCTCGTGACTGGATAAGACCAGTCAGTCACGGCTGGTGGCACCCACCTTACGACAAGACAGGAAACGTGACAAGTGGAACATGGTGCGTGACCAAGAATACACAATACAGCAGTAACAGACAAACTCTGTGTACTCCACACACAACACACACATATGATAGATTTGTATCCATATAGTGCTACAATACAGACACCACTGGATTGAAGGAAGTGGTTCAGAAATATCAAAACAACCTTGGGGAGTTCAAGCTCACTGTGAACACTGTGTGCCTCCACTACATGAGCTCTTTATATCTCTCCTATTCAATCAATCTGCTCTCTACACCTTCATCCATCCGTTTGGTCTCTCTCTCTCTCTCTCTCTCTCTCTCTCTTTCTCTCCACATGTTATTTGTACTGTTTGTCCTGTTCAGCAACACACACAGTCACAATTAATGTGCGTGATGCAGCCAGAACAGACAGTGGAAATGTCACAATGTTGCCAACATGATGGTTTATTAAATAGGTCTATCTTAGTGTGTGCTGCTCTAAAGTGAGCTGGACGGCAAATAAACAAATTCATCTGCCATTTATGAATCACACTGTGATTACATGCCATGAAACACATGAACAAAAAAACATAAACATATTAGTATATCTTTGCCATCAAGAGTAAATGCTATTCTTCAGTCTATACAATAAATCATAAATGGACCTTAGTACTGTATGTTCACATGAAAACAGAGTCACGTGTGTCAGCATATGTGTATAGTACCCACAACGCAGAGCACTCACATACGGTCAAGAGCACCACCTCTGCATGTTGAATACTTAATTTGATTCACAGCCACTGAATAATGTATTTGTGGGACAGAAATAGATTGGAGGTGGGGAATACCTGAAATTATGGTAGAGGCCATTTTTGACACATTTTTCATTAACATCCTTGAAATCGGCATGTTTAATTTTCTGTCTCTGCTTGTCTGGTGGCAAGTTAATTATTATTTCTTGTTAATTCATGGGTTTTTTGATTAATAAAGTGATAGAGCATACAATTTGTTTTAACAAACTCTCTTAGGTTTGGGGACTGTTCACATTTGAACTGATCTCATTACCAGTATCAGGAATTTGGTGTTGCCCAACAGTACTTTTCAGGCACTTTACTCTCTTTGCAATGCAAAAATAGAATTTTAGTTCTAAAAAATATTTTACAATATCAAAAAATATGCTAACCCTGCTTAGGTTATATAGAAGTTTTCTATTAATTATTACTTATTGTTGCCGCCTGACTTAAGGTTTTTGTCTGTGCTGATTGCAGATATACTACTATCTACTAATGTTAGCTGCAGCTGCTGCAGCTGCTACAGCTTTTAGACGTTGATATTTTGTATTTGATTAGGTGTTTCCTCATGTGTTGCCACATCCAGCTTTACTGCAGCAAAAGTTAAAAAGTTTAACTGCATTTGAGACCACTTTCTGCTCACTATTGCCCTGACTGTGCTGTAGTGCTGATGTCACATGGTCTCACATATAATTTAATTTCTCCTGCTAGCATAGGTACCAAAATTTTGTACCGATTGATTTAACATGAACAAAGTGTGTCACAGGGTGTAAGCATATCTTATGTAAAAACTGTGTCAGCCTTGTACATCTGTTCAAGCTACAAAGAAAACAATTCCATGCTGTGCTGAAAACAGATATTGTAGTGAAACTCAAAAAGGAGGAGCTTTGTAATGCCGACGTATCTCCTCACTGTCAACACTGACATGCTCATAAAACACAAGGCCTCGTTTTAAGTCAAACAGGAAATAGCCCGCACAATCCTGGGAACAAACAAGTGAGGACAGCAGTGCAGTTTGATTGGGCCGTGAACGGTCGCTGTCGTTACAAAGCACCACTGTAAGCTCCATCGATTATCAAAGGGCTCCGAGCTCAGACTGGGAGTCTACTGATCTTTCCCAAGCTCAGACATGAAAAGCCTCCAGTGACAGCTCATAGCCTGGGCTAGATCGCGCCGCTGTGCTGGGGGGGAGGTAAGGGGGGCTTCCTTGGAGCCTGTTTTTTTAACCACCTGCTCCACAGGCCGTGGTTTTGTTTTCTTGTTTTCTCTCTCTTAATGCTGCGCTCTGTCAGGGCCGACAGGGTGCTTTCATGTGAACTCAGGGCCAGCAACAACATCGGTGTGTGAGAGACACTTGGTAAAACAATGCAAGACAACCTTTTATTATGGCAATGCCTCATTACTTTTTAACCAGCGTAATCGTATGTGCTGCTCCTCATGAATTATTCACAGGTGAGTTCTTGTCACAAAATGACAGTAGCAGATAGCAGAGGAAAAAAAACACGCACAAAAATAGGAGGCATATGTCAAGAAAGTGATACATTTCTTCATACCCTCCATTAACTTATAAAGACTTTCATACAGTGGTCATTGATTATGTATGTGAGCCTACAAGCCTGCTACAAAGTATAGAGCTGAGGCTTTCAGCATATGGATCGCACATTGTGAGTTTCTTTTATCTGGTGCTTTCAACTGAATTACACCAATTTGAAAAGGTTTTAGCCTCAGAACATTTATGTTCTCCTTTCATCACCAGCATTTGGCATGGGATAGAAAATGTAAAGAGAAAAATGTTGCAGCTAAAGGAAGGTTAATATATCAAGGAATGACCTTAGATCACCTGAGATCCTGAGCTGGTCCACTGAAGAGTTTTTTCTGCTGCTGCTGCTGCAGAGTTTATCTGGGTGTGTTTTCTAGAGAGGTGAAGGTGAAGGAAAAACAGATGATCTCTCTGTCATGACTCTTTTTCCAGATGCACCTCATATTATTTCTTTGCCCACATTTTCCCACTTTAACTTCCTGTCTCATGGTGATTAAACCCTCTAATCAGATTTAAATAAACTGGCGTGTAATTAATCAATCTCAGGAGGAGGAATTGTCAGGAGGATTTGTAACTTCATTGATTGAACTGAAACTGAAATCTAAGCTAAGTTAGAATTTTGCTGAGTGGTTCATGCAGCTGTGTGGCACAATATTGACACCGCACGTCTATTCATAGACTTTAACTGACTCCTTGGCTCCCCTGACAGTCTGCCGGTGCTGCCACACACCCCTGAGGTTCACGGCTTTATTAAACAACCAGGATCAATTAGACACCAATTAAACAATGTGTTAATGAGCTGCCTAATGACTTAACAGCCATATTTCCTACATAAGCAATAGCTCAGGCTGCCTCTGTTGTGGGTGAGACAGGGTAACATAGAGTGGGTGCAAACTGTGACTTAATCTTGCTGTCGGGAAGTCTTATCCCCTTGACCTGCCCTCACTGGTTTTGCATATTTTGGGTTATGAAGATAAGTGAGTAAACATGGCTTGTTGGAAAAATCTGTTGAGCTGTTTCAAGATCAAGATCAATCTGATGTAAAACTGTTGATAAGAAAACAACTGAGGCTGCTGTTACTGTGGCAACCATTCGATTTCTTTCACTGTCTATTGTTGTTAAGTGTTTTGTTGCTCAGTGGATTGACTTGTGAAGAATCTCAGAAACATACCGTAACCATTTTGTAGTGCCACTAGAATAAAATATTAGTACTGTTACATAATCTGGTCCAGTTTTCTAAATTTGCTCCTGCATTGTGATATATTACGCTATAACTCAGCATTAGTAGTTCTACTGACCAGCAATGCCCACGCGGGTTAAAACAGCCAGGGCACAAACTCAAGTTTCTGTGACTCAGAGCTTGAATGTGTGAGAAAGTAAAATAAAATTAAAGGTGAGTTTGAAAACATCTAGATCAACTCCTCTATTCTCTCGCTCCACTCCTCCACTTTCTGAGTCAACCGCCTGCTTTTCAAGGCTTTCATCCACAGAATGCCAAGTGAATCACGACATTTATATCATTAGATTTTTGCCCAACTTTGTTTAAGAAGTTGAAAATGCTAATGCTTTGTAGGGGTAGAGAGAAAAGAAAGGAGATGACCCACTTAGTGCAATTATCGCTAACGAAGAGATGGGAGAGTTGTGAGCTGGGGAAAACACACAGGCCTAAATGCGTTAAATTAATCCAGATAATTCAATAGGCGATGATGAAACGCCACAATCACACCCCCTCTGGCTCTGGTGTTTGACTGATAATGCACTGGCCTGTTTTATGCTAATAGTTTTCCATAACCTTCCTGTTGTCTGTGTCAGGCAGCATGGCTGTGGTCCGTGCTGTTGGGTTGTGTTTGTCTGCGGAAAGTGACACACAAGCACACAAGCACACACATTTCTACACACAAACACACATGGGTAGTTGCACCACTGTATATTGTAACCCTTTTCACATTTCCTGAGACTCATGTGAGATTCATACAAATGCGTTCAACCATAGCTTCCCTCCGGGTGTATGCAAGTGCAGCGTCTGAGGTTTAGTAACAAGATCATTAAAATAATCAAATTATGATAAGAGAGAGTCAGTCGTGCTGAAACTAGTTGTTTTGAGTCTATCAGAGGCGATGCTGTTAGTGTGCAGAGCGACGACCAAAGGGAGGGCATCATCAACATTAGCTGACAGCATGGGGAAAAGCCTGCGGTGGATCTGAGCAATAATAGCATTACCACTGCTCTCTCACAATAATAATATCGTAGGAATAAAAGAAAAGTTCCTTTTTTGTAAGTTAAGTGTCCCACTTTTTAGCCTTAGAGCAAAACAATCCACAGTCATCAGATTGTGTCCTAATATCTTGTCAGATGAGATGTCTAACTGGCTCACCTCCTGTTAGCAGGCTGCTAGTCTGTTTCTGGAGGCGATGCAAAGCAGCACCACATCTAATTCATCACCATGGAAAGAAAGAAGGAAGAGAGTGAGACCTGCGAGTGGTTTTAGAACGGATGTCTCTACCTTTATCTCCCATGCAAATATTTGTTTAATGAGACAATATTATTCCACCTTTAATTACAAATGTGTCTTTCCTGCCTGCTTACAAACATCTCCTTTGGGACGTCATCTTATTACAATTGCAGTTTAATCTAAAAAGGAATTAAAGCAGCAGTAATTAGTTTACAGAGGAGTCTAATTGTCTTATTGTGTTTTTAAATACATTGCTTCATCTCCTCCGGAACTTTGAAAGTAGGATAGTGTTTCCCTTGCATGGTGCCCCCCTCCTCATAAAATTCTCTCTTCCGCCGCAGCTGTACAACAAAACTATTAATTTAAACCAATAATCTCCAAGTCATTACCACTTATCAAAAGGGCTGCAAATTAATTATGCTAACTGCAAGAATTTTCATTAGATCTTTAAATTTGTACACTTCATCAGTTCTGAGAACTCAGCAATTTGATTACAGTTGATTTCTTTCTATTTAATGAAGCAAGTGTTTTTTTTTTCCTCCACCCTTTTTGTCCCGTTCTCTTTTTTTCCATTAATTGGATTATGATCAATGCAAGCTTTAATGTTATGGAAAACTTAACCGAAACCTCTATCTACTATGACACAGTTTTGCTGTAGAAGATTAGAGAATGCCATATCTTCATTCGTCAAATATCAAACTGTCTTTCCTTAACGATGTTAGAACGAAACGTTGCTAATCACTGCTGACGAATGCACACTGCTGTTCTACAAAGATAATGAGTCTGCCAGAGTCAAGGGGAGAAACAAACAGCCGAGGAGAGAGGAGTGAGACAGAGAGAGGAAGACGAAATATGACAGATCAACAAAACACGGATACTCCAAGTAAAACTACAGACTGACAACTAATGTAAAAAAAAAATACGAGCAGAGGTGGAAAGACAGGAGCAGCACAGAAAATAAAGCAAAGTGAGATATGTAAAGGGTGTGGAGGGGGAGACCGTCACAATGTTTCAGGTTAGAGAGTTGACCTAAATGGAGCTGTGAGACAGAGCGAGAAAGACAGAGTCAGAGACATTACTGAGACACATGTCAACCACCATGAGATGTAAGGTGTGAAAGAGAGAAACAGAGTGAAGGGGGCGAGAAATGGGGGAAACAAAGTGAAGAGAAGAACGGGAGGGAGGGGACGAATGTGAAAAGGATGAAGACAAACTCAGAGCATTTTGATGAGAGGGAAGACAGCCAAGTGATCCTTCTCCACTGTATGCACTTCTGCAAACTTTTTTATCACACTGAGACTGAAATTGAATATTTCCCACCTGAAATGGTGCATTTAATTACCTTAGCTCTGCTTTTGTTTGCTGCTATTTAGATGAAATATCTGACTGGGGATCCACCAGCCAAGAACTTTAAAACCTGATGATTTATACTTTCCACATCCTCAGATGATTTATAGACATGTGAAATGCACCTGTGCGCTTTAGCCTCCTCCACTTTGGACCCAAAATGTCACACAGACGCATGCACACACAAACACACACACATGCAGACACGTATACACACACACACACACACAGGTGCTGCTGGGTGGACCGTGGGGAAGAGGTGAGAGCGCTCTCGCTCCACTGAGTGGAAAACGTGATCTTCTTACCTCAGCAACTTCAGATGGAAGGACTCAGTGGAGAGACATCTGTGTGTGCAAGTCTGTGAGTGTGTGTGTGTGTGTGTGTGTGTGTGTGTGTGTGTGTGTGTGTGTGTGTGTGTGTGTGTGTGTGTGTGTGTGTGCTGTAGAAGACGAGCCAGTGCGAGAGCCTCACCAGTAAAGGAGTAAGAGTAGAGATTGAAGGGGAAGCAAGAGATAGACAGAAAAAACTGGAGACACTCGATCCTTGGCTGTTGTCATGGCAACATATTAGCAAGCCGTAGGGTAAACAGGTGTCTCCTTTTAACTTAATCAATCCTGCTAAATGAGCTAATCAGCACTTGTGATATGATCTTCGGGGCTGAGAAGCAGACGACGCACCACGTGAGCACCCAACCTCACCCTCTCACCAGCGGGTGCAGTCCTCTGCCTTTCTGGGGTCAAATGGATTTGCACGGCAGTGTGGCGTTCAATTGGCTTACCACTGAACCAGGAGAAGCTTTCCACCAGCCAATACTGTTTGTGTGTATGACCACCCACTATCATCATTAGCATCTGAGAGAGAGAGAGCACCAGTTACGTGGATTATCACAGCCATGCGAGCTATTATCATAACAGTTACGATAGCTACGCCTTAGTTGAATGGATAATCAGCAAGGTATTATGTGCTGGGATAATAGCACCGTGTGAAAACTGGAGATGCACTCCCAGCTAACGTGTGTGCACAACCGTACCAATTATTATGAGCAGGGTTCATGCTGCATTTCGTTAAAGCTGTGTATCGCCTCAGATCTGATTACGATAACAACAGTGTATCTTGTGATGATGGTTATTAGGACGATTGCAGTGATGATAAGGGTGTTATTTCCAGAGTCCAGCTTACCTTTGTGTGTTCAACAGCTATGTGTGTGTGTGAGTTAGTGTCAGTGCGTGAGAGGGAAAGCGGACACAGCCACGGACAGAAAGCGCTCTACTGAAAACCATTCATCATCTGTCACGGTTTACACGAAAGTAGCACTGTCGTTTCAGTAACACAGTTTGTTCAGATGATTGCATTATTTAGATAAAGAAACAGTGTGAAGATTATCTCACTTTGCTCTTTGAATAAATCTTTCTAGCTGCGATGACACACCTGCGCCTGTGGGACTTGTAACTAATGTTAGCAGTTGTCATTAGAAGAGACTTAATACTAATTATCTCATCACCGTCTGTCTCACTGGATTCACATCCTGCTAAGCAAAAGAGAGAAATTCAATACACGTGCGTAACCATTTGAAATCTTTATCACCTTCACTCTTCATCAAAAAGGTGCAGAGATGCTTAAAGATGACAAAAACATGACAGGGAACAAAAGTGATTAGGACCTGAAATCAAAGATGCACTGTTTTACAATTAAATCTGCTGAAACAGAAGGTTTGCTCTGCTCCTGCGTGTCCCCGTCTCATTTTAAGAGGCAGCATTTTTTGTTACCTTATATCCCCCTGCCTCTGTGGGCATGTATACATTATTAAGCTGCTCAGGCCTCTCACCGCCTCACACCCGATCACCACCCCTCTCCCCCCTCATTGCCCTCCCAGCTCCCCAGAGATAATCAGGGTATTACAAATGAAAAGTCAGAGCCATAAATCAGCTACCTCCCCTCCTCCACCTCACAGCGTTTTTCACCCCCTCTCCTCCTTGCTTCCCTCATTCTCTCTTCCCTTATTTGTCTAAGTTGGACAAACTGTAGCTCAGTCTGTCCTGTCGGTGAGAAAAAGACAAAATGAAAGAGAGACTGAAGAGATATGGACAGAAGGGAAAGAGGGACAAATCAGATGGGGAGAGGGACTAAGTAATCCGGGATTTCCACCGCATAACGTCAGCAGTTGGCCCATGTTATCCATCAAGCTCACATCTGTGTCACAAACATTCCTCTGTGTGTGTGTTGCAATCCCACATGACTCAGATGCAGCTGTCCGTCTCTGCTGTGCTGCTGAAGTGGATGTGTGGGGACAACACACGGTGGAGAAATACAAAAATCAAATCAGTTTCAGCAATCTAACTTTGATGTTCTGTGAAAGTCACTCATCAAGTTATTCTGGGGAAATAAAAGAGATTGAGTGACACAGTGAAATTAGCCTTTTCACAGGCCTTGCTGTAAAGTCTACCAAATAAAAATGTCTCCCTCCCCTCCGCGAACAGCACACCAGACAGACGTTGATGAGAAATGGTGTTGTAGACTGGGTGAAGTCTTCAGACGTTGTTGGCAACAAATGAAAAGTTGCTGCTGTTGTGTCAAACAGATGAGGACTGAGGGAGTGACAAGCAGCCTGATCCAGGTGTCAGACTGTACAGTACAGCAGCTAATAGAAAGAGGGAAGAAGAGAAAAAAGGAGGGAGGGATAGAAGTAGGGAGGGATGTGTCTCCCCCTCCCCGGCCTGTCAGTCACTCACAGAGGGGGAGAACGACAGGCCACAATGGGGCCCTTCAGCGCCTGGCTGAAAGTTGTAATTTAGCATGAAGAGCCATCGAGGGGCGAGCCTAAATATAGCTCCACATATACATTATGTCTTGTAGAGAGAATAGCAATTAACAGCCAATTAAATGAATGACTGGGGTCAGCAGCAGCAGCAAACTAATGGTGGGTGTGTTGCTGCGTTACCAGATAATCCAAAGAGACAAAGAGAAAGGTTGGGGAGCATGAGGGGGCAAATTACTCCATGTTTTCTCTTTTCTTTTGAGCAAGGCAGCATAATAAGATTTGAAGGGTGGAAGGGTTCCAATTATCTGTGTCACCTGAGCTTCACTTACATCGTGAAGCTGCCATGTGAAGCTCTCAGATATATAATAAATATATTGAATGTAAGTCTTGAACATTGATGCATGTCATTTTCATTGAGAGTAGAAAAGGCTGCTCAGATGTGTAGTTATGTACACATCACTTCACAGTGTGTTTCACCACTTGCCTCTGTCCAGCAGTGAATGTCCAAAAGGTGACAGCTTTACTAAGTCACTGCAGTAGCCCAAGTACATTGGAACAAGTCCCCTTCTAATTGCGTTGCCTTTGAAATGGCATCTCCTTGCTTCAAAAAACAAGGATAGTCATTAACGCCGTTCTGGCAGCCACCCTACCTCCCATCCTCACCCCCCTTCGCTCCCCCTCTCTGCCGCAGCTGATAACACCTTGTTCAGAGCCAGCGATCAAGGCAGAATCATCTCCTCCTCACCCCCATCTCCTCTGCAACTCCACCTGCGTAATTGCTGCACCTAACCTTTTCAGTGCTGCCTCCGTTGGGAGTCAGCCAGCCAGCCCAATTGGGCTGCGGGTATTAATAGAATCTCATTTCATGCCTCTATCGGATAAAACAAAGGTTGGGTTTCACCGAGCAAGTTTGATCTTATTACTGCGACTGTTGAGGAGGTAAAGGTGCACTGTGAAATAAAGGTGTGTTTGCATCGGTGTGTGTGCCAACAGGGCCAGATAATGGGGGTGTAATAGCCGATGGGGTATATGATAACAGGCTCAACAAGTCCTCCAAATTAAAATTCAAAGTGCACCTTTGGTCTATGCTCTACCTCAGTGTGTTACATAGAAGTGTTATCTTGATGCCTGGTTTGTGATATGATAATACTTCGGTGAACTTTTGGTTAGATCTAAACTATAACAAAAATTACTTTTAGATTTAGGGTAAGTTCATCCCAGATATCCCAAAAAAGGTTATTCAGGGGCAACTGGACTTGTTGCCACTAAATAAGTCCAGTTGCCCCTGAATAACCTTTTTTGGGATAACCATGACCTTGATGACTCTTCACAGACAATCATCCCAGATAGCATCTGGATATGGGGCACTTTAGGCAGTGATGCAGCACTGTTGGCCTTATTCTGGGGTAGACAAAGTAAACCTTAAGGGTCCCACATGCACAATAAAATAGCAAATTTCAAATCACATACCTTTGGCAAAAATGATGCAGATTAGGTTTATTTGGATCACTCTTGGCTAACGTAGTCATGCTGCAGCTCCGGCTTGTGGCCCTGTTGGCGGCGGTATAGTGGTGTATTGGTTAGACTGGCGACCTGTCCGGGGTGTACCCTGCCTCTCGTCGGATGACTCCCACGACCCTAATGAGGACAAGCGATTAAAAAAAATGTATGGATGGGTAACAAGAACATTGTTAAGAAGCTTCATCATTCACCCCGAGTCAGACATTTTATGTTTTATTTTAATGGTCTTCTATTCCTCTCTATACTTTTACAACCAATCCTGCAGCTTTACAGAGGTTGAAAACAGACCAGTACAGAGCTGTTATGGTCAAATGGACTCACGTTGTGGTTCATGACTTTTCAGTGCTGCTGTTAAATTAATTTCATTAGTGATTAGACACTTGATGAAGTATTCTTGCTTTTTTTTGGCAGTGGAGCTTCTTCATGCTGTCTTCTGTTAATTAAACCCCAAATTGTCGCCTGATTGTCCAGTTTGTAACTGTGCCACAGAGAGCCGTTCCTGCTCATGAATCAGGTATGATTTGTGAAAGAGCACGACATCATAAGTTTGGTTTAAAGGTGAACTGCTGCCCTTCAGGCATTTTACCTGATTTGTCCTTTCCGGACTTACAAAGTTCAGTTTATATGTACAGTATATCACTTGCTGTACGTGTGGAGTGCCCAGAGCAGCACATCATTTGAGGGCCCTCAAGAGCTGAATACAAGGTTGCTTAGATGTCCTTTATCTCTCATAACGCCATGCTGCATTTTAATAGCTTTGTGCTACCATTTAGAGATCAACATGAGCATCATCATGTACGCACTGATGTGAGCTACTCATGGATGAGACACATCTTGGGAAATCTCTTTAATGAATGAAGACAGTATGGAGAGCAATGGAGCAAGCTTTCTGCTCAACAGTCGCATCACTAACATACTGAGGAACACGTGGCCATTATCATTAGTCTCTTTCTTTCTCTCTCTGTCTTTCTCTGTGCTTTGTCTTCCCGTTTCTCGCACTGCATTGTATCTTTTAGCTCTGTAACCAAGGCTGTGGCAGACACTTTGCAGGCTGTTTTCTAGCCTTAATAATGCATTGATGTTGTGGGTGATGTGGCAAAGGGATCTTTGTTCAGGGAATCCCTGGTGTGACACAAATTGATAGAGATCTATGAGAATCAAGCTTGTTATGAGGGAGACTGAGCCATTTAGAAGGTGGTTGTGTGTGCGGATGGGTGCAAGGGGGCAGATAGGAGGCAGAAGAGAAGGGAGGGGCACAGCAGGTCGCTGAAGTCCAGCCACCGACTTTCATTTAAAGAAACGATCGAGAATGACAAAGGTTTGCTTTCATCCAGCCTTCAGTAAAGGAACAGTGATCATTATACAACACACACACACATTCACACAGTCTGCTACCATCAGCTCAAACCTCGGTAAATTAAAAGTCTGACCAGAAAAAGCATTTATGTGCAATAAATGCTTCACATCCTGCTGGGCTGCTGTCTTAATAAGGAATTAATGAGGGGCAGGGTGAGGTAGGAAGTGAGGGCTGGAAGAAGGTAGAGAGAGCAAGGAATAGAGAGGTAGAGAGAGACGGAGGTGGGAATTACCTTGCAACTGAACGGTGAGTGGGAGGGATTCTCCTTTCAGTCCTGTTCTCTAGTGAAATGATGGGACAGGGATCTCCCTAGAAACAATTACTACACCCATTAAGTGATCAAGACTTTAGAAGAAGTACACATGAATGCCAAGATCTTAGTAAAATGTTGCCTCAAGTAAAATGTTGCTGTTCTGTGGACAAACCTTCACAAGTCTCTGCAATAAAAAAGGTCTTTTCTTGAGTTGTGGGGATTTATTTGAGACATAGCTGTGAGTCTGTAGGGACTGCTCCTCTTTCACCCCTAATCTTTCATTTTCATTTGCATCAGAATATATTAATAAGAAATGAGAACCCGCCATATACTTCATGGTTGAGGCCTTTTAGTGTATACTAAATATAGTGTGTCTTCTTTCATTGTTTGTTTTCTTTCTTTCTTTCTTTCTTTCTTTCTTTCTTTCTTTCTTTCTTTCTTTCTTTCTTTCTTTCTTTCTTTCTT
>JAUYWH010000002.1:9383073-9417277 GCA_034779795.1 Ctenopoma multispine
CTTTCTTTCTTTCTTTCTTTCTTTCTTTCTTTCTTTCTTTCTTTCTTTCTTTCTTTCTTTCTTTCTTTCTTTCCACACCATCTCTGTCGGTTCCTTTTTCTCATCTATATTTATGTACTCCATATTGAAAAGTTCTTTTGCGTTCAGAGCGAAGCTGTGCGTGGCTCCTCACTGCAATTACTGATTAATTACAGGGAATTAAAGCAATTAGAACTGCAGAGATATACAATTAACGAACACACGCTTCATGACGCCACACACAGGCGGTGCAATCACTAGATTGCAATGCAAATACTCTCTCTTTTAATCTCTCGCGCAGTTTTTCTTTCATTTTCTAGTCCCGCTCCCCAGCACTTTCCCAGCACATACTCCACAAACACACACACACACACAGAGCAGGGTAGGGGTTGGTTTTCCAGTTCATTACATAGTATTTAATTTGAAAACACCTCTGTGCTGAGGGAGATGTGAGTCCCCTTGGGGAATGAAAGCTGAGGCAGGAGTGGGAGATGAGAAAGGGATTCCTCCATCTGTCCCACTCAGTCCCACAAACTAGAGAAGGCAAACACCAACAGCTCCTTGGGAACTAAGATAAAAGGATGTAATGTGATGGCATTTGAGCGGACACTGAAAATATATACTGTAGCAATGACAATCAGCACTATCAAAGTATCAGAATGACAGTATGTGCCAGACTGTTTCTTGGGCCTCTACACTAGATGTCTGACAGCTTCACAATGACAAGACGCCATGAAGTTCATTTAGAAACGTTTCCTCTTTTGACCTTGTTTTAATCTAGTTTATTTGTATTGGTCATATTGTGGATGTTTTTCATTGTTAGATGACATGGCTTGCCGTGCAGCTAACCCAACACACCGGGGGCAACTTGGGGTTCAGTGTCATGCCCAAGGACACTTCAACATATGACAGGAGAAGCTTGGAATCGAACCATCTGTCCCACAATTGGTAGATGACTGTCCTAACTCCTGAGCTATAGTTAACCATTTGCTGGAAATAGATGCTGAAAATTTTGCTTCAGGAGTTAATCATGTGACAATTCAGGCACTTTTTTTTTTTAATCTCTGAAAACTGCAGTTGTTAAGCACCTACTAAATGAAAGCAGTCTGGATCCTTCAGTATGAAATAATTACAGGGCAATCTCTAATATTTCTTCTATTAGAAAAATGATTGACAAACTGTTTTGATACAGCCTTACAACTTTTTAAATGCAAATGGTCTTTTGGATAAATTTCAGTCTGGCTCCAGGCAACATCACATCACTGAGACAGTGCTGATAAAAGTGTTAAATGCCATTTGTCTGTGCAGACAGGTACTGCCTCCACAATGTTAGATTGGTACTGGTACTGTGAATCCTCCTTGACAGACTGGACAGGTGGGTGGGGTTATCGGTACTGTTCATGGTTAGTTCCTAACATATGCTTATTTATTTTAACCCTCTTACACTATATTCCCTTAAACTCTATCCTTAACCATTAGAGCAAATACATGGATGGAAGCTATACAATTTCCTTCAATTGAATAAAGACAAAACAAAAATCATCACATTTGGCAACAAAAAGGAAAAGAATAAAAAGTATTGCCTAAGCTGCCTAGTTCTCAGGACCAAAAACCAAAGGTCCTGTGACCAGTTATTGTTACAGCCTTTTGACTGGACTGCCCCAAAAGACCATTAGACAGTTAATTCGGAGCGCAGCTGCCAGACATTTAACAAGAATAAAGGACATCACTGTTTTTAAATCTTTACACTGGCTGCCAGTTACTTTTAGAATCGATTTAGTGCTACTGCAAGTTTATTTACCAAAATTAATTTCTGACCTTGTTGAAGATCATAACAATAGCCGAACACTGAGATCTTTGGTTCGCTCGGGGAACCTCAAGTCCAAACTAGATAGGATGAAGCTGCATTTAGCTACTACGAGACGCACAGATGGTCTCTACCTCCTGACTATCAACTCTAGCCACTTTGAAAGCTAAACTTTTTCTGCTGCACATTTGTTTCTTCAGTTTGCAGCATTTATTTATAACAATTACTGCACCATAGTTGTGTTTCTTATGTAATTGTATCTTTATCTAGTTTATTTTTATTTTATATTTTAGTAAAATACTTTAGTCATTTTCTTTTGTCTTGTTTTTTATGTTCGTATACTTCTCTTTGCCTGTGTAAAGTACACTGAAGTGCCTCTGTGTTTTATATGAAACTTTGCTTTGCCTAAGACACATTTTTGACTTGTTTTTATAAGATGTATTCAACAAGACCTAACCACATAATACAGACAATAAAACAAAACCTCACAGTGTCATATCCTTCAGGTAACGGAAAGCTATTTTCTGATTTGGAAACCAGCCACAAACTGATTTAGTGAAAAATTTAATTCACATTTGATGATAGAGGTGTCACAAAGTATGCATGGGTTTCCTCAAGATGATGCTCTGTTGTTAAGTAAGTTCTGAATGTGAGTGTTTATCTGTCTGTGATGGCCCTGACTAACTGGTGATCTTCAGTCCCTGGTGATGGTGAAAAGGATTGAGTGGGTAGAGACTATAAATGAATTACTGACTTTCTCACCCAGTTTCACAGAAATGTGATTGTGCAAGTGTTTCTGATGCTGAGGTAAGTGTGAATCACTGGGTTAGTGCTGCACAAACTGATTTGCATCATCTGTACTGTTGGGACAATGCAGGGAAAAAATTAGGAAGGAGCACAGAGACACTTGTAAAACACAGAATATGGTAGTAAGCACACATTTCACATCAACTAATATGGGCATAAATTGTACTGTTATTGTACAGTAAATGAAACCTGACAGAAATAACTTTGACAGCCTAAAGACAAAAAGACAGAATTGGGGGTTGGGACCCTCATTGTCCCCTCTCTCGAGTTTCCACAACAATAACCTGCTTTCACACTGAGCAGCGTATAATGTGAAAAGTAGAGAGACTGAAGGAAAAACAATTTGTGTAAACAGGAGAATGAAAAAACAGTGAAATAAATAAAACCTGAAGAGGAGAGATTGATAGGTGACAGGATGCTCCGCTCCTGCTCTCTCTCTCTCTCTGTGGCACTCAGAGTGTAATGCCCTAAAGCGGTGCCCACGGGTACACTCTCCTTTTTTCCTCCACCATCTTTGCCTTTATTTAACAAAAAAGCACACCATATCCGTGACTCGTATGAACTTTGAGCTCTCTCTTTGCGTTTAAAAACTTTTCTCACCTGCACAAATGCATCCCAGGCACCCAAACCTATAAAAACTACACAATAAAATAAACCTTTTTTTAATTTGGCTCATAATGATTTCCATAATAGACCCTCAGAGTCGCTCGGAGCTTATATAAATGTTGAAATATTCATATACATAGATATTTTTCCCTTCATTTTTTGCCCAGTTTCAAAAAGAAACATTTTTCTGCACTTTAAGGTTTGCTATATTTATGAGGAGGGCATGATGTGTCCCCACGGCAACACAGTGACTCATCTCAGGGTCCTGCTGCAGTGAAGAGATGAACCTTCGCACTTGCTGCAACACACATATACAAACACATAGGGCAGGAAACAAAACATTACGGTTGGAGAGAAGAGGTCAGTGTTCTTAGAAAGAAGAGTCATTACGACGAGCAACGCGAAAAAGGTAAAACGTTTCAGAAATAAAATAAAAATTGATAATTGTGCAAAACTCAGCAGTGTCCTTATTAAAGGCAGAGTGGATGAGTTGCTTTTAAATATGTCTGAATTTTTCAACAACCAGAGGAGAGAGGAAATGAAGACAATCAGCTAATGGAAATAAGTTCAGATTAGTATGTCCCTGGTAGAAATAAACGCCATACACATTTAGTCTAATTCTGACAACAACAATACTAAGACTTTTAGCAGCTATAATGATCACCATGTGATCACCATTTTAGTATGCTACCACATGTTAACGTTTTGCTAATGACCACTAAATACAAGCTACAGAAAGAAAGGGAATGCCATTGGTTTTGCAGATATTTGCTCATAAATGGTATAAAATTCTGACCTAATGAATGTGTTGAAGGAAATGTCAACCTTTATCTGTGACATATCCGTATCCATCACCTCCCAGATCTGTAGGGGTCTGGTTGAACCCTCTGCAGACATCTGCAGGCCAAAGATTTTCAACAGGCAAGTAAACTACACGTTTTATGCTTTGAATACACTATATAGGTTGTTTATTTCAACGTCCTTGGCAGTGTTTTTGTGATGTAGTTACAGATGCTGTTTTGTTTATTTATTTTCATTTTTTATGTTGTTAAAGGTAAATACAGCGAGCGAGGGAGCTCGCTCTTCTTCTCCCTGTCCAGAGCTGCCTTCATGGCTTGTAGTGCTCCTGTGTGAAACATTTACAAACATTGTAATAGTACATGTTCATCTGAGGGCAAACACAAAGTATAAATGGGCCTTTACTCAGAACATATTGTGTGTATCACTGAACATGAACTGTGTTGAATACTTTCCTCTACACAAAATATTTGTAAAGGTAAATTCAAGTCAGTAAAGTTTAAAGTTCATTTAGTGTAAATTTAAATCAAAAATAGTGAGTAAACATGAAAAAAACTATCTCATGTTGACGATTAAGTCTGAGTATTCAAACAGAGGTTTGATTTTCAGCATTCTTCTTTAATACCGTCTTTGCTCGAAAGTTGGATTTCTTGGCACATTACTGATTATTACAAGACCTTTGACATGTACTGTATATATCCATCACCTGCATGCATGTGTGTCCTTCTATTCATGCACAAACGAAATGTGGTCCAACTGATATTAAATAAAATTTAAAAAACTTCCCCACAGGATAGTAAAAAAATTTACAGAATACTTTTGACTGGGATGACATGAACACGTGTATCAAATTTCATGGCAGTCTGTAATGAACAGTTCTGATGTGACGATTCACTTAAAACAATATATGTCAACATCATAGTGGTGATAGATGGAAAATCAAGGGCATCTGTGGGATTTATCATCTGTCGACACTGAATAGCTGGATAACATTTCATGACATTCAATAAATTGTTGCCAATCTTCAATCTTGGCCAAAGTAGTAGAAACAGCGGAAAAGACAACTTAAAGAGAAAGCAAAGTAATAACATGCTCAAAAAAAGGACAAGAGGCCATGCCATGTCTTTTTTTATGTCTCTTTTAATCCTCGCTCCTTTTTCCTTAAAAACTGCAGAACATCTTAACTGTACTATGAAAAGAATAAAACTTACCATCACACTCCCTCACTCTGTCTGCGTCCTCTCCTCCTGTTTCCCACAGAACAATTTAACACATAATGACCACACAGCCGTATACTCACACAAATGACATCTAATGCATTCAGCTCTGATAATGTGCGCTGTGGCATGTTGCATTTCCATACTGCTGCTTAGTACATTGCAGTCACAAGAAGCCATTATGGTAATAAAGCACCTGAGGGAAGAGAGATGGAAAGACGGAAGGAGTTGCCAGAGAGATGGAAGGAAAGATGGAAGATAGGAGTTAGAAAGAGAGAGGTAGATGTGTACACAGACTGGGGAAGGGTGAACAGGTGGATACTGGTGAAAATCATGAACAAAGGCAAAGC
The DNA here is from genome assembly GCA_034779795.1 of Ctenopoma multispine. NCBI lineage: Eukaryota > Metazoa > Chordata > Actinopteri > Anabantiformes > Anabantidae > Ctenopoma > Ctenopoma multispine. The sequence goes on from JAUYWH010000002.1 coordinate 9,388,677, forward strand.
TGGTTTTGATGTGATTTACAGCTTGATGTAGAAAATCTGATTCTTGTGAACGTGTAAGTTTCCTGGAATATTAAAAAACACCACCTCCAAGCTCAGAGTCAGTTTTTCCCAGGAAAATTTGTATCATTGCTCCACACATTGCTCTATACTCCCTGCGGTGCTGCGCTCCTTTCGGGTAGCAGTTAGTCACCACCACTGTGTTATGTTTTATAACTTCTATTGTGTGTTCTGCGTGTTCTGTGTGATGCTGCTTTATTTGCCAGGACACTCCTATAAAATAGATTTTTCTTTCAGTGAGACACTTGCCTGGTTAAATAAAATGATGTAAAATACAAAAATACACGATAGAGGAAACTTGTAATCTCCAGTTGCAGCAATTACACATTTGTCATGTGTGCAACAATGGATCCTTCAGGCTGACGGACTTTTTATATATTAAGTAAACAATGACAGTTCTACAATATCTTAAGACATTAGGAAGAGATGAACTTTAGCACAGTAGTAATAGTAAAACTAATAATTTCCATAACACTGACGTGTTTTGCTCATGAAAGACAGCTTACAACACTGTAAATGCAATTTTATCATCTCTGTTGCGACATAATTCTACATGCCAGTTACTTTCTCATGGTCCTTTGCACTTCGTCTTTCTCTCACTTGCTCTTCCGTTCACCATTATCACAGTCTCACCTTTCCCCTCTCTTTCAGTTTTTATCTCTCTCCTCTGTCCTTCTCTCTCTCTCTCGCTCTCTCCCTCTCTCTCAGTCAATAGCACACAGTGACAGCTTATGTAACATGCCAAGTTCCAAACTGAACTCAGCTCTCCTTGATCTGCAGCCTTTCCCCTCTTCTAAATGACTCACTTCTGTTATAACACTTCAACCTGAGTGAGAGACACAGCGGAGAGGGCGGGAAGAGGGGTGGCAGACATGACATGAGAGGAGAGGAAACACAGGTTTAATTATTCATACCTACTGCAGCAAAAAGAGAGCAAGAGAGAGAGACACACCAGAAGAAACATAGAAAGAGAGAGAGAGTGATTGACCCAAATGGGGAGGTATTCCTCGTGCAGTAGTGCGCTCTGGGAGCCAAAGCTGTGGCACCCCAGAGCCATGGGTGTGATGGGACACACACCTGCCATGAGATGCCAGATGACCTCAGAGAGAAATGGAGAGGGAGGGAGAAGAGAGCAATGCTCGTGAATTTCATGAAAACTCACTTATTAGTTTTTATTATTATTATTACGATCTGCTTTATTATGCATGTGCTGATTTCTATGTTAAAATCACTTTTTAGTTTTCTATGAGTTCAGTGTTCTCATTCAGGGAACATAATGAAGACTGAATACAAGTGCGTCTCTCTGTGTGTATGTGTGCATTTGTGAATAGGGGTAAAGGTGAACTGGAGGACCCAAATCCTGCCGTCCCACTCTGGGGAGGCCGTGTCCCAGAGATGGCATGCAGCTGCAGGGATGAGTGCTGATAGAGCACAGGGCCTCACCGTTCAACGCTGATGCTCCTCAGAGACCAGCTCCCTTTCATCTCCCCCATTTCCTCAGGGTGCCCAACAACAAACCACCAATGAACGAATAAGTGAGGGAAATGTAGAAAAAGAAAAAGAGGGGAGTTTAGGCCAGAGGGAGGTTGACAACAAAGCAGCGTTACCAGCTAGAGGTCAACCAGTTCTGTTTATCCAAGTCTGGCTGGTGTGTTTGAGAGCCTGGTGTCAACAAAACCTTTTTTTCTCCCTCTCTTACCAGAGGTTATGGGTGTGAAACAGAGGAGAATCCATGGGCATAGTTCTGATCCTTTATCTGAAAACAAATGCAAATGCCTGGATGAAGATGTTGAAACTGTAACTTCTTAATATTTCAGATGAAGAAGAAGAAGAATGTGGGCCTGTGTAGTGTTAGCTCAGCTGATTAGCAGTGATGTCTCTTTGTTGATGGTGGGACTGAGGGAGGATGGGAGTTTTACAGAGATGAGTTGTGGCAGGTGTTGGACAATGACGGGAACAAAAGAGAGATTTGAACATTGCACTTCAAAAACTCTTTCCCTTTTCTATTCCATGTGAGCCCTGCCTCATCCACCGCTGAGTCCTTCTTCCTCTCCCTCACTTCTCTCTTAATTGCTGCTCGCCGAATCCCTTGTTCTTTCTTCTCATCCCCCCTGTGTTCTCCTTGTCTCCCTCCTCAGCTCCCCCTGTCCTCGTATGTCTTTTTTCTCTCATTTTTATGTCGTCCTCTTGAAATCTCTTTTCCCCCTCGTTGTCTCCTCTGTTCTTTTTCTGCTCTGTCTCTTATCTCCTTTATCCTTCTCTCCTTGGCTCTGCGTTCTTTTGCGATGAGACAGTCGCACATGGCTTTTGAGGAGGCAGCGAGTCGTCACGGACACAGTGACTAAACTTCCGATAAAATCGATGTTTAATTCAGATGACTGCAGGCCATTAACAGAAAAAGTGGAAGCCTTTCATCTATAAAAGGACTGAGAAAAAGTGGGGGGATTGAGAGAGATGGAGGGAGAGAGTGACAGGATTAATGGGATTGTCATCAGTTGTATCTTTAGCACTGAGGAGGAACCATGAGCTCTCTGTCACCACATCTCCATAACCTGCATTTGTATTTGAGACTGTAAATTATTTTACTTCCCCCCCGCTGTTTATTCTTCCTCCTGTCTTCCTGTATACATCTGTGTCTTCAATCTCTTACTTTTTTCTTCTTACTTGTCATTCATGTCTTCTCTTTTCACATTTTTAGATTATCAGCGGATTTCCGAAGCTGTTGGGAAAGCTTAACCCTTTGAAAATTGACAAGCGCAAAGCCACCAGCCAAGAAGGAAGAACCGTTTACATACAGTCACAGGCATGAACAATTACATGTGTGCACACATATTTAGACAACACATAAAACTGCCTGCTGTCTTCATGTGTGTTTGTGTGCGCCCTGCTGGCTCTGTGTTCAAAATGTCAGAACTTTAACCTTTTAAATTTGACCTGAGGTGGTGTCCATGCTTGTTAGTCTCTGACGACCACGTGCAGGAGACAAGACGGGGGAAAATAAGGCATTAAAAATAAACTACCAACACTCAATCTTTCTATCTGCTGTAGAGCAGATTGAAGTGTCATGCGGAGAGAGGAGAGAATCTGTTCCCGTACAGGTGGTGAACAGAAGGTGAAGGCTGAGGGGAGGACGGGGTGGAGAGAGGGAAACAAGGAGAGAGGAGAGGGAGGAGGGCTGTTACTCCCATTACATAATGAATGAGGTGAGAAGTCACATATTTGCTGTGGATGCTTTATTCATTTTATTCAGTTGAACGTTAGAGCCCCTGAACTCAGCACCTTTATGCACATGAACTTATACTTGTGGACACTGTAGACTCTTACATTTGTTTTATAGAGGTGTACCATAACTCTTACCAGGCATAAATTAGTTGTCTCTTTATGGAAACTGGATTTTTCAGTCAAAGTTATAATCGTTTTTCAATCTGAATTTCAGTTTAGCTTTAGTTAGTTCCAGTGGAGATTACATTGGCTTTAGTTTTAGCTTTAGTAATTTTGAAGTAGTTGTAAAAAACAAAAAATCAATGTGTCAAAACTAAACTTTACTTATAATGAAATACATACATACACAAAAGTTGCACACATACAAGACAAGATCATGATGGAATATCTGAAACATTTACTTCAGACCAAGTTATGTATGAGCATTAACAAAATGATGGTTTTAAGCCCAGTCAAATAATTGGTTCGTTCAGCCCCGTCTACGTTTTGAAACTTAGATAAAATATCACATACATTTTTTGGCTGGTTGACATACTAGTCTTGATAAATAGATTGATGAATGTTTTTCCCCGTTTTATGCATTCATCCACTCCTCATATCTTGTCAAACAGCATGTTAGGGTCAGCTGCTGCGGGATGTATTGCTGACATTATCCTTGTTGCTCTTTCTCTCTGCATCTTTTTCCATCAACAGTGTTTGTTCTTCAGTGATGACTTTAAAGATGAACTTTAAGGTTTGATGGGTTTTTCCCCTTTGCGCCACAGTTGAAACTGTGTGAAATGACTAAACATTTGCCCATATCGGTTTCACAATTAAATTTAAACAAGACCACACAGGACTCCCACGTTTTCTCTCTGACATGTTGACTTCACTCCTTAATGTGGGTGGCTTGCTGTATTGCCATCTTAAAGTTGAAGGCTAGAGCTACATAGAACATTTGGGACACCTTGATGAACCATTCACAGAGCAGTTGCAACTTTAGAAAAATAGTTTACATTTAAGAATATTAAGTTAAAGTTACAATGTGGAATTTAGGCTAACGTTAGCATGACATGCAAAACCAGTCCACCTCTGACTCTCAGCAGACTGAGTAATATAGGTTTAGGAATATATTTCTACAAAAAACAAAGATGCATAGCCTACTGTAATGTTAACACTGAAACAAACCCACATATGTCCTAGCAGTTAAGTTGCCAGTCTGTCTTTTTGTTTCTTGCTGAGTGCATGTATACGTAATTACTTGGTAAGACCCCTTGTGTTTTTTTATGTGAATGTGCTGCCTACAGGTATTTGTTGTGTCATTACAAGTGATAAACTAACAAACAGCTCAAAGAATGACAGGTGACCGCACTACAAAGATAGAAATGTCAAGCTGAACTGAATGCCTGGTGGGGGAAGGGGGTGTGCTATGAAGATGCAGTGCACGGGGAAAGGCAGGAAGCCTTGAGTGATCAGTACATCACTGCAGCCCCTGTCACTTCCTATTAACACATACACACAAACACACTGACTGCGATTGTAATTAATTAATAAGGCTGGTTTTGTAATGTGTTTGGGTCTGTGCACATGGCAATGCGTGTACCAATATATACCTTTTGTGCATGGACATGTAATGTGTGTGTGTGTGTGTATGTGTGTGTGTGTGTGTGTGTGTGTGTGTGTGTGTGTAGGGCATGAGCACCATTGCAAAGAATGAGAGCTGACAGAGTCTATGATGGCATGCTGTGGGTTAAAACAACAGGGTGCTGCTCCACACACTGTGACACCATTACCCTTTGTACATACTGTCATGTCCACTTATGTGTTTTGGATTACTGACTGGCTTTTTCTATAGATTTTACTGAGTATTTATTAAATGCTTTAGTGGTTTAGTGGGACTTCAGTTGCACAGTCAATTTAAAGAAATATTAAAAGCATGTTTCCTCCTTTTTTAAATTTTGTGTGATTTATTGTGTTGGAAGCAGATGTTAAGATAAATTCAAGCATGCCACTGTGTTGGAAAATATTGGTGAGATGTGAAATATATAATCCAGAACATCCATCTATGAGTTTGAAGACTTATCAGACATCAACAGACCGCACAGAAGAGACAGGTGTTTTTTTGTCTACACACATGATCTATCATAAATGTCTGTATTTAAAAACTTACAGTATATCCATATTTACACAATAACATGCAAAATGCCAGACTCACCATTACTCAAGGGCACTTTGACATTTTGAGAGAAAGAGCTGAGGATTGAACCACCCACTTTTCCGCCACAGGAGTCACTGAAAAGAATCTTAGAGGTCTGCAGGCCTGAACACATCCCAAAAATGAGTAAGGGACTTCATGCAAAAGGATTTTAACAGTGCACTGTACAGCAATTTAAATTTACACGAACATTTGGGTGTACAGCTATCCAGAAAGGCTGACAATGAATGCTCAATTTTAAAACCCTAACAAATGGCCTAATAAAACTGTCAGGAGCGCACAAAGGTGCCATCTATGTTTTCAAGAGCAGGTGGAAACAATATGATATCACGGATGAGTGTGTCACTCTGTAACAAAACAAAACCTCTGTGTCAGATTCAGGTCTGCCCAGAAACCTGTAGGTGGTGCTTCACGAGTGAGGCACTAATCTGAGAGTGGGCTCTGACCCAGAGCTCACTGAGTGGGAACCACCCTGACCATCTGTGGGTCTCTACACCCTCTTGGCACCTCACTCTGCACAAATACTCCTACAATAACTGTAACACTATTCTTTTTAGAAAGTGACAATGCAAAAGAAAGAGATGCAAGGAAGAAGAAGATAGCGCAGCATAAGGGGGAGAGAGAAAAAGGAGAATAGGAGATAGAGGAAGAAAAGGAGTGGTTTCAAATTCAATTTGCATGCAGACTCCTCTGGTCAGTTTAACAGAAGGTCATTATTATATATGCACCTGCTTAATGACATAGATGGCACAAACTGCTTTTCAATACCATTTTTTGGCTCTTTTTCTTCCTTTGGCAGGGAGATGTTGGTCTGGAAGGTGGCATCGCAGGGCAGGCGGGCGGCGCGGTCGAGTCGACCTTCTGTGGTGGCTGGGTGGGAGGGCAGGAGGACACCCTGCGCCCGGCCCAGGCCTGCCGCGAGGCCATCTGGACGGGGGAAACACATGCAGAGTACCTGGCCAGACCTGGAGCTCAATTCTGACTCACACAATCACACACACTCGCACTTATACCCTGAAAGATGTATACAGTACAGGTTCAGCACATGCAGTACCATGAGGAACAGACACATGGCTACGCTCATGTGTGCACACATGCACACACACTCGATACGGTATGTGTCGCTGAAATACATTTACAGCAGTCAAACATGTATGTATATCTGTGGATGTGTTTATGACACACAAAATGATCTTTGTACATCATATGTAGAATCAAGACTACATCAGTAGACTATATCCAGCCTGAAACTCCCACACAAATGCCTTCCACGCAGCACTCGTCACTCTATGGTGATGTTAACGTTAAGCCCCTCTGATTCTGCCTTCCGATGAGTGTTTTACATTTGGTTAAAACTGATTCTGCCTGTGCTGCTTTGGAGAGTGCTACATTTGGTTAAAAGCCATTATTATGGTAATGTGAGGGTGCTTGAGATAATGGCAAGATGAGAGCAGCTCTACTGCCTCTGACATAACAACCCTACTCTATCTGTCTCTTCAGCTTCTTCTTCTCTCTCACTCTCTCTCTGTATACTGTATTTTGCCCACCCTCCTCTCCCTATACCTCACTGTTCCTCTCCCTGACTCACCTCTCTTGCTGATCGAAAGTATACCTGCTTGCAACTTAGCTATTTTGTCAATAAAATCTAACATTGTTGTACAAGAGTCACCGTGTAGCTGCAGTAATGTTGAAAATTATATGATATCCATCTAGTTTGTTGCTGTTAAGCATGGGTGCTACCTGTGACATGAGGAGTTTGTCCCGGGGGAGAGGGTGGATGGCACAATCACCACTGGCAGAAAACAGAGGATCAGACCACATAAGACACTGGCAAAAAACATTTTCAGGTCACTAACACTGAGAAATCAGGAGGCACTGGTGATGATGACAGATAGGCAGAAGGACAGGAAGAAATGGAGTAAGAAAGTCAAAAAGAGAATGAGGGAACTGGAAGATAAAAGAAGAGAGATTGAGAGCAATGTAATGCCATGCACATCGAATTTCCCTTAATATGATTTTGTGTTCTGTGTCTATTCAAGTCAGTCCTGATTTGGTTGTGTGTTATAATCGCATCAGAGTAGGGATTTGCTCTGGCTTTTTCACTGCTGTTGTGTTGTTTTTTCTCTCTTATTGGAGCTGGCATCAGCCTTCATGACACAAATCCCCTCTGATAAATTAAAAATGATTGATTCTGAGTCAAAGATGGAAACTGCGCCGCAGGGAGTGAGCAAGTGTCCCCACTTGTGTCCACACAGAAGTGCATGTTTTAAGTGCAAGCATGTGCACGAGTGACTGCACTGTAACGTCAAGTGCAATCCTCAATTCAGGCAAGCGTGTAAATGCTGTCGCTGGAGTGTACATTTGTGGGCTACTGCAAAACAGAAGGGTGGGCTTATTACATTGGATTCATGACACTTTTAGAAGAATGTGAGAAGATGGCAGATCTCTGATGTGTGAACCTCAAAGCCATCAGCATGCATGTAATGCTCTAAGCTGCAAATCTTGCCAACATCAACTAAAAGCGTGAAATTCTGGACCAAAAAGTGTGAAAATCCACCAAGAACACAGAGTGAGTTGTGAATACCTACATTAGTGCTATTACATTTACATTTATCTACCAACATATAATATGTAGGCTTAATTAAGAGAACATGTATAAGTCTACTTTGTCTTATATTCTCTTACTCCCTGTAAAACAGATACACACTTTTTTTGGCACACACACCCTCGTTGTGGGCTCTGGCTCTCCCAATTAAGTGGAGGAGTGTTGTGGAGCATCGGTGTCGGGGGATTCTGCTTTCTTCTCCTCTGTCAGGTCCCATCACAAAGGCTCCTCATTAGTGTCAACCTCAGCTGTGCCACCACTTTCTCCTTCCGTCTTCCTCTCTCCCTCTCCCCTATCTCTTTGACTTTTCCCTCTTTCTCTCTCCACATCTCCATCTCTCTGTCTTCCTCCGTTTGACTTATTAACATTACATTTATTGCTCAGTCCCTTTTGCGAAAGCTGCTGCTGATCACTCCTGTTGCATCCAGCACAGTCGTTGTCTGCCTCTCATTCTCATTCTACTAAATTTCATTTCTCATACCAGCAGCAGAGCTGCCTGCAGCAGAGCGCAGTGAGAGCGGTCTGTCACATCCGCGACGTCAACAACAAACAGGTGTGTTTGTCTAGCACTTTAATGACAATGAGCAAAAACACATTTCATCTAAAGGAAGTTGCAAAGTTAGTCTGATCATTAGACCAGAAGTGAGGATGGAAGGAAAGTTGATTTGTGACTCGACATGCAGTATCATAGACACATAATGATGTTAATGATCAATGTGCTGCGAACACAGCAGCAGCAACGACATGTAAACAAGGCAACAGGGGAGTTGGCGTGGAAGCGTGGAGTTCAGAGATCACTAGATGCATACACAGGACGAGATGTGGAGGAAAGGCGGCAAGATAAAACAGTTGATTGTTGTTTGTTTGTTGTTGCTGTTTTTCCCCTGAGCAACAGTTCCCTCTACCCGTCTACCCCCTAACGTTAACCCTGTTCTTCCATCACTTCATTCCCCTACACCCTCTTTCCTCCCTGTAGTCCGTCTCAGTCTTTATCTTTCTCTGTCTCTCGCTCTCCCTTTCATTTAATTCTGTAATTAAGAAATTAAGCTTTGATTTCAAGGAAGGGTTATAGGTGCCATGTTGGGATGCCGCAAAGGGTTCTCCTTTCACCGAGTTCCGTTCTCCAAGTCCCAAGTCCCAGTCTGAATCTCCACATACGTTTCTCTCTCTCTATAGCTCGTTTGCTCTCTCTCGCTCTTTTTCTGCACAATTTGGTATCAAAGACATGATAATTAGGCTGAACAGAAGTTCATCTGGGTTCTATTATTTCTCTTTAATTAATAGTGTATAATAATGACATAGAGTTACTCCAATGCACTTTCTCACTTATTGTGCGAATGTGTATCTGCATGTGTGTGTGCGTACTTGTGTGTGACAAAGAGAGAGAGAGAGAGAGAGAGAGAGAGAGAGAGAGAGAGAGAGAGAGCATGAACTCGTGCCTGTGCATACGTGCTTGTGCATGAATATGTTTTACAGCACACATAACTTTAAACGCTGAGACGCCACATAGATAAAAGGCACAGAATGTCAAAAGCTTGCAAACTTTTCTTTCCTCTCTCCTTGCCTTCTACATCTCCTTTCCTCTCCTCTTCTCTCCTCTCCACTGTGCAGCTTGCTTCTCTTCACATCATTTGTAGAGACCTAATGAGGACATTTCTGTCACGCTCCTCAATCACACACAGCTGCCAGCCCCAGCCAGCTATAAGTCCCAGGTATCTGAAACTTCACTCCTTTTTCCGCCAGATGAAAAACAACAAATAAATAAATAAACAAATAAAAGCACATTTAATGCAGCGCAGTGATGTGAAGAAGAAGAGGAAGGGGGAGTATAAGAGGGAAGACTTAAAAGGAGACACAGTGGGAACAGAGCAGGGCTGAATTCACTAATCTCCGAGGAGGCATAAAGTGAACATGCCAACCACCTTCGGCTCCAAGGAAAATTTCCATTGGTTTGGTGATAAATAGGATTTAAGTTAGGGTGACAGCTCCTCTGTATGTATGTGTGCTTGAACGTAAGTGTGCATTTGTGTGTTTTTGTGTGCCTAAGCACATTCGAATGATACGCAGCAATGGGCATCCTTCCAGCTAGCCCTGGATGCTTTGCTCTGCGCTTGTTGTGACTTATCTCTCAGAAACAAAGATGGATGTGTCAGTGCGCTTATTAAAACATGCTTTTAGCCCTGGCCGCCACTCTTCAGGAGGAAATCGCTTTCTGGCGGAGATTGACAGAACAGAAAAGGGAAAACAACATCCTCATTTACGTCCAACATCTCGGACATGATTGCTCACTTTAAGCTGGGTGTTCCTATTGAGGTTTTTTAATTGTTGTTTGCTTCTTTTGCTCATAGCTTCATATTCACCAGCCAGGCATCCATGGTTGGAATCTTTAATTACCTTCAGTACTTGTCCCCTTATATCAAACAACTGCATGATTAAATGGGTGCTCTGCAGTATGTATATGCTCTTTGCTTACTGCATCTTTAAAAACACCACAGTTAAGTCAACAATATTTGTTGGTTGGCTTGTTTGTTAACTGTTGAACATTATTTTTAAAGCCACAGTCCACAAACTCATCAATGCTCCATTTGCACAGTGGCAAAAACCAGCAGCCTGGTTTTTGAACGCACCCCACTCAGATTCAATCCAGCTTTGCCTCTATCACATTATCGCGCAGACACGATGGTGTCAGCTTACAGAGGAAATGAAAAGATTGTTGTTGACAAATCAGTGCTGACAAGAGTAGCTAAGAGATCCCTCCAGCTTCACACAGGATTAGCTGTGTGCCATCTTAAAGACAAACACAGTGGCCCATGTGTTGCTATTTCCATCAGAGATGAAAACAAAGGCAGGGGGGGAACGAGAAGCTTGTTTTAAGTCTTGGCGAGATGATGGGCTTTCTTCATTCAGTATTAGCAGATTAGACATGTTTTATGAGCCAATCACCCTGGATGATATGCTGGTGTGTGTAAACGCAGGAGCACAGCTGGGCAAAGAAGGGGGGATGGTTCACTATAGATTTATAATTAAAGACTAGAATGTGGAATGAGAAATGTCATTTGTTATGATGAAGCTTAACAATATCATATCTGCTTCAGCTCCATCTTCTGCAGCGCCTTTGAAGAGACTGTCAGCCGAAGTTAAGTTTGCTGTACATTTGATCTTAAACGGATACTTAATTCATGAACCACACGGCTAAACAGCCATCTGCACACATATACTGCATATGACATTCCCTAGTATTCACATAAATCTGCTGTTCCAGAGAAAAAAAAACACAAAAAACAGAATCTTTTGTGTGACCAGAGTATGTTGTACTCTGTGAGATGGCAGTTGCCCGCTAGCTACGATAAAGCCACACATTTAGTCATGCAATAGTAATTCATTGCTTTCTTTCTCTCTGTTTCCTGATTTCCTTCTGATGTCTTGCCAGAGTAATCGAGGTAATCTCTGGGACGTAAAGAAAGGGTAGAAGAACAGCTGAGGAGAGCTTATGTAAATACAGCTAAAACACCTGGGATTCACCTGTCCCTCCACTCTTGGGCCACTGATAACAGAGGGCCTCCATTTTGACCAAATGAAATGCAATGATATTTTCAGGTGTGTAACTATCTCCTGCAAAGAACTGTCATTTTGATCATTCACCATTGTTTAGGGCACAAAAGAAACCTGACGTAACGGCATCTTTTGTACTCTACTAACTCCACGCAAAGTTGATCAGTAAACAAGCCAATAATAAGACAAATGTACACAATACAGGTAATAAATTAAACAATAGAGAAATAAAAGTGATGAATGAGAAAAGATGAAAATTGAATAATTTAAGAAAGAAAATATAAAGTACAGCATTACATATATGTATATATCATGTTTAGAGCGCAGTCTCCTAGAACTGAAATGAATGATGAAGAAATGACTGAGCAGAAAATAAACGCAAAAAAATTCTGAAGCGGAAGGCGCACATGGGGGAAACTAACTTCCAAAGTACGGTATGTTTGTTTAGTCAAAGGTTTTACCCAATAGATGCCGCTGGTTTGCAGCTGAAATTGCCAGTAACCTGATGGGTTTGTTCAATATCCATACTGTCCAGCTTATTTGGTGAAGGCAATTTGCTTGTACAGTCAGACTTGACAGGCCATGGCAAAACCAGCAGATTCTTGTATACACTCACGCGTCTTTCTACTTGCAGTACTTTCTACTGTGTTTAAGAGGACCTTACTTAGGTTTTGCACTCCATATTCCCTATTAGTAACCTTTACCACTCCAGTAACCAAACCTAAACCATCCCAGGTTCTCACGAAGACAGATGTACAAAACAATATACGCACAAGTACACACACAGCTCCATGGGTTCACCACTAGTATCAGCTCATACTCAATCTTGTCAGCTTTTAATGTGGCTCTGAGTTTATGAGAGGTCGAGCTGTGGCGGGTGCATCCTGCTGCCCATGTTAGAAACGCCTCTGTCTGCTTCCTGCCATGTCCAGGGGGGACAACCTCTACAAGCCAATCCAGGCCTATCCTGTGCCCTCGTGTGCCACCCTGCCTAGTCGTGTGGACATCTGCCATTCTGACTGGTGTCAGCGCTCGTTGTCTCTCTTTGGCTAACAATTTGTGACACCTCTGCACCCTGGGGCGCCACGCTGCGCTGAGTGGTGGGCATCTCGTTTGTGTAGTGCATCTACAAACCAGCAGACACATTGACCTATTCTTTTGGCTTTAGCATCAATGTCAGACTGTGGCCCGCCGCTTGCTCACTCCAAACACCTACAGATAAACTGGAATGCCAAATAACCCTTTCACTGGGAAACATCAAAGAGACAAATAAGCGTGCCGGCGAACACGCCTATCAGGGGAGCAGCGGAGTTAACCCTTTCAGCGGAGCACCTCTGGGACAACTTCAAACACTTAACGATGCCAGGGGCAGGAACTACTAGTGATTACCACAGCAACTGCCTACAGTGGTTGCTATAGAGACAGCTCAGGAACCTAAGAAAGTCTAAGCTTGTAACTCAGGCCTGTTCCTAGCTGGTGCAGTTCTGGCACTTGACTACCAAATATAAACTTTTGTAGAAGTGCTACTGTATCAGCAGAAGTTTCTTCTGAACTTTGAGGCAGTGGAAAATGTTGTGGGATGCATATGCAAATCAGCACATCAAACTCCTGCAGGCCTGTGTTAAATGTCTCTACTGTTGACCAACAACAGTATGGATCCTCTGTGTGCTATATATCCTAGACATATCGTTATATAAGTGCTAGCATGGGGGCAGCTCTCTTTCCTGTCTGTCTGCCCATCCTGCTTTCATTCTCACCCTAAGCGCACATTTTATATCAAACGACATAGCGTGCTTCTATTTCTGTGCATGCTGCTATGAAGACATGGTTTTAATGCTTCTGTGCTCTGAAGCTTTTCCTTAGTGTAAACACACAGAAAGATGAGAAAAATATGCTTCCGTACACTGTCTGTCTTTTGCTGCTTCTGTCTACCACAAAAATGTGACATAGTCAAGAGACTGAAAAGAGCACTGGGTCACTGCGTTCCCACTGGTTTCAAGCCCTGGCCTCTAGTCTCTATATTAGATCACTGTATACACATTATAAGAGAAACGGGGCCAAGGTGTATTTGTATGAGTCCCAGGTATGGCAGGTTATGATTACCTATGGTGGGATAATTCTCAGCTTCATAAAGATGGTGGGTGCAGAGCAACGTCCAGAGGCGCATGAGTGTGTGTTCATGCATGTGTTGTGAGTGTGCAAGCACGCATGTATGCATCAGTGTGTGTGTGAGTGCTAGGAGGGCATCGCTGCACCAAAAGATCCATTTAGAGGTAATATGCTCTTTCTTTCTAAAGGTGAGAAAGACAGAGGGAGGTAAAGAAGGACGAGTAGAAAGATGAGAGAATGTGTGGACTTAAAAGCCTCTGGGCCTTTAAGAGATTACTGCCTTATTGCTTTGAGACTATCCAATCTGACATCAGCTGTGTAGCACTAAGAACAGCTGACCACACACACACACACACACACACACACACACACACCAGGATTCAGCAATAAAGATAGCAACACAAAACTCAGAAAACAGGTCTAAAGCAATGACGCACCAGCTGATGGCCAAAGGAAGCAAAGCAGAGAGGGATAAAAATGAGAAACAGTCATAAAAGAAGAAATCAGAGATACGCTGATGTATATTTAAGTATATGTGACCTGTAGCTGTTATTTTGTCATAGGGTCGATATAAAAAGGAAAGCTCAAAGGAAGGACAAAGCAAATAGAGGAGAAAGCGACAAGTAAACGAGAGCAGGGGGTCCAGGCAGGTGGGTGGAGAGTATTGAAGAAAAGGTCTTTCCTCAAACCACTGTGGAGTTCAAAAATCTCTATTCGAGGCAAAGAATGGGGTCTAATGTGGGAGAAAGATAGGAGGAACAAGATGCAGGAACTGATGTCAGAAGAAAGTGAAAGATTGTGTAGGTGGGAAAAAAAGAGAAGAAAGGACAATAGGCACAGGAAGGGGGCGTGGAGTATGAGCTGGAGAAACAGTGAGATGGAGAGAGGTAGTCCCGTCCATCGCCCCCTCAACCCAGTGACAGTGTCGAGAAGAGAGGAGAGCCTGGCTGCTGGTAGCCACCCACAGAGCAACAGTAACCAGGGGAGCCCTGCTTCTGCCTGCCTGCCTCCCACTCCACATCCAGTAACAGCCAGTACCTTTCCTCCCACCACACTGCTACTTACAGGCTTTACTTATTACCTCACCCACACACGCACATCACACTCTGTATCACTCCACACACAGGCAGACGGCTGATTAGTCAATAATGGTGGGAATAAATTCAGAAATAAATGGTGTGAACACTGTCATATGACATGGAGGTGTACTGCTCCTCCATGGGGTTTTCTTTGGCATTTTACAGAGTGGGTGTCACATTGACTTGCTTGGTTGTTGTTTCATGTTTTTGTGATTAAGGATGCAGGTAGGATGACGATGCAGATCTGTTTCAGTTCCAAAGTGGAACAGACTTACATGCTGTTTAACATTGTGAAAATGGGTTTAAAGGAGATCCCACTGTGAATATAGATAAGTGAGCAAAAAAGCTTGCACTTTTGGATGGCTGGGCATTGGTAAAAGGTACAGTGTGTGGACAAAATGATGTATGAATTAACTTTCTAGAATTTGTATGAGCAAAAACATACTTAAGCCAGGTTACAGAGCTGTCAGTGTTGTTTCTTTGTTTTAAAACTGTCAGTATGTACCAACAATGGCTGTACATATAACTGAAAATATGTAAATGATATTAATAAGTCATCATTGCTTAAACTTTTTTTTTTTGTGTGTGAAACCTGATTTACACAAGACTAAGACTCTGCATCCATGTTAAGAGCCCTGTGAGGCTGTACCATGGGGACAGTGGTGCTTTGAGTAAAATGCTAACATCAATATGCTAACATGTTCACACGTGTTAAAATGCTGTCTAACAAGTAAATTTACCTTGTTCATCATCTTAGTTTAGTACAACTAGAGGTGGAAAACTAAGTGACTGTATCTTTTGAGTAACTTATATTTTACTGGAGTATTTCCATTTTATGTTACTTTTATTCTTACTCCACTACATTTATGTGACAACATTAGCTACCTTGCACATGTAGATTTCTAATACAAAATGCTGATGTTTATATATAAACAACCTATCAGCAAAGTTTATTTTCATAACAAGTAGTCTGTAGTAACAAATGTTTTTGTCTTTATTTTTGCTAAATAATTCCCAATTATTCTAATTAATTGGAAATTATAGTGAGCAAATCTGGATTTGCACATTTATGTTATCAACAGCATCAAATTCAAAACTGAACTGTTTAGTGAAATACTACAAAGTACTTGTTAAAATGCGTTTCAGAGGATATACTTAACAGTTCAACTAGAGTAAAGAATTTGAAGTGGTACTTGAGTTGCTGTTTTTTTCAAACAGATACTGGCACTTTTACTTGAGTTTTGAATTTGTGTACTTAAACCTCTGCTGCGTATAACTAAGACTGATGGGGATGTACTTAGTTTTGCAGGTAAATGATTTAGTTATAAACCAAGGCAGCGGGACAAACTTAAGATTTGTCATGACTAGGGTGCTAAATGAAAAGTTAAAGGATCTCCAAAGTTGTTATAACTCTTAATGAGAATGACCCCCTCAAAAACAAAATGGCACATCTCTAGAGCCTTATTCCCAAATCATTTTTATGAATGTTGCAAATGTCAGTCTATTCAAGTGTTGAAAAGATATTTCATTCAAAGAAAGTCTCACCAAATAAGTCAACATCTGAGTGGTTCACCAAAGTGAGTCAACTTCATCTTGTGGGGATAATTATTGTCTGTAGAAAGGCTCATGGCAATTCAAGAAATAGTTGTTGATCTATTTCAGTCTGAGCCAACTAACCGACATTGTCTAAAATAATAATAATAATAATAATAACAATAGATATTTTTAAAATAAATTAACAAGTGATTGTGTAGACATTAAAATAAGTTATGTTAATTTGGAAGATGCAAACTGCCTGATATAGTGAAGTCAAAAGCTAGTCCACAGTTAGTGGAAATGTGTTTATTGAAATATGTTGATTTAAAAGAGTTTGTTTTTGTGGAGCACATTAACTAAGAAAAGGAAGCAAATGGACTATGATTTTATCAAATAGACAAAAATCTTCATTTGGCCTTAAACACTCACAAACATAAGTGGTTTAGGCCTGGGTTATGTTTTAATACTGTCACACAGTAGAAATGCAAGGATGGAAATGTGATTTATAAATAAGAATCTCTGTTAATGGCTCTTAATTATACCTCACTAAAAACTCTATGTTCGTGTCTTTTTGTGAGGACATTCATTAACGTAATGCATTTCATAGCCCGTATCTTAAAGTCAACCATGACATTAAAATGCCTGAACTCAACCTTTCCTTTAACCTTAAACCTAATTCTAACTTGAACCATAACAACAAAAAGTCCTCTGAAGAGGTGCGAGAAAGAAAGTGAAAGACCAAACAAAATGTTTTTACTCCCACATAAACTTTAAGTGGTCCACGCTATCATACAGTACAAGCACGCACACATACACACACACACACACACACACACACACACACAAAGAAGAGGGAGACACGGTGATGCACAGAGAGGTATCCAGAAAAAGTGAGTGGGAGGAGGTTAGCCCTTGGGCTTTCCCCAGAAACCAGCCGCCTCATTACAAAAGCAAACACACATATACACACACAAACACACACACACAGAAGTACACACAGATGTACAAAGGGCTTCCCCCATGCTGTAACAGCTGTGAGGTCTGAGATCACAGTGAGATATCAGAGCAAACAACAACACCTAAGTGACAGACAGAAGGTGCAACATAAAACATGTTTTATCTACCGGCCATGAATATGCTGATGATGTGCACACATTTGTACTGTAAACAAATTAATTTTGTAAATAGTCTTGTCTATAGTTCTTACATCAAACTGTATAAAATGGGACTTGTGAGGTTCAGACTTTTGAGTTTCTGTTGTTTGTGTGGCTGCTTTGAACAAAATAAGAAGGCTGGATTATATGGAAGGAAAACCCATTAATGTCAGATTATTGTTGTAATATTTATGAAGCCATAGCAAGAGGGTCGTGTTTCGTTATTCAATGTGGCAGTTACAGTGCGTGTGTGTGTGCACGCGAGCGCGTGTGTGTGGACTCGGCTCTCTTAAACAGACTGCAGCAAAGGATGTGGGTGGAAAAGGGCTTTCCCGATGCCATGGAACAGTAAAACAAATCTACGCTTTTGTAAACATGGACTGAAAGGATCTTTATCGTACAGCACACACCTACACACATAAAAATATGTACACGAGGGATGTACCTGTTACATAAAGACCAATAATGAAATGTCCCTCTCTAAATAATGCAGACTAGAATACCACACGTTTATGAACATGAGCAAACAAAGAACATACTGTGCACTTGAGCAAATATCATCACAACACAAATACAAGACACGCACACATATGCACTGTGCAAGATGTGGTTAAACTGAAATGCAACACTACAACAAGTAAGTAACTTCATTTACACCTGACAGCCATTATTAAGTATGAACAACAGAACAACACTGAAAATTACTTTATGAGCAGCTGTAGCAAATGATAACAATAACCCTTTCCAGCCAACAACAATTTAGAAATGTCCTCCACAAACCATACCTTGATAATGACACTCTTTTAATAAGGCTGGGCCTCCTATACTCACACCTGATTGTTCTTATTTCCCCTTCAAATGAACCGGCAATCCTAGAGGTTCAAATAAAATATTTAAGATTGAATGAATTTCCCATGGTAAATAAATTAAAATGAATGAATGACAAATGTGTAATGTTTTTGTCTTCTATATTTACCTGGGTTCCCCTTTTCTAGTGTGTGGTAATATTTATACAGAAATAGATCATTTCTACACGATTCACATTTAGTAAGCTTCACATGAAATCTGAAAGGGGAAAAGCTTAAATTCTCTCCTGCCTGGCTAAAGATTTAAGACTCTACATCAGCAAAAACAAAAACACAACCACTGCCCTTTTCAGACCCTTCCACTCCACTCATGGTTGAGGTTCAGTGATACTGTTGCTGCCACAGCAAATTAAAACCAATAAATGAACAGAAGATGTTGGATTTTACAAAAGAAATCATTTTGTGAGAATAACCTACCAGAAATACTGTAATTATACTGATACCTCATATAAATGTCAGATTTTTTTTTATTTGGTATCTTCTTCTGAGTCTCACTAAAGTATAGTCACAAAATAATTTGCTTAAAACAAACTCAGCTTGTTCATTTGCATGTGTATTTGAAAGTATTTGATACTCATTTGTTATGTGGTTTTGTCGTTTTGTTGACTTTCCATGAATGCGCACACACACTCACACACACACACACTCACACCGATGCTAACACTTGTCTGCTCTGTTTCTTGGACCAGTGTGATTCATGACTGATGAACACTGCAGTAGTTTCCTAGTTTGCAGAGCACTGTACGTTGAGCTCGGTGTGTACAGTATGTGTGTTTTTTACATGCAAATTAAATGTCCCCATAGTAATAAAAGCCTCATTAAATCTCATGTAGATTATTTGAATGTTAATTAAATTCTGCTCTATGTTACATTATTATGTATTTATGCTACAATCAAGCTGCAGTATATCTTTCTTGTACTTCTCCATAATCATCAGTCACCTCACCGACCTGATTATTGTTTGTTCATTTCCTTCCTTTTCTGTTTTTTTTTCTGCACTCCTTCCCACTCTCCTCTTATTTCTCTTGTTCCTGTCTGTTCAGCACATTAAAGCACAGTGGATGCCCCGATTTCTCGTGACTCACCCCTCCTGTGTGTCTGTGCGCATGTGTGCGTTCATTGGCCTGGCATCAGGAAACAAATTGGTTTGTTTTCACTCCTCTGCTCCGTACCCAGAGAGGGCTTCTAGACAACTGTCAGGACAACCCTGTGTCTCTCATGCTCAACTCAACAGGATTTTCTCAGTCACTGTCTGTGTGTTCAGACTACTATAAGCTCTGTGCTCCTGTGTTTCAGCATGGCAGGTCGGTGGTGGTGAGCGGAGCCATGACACATGCATAACAAATACATGCTATGGAAAAATCATTTGGCTAAGAGCTTTATGAATGTAAATAACACTATCAAACTATTATTAGGATAAGAAGTATTATATATATTGCACTTTACTATTAGTACTTACAATATAACTGTAACCACAACTTAACAGCTGGTAAACAGAAAAAACTATATCAGATTGTGTTGTTCAATTTAAAAAATATGAAGCAAATGGCAAAATGACAAACACAGTATGTTAACACAGTGACATAACAAGCCTTTAAAAGCTGTTACTAAACTTTGAAAATAAATTCTAACAGCAATTATTAACCAAATTAAGATACTAGGATTTGTGAAATATTATTTAATTTCTAAGTTCCTGTTAAGATCCTGGCAGCTGAATTTTGAACGAACTGCAGACAAGAAAAAATATCTTTTACTAATGCCAGTACTCTGCCTGAGCAAATAGAAACAAGACTTAACACCAGTGTAATGTAACACCAAGACTGAAGTGGTCCCTTCTTGGAGTGGAAAAGTGAGCCAAGTCTATCTGATTTCTGCCAGTAGATATGCTACGATGGACAAGCTGTACATAAGTCAGTTTTGTTATTGGATGTGTGGATCTGCATCATATCAAAAGAAGAGTGCTGCTGTTCTCCTTCATCTCTGGATTGCTCCCAGCATAAAGAAGGAATGGGAGTCTCAGCGTGGCCCCTTGTTAATCCTCCCCATGTGTACACCACTCAGCACCAAGGGAGAGGATATCCTCTTGTCTGCGCACACACACCACCACCCACCCTACCCCTGACCAACCTGCCCAACCCATCCCCCCCAAATCTGTGTCGGTTATGTAAAACGCAGGGAGAGGAGTATGGGAAAGATCCCCGGAGAGCAATGTTGTCATCATACATTAAACAGCACCCCAGGTCTGACTAAACACCCGCTCATTAATAAACAATGAGGAGAACGGTTAAATATAGAGACTCCCTCTTTCCACAGGTCCCTCTCCCCTTGTTTTCCCCCTCTGACAGGAGCGTCTCCGTGCAGAGAGCAGATGAGGAGGCCTGTCCCATTCTGCTCCGCGCTGGGCTCCTTTATGTTGGGTTCAGTACCATGGAGAGCAGCACTTTGACAGCTGCTCCGTGTGCATGTGTGCGTATGTGTGTGTTGAAAGCTCACCAGGTGTCCTCTCAGTATGACTTCCTCAGTAAACAGGAGCTGAGCGGTAAACACAAGCCCTGCTGACGGTAATGATGTCAAACCCACGTCTCACCTTATCTCCCCTCTTCCAGCTCTCTCATCGCTTACTCAATCCATTCTCTCCCTCATCAATCTTTTCTTTTCGCTCTGCAGCTTCTTTTTCACTCTGTCCTCTATCTGCATCTACCACTCGCTCCTGACCTCTCTTTTCAGCACACTTTTGACTTTTGACTCACCCCTCTTCTCCATCACTCCTGCTTGCCTTCTTTCCTTTCTCTCTGCATGTCCATATGTAATGTGGACAGCTCACTCTTTTTCTCTCAATAGACGTTTGAATGCTTCCTCACCTCGGTGCTCTGGTGAACATTTTAGTTTCTGCTATCCACCTTTTTCTTCTTTCTTAAGGACCTCTATCCATTCTTCTGTCTGATTTAAGCTGCAGGACTATTTTTTACTCTTTTCCCTAAAGGGCAGTTGGATTTCTTTTCATGAGCCTGGAGAACAAGAAAGATGAGGAGAATTTAAAACCCCAAGGAACGATACAACAGAAATAGGGGGTGATGCGTAGAGAGCACTTTGGCAACCTTTAGCTCTGCTAGATAAGAAGAAAGACATAGACAGTCCATACAGAAAAGATGTAACTGTACATAGACTGAAATTTGTATCAAAAGATGAACTCCAGATACTGATGCTGCTTAGGGAAATTCCTTTGATATTCTCTTTCCCCCTTTATGGTGAACTTGTCGTTAAAATGAGAATAAGGTCATCTTCCTTTCCAAAAGAGGGAAAGTGGTGACAAATACAGGTTGAGGAGGAGAGAGAGAGAGGACAGAAAAATCTGACAGGATTAAATCCCAGGCTGGCAGTGGCAGATGTAGTGCCCGAGGTGAGGGGCTAAGTCATTCCAGGCCTACTATCAGTGGGCACTTGATTAAAATATTAAGTTTGTCCCCAAGTCACCTGTCGAATCATATTACCTCACACTCACAAGGTCCTGGTTGTTCATAAGCTTAGATTTAAGCAAATAATAAATGTTTATGAAGTGGTGAGTTCCAAGTCAAAAATTACATAAAACACTGCACTACACAAACTAGTTCTTACAGAGAGATTAGATTTTACTAAGCTAACATCAGCATGATAATATTAAGGCATGTTTAGACTGAAGAGTAAAGGAGGTACAGGCTAAATAGTGTTTGACGGTATCTGACCTGACACTTGATCAAAATGTGGTTTAAAAATATAAAAAATGAGTCAGGCTAATATATCAATTAAATAAAGCATATCAATATTTCCTACTTATTCTAAACTTCATGTATGCTACTAATTCTGAAACACGTTTCTTCATACATGCATGTATTAAAAAAGATTAGCAGTTTAATACATGTGTTGTTTTCGTAGATGGTTTTACAGGTTGTGATGCTGACAGAAGCTTCATGATTAAACAGGTGATTGCACTGATGCTTTTTAGCAACCCATTTACCTCATTAAAACACATACTAACATTTGATATTTCTTTCTCCTGGGAGCATTAGAAAAATGTTTCTGACCACTTGGCAAATTTACGGAACAGATTCATAACATTTCACAGTCTGAAAAACAATCATATGAACACTTACACAGGTTTGGAAGAAAAAATGCACCATCCTATATCTGTGAAAAAAATGTATTAAAACATTTTGTAAACAATAAAAGACTCTGACCTTCCAAAGCAATCATATTGGGATATTGTGCAAAGCAGTAAAAAGTAAAGCAACAAGCTCAACAACTCAACAGGAAAGCACTTTATATACACACTCTTTCAGTGTTTATATCAGCACCTGACTGACGACATGTGTCTTTTGGTGCTGGTCAGATAGTGAAGAGTGGATTTTTAAAACTGCCTGGTGTGGTTGAAAGAACCTCAATGGGACTCAATGGGAGAGTGAACGTTTCAGGTGTAATGAGCTGTAACGTGACAAATCTCTGTAGGTTCATCACTATATGTGACAACTTTAACACTATTATTTTAGAAAATACCAGAAAAAATATCAAATTGACAGCAGAAATAAAGCAAACAATTAGTCATTTTCCACATTTAGGACTGCAAACGCTCCTGTTTATCACTACCATTTAAACCGTCTCAGTGTCTGTGAACATTTCCAGGTAAGTTAAACAGATGCTGCTGCTGTGGAGTCCTGGAGGCTGTGAAGGTCAAATGCTCCACCCCTGGTTGGCAGCCAGCTGTCAGTATGTCAAATCAGGTTGAGCAGGTGAGTAAGGGAGGGGAGAACCAGCCAAGGATTGCAATAATGTTCTGATATAAAATAACAACATGAAAAAGTCACAGCAAGTTATGAAAGAGAGAAATGACAAAAGAGAGAAAGGAAGAGGAGCAGAGGACAGGAGGGAAAGAGGGTGAGATACAGGGGTGAAGGTGGAGTAGAGAAGTTGTCAGTGGAGGAGAAAAGGAGCGAGGGATAGTAGGGGAGAGGGTGGTAGATGTTACAGAAAGGTGAGCCAATCGTCCTGCTCACTTGACCCTTCCAATTACCATGGCGATGGTTAATTAGCACTGAGGTAAGCTCTGGTAATTACCACATTGTGTCTCGGACAAGAGGCTACACACATCAGATCACACACACACACAGTCGCGCAACACATGCAAACATGTTGCTATGGATACCTGCAATCCTCTTTATCGCTGTGCTGAAAAAAAAAAGAAAAAGAAGATAGAAATAGATAAAAGAGATTAGAGGAAACAAGAGAAGGAACAAGAAACTGGGAAAAAGCAAACAAAGGCTCTAAAATGGCAAAGGATGTAGGAACAGTGTTTAGTTCAGAGAGAGTTGGCTCTATCGGCCACATTGTCAGAGACACGCTTTAACAACAAACTCTCGCTGTCTAGGAATGACAGAAGAGAAAAGCTACAAATCGGTCAACAAGAGCACACATTAGACTTGAATTTTAAGCGCGGATATCTTCTCAGGGACATAACAGGCTGCATGTGCAAACACTAATGATCTTTGAATAAGAAAAAGTGTGGACGCAAATAACCTCACAATACCACATGTCCATTATTGCCTTGTAATTATCTACTATTTGACCACTCAGACAGCCTATTAGTGACATTTCTCATCTCTGGAGCTTCATACCCGGACCGTCTGCAGGTGTTTCTAAGGGCAACTCTTTTGTAGTGTCTGACATACTGATTCTGCTGCAACACCGAGCAATCACACACACACAAACACACTCGCACATGCAGTACAGTACATGCATGCACGTAATTGCCCACATACAGGTGCGTGCGTAACACCCCATAGACCAACTCACACAAACAAAGATCAACAAATAGGTCTTGACACTCTGACCCAACTGCTTGCCCCTGACAACACTTTCAACCATCTAAAATACTGATATTTAATGTCCTGAAACACACATGTGCACATACACACACAGGCACAAAAAATGTCTCTTCGGTTTAGCTGACATGTTACATAAGCTGCCAAAAACTATATTTCTCAGACATAGTGTGTAGTAAGAACAATAACCTGCTTACACCTAAAGAGATGCGGCCAAGCAGTCTCTAACAGGCCAGTTAACGTGGCCATGTTTGGGTTCAAACACATACATTTTATAATATTGCGAACGCTGCAAACAAAACCACGTCCAACTTTACAAAAGGTTGCGTGTGGAAATACATTTTGACTGGTTTGTTAGTGAGAGTAATATAAAATCTTTTTTACACTTTTAAATAAAACAGGAATCATTGTAAGTCAGCTCAGTTCCACAGAATGTGGCTGCCCCCTTCAGCTCGGAAACGGCCTGGGTTTTGTTTCAACACACACTGATAATAACCTACCATCAAATCTATCCTTTCTTTGTTGTACAGACAGCTCCACCCAGTGCTCAATGTTTGTGTTACATATGTCCTGAACGATACATTCAGTAAACAAGAATAATGTCAGATTATGATCAGAATTCAAATCTGAAAGTCGATGTCAACATAGTCAAAAGAAGAAGTGAAAGTAAGTCTGCTTTGAATTATTTTATCACAGGTGTGGTCTCAAATGTAAATTTTAATGTTCAAACTGACCTTAGATATAATAAATCACTTCAAAAGGTGATCCTTTCAAAGGGTAGGTTTAGTGTTTAGTGTTTCTCAGTTGAACAGTACATATCCATTGGAAGCAGCTGATTGTCCAGGTTGGAGGTACCCGACTTCATGGATGCTGGTGAGCAAATGAAAGTCAGAACATGTGACAAGCAAATCCAAAAGGCCTAAACTAAAAAAAGGTTAAAATAACAGCTACATTGGTAACAGATATGAGAAATTTTCAGAGAACTGAAGAGTTCTGATGAAACAATGTGGTAAAAGAATGAGTGTGAATGGTGAAATAATGGTGGTAATTACACTGAAAGAGCAGCAAGTGAGTGTGAGAGGAGCTGGACCAGGCTGCAAAAGTATTAAATAAGAACAAAGCAATTACAGATGGTAGAGGCTGAGTGGAAAGGTAACTGAGGGCAGGACTGTGCTGTTTCCATGTTGTGGGTCGACACTGCAAACTCTGATGATCAGCTTGTGCTTTGCATCATACCTCAATGGCATTTTTTTTCTATTTTACAATTGTTGTTATTACTGTGCACAGTCTTGATTTTGTTTGTCTTTGACTTTGTTTTTAGTTTGTTTATCCTTTCAGCTCTTATCTATCTTTTCATTTGTGCTTGTGAAGCACTTTGTGTAGTGCTATACTGTAGTATAAATAGAATGTCACAAGGTGGCAGTAAAAACCAGAGAATGGTCAATCAGTAGACTGAAGCTTTACTAAAATGATGTGATGTGAGTGGCGGACCTCCAGTGGAGCATTGTGCATGGGGTAATAGCTAGAAACAGACACATTGCGCGGCTGGATTCTACTCAGGGGGAGGATTGCCCCTTTTGCCCGCAGAGGGAGACCGTGTTCCACCTGTTCATTGGCTGTCACAGACATACAGTTACATTGTTGCAGAGTTTGTAAGGGGGTTTGGGTGAGCGTTTCTCCCCCGAGTTTATTTCAGGGCCCAAGTACTCGGCCAGGAGGAAGGGGGTGGTCCCACTCCTCAATTACATAGCGGGGATGGCAAAGCTGGCCATCTGGCTCTCCAGAAGAAACTGTTTGAGGGGTATGGGTTGTGTGGCGCCAGAACCGGTTTTTAAGGGTCTGCTCGCAACTAGGCTCAAGGTAGAGTATACCTACTACAAAGTAGTTGATAACCTGGAGGCCTTTAGCCGGGTCTGGGCAGTGGGGGGTGTGTTGTGTACGGTGGATGCCGGGGGAGATCTTCTCATGGCCTTGTAAGTCTTTATTGAGGGGGGGGTGCTTTTTGCTTTGTGTTTTACGTTCCTTGTTTATGTGGTTTATGTTCCTTGTTTGCTTACTGTAACTTTCTGTATCCCCACCTTTGTGGGCACTGTTTTCTTGTGTGTAAACCTCATGGAGTTTGAGCAATAAATGTTTTTGTCAAGCAAAATGATGTGATGACTGCTGACCTTCAGAGACACTTTGGATGCCTCCATGCCAATACTGAACTGCCTGATAGATCATAGATCATATTCATAGTATCAGGAGTAACTGTGTATACATATTCACCATTTGCAAAAACAAAAGTAATCAGAAGCAGTGTTCACCACACATTTGAAGTTTCAGGATGGTGATTCAGTTCAAACACAAGAAGGCACAACAAGCTTTCTGAGAGCAAGATATTGACAAATCACCAACACAAAAATGAGCTGTCATTTTTAATTTTTTTGTCATTGGCCCCAGTGGAAAATATCATATACTAAATCATATATTTAATATATTTCAGAATTGTTCAATGTGAACTTACCATAAAATAACATTTGGCATTATACTGTAATTTAACAATACCTGTTGGCAACTTTGCTGCAAGAATTTTTACCCTTTTTTTATAATAAAATGTTTTACAGTGTTAAGTGTCCTGTGATGTCAAAAAGCCTGTATGTAGCTGCCTGGAAGTCCAGTTGCCATGAATTATTTCTGTCTTTGTCTGTCATTGTGGACTTCACAAAGGTTCTTCTGAAGTCCATCCATTCAACCGCTTGTCCTCGTAGGGGTCACGGGGATGCTGGAGCCTATCCCAGCTGTCTTCAGGCAAGAGGCGGGGGTACACCCTGGACAGATCGCAAGTCTATCGCAGGGCCAACACACAGACAAACAACCACGCATGCTCACATCCACACCTCCAGACAATTCAGAGTCACCAATTAACCTGACATGCATGTCTTTGGATGGTGGGAGCAAGCTGAAGTACCCGGAGAGAACTCCACACAGAAAGGCACCTGGCTAGAAGGAACCCGGGTTCGAACCCACTGAGGCGACAGTGCTAACTACTACACCACCGTGCCACCCTCTTCTGTCTCCCACACATATAACTACATCTTTATCATCTTTACTGTCCGTAACATCAACAGCCTCCAGTTTTAATGTGAGGAACAGGACAGCATGTTCGATGCTGCATGACGAATGAGAGAAATGATCAAAAATAATGATGAATAAAGTTTTTAACATGACTCTCTGCTTGTTGAATGTTCCCACATATTAAATCCAGTCCTGCCTATTTTCATCCTTGTCTTGTCCTTGATGAATATAATGAACAAATTGCATAATAACACAATTGGACTGTAGTGAGGATAAAGAGTGATGTCACAAAAATCTGATATCTGCACACACAACATGCTGCTTCAACTGGCTCCCTTCCATTTGAACTTGTCATGTCTGTACAGCACAAATTAATGATCAAGTAACAACATATTGATCAAGTAACAATGTATTGGTAATTTTATCTCACACACTTTCTAACACATTTAAGCCATCTTACTCTGACTCGATCACTGATCACTGCTTCAGTGAATTTTATGATAAATTTGTAACCCCCATAAATTTAACAGAGCAACTGTTAAATCGTATAGTGGGATTTATAGTGCAGCTCCATTCAAATTCCAATAGAGGGTGCTATCTGCATGTAGGATGTGCAGGGGAACGTCCTAGAAGAAAGTAGAGGAAACAAGAGAAAAAAAAACAAAAAAAACAAAGAGAGCAGAGTGAAACGTGTCACAACGACTCCCAAACAGAATAATATTTTTGATTAAAAGTTGTTAGAGAGAGAGTTAAATGACCCTTATCCACTCCTCGACTGATATTTGAGGTCCTCCATGTCAATACACTAACACTAACACTGGCACTGCAACTCTTGTTTATTCTCTAAACAGAAGTTCAGTTTTACATATACAGTACAAATGATTTACATAATAATGACGATTCGGAATATGCACCATTATAAAAATAATAAAGAAAAAACTAAATAAAAAAAAGATTTAAAAAAATTCTTTTTGTAACTTCAGACTGTGTCACAGAATCAGAGAACTGAAAGTGAAACTTCTGAGTTACATCTTTGCGTCTTCTCTCTTAGTATCTGTTCAGAATATGGGTTTGCCACACTCTGAAAACTTGATTAGCAGCATTCCAGCCTGTTTGAGTCACAACAGAGTTTAAAATGATTGGCCAAGGTCAGGACATATATACAGGGTGGGCCATTTATATGGATACACCTTAATAAAATGGGAATGATTGGTGATATTACAGTCCTGATTGTGGCACATTAGTATATGTGAGGGGACAAACTCCTCAAGATGGGTGGTGACCATGGTGGCCATTTAGAAGTCGGCCATCTTGGATA
>JAUYWH010000002.1:9421550-9433988 GCA_034779795.1 Ctenopoma multispine
GCGAGCTGTCACAGCCATTTGTGGCTACGGGCGCGCCCGAGTGGCTGTGGCTACGATTGGAGCTCGGCCTCCCTCAGGAACAATGGTGAAGTATATTTTAATTTATACATTTAATAGTCCATGTTTAAAAAGGGAAAATGAAATTGTCCCTTGTATGTTCCAGCTTTTATACAAAGCTTATGAATGGTACAAACATTATGGAGTTATTACTGATGTAGCATTTACAAAACCCTGGGGACTAAGTGGTCCAAATTATTTTAGAAATCTCACCTACTCCATCATCTCACGTCCCACTGATGTTTTTTATTCATGTCTTGAGAAATGTAGAGACATCCCTTTCAAACTGGATGCTAAAATATTTAGGAGCAATTGTAATATCAGTGGAATCTACAACACGCTGTCACATAGTAAAGAGAAAGAAAAACTCCACAAACAGATTAAATCTGCTCAGAAATCTCTGGTGAGTCTGGCAGAAAATTCATCTGGTCTGCATCAGGATCATTTAGATTGTGGCTATCAGCTGATTCATTCTTTTATACTTGTGCCAGAAGTGCACGACAGAGTTTGTGACATCCTGAAGAAGCAGTGGAATCAAATGGTCGATGACAGTTCAGTGACGCCCGTCAGAAAATACATCACTGAACAATTCAACAATGCAGTAGTTCATCTTTTTACAGAACAGTTAAAGTCCAGTCTGAGGAGCAGCAGCTTCCTGAGGCTTCAGCGTGTTCGTAAGATGCAATTATGTGATTAATTCCTATAAAATTACAATATATAAATAATAAACCTTTACACTTACCAGTGTTTTCCTGTCTTTCTTTTAGATGTTTATACAATTAATCTTTGCTCATCTCCACATTACAGAGCTTGTTATCAGTGTTGTTACAAATGTGTACATCTGATGCACATCTGTTCATCTTTTTACTTCTTTTTAATTTTTAATTAATTAATTTAATAAAAAAGGAACAAACTGAAACTTGTAGATATTTACTACAAGTTTCAGTTTGTTCCTTTTCAAGAGATCAACACAAACTGAAACAAAACTTTCTACTGCTCCCCCCTCCCAAAGCACTCACGCACCAGTCCCCTCCAGCTGCAGTCAGAGCAGGATATGTTCACCCCTCCAAGTCCTGACTGCAAATGAACCGTGCATACACTAAGCCGCCACTGGCTGACCCCTCCCTAATTCACAGTCAGGGCCAGTTAGAAGTCAAATAAAATTAACCAGTAAAAATAACCTAGGCAATACCAGAGTTTCTCTTTTAGGTCACTTTTGCTGGTCCCCAGCTCAGATAAAAGGAAAGAGCTGGAATGTTGATGTAAATAAACATAAATCTACAGCGTCCATTACAACTACATACATAGTCAGTTATGTGTAAAAAAAAAAAAGAATGAGTTGGAGGAAACAAAAAAGAAACCTAACTGAAAGCATTTGACACTTGGGTACTTTCCACATTATTTAAGACGGAGAGAATCTTTTAAGGAAGTGAGTCACAAATTAGAAACAATCTCATTTACATAATAGTTATGAAGTTTTTATGGAAAATTTTTAGTTTTGTAAAGATTCACATCACTGGCTTCTCTTTTAGTTAACTGTCCACACAAAAAGATCTTTGTCATTTTGATACCAAATGATGCTGACGATTTTATGCGCACTTGAGTTAATGGATGAAATTAAACTGACACTGAACAATTCTAGCAGAAAATTCAGGGCGGCTGCTGGTTCCAGGAAGAACATCAAGCACAAGACTTGTGTGTCATGGAGACCTGAAAGCCAAAAAAGAAACTTTTTTATGCTCGTTCTGGTGTGACCTCACTCACAGCTACATCACAACTGTGCATCACTCCAGTTGTTAATGAGTAAAACTTGGACTGTTTTCTGTGTGTGTGTGTTTACAAGATATGTTCCCCAGTTTGTGGTTAGTCACTTAGATAGTTTCACTCTATCTACCTACACTCTGTTGTCAATTGCAACATTGACAGGGTTGGTTTCTGAAATACTGAAATGCCACTTTTCAAAACACACAACAAGGAGACGATTTGTCCACAGAGGATGTGGCACAATCTGATTGGGTTCATGAAACAGAACACGCAGATGTTTGGCTGTTAACTATAAAAAACACAGACTTTCCTAAAATTATAAAACTGGGACATTTTGCATTGTTTATATAACTATTTAGTCTTTTCTGAAGAAAACTAACTTTGCCCCCCAGTTGAGGTTGGGTCAACTTTCCAGAACAAGTCTAGTAAGTTTCAATGATTTTAACAAATTTTTTCTAAATGTTTGGTGTTTTATTATATAGTCCTAACTTAATATAAAACCAAAACATCCATGTATATTTTAAGGTATTATATATTTAAAAGGGACTCTTTTATTTTAAATATCCACTATAGCCAGGATTTTTTGTTTTTTTGTCTGATAATATTTTACTTAATTTTTTAACTTGCTAGTATGACCTGGTCTGTATAACTGTATGTTGCTGTCAGCAAAAATTATTGTACATATTTTTTAAATTTGTAATCTATTTGTTCCGTTTGCATTTGAGTCATTTCTTACTTAAAAAATCAACATGTTTTCCACCAGCTCCACTGAGCTATGGTTCTTCTCACAGCAAGATTAGAAGAAATGTAAGTGTAAATATGACAGTTAAATTTATGCCAGTGTTTAGCAAAGATTCCAAAGTCATCTGTTTATTTTAGTCCAGTACGGTGTCTCAAATTACAGACACTGTGCTTGACACAACCTTAATAACCTGAAAAGCAGCAATGCAACTCATTTACGTTAACAACTAAGTTCAAATAATTTGCTGAGGGAAGGACTTATATAGAGCCAACACACAGCGAGACTGGCAAAATCTTGAATGTGTTTCTCTTTGCTAATAATGGTAAAACTGTAGGAACAAGAGAATGAAGAACAAGAAAAACTAAAGTTTTCAACAGCAGGGGTAGGCAGACTTTGTTTTCTGCAAACATTCTGATTTGTAATTCTTATCAGACAGTAAGAAATTACTTTTCTGCTATATATTTTCTAAACAAAAGAAGCTCTGCCAACCCCTGCTGGGGTGGGGCAATGTTTCCGAGTATAGCCTTTAATAATTATTACTATGTGTAAAAGTATTGATCAATGGAGACCGGTATATGATTTAATTTAAATTCAAATGTATTTTTTTAAACAAGGTGTACCAATGTTTTTATTTTTTGTTGTTAATCTAATTTTGGTCTTTGCTCTGACCCCACATATAAGCCCTACCAATAACATGCTATACAGTATAAAAAAATATAGTTAGTTCAAAGGTAGTTCCAGTTTACTTCAGAAATCACATCAGTAGCGTTTACACTATTTAAACCAGGTTTCCAGCTGCCACTTTCAACACTTTGCACACACGGCACATATTATAGTTCTAGTCTATGAAAAAAAACATTAATAATTTAAATCTCAAAGTGCAGTTAGACCCAGGACCTCAATTTTGGTGTCCTTCAAGGGTTCGGTTCAAGTGAGTCATATGCAGGTTGAACAATTACAAATCAATAATAATAATAATTGATACTTTATCGATCCCCTTGGGGAAATTCTTTGTAGACCGCGATACCGTGGGTGAGGGTATCGCTGTCTATGGTGAATGCCACTGTAAATATGGTTGTTTTACTCACGGAGCATTCACAGGGTTTTGGGGACTAAGAGGTCCAAATGTAATTAAAGATCTCACATATTCCAACGTCTCAGGCCCCAGTAGTCCTTCTTATCCATATATTGAAGAATGCAAAAAAATCAATTCAAATTGGACACTAAATTTAGAAAAACGTTTGGAGACCTCTACAACACTATCTGATCTGTTAAAGATAAAGAAAAAACTAAATAATAAAATTACAACAGCAAAGGAAGAGCTTGCAAAACTGGTAGAAACCTTAAAGACAAGACAAGAACATCTGGACCACAGTCATGAAAGGTTGAATCACTCCGATTTGATTCACAAGTTAACATTCGTGAAATTTTGAATAAGAACTGGAATGAAATGGTTGACAACAGCCTATTACCACCTTCTGTAACGGACAAAATAACAACAGATTTCAACCTAAATGTGGTTCAGCTTTTCCTAAAACTCCTTGAACATACTCTAGGTAGGTGTAGCCCTTTACGGCTTCATCACCATCCACCAGAAAAATCCCATCCTAACAGCTTGTTCTCTTAACGGTCGTGACCACCTCACAGTGTTCTTTGTGTGGAGTTTGCATGTTCTTCCTACACATGGCTGAGTTCTGAAATAGCAAATAATTTATAATTTTAAAAAAAGAAAAAATCTGTGTGTTTGTTCTTAGAGTATCAACTAAACAAATTCACCTGCAGTTCAACTAGAAATCTCTCTAGTTGAACAGATGTGTGTGGAAATAAAGTGTCCTGTTTAGCAGGTGAGCACAAAGAGAAACATGATTTAATTTCCTTTATTAGTAGTTTATTACTGATACATGACCTTAGTTAGATATCACTTTCCTAGCACACAGACTGTAATCCTTTTTCACATGGAGCTTTGAGAATTGGCACAAACAATATACAAACATATGTCCCTGTATACAATACTGATTTAAACTGAAAAATCAAATCAAATAATTACATGAACATAAGATAAAAACACAGTTGTATCTTAAGACAGTGTCTCAATTAGAATAGTTTATAACCAGTCTGAGCAGGGAACAGATTAACATGTGAATTTACAAACCTCAGTCTGCAGATTCTCTACTATGTGGTAAAAATGAGTTAAAATGTTTTAACAAGAAAAGACAGAAAAAGCTAAGCAAACAAGATAAAAATGCTAAAATGTATTCAAACACCAAAAGCCTAAACTTTCAGTTTCTGAACATGTGATTTGTCTAAACTAAGAATAAAAACATAAAAACACCAAAGAATTTCAGCCCAGAGAGTGAATAAGGCAAGCTCATATTGTATATACAGTCAAGGTTACTATTTACACTGCTTACATGTTCTTTAGTAACTTCATCAACATTTGAGGTGGGCTTTGTCTCCCCCTGTTGGTTCCTAGTAGAGTTCACTCCACACACAGCAGTAATAGAAGTAGATGCGTGCTTTTACATCTGCTATTACAAATCACTCAGTGTTCAGCAACCAGAGTTCATCTCAGAACTCAAGTCCAGTGTGTTTAGAAATACCCACAGTGTGGTCTGACACTCCCTCCACATGTGAAACAACAGCTCAGGGATCAGAAAGAAAATCCTCACAGTCTCCTGAGGTTGGTGCCATCACTCAGGTACATCATTACCTCACTCATCATATTTATTACTGATATCACATGACCAACAGAACTGGATAAAACATAAATAAATAAATGATCATGAATAAATACAGACTAGGAGTAATGTCTAGATAAAGGATAACTAAGCCAACACTAAACAAACCACTCCAGCACTATACATGACATGTCATAAGTGAGACCTCAATGTAACAGGGCCAGACTCACTCAGAGGAATAAAAACTTACTATGGTGAAACTAAACTTTTAATTGTTCTACAAGCTGTGAGGCTTCAAATGCAGCCAGAGGTTAAAATGAATATTAAATCACAACTAATACCTAAAGCGGGCCGGTAGCAGGAGCTGTTATATAAAGGTTGCTGATCAACAGCTATGAGCTGAACTCTATAGGTTTATTTAAAAATGTCCACAACTACTGGTCAGTGCAGGTTTTAAAGTTGATCTTATTTAACTTTTAGTCTCAGGCAAAGAAAATATATATAACAAATTAAGAAAACTATGTGCTCATCTTATTAGTATTTCTACCATCACGGTCAAGTCATCCAGATGAGGATACAGACTTGTGCCTGCACAAAATTGTAAACTGGATCCATGTATGAGTACCACTGTGGACACAGGAAAACCAAATCTAAAGTAGAAGGAGTGAACGATGTAATAACGGTTGACATTTCAACCCAAAAATTAAATAAAAATCTGCCTCAATCAATCATGTCACCCTGCCAATCAGCAACATCACTGACACAGGGATCCCATATATGGCCAGGTCATGTTTTACTACTATAAGGACATATACATCTACAGATTAAAGGAATAAATAGCATTTATATTCATTTAGAGTCTAAAAAATAATCTAAGCAAAATGTCTTTCCAACCTAACGGTGACTAAAAACTAAATCTGCATTTTAATGTGAAAACCAGAACGAGTGACAGGGTTTCAGTGCTTGGTGTGTAAATACTGTGTATGTGTCTGTGTGGAGACTAAGCAGAGGACCTGTAGGCTGCGGGTGGAGAAAGTGTGGGCAGGTGGATGTGGACAACAGGCCTCAAGGCGGCGTCTCTGCATTATTAGACGTGGTCTTTTTCTTTACCGGTTTCTTCGCAGTTTTGGTTTGAGTCTTGCAGAGAAGAAAGAAAGTAAATAAGTAATTGGCAGTGGATTAAACAGAAAGAATGTCAGAAGGAAATGCAAACATCAGTATGCTAGCAGTCATCTTAATCCCATATTACAGACTTACAATCATATCAAGTATGTATACTACAGTCATTCTCAAGAGGTTACAATGCAAAAAGGTTACATTTATGATAAAGGGCTATGGACACATGAGAGAAAGTGTCCTCACAAAAGGCAAGAGTGTATGTGCCCGCCGGGGCCGGCTCTACGCTGGGGCAAGAGGGGGCATTGCCCCCTTAAACAAACGTCCTGCCCCCTTAAATCAAAAGATGGAAAAGGCACACATGAGATGATAGATTTTACCTGTCGTTTGCTCTTTCCCTCCGTGCTCTGTTTGTGCGCAGATTCACACAGCACTCAGCAGAGATCCCCCACTCCCCCTCGCCCCAGCTAAACATTCAATCACTGTTAGTATGCAAATGAGCCGGTGTCAGGTTTCTCAGTAGCAGCGCAGAGCAAAATGAGCCGCGCTACGCATCCAACTCTGCACTCAACAGTGTTCTCGTTTCATATACTGATGTAATCACAGCAATTTTTACTAAAGTCGATCGGCTGCCGATAAGTATTGGCCGATTTCCACAAAAAAAAAAGTATGTGATCGGCGACTAATGCCTTTCATTGCTGACGCACATGACTCTAGTTGATGGTAAAAATACCTCGCGGGGAAAGCTCGTTAAAATGCTTCAACACAACGAAGAAACTACAGGTAAATTAATAGTAGTTTCTTTTCTTAAGCACTTTAGATCCAGACAACATCCCATGCATGCCTGTTTGTTGGTCATACATCAGAAAGAAGGACAAGGCCAAAAATAATCAGTGTAATTATCAGCAACAATCATCAGCGAGACATTTAGATACACAGTAGTAAGTAATAAAGATATACATGTCATTAAGCTGTGTCAGGTCTCATTCTGGAGCATTATAATATAATATAACACACCAATCTCCTACCTGTAATAAATTGAAAAATTTACAGCCAATCCATGTGATCGGAATCGGTAGCAAAAAACCTGATCGGAGCATCTCTAAAGTAAACCTTTTTAGTTTTGTGAATATTGGCTATAGTGAGAGGTTTTATTTCATTCTTACTATATTTAGCAAATTTATTTGAGAATTAGGCCATCCAATTAAGATACATTTTATGTTGCTGGTTATAGAGAACCCTGCCTCTCGCCCGAAGACTGCTGGGATACGCTCCAGCACCCCTGTGACCCTTGCGAGGATAAGCGTTTAAGAAAATGGATGGATGGGTTGTAAAGATCTAGATGGATATTTTATTTTATTTATTCCATTTTTCAGTTTTATTTTTCAGGACTTCTTAAATTGATTTTTTTTTTTTTAACTTGGCCTACATTTTTTATTTTTGTTAATATTGGCAATAGTAAGAAGTGTTGTTGTTGAGTTTGGAATATATTTGATATAGGCCTTCCAATTAAGGTAAATGTGATGTTTTTAGTTGTTGTAATCTGATGAGGAATATTTCATTTCGTTGTTTGTTGTTTTTTCCCCCCGTGAGCGGTTGCCACATTATCGTTGTCAGGGGGTTTGCTTGCCTCAGTGACCTTAAGAGCTACACCAGCAGAAGCTTAGCCGTCAGGTGGAACACCTAAGTTGGACAGGTCTTAGGATAGAGACAGGACAAAGTGCAATTCAATTACATGTTAAAAAGTTATTCAGAGCACCCCCGCCCCCACCACACTCCACCCCTTTCCCGCCTGTCGACATCGTGTGCCCCCTTCACATTTCTGTCTGTCCCCCCATATATGCCTGTCTAGAACCGGGCCTGGATACAAAGCAGCTTTACCTTCTTTCTTGGTCTGTGGTCCAGAACTGGGCTCACATCTTCAAAATCTGGAACAGGTTAGACATCTTTAGTCAGTTGTATATAAGTAGTATTATGTATTACAGTTTGTATACATACGTATATTTTTTATTTTATTATTGCCTTAAGACTACTGTATGTACAGAACCAATCAGGGGCTGCTTTTTGTGATCTTTTACCATTTCTCAGCTTCTATTTAAGTTATTTCTTGATTCAACCGGTATGGCAGTAACCATTTATGTGTGTGGTAAATTAAATTGAACTTAGTTTTCAAAAATGTTTTAGTTAATTACGGTTCTTCCATGACTTTGGCAAGGTGGGAGCAATTAATTTTTCACATGGGACCAGGCAGGTTTGGACAACTTTTTACCCTTAATAAAAGAAATCATTATTTAAAAACTGCATTTTGTATTTAGTCAGGTTATCTTTGTGTAATATTAAAATTTGTTTACATGTGTAGGTATTTCCAAACTTTGTCTGGTGTATAGATAAATCTGCCAAGTCAATCCCAGCTAAAATTATATATTCAGTTTGAAAACAAACTTTTATTGTTTTTGTACAAGTAAAATCCAAAGATTTCACAGTATATTCTCACATCATAATCAGACTGTAGGAATGTCACAGCCTGAAAGTTTGTAGTAGATCTCGCCTGAAACTCATCACATTGTCTTCAGGATGAAGTTAGTTTGAACAAAGTAATCAACAGTCAACCCACCAAAAGACATTAAGACCATTTGCTTTCTGACTAATCATGTTTCATCAGATTCACCTCACTCATGTAAATAAAATATGAGAAACATTTTTAATACTGATTCAGTTTGTTTTATCAACCTTCCATTGTTGTTGTGCAGTTTCTTCTGCTACGACCAGGTGGCAGCATTCACTCAACAACAGCACACTCGGCTTCAACATGAATGTTATTCTAATGTCACATTAATATAACGTCAACAATAAACCCTTTTTCTTACATTTATTTTTGCTGTAAAACCATCAAATGAATTATAGGCATTATGTTCCATTAAAGGGCTACTTCAGATATATATGAATATTAAAGTTATTAAACTACCTCTGTGCTTCTAGCTGAAAAACACCTCCAGATGACATGACCTGGAGGTGATGCAGACTGGACTGACTCAGTGGTTTGGCATTCCAGCTGTTTAAGAAAATAAGTGGAAGAATAGTTAAAGAAATAACCTCAGTGTCCTCCCTGTGCAACACAGTGACTTGTGCTGTGCACCAACTTAGTGCTGATGTATTACATATCACACCTTTCAGCTGTACTTGGTGGTGTGGTGTTTAAACAGCTTCTTGTTCAAATATTGCACCAAGATTTACCAGAGAATTTATTTCTCTCTTCTGTGGAAGCGTATCATGAGGTTAGATAGAGCTGTAATACTGTTTGTCATTGTCTTGTGCAATCTTATCTTGGTGAGTCTTAATCTAGCAAACGAAATAAAGCATCTTGCTTAATACTGACATTGTTGTACAGGTTTCCACTGTTAGTTGCTGCCTGTTGTCATGTAAATAATTCTAGTGAGTTTGAACTCCTTTGTATATTCACGACCCCTCCATCACATCCATCAGGCTGGTCTCTAAAAGACCTTTGTCTCCAGTTCACACCATTACATTCGCCACCACTTCTCGCACCTGGAGGCTTCTTAGTTAGTCACCAGATTGACTTCAGCTTTACTTGTTTGACTAATGTTGTAACCAGGTCTGTTTGTTGGCTTAGAGCCTACTTTTCATTCATTTGCATTTCTTTTAGTTGTTTTTTAAGGATTTGTGAAGACCTGTCTCACCTGATCATTACACTCTCTGTTCTTCTTGAATGATACATTCACAGTTGAAGGAGATTCAATTGTAGTTGTGGGGATGAGATTCCTGACTGATGTCAGACTAAGTCTTTCAGCTAAACAAGGAAACCTAAAGAAAATTTCTTTTGATTTCAGAATAAGAAACACCTATGATGTATCAATGGTGACTTTACTGGACTTGTCTGTTTACTTCTTTAAACCTTTATTTTACTTCAAAGAGGATTCACTGAGAGACCATCTCTCTTTTCAGCACTGCTCTTGTCACATTTACACATTCACACCTGAAAGCTGCCTCGTACAACCACAGTTCATCCTTTGACCACTGAGCAGCTCCACTGTAGCACTTAGGGTTAAGGGGCTTTGCTTAAGGACACCACAGTGATGTTTAAGAGTCCCACCCAGATTTATTCCTACTGGTCCAGGGATTGAACCTTCTTACCACAACACTACTTCTTACAACTTTGTCATAAGCTTGTTTCCCCAACACCTAGGGCACCACTGTACATACAAAAGCCTTTAGGGACAGTAGCTATGTAAAACATTTAGATTGTATAACGACTGTATTTTATGTGTCTGCAGTGACAGTTGTGAGCAGAGAGACTATTAGATAACACAACAATAGCACAGTGTAACACTGCTTCGTGAGTCCTGACAGGTGAGGAGAACACAGGGATTCCTCAGCAATGTTTGGTGAACATTAGGATGGGGTTGAAGGATATTACTGCAGCTGAGACTGTTGAGATACACTGCCACTCTGGTTCAGGGAGCATGAGACATCATTTTCACACATGGATTGGCCACAATCTGAGCCCGATGAATCCTGGCATTGTCATCTTGGAACATACTCGTGCTATCAGCGAAGAAAAAAGTCATTTTCATTTTGATGTGCTTTGGAGAATTATCTTTTGCTGTTAACATCTGACCACTGCCACAGTTACAATAGACATTTCAGGAATGATTGATTAACATAAAGATATTAGTAGTGACTACTGGAAGCATGTTCCTGCCCAGGAAATGTTGAACCTTTAACCTGAGCTACTTCATCAAACCTTGGAGCAGCCAGGAAGCAGACATGTTTTGCCCACCTAATAAAATCACACCTACTCTGAGGAACTGGATAAAGTTCAGGAGTGATTTGGAACAGCTCACGTAATATGAACAAACACAAGTGTATCAGCAGTGCCAATGGCAAAAAAGTGATAATGTGAAAATTAGAGTAATGCAAACTGTGTGAGTCAATGAGAGGAGGTCAAACTACTGTTGTGTACAATCTCCACGATGCCCCCGGATCACCCATGTTTATTGTGTAAGTCATTTCCAAGTCTTTAGTTAATGTTCTTTAATCAGTTTTGATAAGAAAACTAATTCAAAACAAGTTACTTCTAAGAAATGTTATCAGTCATTGTAGAGATACAGATGCCTTTTATGACTAAAATACCATCAAGGGCGGTTGCTTCTTTAAAAAAGGCAAAATGAAACATCCATAATAAAGATTTACTCTTTTATTTGCCCAACTTCTTCTTCACCTCTTTCCATAGCATACCAAGCTGCAAGGATTTTCTAAAATATCTTGGGGATCTTTTATATTTATATATTATTATTTATATATAACTTATTTTATTATAATAAATGTATTGTTTATTATTAATTTCCATATCAGCACCTGTTGGAAACTTTTTCAAGGCTGAGTAGCAGCGATGAGGATCATTCCTCGCAGACTAGCCAGCACACAGACTAGACAGGGGAGACAGTGACTCCCCTTTAAGAAGCATACAGGAACAGAGCGGAGTCACCAAATTTGAGTGGCTCTACATAAAAATTGTCCACTTTTTCATTAAGAGAAGGGTATTTGTTTCCCATCATGATCATTTGTTGTTAAATCTGCTATACAAGAGTTACTGTTACCTCACAGCAAGGACCCAGGTTGGAGTTCACATGTGCCTCCAGCTTCCTCCTACTGTCTAAAGACCTGCATGTTAGGGTGGGTGTTTGAGGGTTTAATTGGTGAATCGAAGTTGCCCATTGGTGTGTATGCTTGTCTGTCTCCATTTCTAAAGGAATTTTTTTTCTTGGTGATATCTCTTGGTGATCGCTCTCTCAAGACCTAATGAAACACCGGTAGTATCTTTTATACACAACAACAAAAAAGTAAGGCGGCGTATTGGCCTTAAGTGGGCAGTGTTAAAGGGACTAATGAAATACCTGTGTGTATTGAAGGAGCAGAATCAGCTGTCATTGTCACACGATCCTAGCTTTTACATCTTGTAAAAATCCACTTAATGCCCATAATTCAATAAGATAGATAGATAGATAGATAGATAGATAGATAGATAGATAGATAGATAGATAGATAGATAGATAGATAGAT
>JAUYWH010000002.1:9434088-9457925 GCA_034779795.1 Ctenopoma multispine
CTCGTTTGCTCTTTCCCTCCGTGCTCTGTTTGTGCGCAGGCTCACACAGCACTCAGCAGAGATCCCCCCACCCCCCTCCCCCCAGCTAAACATTAAATCACTGTTAGTATGCAAATGAGCCAGCGTCAGGTCTCTCAGTAGCAGCGCAGAGCAAAATGAGCCGCGCTACGCATACAACTCTGCACTCAACAGTGTTCTCGTTTCATATACTGATGTAATCACAGCGATTTTTAGTAAAGTCGATCGGCTGCCGATTAGTATTGGCCGATTTCCACAAAAAAAAGTATGTGATCGGCGACTAATGCCTTTCATTGCTGACGCACATGACTCTAGTGAATGGAAAAAATACCTCGCGGGGAAAGCTCGTTAAAATGCTTCAACACAACGAAGAAACTAAAGGTAAATTAGTAGTAGTTTCTTTTCTTAAGCACTTTAGATCCAGACAACATCCCATGCCTGTTTGTTGGTCATACGATCAGAAAGAAGGACAAGGCCAGAAATAATCAGTGTAATTATCAGCAACAATCATCAGTGGGACATTTAGATACTCAGTAGTAAGTAATAAAGATATACATGTCATTAAGCTGTGTCAGGTCTCATTTGGAGCATTATAATATAACATAACACACCAATCTCCTACCTGTAATAAATTGAAAGATTTACAGCCAATCCATGTGATCGGAATCGGTAGCAAAAAACCTGATCGGAGCATCGCTAAAGTAAACCTTTTTAGTTTTGTGAATATTGGCTACAGTGAGAGGTTTTATTTCATTCTTACTTTATTTAGTGCAATTCAATTACATGTTAAAAAGTTATTCAGAGCACCCCCGCCCCCACCACACTCCACCCCTTTCCCGCCTGTCGACATCGTGTGCCCCCTTCACATTTCTGTCTGCCCCCCCATATATGCCTGTCTAGAACCGGGCCTGGTGCCCGCACCTTATCCTTACCTCTGTCTTAGCAGCAGCGGTGGTGGGTTTTTTTGTTGCCTTGACGCTGGTACCTCGTTTAGGTGCTTTGTCTCCAACATCTTCATCAGAGTGTTCAGTCCTTGTATCTGATTGGTCAGAGTGTTGGGATGAGGTGTCGTCAGCAAGAGATGCTGCTGCCAAAGAGCGAGCTGCAGCATTGGACAAAAATAAATATAATTTTAAAAATAAAAAAATAACTTTTTTTTTTAAAAAGACATAATACTGGTGAACTGAAAGCAGGTAGAAAGAGATTCAGATAAATGAAAAATCAGAGCAACTGAGTCAGCAAGGGTCACATTTAAATCTGTTACCTGCATTTCAAATTTCTGCATTTCATTGCCTGATTATATATTAAACTGCAACAGCAAATTATATTAATTTACAGTATTTGTCAGAAGGACAACCCAGAAGCAGCTGTTCTCTTTACAGACCAGTGGTCAGACTCCTGCGCCACCCGGTGGTCAGATGTCAAATCACACTTCTCGTTTCCATGTTTTAAAGTTGTATGTTGGCTTTGTAATAAAGGTAACACTAAACAAGAGTGTGTCCTGTCCATCTACCATTATAGTACTTGAACAAGAAAATGTGCTGCGTTGGTTATAAATTGTAAGAATTATATAACAGAGTCAAAATTTTGTGTCAAAGGTAACACAAGTCAAACAGATTGCAGACAGTAGAACCTGAATTGAACATATTTGAGAAGATCAGAAGCACCAATAAGTTATTTATAAACATTTATGAACAAGTCACACTCATATTTACTTAACTGTAACTTTCTGACACTTTCACTTCTGTGTCATTCTGTCTG
Organism: Ctenopoma multispine; assembly: GCA_034779795.1. Lineage (NCBI taxonomy): Eukaryota > Metazoa > Chordata > Actinopteri > Anabantiformes > Anabantidae > Ctenopoma > Ctenopoma multispine. Next base: position 9,435,868 of record JAUYWH010000002.1, read on the forward strand.
TTACAGTATTAAAGTTCTGTTTTTTTATTAGTGTGAATTACAATGTGCCACTTTGTTGTCTTCATTCACTGTCAGCATCTCGGTTCGTATTCAGTTCACAGCTTGCCAGGCCCACACTGTCAGCCAGCTGCAACTGTAGTAAGACACAGAACGCTTTCCTCCCTCTAGAATTACACCCACTCATTCGACCCTCTTTTCTTTGCTCTTCCATCCATTCTGCAGTGCTTTCAATCACATGACCACACTGACCAGTCCAAGTCCTGCTTCGCTAAAAATGTTTTGAGGGAAATCTCCATATTCTAGTCAAACTGGACACATAATGTATAAATGGGTTTATGCAAATGTGTATGATCCAATGTTTCTCCACTTAGACATAAATGAAGCAGTGAAATGTGTGTGCGATGTGGCCTTACTCCGTGCAGCAGTGCTCTTGGCGCGGGGCAGCGTGCTGGCACCTGAGCTCATCTCGTCCATGGGGTCCCGTCTCATGCGGGCGTCTGAAGTGTGTAGAGCCAGCTCATCTTCAGCGTTGATGAGAGTCAGATCCTGCATGCTGAAACTGCGCAACTTGTCTGACAGCACCCCCTGCCCCTGGGCATCATAAAGAAACACAGACATTGCAGCTCTAAAGAACCTGTATGTTTCCTGTATGTCTGAGTGAAAACTATCTAAGTTATTATTTTCTGTTTATCAACAAAAGACAATAATCAAAATGTGACCTTGGTCACTGATTCGAGATACTACGGATACATCCCCCTCCAAAAGTGTTAGAACAGCAATGATTTTTTTTTCCACTGAGGATTTTTGGATTCAAGATCAAAAGATGAAATGTAGGTGAATTTAAGTTGTTTTTTTTAGCTATTTACAGCCTGATATGATAAATAACAGAGCATAGTACTTTTGTATAGTAGTAGTACTATAGTAGTAGTAGTAGTAGTAGTAGTAGTAGTAGTAGTAGTAATTACTTAGCTGCTGTTCCAAAGCTGTTGGATGGGGACTGTATTTAGTCATCACAGCATCTGACTTCAGTGCACAGAGCTCACCTTGGTGGCTGCGGTAACAGCAGCATTAGCAGCCAGGTTGAGACCTCGTTTTCCAAATCTCATCATAGTCTCATAACTCCTGTCTTTGGCTTGTGCTATGTACTCATCTATCTCCTATAGAACAAGAGGACAGTTGAAGTAAGCAATCAGAAAAGGGAACAATAGAAAACATTCACAGCACTTTAATTGTTGAGACTCACTTATTATTCTAAAAAACATTCCCACCTTCTCTTTGTTGGACAAGGTTGGGTGTACAAACTTGCGATAAAGGACACTGGAACCCTTGGTGTATGGTGAGAGGAGCCAGATCACAAAGGCAATCTTTAGCTCAAAGTAAAATGGAAACCTGGATAATGAAAGAGAATTGTACCATCAGCAATAGAGAAACAGAAAAGCTTTGAGGACGGTGCAGAAATCTACAGTGAGAGACACAGAGAAGGTAAGACGCTGATCTGATGTATAAAAAGGTACATAACTGAGTGAGCTGCATTTTATGATGCTAACGTGAAACAAGAACAAACAAGATCATTATACCAAAAATATCAAGAACACTCAGCCCTGGAGAACACACAAATGCTTCTTTTGATATTATATAAGCTGATTATTTGTTACAGGCTAGTTGGGCACCAGGGTGATGATGATGAGCATCACCTGACTCACCATGATAGGAGCAGATCTGTGGCAGTCTCTGCTGTAGTGAACAACGCAAATACTATCCAGTACATCATCCACTTCACCTGGACAAACACATGCACAAGGAGAAAACTAACATCACCAAAATAGCACATGAAAACTGACAGGATCCAGGGGGCACGTGCTGAGACACGTGGAGCAAAACAGAAGCTGTGCACACGCCAACACAGAAACACAACATATGTTTCAGTCCTTTTAGAACACATCAGTATGCACGATTAATCACCAGAGACAAAATGTGGGGCACTGTCGCTTGCGGAGGAAAATTAGCTTGTGAACCAAAACAATGCGCTAGTTGACTGAAAATACATAATCAGTAATCAAACCTATTTGTGTTTAAAATATGAGAAAAGAACTGGGTAGTAATGTGGTTGTAAGTTTTAAAAGTACTAACTCAGGAACGCAGCCTCACGTAAACACACAAAATACCCAATGATTCAAGCCAAAGAGGAGGAAAGAGGAATGAAAACATCAGGTCTAAAAATGGCGTCCTCCACTCTCCTTCTCTCCCCCTCTTACTCCTTCCCTCATTCGCTCCTCCTGTGACCATCTGCTTGAGTAGCAAAAGACAGGGTGGTGGTGGTGGGGGGGGGGGGGTTGCTATGGTAACCTGCAAGGAGGAGACAGTTCTCCAGCACAAATCTAGGCAGAGGGCCAGAGTGCTGCTTTCTATTCCTTCTGCTCCAGGACCCTCTAACATCACTGCAAGGGATGAGGTAAGCAGGGAGGACCCCATGTAGTCAAAGACAGAACAAGAATTCGTTTTTGTTCGTAGTGTTCGTTTTTATCCTGGTTTCCACTAGCAACACCGGCCGTCTCATCCTGAAATCTTAGAGCTGATGTTACAAAACTAAAACATGGACTGTGTTGGATTTTTTAATATTTGAAATAAGAGAAAATTCAGAGATTGCAGGCACTACTGGACACCATAACAAAATCAGGGAGTGTTTATGTGAACGATGACTCATTTTGCTTTGAAGGGACTGGTTGGTTTCATGCACATAAAATGTTTTGGATGTAAGTCAAATGTTTACAAGATCATTGGTTCCCAAGCTTTTTGAAAAAAAAACAAAACAACAAGGTCAAGAAAAAACAACTGTCTGGTAATCCCTGGCTTTTCTTTAGATACTCTATGTTTGGAACAATTGCACTAGGTGATGTAGACAGTTTTGTAATGTAATTGCCAGATGTATGCAAGCATATTTTCTGTAGTAGATAAAAATTATGTAACACACACACACACACACTTCTGTCTTGTTTGAAGTTCAAAATATCCATCTAGAACAAAAGAAACAGAATTGAGAAAGACATATTCAGGTTTTATATTGTCTCTCTGAGTCATGAGGTCATAGTGACCTCATTTCCTGAAGGTTGGCGTGTCCCAAATTACCTGCCCTAGCACGCGTCTGACCTCATCTGAGAGACTGTGCTGTTTGGTTGACAGTGTGGTCAACATATAAACAGGAATGACTCCTGGTAATTAGTCTTTGTCCTCTGATGTAAATATGTAAAAATGTGAACATTAGTGTAAAACCAGCTGACAGCAGCTGGGAGCAAAATATCAAAAAAGGCAAACAAAAAAGAAAGGTCGCAAACAGTGCTGTTATTTTATAACTAGAGGTGAAACTTACATATTCCTTCACATTCTTCGTTTTGACAGCCTTGTATGAGGAGTATGCGGGGTAGAGAGTCCCGAAGGCAAGGCTGCAAAAAGCAGAGGAGCAGAAAAGTCTGGGTCAGAGGAGAGAGACTCAGCTTGAGAACAAGGCCTCTGGGTGTTGACTTTGACACTTACCAAATGTGTTCCTACTTTAAAAAAAAGTAGGTTAGCCATATAAGCCATAGACATATGTAAACACATGTAGATTGAGCTAGGTCAGCTACATACGTCAGTCTCACATTGTTTTGATCTGAATTGTGATGCCGCAGTAGCGAGCTGATGGCCAGCAGTTTTTCAAAACACTATGGACTGATAATCACAAAGTCAGGAAGACTGCAGTGGGATAAAGTGGAAAACACACAAGTCTGCCAGGGGTGGGTCACCATGTGTTTACCCATGTGCACAATCAGGACACTGTGCACACGGAGCTGTGTTTTTGATGTGCATTTGGTCGCATCCTGTGCCACACTGGTGATTGTGCTGATGTGACAGGATGCTGAATACCGACTGTGGGGGACAGCAGAGAGAAAATGATTCAGAAAGGCAGCAGTTTGTCTGCAGGCTTCTAGTATAAACCATCGACTGATGTGGAACACCATTTAAACTAAGGATTGAATGTGTGAATGTGTATCACACCAAGTCTCGCTGTGAGACTCGTGCTGGTACCCAGAGCATATCTACTTTTTTTCCCCACAGTGTTTAAGTAGCTCCTCTGCCCCAGTAATCTTCTGAGCTGCTCAGTCATGTGTGCAGCACCTCGCAGCTCTGTACAGTAAGCTGGAGCGACTTGTAGCAGGCCTTTAGGGCAGTAGACTCCATCAACAGACACCCTGTGTCTCTTTGTGTCCCCATCTCAGGTTCACTTCTCTGGCTTTGAGGGCATCCCATCTTCTCAGATATCTCCAATATAGTGATTGAGTTACATTGCTTAATCACGCGTTCAGTTTTTCTTATGCACCATTAGATTAATAGCTGAAAAAGGCAACAAAGTGCAGGCTGGATGTTTAAGCCACAGAATCAAATGAGGAATAACTGATCCCCCATCAGATGTGCCTCATCCATTGTGATGCATATCCAGTCACAGTGACTTTTATCAACACATAAACTACCTAAGACTACCTGAGGTGCAGTGAAGTGGTAGATAGTGGACTGACAGCAACTGAAATGAAGAGTTTGCCAATAAATGTTTCCTCTGCTTATGCAATCCAGGCAAGCAGAGTGTTTTAGGGAGGAAGCAATACTGTGCCTTTCTAAGACTCCATCACAGTTATGTATTGAGGACTACACTTCCAGGTTCAAGCACAGTCTTGTTAAATTAACAGCTGACAGACAGGTACAGTACATTTAGTGGTCTGACAGCACACTTCCTTTTAAGAACTCAGAGTAGTCACTTGAAATGACTGTAGTATTGTATAAGTGTCTGAATAAGGGAACAGGGTACAATAACAGATACTGGCTTTAGTTGAGTCATCCTCCACACTGTGGGGATGTGGAGAGTTCAGGTGGAAAGCAGAGGCCTGAACTGCATATTCTGCTCATCAAAGCCTGTCTATCAGATTGTAATACTGATCATATACAATTCATCCATATTCATCTGTCCAGTTCCTGAACATAGGCCTAGTCATGGGTGGATGAGTGGACTGATGCACATCCCTGACTGGGCACATTTTTACTCATCTTACCAGATGGTGCTGAAATGCCCAGTGTACAGCAGCAATATTCAGGTTGGATTGTTTTTGTTTTTTTTAAAGCCGTGGCAGGCAGCTTGGAGTCTGCTTACTTGTCTGCAACAAGACTGGCATATTAAGCAGGTCTTCCCCCGAATAATGCGGCCAGCTAACAGCTCCCGTCCCTGCCAGCACATTATCTGTCAGGTGGTTACAGTTGCTGGCTAACCAGCACTCGTTAGCAACCAGTGGCTAGCAACGCTGGTGCAGAGCGGACTTGCTTATAGCTTACATTGGTGTACCAAGTGAAGAAACTGAGGAACGGTTGGTCTAAACAAATTATTATCACGCTGACTGAATAACAGTCAAGCCACACTATTTTCTACGCTGCTGAGATGTAAATATTTAAAGGTAATGGATGACAGAACCTAGCTAGCTTTCGCGGAGCAGCGCTGGGCATCAGGCAGATGATGAATGGAGAAGCCGCTGAGCTGTTAGAAACAGATGCAGCCCAGCCCATACTCACACAACTATCCTCGAAATAATCCACGATACCATCTTGCTGGACAGCCAGCGGTGAGCCTTCAGCTTCTAGGAAATCTAGTTGGTTAGCTAGCGGGCGAGGTGCCCCCCCATTCCCGTGCAGGACGCGGTTTGTTGTGATATAGGCTGCTCGGTGCTGTCACGCAGGTGAACAGCAGCTGAAGATGTGCTGCTGCAGTCTGTGGCTCCTCTCAGCTGCTCTGCTCTGTGCCACAGCTCGCTCCTAACACTGGCTCTTAAAGGGCCAGGATGGAGACTGTGTCATTTCAGTCTAATTAAAAAAAATAACAAATTGAGTGCTTCCTTATTCTCTACAGTGCGCACACATCATGCACACATGATGCAATGAGCTCAGTTAATCAGTGATAATGAGAAAGGAGCCAGAGAAAAACAATGGTTAGGTGACAGCGGCGTTTTTTTTTATAGTGAAAGAGAGATAATTAAACTTTGATCATTAATAACTAGAAAGAAACTAACTGAAATAATGGCACTACAATCCTCCTTTCTTATCAACACTGCATTCAAACATCCTCTGTCCCATTTCTGTGATCTGCTTACTAATTCAGACTTTAGTAGTGAAATCTAGGCCACACAGGACAAACATAAGAGCATCACTAAAACTGATTTAGCAGCTAATGGAAACCAACAATGCAACTCACTGATTAATTAAAGACAGAAAACAATGTTTTCATTAAGAATTCCTCATAGTGTGTTTGGATTAGCTGCTTTTTAAATAACTGAAAACTTGAACATCTTTATTGGACTGTTGGACAAAACCAGTAATCTGTTGTTAGCAAATTCATAATGACATTATGACAAGTTGTAAGTCAGACATTTTAATAATTTTCCATGTCTTACAGACACAAACAGAACTTTGTTGTTAAAAATAAACACTACACAAACAGTCGTTTTTGAAAACTTTATTGTGAAAAATCAAACAGACTGCTAAGATCAATATATATATTGATACAATGTTAATGGCCAGTAGTTCTGTTCAGCTGTAATTGCGTTCAATGTTGTTGGAAGTCTTCAGTTCATTGAGCCCATGGGACAAAGATGTGACCAAACCCATAACTAAAAAAAGAAAAAGGAAGTTTCCACCACATGTCCTCCTGATCATTATTTCATTGTGTATAAAAAGAAGAGATTTCTTACTCTAAAGGTGAAATAAGAAAACTAAAAATACAAAACTTTGGTCTGCTTCCCTTCACTGGCTGCTTCACAAACTCATTTCAGCCACAGAGGGCAGAAGCAATCAGCTGTTAAAAAATTCCAACAACAACAAAAACAAAACTACAAAGACAAGTTAACTTCTCTCCTATTGAAAGAAAATAAATTGACGTCATCAAAATAGGAGAGTTAGCCCATAACTCACATTTTTGTCAGTCGCTTACACGGTAGCTGAACCTCTGCTCCAAAGGCACGTCAGCTTTTATCTCCCTTAATCTTACATATACAGTGAAAACAGAACAAATACACTGACCTTAAATACAGAGTTAATCAAAAAAATTGGAAAACAACTAGACAAATTTGAGCATACTGTGTAACAGCGATAAAGGACTTCCTTCATCAAAGCGCTGACTAGTCCCTCCCTATATAAGCCCTCCCCAAATCAAATGTTCTCTTTCCCCAAAAACAAACATTCACTGCCCCCACTCAAAAAAAACTGCAGCCCTGCTCTGCAACTTTACATGTGTGTGCCGACATGAAATATGTACTGTGTGTGAACAAATGGGAGTGGTCTTCAGAGGCTGGTTGTTTTGGGACAGTGTTAAGTTAGAGGAACTAGGGGCGCGCCAGTTTAGGTTCATGGGCCTTCAGAGTCCCAACTGCATCCTTCACTGCATGATAAATGATGTTCTTCACCTGAGGAAAATGACAGGAAAGTCTGTTAAAACAGTGAAACTGTCTCAAAACAACACATAACAATACCCAACACTGACTGCAGCTGGGTATTGTTAGACTTCTTTTCAATACTAGTGTAAACGTGAAACCTGTGTTTAGTACAACAGCAACAGAAAACCTTACTTTGAGGAATGTTAAAACACTTTTATACAATAAAATAAGCAACTGAACCTGTTATGTGTTGTCTTAACAAGAAAAAATGGCAAAATGACTGAAGAAAAAAAAAAAGTTGTGTATGGACATAAATCTGGTGATACGATATGCATCATGGTAACAAGAATATGGTGGGATACTCCAAGCAAGGTGATATGTTGCATTTTTTTTATCGTTTTGGGAAAATTGTCACCGTATAATGAACAAACCACCACATGCAGTATGAGTTTCAAAATTTTATCGGTCTGACAAGTCAATTAGTCAACCACTAGTCAGAACCTGTCTGCATTCAATAAACCCAGCACACAATGAGGCTATGAACACATGGCTTACAAACAACACTTATTATTCTCTAATTGAATCTAATTGAATATAACACTGGAAATATGAGACACAGGGGGACTCAGACCTGTAGCTTGTCTTCATGGTTTGTATGTGTAGTGGACAGGTGTCTGAACTCTTGGGTCAGTCTGAAACAGTGCCTCACATGCTCAGGAGAAACAAAGTCCTCGGCCACCTTGATGCAGCTGTACAGGTTGTGCACCTGAGAGGACAGCAGACAAAAACAAACATGTTCATGACAGAACATAAGACATATAAATTTCAGTCAAGGCACATTCATAAGCATGTTTTCTCAGTCTGACCTGGTGTGGGGCTCCAGCAGGAATAAATACAGCATCTCCTAAAAACTGTACAATGGACCAACCCTGGACGCCATATTCTTCATAGAGCCTGCGTCGGAGCACCTGGTCTAGGTACCAGCTCTGGTCGTGAATAGGGTCATGATCTGGAGGGTTCTCTTGACCCTGCTCCTCTCCCACCTGACACAGATACAGATAAAGAATGACTATCACCTTTCACTTGATTCACTGTTTTCACTCTCTTTGTAAGTCACAAGCACAGCCAATAACAAGATGAGATGATATTCAAGACAGAAATGTACTGGCTGCGGACCTTGCGAAGTAGTTCTCTGATCTTCTCAGCATCCTTGGCAGCATAAATGTGCCAGAGAGCTCCAGGTTTCTCATTTCCTTCGTAAATCCTGCGCTTTGTCATTTCGTCCACATCACCTTCTTCGATGGTGGTCATGACCTCTGGAGTACCAAACATAGACAATGACACACACATACGGGGCGCCAGAGCGTCATCAGAAGTGTCTATGTTAAAATGACAACATTTTTCAGCAGAGTTTCTTCTTTAAGTTCCTTGTAAATTAGCTTTCAATCTGTGAGTGTTTAAACATCACTTAACACCACAGTCGTTTTTTCATTAATTTCTTATGCTACATCTGTATTTCCCATCTTCCCATTCTTAAAGAAAAATATTAATGTACATCCATACTTGACAATAATGGCACAGAGCTGTAGTTCTTAACTGGAGGCTCATTACCCTAACCCTAACAGGTTACAGGTCTACATGGACTAGAATTGTGCTTTATTCCCAACTCCCCCCCCCCCAAAGCTGCTCTTAAAATACTGTTTACATCTGCATGTCGCTGTTATGATAGAAACATAGATTTTTCTTTAGAGGTGTGTGAATGGAAATACATGTCAAAACAAAGATGCCATTGCTGGACTAATGTTTCTAGTGCATAAAGGCATTGTAGGTCACACTATTCATTTTGAGAAATCAATTAAATTAGTTAAGATTTGCAATAATAGCTGGACTGTAATAACAGACAACTGTGAATCGTGTGGCTGGACCAGTTGAGAATTACTGGGGCAAATTAAGAGACAAGTTACAAGATACACAATCACATTTAATGACACAACAAAACATCCACATCCTATTATTGATTATACAGAGCAACTACTGCAGCACTACTGCCCAAAGGTACGCTGACCGATCATTTTAGTACTGAATTATGAGGTATCTGGAAAAAATGATAAGTAGAAGCAAACAGATTCATGACTAATGTGGTACCAAGCAGGTACAAGAGGCGGGTCATTATTATCATAAGGCTTGATCATGCTTCCTGCAGAAAACCACGCACAGACTCATGTGTGCACTGTCCTCAATAATCAATGTAATTAAGTCCCATCATTTTGCATTTGTGAAACTGTAGTGGTCGATAAGGAGCAGTGTACAGGAAGAACAGGATGTTTATCTTCTTATCATTTTGGAACAATGAGCCAATCACCAGCACATGTGGGGGTTTGCGCCACTTTCAACAAGAAGCATGCAGGAAGGGTCTTATTCCCTCCTCACAAGTTCAGTTGTCATGATAAATAAGTGTGCAACATGTGTGCATTAAGCCCTCCTGGCCCTAAGAAGCTGACAAAGAGCAATTGCTGTATGGGGACAGTATGCCTATAGTCATACTGTAGTGTGTATCAGTGTCACTCTGATGAGTGAAAAGAAGACTGCAAGGACATAAAGATGTCAATTCTGCATGCCCTTCATTCAAACCTTTCTCCCAAGGTGTAAGCACCAGAGCATGGTTAACTCAAAACTGACAGGAAGAATATACTGCAATTTTGTGACAAGTTGGTGGCGAGTGTGTAAATTAAAAACCTCTGTCCAGTCTTGTCTTAGCTCTCATATGCATGATCTTGTTGTCTCGCTGGCTTTAGCCATTGCATCAGATTGCTATACAAGTTCTGTGGGATCATGTTCACAAAGATAGACACGCAGATCTTTTTCAGTTTTGCGCACAGAGTAGCCTACATGGCGGAGTTGACACACTCAGTGCATCTTACTATCAGGTGCCGAAAGCATGTTGAACTGCCCCAGACTGGGGGGCTTGGAGTGAGGTTCCAAGTTGCTGAGCGAGGCTCTCCCTCCCAACAAGAACTAAAATTATTTCATCTTGATTAGTAAGTTTTACAGCATTGTATTTATTATAATTTGCAGATGACTAATTCATGAAGTACTGTGCACAGCAGACTGTAGAAGAGCATAGAGAAGCTGGTAGACTGAGAGGTGGTTAGGGCAGAGTGGTCTGATTCTAATTGTAATGCTTGCAGTTGTTTGTAGTTTCTTTTAATGTCATGAAAAAATCTAATTATCTAATTATGATGGGTAATGAAAGATGATGTCAGAATATTTATGTCAAGAAAATAGAACGCAACCTCTATTCAAACAGTGACAAGAATTTCAGTACCAGCCCTTATTCATTTAATGTGTTAATAAAGGTTGCATTAACATAAACATGTAGAGCAGGGTACAAAAACATGCTTCAAGTACATGTACAAAACTGATTCCAGTCACACCCCAGTGCTCTGGCCCCTAATGTATAGATAATATCACAAGTATGGGGGAGTAGTGAAGAAGGGGAGTTAGTCAAGAAGAAGGACATGCTACTGAAGTGATACAATTGAAAGTCTACAGACCTTTGCGTCCAGAGATATCGGCGTCTGTGAATGAGAAATTTTGTCACAATGTAAAAAATTGAGACCCCCTGGAAGGTCTTATCAAGATCCTACCCAAGTCGATCAAGTCCCGGGGCAACTATAAGTATAATGTAAGCATGATCAAAAGGACAAAGCTCTGAAAATATGCTCAAACATTGTTCAGCATGGCTTAGTTTGTGTTAATAACTGGTTAAAAATATTGTGTATTTTGGGAGGTAAGTTGTGGTTTAACAGTGTTTAGTGGCTTAATTAATGGTGTGGTGCTACAGATGTGTATTAAGAGAAAATATGTGAGTCCACTGACCTTCCTCCTGGTTATTGTCTCCATGAGGGATGCCGACATAGACCATGACGTTGACAGCATCAGACACATCCAGATGAAGATTAGTGGTTCCTACCTTCCTATCTTCAGTCGAGATCAAGCCTGATAGAAAGGATGACAGCAAAGGAGTGAGAGAGACAACATCTAGATGATGCCAGAAACAGTAATTAGAAGACAGAGATGGGATGTTAACAGGGAATTAAAAAATATTTTTTCTCACCATAGGCATTGTACATCTTGGGTCCGAGGTCAGGACGTACAAAAAAGTTGGGCAGGCGGGCAGCAAGGTTTAGACGACCATCTCTTTTTGTATATTCAGGCAATGGGAGGTTTTCCATTAGATCGTCAAACCTGAGAAATGTACATGTATCAAATCAATTACTGACCTTAGACAGGTTTTGTACAAATGATAAAAAAATAGCAGCAGATTAGATTCATGTTATTTTTTTATCTTACAGAGAAATAATTGATTCACAAAATTATTTTGAATTTACTGCATGTATGGAATTTCTCAAAGAAATATAGTGTCTGTGACGAGTAATAGTGACATTAGTGAGAATCCACTCATGGTTTGTAGGAAATGTCTGTAAGCTTACATTAATAAACTAAATCTATTTGCATAAGCTGTATGTGGATTTGGGTACACACCTCATAGATGTCAAATAACACATATGTACAAACTAATACAACAAATAACTATATGGATAATGCAGATGGCTTGTTTGATGAGGAAATGTATAAGACACAGAAGGAGCAACATATTTATGGGTTACTCACCGTGTAGGCATCATGTCCCTGAAGTCTTCACCTGGAGGCCAGTCCTTTAATTTCAACACCATTGGCTGGCCGTCACAATCTTGCAACCGCTCTACAGTCATAAAAACAAACATATTAGCTACCATATGACTGACATCTGATAGAATAAGGCATATCAAGATAGTTAAGATAAATAGTCTGGACACTCACTAGAGATGACCTGGAAGCCATCCCAGAAGTCTCGCACCTTCACGTCAGAGATGATAGCACAGTTTCTACAGTTAACCAGGTCTACATCCTGGTCTCCAAACTCTTCACTGAAAGCTTCAGGCAGCCACAAACTAGACTTCAGACGTTTATGTATACCTGACACCAACACAGGCTGGATACAAAAAAGAAGAGATTGTACAAGTGACAGCGCAACACAAGTTAAAAAAAAAAAAGTTTAAGCAGTCTGACTTGCTTATCTTTTATCATGTGTCTATCAAAGATTTTGTTATACTTATAATGGTTTTTACTTGTCCCTGCTTCCAGCACTCCCTGAAGATCTTCCAGTTGTTGCTGTTGCTGGGATCCTGTAGGCAGAGAAGTCGTCCGTCACAAAGCCAGGAGTGAGAGGTATGTGGTTCCAAAACACTAAGGCCCATTACGCCATCTTTGCGGGCCCCTAATACACCCAGCTCGCCACCTTCAGCAGCCCCAGTGCGTCGGCCTTCTGCCTTTTTGGTCTCCACAACGGAGGCGATGATGTGATCCAGGAAGTTTGGAAGGCTGCTCTTCAGCTTATCACTCTGACAAACAAAAGAAAAAATTTTGGTTACCCAGCTATGTAGATGTACTTCATAATTTTAAATAAATACCTGAACTTGTTTTGGAAATAATTTTTTGTAGTTTCCATCATGGCAGGGAATTTTCTCATTTATTATTATACCAGTAGATGGCGGTACTACATTCCCTAATGTTCTTACTAATGAATCCTGTGCAAAATGTTTGAAGTTGACTCAGTGGATTTTAAGCTTAACATATTGTTTTATTTATTATAAGTTTTATTTAGAAAATAAAAAAAGAAAATTTACATAATTTGTATCATCAGTATGAATTTTACACTTACAACATAAAAGTACATGGAATATTCAATATCTTGTATACATACGCCTGCTGAGGTGAAGACAGAGGGGAATGGTACTCCACTATCTCCAGGGCCCTGAGGGAGTTTGCCTGGTCCAGAGTTGAGCAAATCCCGGAGACTGGACCCCTCAGGTTTTGACTGGCCCATGTTGGCACCCAATAATAGACTGTTAAATAGCTTAGGGCTGGAAGCTGAGGGCTTTGACAGGGCACTAAGTGAGTCCAGGCCAAAGGGAGGCCTGTTGTCTCGATTCATCATTGAGCGAAGTGAACCAGATTCTGGAGGAAATGGCAAGGACATGGTGACGTCACTTCAAATTTTAACTTGAACTTACACTGCGCATTGCCTTTTTCCCTGCTTACCCTTGGTGTCATCCTTAGCTTTCTGTGTGGCTAAGTCTGCCAGCCAGTGCAAAGCAGAGCTGTTGCCCTCTCCTGATGAGCGCGACTCCTTGGTAGAGGACTGGTTGAGGTTACAGGGGGAAGATGTACCACTGGTGGAGTTACTGGTATTGCCTACACCTTCCCCACCCCCACTGTCTGCTGGCGCTGCAGTTTGTGTAGTTTCTGTTTTGATTGTTGGTGTTTCTCCCTCTGATTTTGGAGTAGTGCCAATACCAGAAGCTGCAGCTGCAAGGCTGCCACCACTGCTTGTTGTAGACTGCTGAGACACACACACAGCCGTCAAGTTAAGAACTTGCAGAAATCAAAACTAAAAAGAAAAAGATAATGTGGTACAACATTACCTGTGAAATTCCATTTGGAGCACTAGGACGCAGGAGAGGTTTGGTGTGTCGACTGGCACAGGGACAATTGGCCTTAATACCCCACTTGCCTCTGGCTGCATGTACCATGTCCCCTATGTTGTAAAGAGCTAAGAAGAAAGGCAATCAATTCATTCACTGCAACTCCAAATAAATCAATATAACATATTTAATACCTAATTACCTTGTGAGGTGTAGATTTTTATAGATTTATGAATTAATCATAAAGTGCATATTACCTGTCCCAGGTATAATCTGTGTAGGCATGAGGTTCTGTGGCTCATGAGGTTGACCTTTGGCACACTTTAGCCAAGAGAAAACCTCGTCCTCCGGACCTTCATCTACATCTAATAAAAACAAAAAATAAACATATTAGATTATTTGTATACAACTTACTTAACTGAAAAAAATACAAAATATGCAAAAAAATAAAACAAGGTAGGTTAATATACATAATTAACCATGCAGTAAACTGGATCACTCGAATTCATCATAACAACTTACCTTCCCTTGGCCTATTCCTGCGAAGGCGATAGCAGTCCAAACACACTCCAAAGCCACACTTACGACACACCCAGTGAATGTTGAACAGGGTGGTCTCACACACATCACACATTTCTCTGACGCCTCGCACAGCACGTTTCCAGGCCACTTTCTCTGAAGGACAAGGGAAAATAAACAAAATTATACACAGGGCAGACAGTTCAGTTCAATGTTGAGACAAAATTTAGGACAAAAGCACAAGACAAATATGTAAAGACAACATGGGATCATATTAATCAATCAGATGCTCTTATACTAACGGTGAGGCTCCACCATCATCATGGCCTCCTTCTCAGACATGACCAACTGGCAGAACTGGTCTCCCACATTCGCCAGGATATACTTGGATGTATCGAGGTCAAGCCCCTCTTGGACAGCTGGCACAGGTAGCCACAGGCTCATAGCCATGGAATCACTCTGCTGAGGACTCAGGAAACCTTCCACCCGCAGTACACCTTTACGAGTAAAAGCTAACCTAGTGGCAGGAAAAAATGAGAAACATTTTGTGATGATTGTGTCTTCAATCCTGACTATATATCTATATAACTTCCACATACGACTCTCAAATGCAAAAAAAAAAACACATTGTTACTTCATACCTTCTGAAATGGAAGAAACGACAGGCCACATTCGGGTCATCCTCCTCATCACTGTCCTCATCTGTATTACGATATTTACGGTAACGCTCCAGTCGGCACTCACGGCACTTGTGTAAGTGAGGGGCCACATTGATGCAGGAGCCATCCTGCAGAAATGATTCACCAGACTGCTTCAACCGACGAACCTTGCTCTGATCTTTTAACACAGACTGGCCAACTGGAGAGGAAAAATTACAGTTAACTTTGTCACTACACACAATTCTGAGGTTCTCACAAGTGGAAAAGACTTACCTTTGAAAGGCTTGTTACGCGGACGGCTCTTGGCAACCCCTTGGACTTTCGTTTTCTGCAATACAGTTCCATCCTTAACAGGGTGTGGGGGCCCTTGTGGGACTTGGCCTTTCTCTAGGCCCTCTTCATTGTCACTCAGGTCTGACAGGTCACTGTTGCTGCTGGATTCAGAGTCACGTTTGGACGATTGGCTTCGTTCCTCCATGGTAAACTTCTGAGACGGGCTCTGATCAAATGACACAGGCACTTCATCAAATCCACCAGAGCCAGTGCTCCCAAATAAGGGGTAGCCTGAGGTTGATGTAGGCATCTCCTCAACCCCTTGGTCCTCCTTTATCACTGTCCTTTCACTCTGTGGCTTCTGAGATGAGGCCTGTGCTGGAGAGGAGGAAGAGCTGGGTGAAGCAGCTGCTGAGATTGCTGGGAAAGGAGAAGATAGAATCCCCTTTGGTGGCTCTGTCATTGTGAATAGGTTTGGCTTACTGTCTGAGGCAGGACCCAGAGTCTGTGGTTCAGCCACACTAAGGCCGGCAAAAGATGTGTGGGAGGTTTTTTCTCCATATGCCAGAAATGGATTAGTGGGCTCTTTGGAGGCTTGCAGAAAAAGGTTCTGGTGGCTATCTGAAGTATTAAAACCAGTTTGCATGCCCAAACCCCCGGGAGAAGTTCCGTTGTCACTGTCCGTCTTACAAGTACTTTGAATTCCAGAGGGTACAGTCAGACCACCAATACCTCTTCCTCCTGGAGAGGCACAAATGCCCTGAAACGTTGATTTGGTGAGCACACCATTTCCTGTTGGATGGGTCTCAGGCACTTTGGGCTGCTCTGGCTTTTTCAACCCTTCAGTAGGCTTGAAAAGGCATGGGGGCTCTTTACTCAGGCTCTCAGACACTGCAGTGAAGTAATTGGTGTCCTTCGATTGAGTTGGAACAGTGGTTAGGCTTGGGCCGGAGCTAGAATTCTGGTTCATGCATTGAAAAAACAAGTTTTGGTCTTGCTGAGACTGAGTCTCATTCTTTGTTCCACCAAAGCCAAAGCCAAAAGACTTGGGAGAAGTATCCTGGGAGGTTGTGGTAGTGGTAGGAGCTCCATTGGTCTGTGAGGTAACATCTCCAAATACAGGAGCAGTGGTCACAGTTTGGGGCAAATGAAAACCTAATGCAGCTTTAGATCCCTAAGAAGCAAAACAATGTGGTCAATAAAATTACATTAATAACATAATCAAAACTATGATGACTTGCAAAGGCGTTATATAATAGTACTGATCATACCATCTTACCTCTGTATGGCTTCCCCAGGCAGGGGCTTTAGGACTAAAACCCACAGAAGCAGAAAGCGCCACACTAGGGACACTGTCCTGCAACCAAGAAATAGTAACAGGCCCCGGGGAAACAAGAGCAGCTGTTTTGGAATAGGCTGACTGGGAAGCATCCTCTCTGTCTCGTTGGGGGGTTGTAGAGGCCTTGGCGGCTGGAGCTCCAGGGACCAGACTTGGCATCTGGCCTAGTGAGGGGAAAGATGTGGTGGAGAAGGGAGATGGGGCTGGTTTGAGGGGAGGAGGGGTGGGTGTGTGAGCAAGAGTGGTCGTGGAGTCCGCTGCCCCTTGTGTTGGGAGTGGGGGGCCATTTTCTTTAACATGGCCAGGATAACGAGGAGAAGTAGCATGTGATTGATCAACTGGGAGTGAAAAGTTGGTGTTGGGGGACGACTTTCTGCCCTGAGGAAAGGGTCCTTCTGAAGAGCTTCCATTTTTGGTTGTGCTACTGACTTTTTCGCCAGAGTCGCCACCCCAGATTCCCATTCCTTGCTCCGGGCTTTTGTTGGAGTCACCACAGTTTTGTACATCAGCACCCATATCTCCTGCTCCTTTAAAACGTTTCAAGTTCAAGTCATCCTCACCTTCGGAGGCAGTCCTACGTCTACGTCCACTATCACCCTTCATTGTTTCACTGTCCTTCCTTCGCCGGCTATTCTTACCAAGCTAAGGAGAAGGACAATTCCAGGAAGTAATTTTATTAATACACGATTTATAATTTAAAGCTGGAAAAACTTAATAAAACTTAAAAAAAAAAAAGAATATAAAGCATAGCATAGAATACAGTTATAGCTTTTTGACAACCTTACCTCCTCTTCTGCCAGCATGACATGTATGACACGAGGATCTACCATCTGATTTTCCTCTCCCTAGCAAAAAGGTGGTTTTAAAGTGGCATCTTTTCACACCATGAGCATAATATATTCAAACAACATTTAAAAGCACTGCTTACCTTATCCAGGGTAATCTCCATAATATGTGAGATAGGGTCATGCTGCGAGACCAGTCCTGAAGCCCAGCACTCCTCAAACTCTGGCTGGTATACGCGAACTCTGCGTCCTTGAATAGTGTATGAACCTAAGGCCAGGCACAATGAGAAATAAACAAGTTATCCTCAAGCAGACATAAATGAAAGAAGGGGGACTAGGGCGCACATGTCTGCTGTGTCCACAATCTTCATTTGTGGATATATTATTCTTTATTACCTATCGCAATACCCTTGGTTTTGAATGTGGAGTCTGGTCCCAGCCCATGTGTTAGTTATGAATATGAATATGTGAGAAATAATTATTAAAAATTTGTTTTTACTCCTTATGTATGCCTTATATATATGCCTTATTGACAACATGAAATACAATGATTGCTTCATATAATTTTTTTATTACATCTGTTATAGCAAAGTGTATCCCAAGGTTGGTAATTTGATCAGGTGCCAAAAATAAGGGCATTATGTGGAAAAATTGTTAAAGACACTAGAGAAAACACATTGGTAGTAAGGGAAAACAACATTAAGAAGTGATGAAGGTTCAGTCTTACCCTTCCTAAAGATCTCCTGCAGTTCAAAGTCAGTACGCCAGCTTGATATGGCAGCCTGCAGAGAGGGCTGCTCCACCAGCAAAGGGTGTCTTATGTCTTTATCAACCTATTTAAGGGAACAAAGCATATTGTCCTGAAAATGTGCTACTCTAGTTGTAGAGCAACAATGTGAAACTAGGGGTGTTCGATATTGACAAAATATCGTATTACAATATATTTTACCATTTTCCCAATAACGATATTTTAATAACCCAAAAAATTGTTAAGCCTTATGATAATAATAATTATTTCATTATTCATGATTAGTCAACATCGGTCAGAACACTACATTATATTTTAAAGGGGTGTTTGCATATTTACTTTTTGCTCAATAACCGCAGCAAATGTACAGAAACGCATTTCATTAATAAGAGAAGTTGTGAAAGTGGGCTGCACAGGGAGTTTTAGTCAGAAAGTCAGTGCTGGTTTGACTGGCTTTACTTTATATTTTGGATCAATCATTTCATACAAATATTTTTGTGTTGTTTGATATACTTTGTTTCAGATTACGAGCACTTTTGGAGAATGAATTATGCTCGCAATAAAAAAAAAAGTTATATCTTTTCTTTTAAGCTACTTTTTGACAAACGACTCTGACAAAGTTTGGTGCTGTGATTGTGGATTTTTTTTTCTTTTCTTGCTGTCACCGCTACTGGGAATTTCTCAGACCCCAGAAGCTTTTCATATTCCTCGAGTCCAGTGTTTGGTTCAGAGATGGTGAAACTGGTTTGTTGCGGCTGCGTCTTTCACTGCAACCGCTTTTTCAAATAAATGACAGATTAGACTCATTTGTCTGACGTCCTCCCTCATAAACCAAACTATCTCCAGGCGAGAGACGAAGACCCACGTCTTGTCACCAGCTGTAAAGAGGAAGATGAGGACTGCAAAGCAGACAGGTACCTAAAAGTAGCACCGTGTAATAATTTTTTAAAAACTGTTTATTGCTAAATGGGGTAAATACTTGATAACGTGTTCTGCCTCATTGTCAAAATAAGAGTTTCGATATTATTGAAAACAATATACATCGCACGCCCCTATTCTGAAACACATGAATATTACATAGAAGGACACCAGGGATTCCAGCACTGCTTTGTCATTAACATGCAACTGACTCTGCTTTAATGTGCTGTAAACCGTGATTTCTGCTGCGTTTCTTTTTTTTCTCACATCATGCCTTGTGCATGCTTTACCAAAGGACCACCACTTGCTAAGACCAATGGGACTATATCCCCAAGAAAGAACATGTCTGAAACAGAAAATGTCCTGCTGTGTGCTGCATGTGTAAAAAAGCAACTCTGAAAAAGGTCCAGATCTGATTCTCCACACTTTATCCAGAATTCATACATCAGAATGGCTATAGAAAACAAGCATACACACCTCAAACCTCTGGACAGTTTTGTTGTCAGGCAGGAACTCAAAGTTCTTGTTTCCAAAATACTCCACAGGAACCAACAACCCCAAACCCACTCTGTCCACAAGAGAGCGAAAGGCCTGGGGAAAAAGAAAATATTAGAAAATTATTTTTGGGTCCAAAAAAATATCCTGACTCGAAAGTGGGTGAAAATACACAAATGTGATTCTCAAATGAATCTCATTGACCTGGAAATTCCAACATATACAATTAGGTATGTTTGCATGCGCATTTACCCAGACTCATTTTTAATTTGTTTCGACAAAACAAATTTCACACCAAGTACACAGAATTACATACTCATATCAGATATCTATTATTATGGTATTATGAGTGAATAAAAAAATGCTAAATAGATAATACGCGATATAAATGTCCTTGTCTACTTGTTGCCTTCTTACCACTTCTTTCTCACACTCAAACACCTTCACACACACACACAGCTCTAGAAGTAAGTGCTGAGCAGGAACTAGTCGGCGTTGCTCTCAATGTGTTAGTTTATGTTTTGCACTAGTTCAACAACAACATTCATGTACCTTTAAGAGGTAAAAATGGCAGTTCAGCAACTTGACTCTGCAATTTTGTGTACTGATTGCTTAACAGTTATTTGACAAATTGATCATAGTTTCATCATTACTCATAGATATTTTTGCATATGTATTAAATAAGCATTGTGATTGACTCGAGTAAAACATTATCTCCTCTCAGTTCTGCTCTACTGTCTGTGAGCAGCACTCAAATAGCAGAGACCCTTAGGTTAAGCTTTATTGTAAGTGGTACCAACCCACATACTGTTCCTTAGGATCAGCTAAGCAAATCTCTACTTAAAGTAAGTAATAGTCAGAAATAACGGCTGCCAGATAGGGTCAGTACAATTTTGACCACTGCTCACAATACCTATTCCCCACATCAGCATGTAGTCATTTCAATGTTTAACTTCCAGACGATCATCCTCACATCTCCTGTTTAAATGCTCACTCACCAGAGCAGGCCAGGTTGTGGCTGATGCTGGAGCCCCAGTAAGCCCAGTACCATCGCTTTGATTGGCCCAAACAATGGAGTCTTCTACCAACACAGCTTTCACTCCTTCATCATACACCTGCACCCAAGAGCAACGCTGTGAAGCGTTCTCAAACTCCACAAATACCTGTGGGTAAAAAAGAGAGGCAAAACATAAACATAAGAAGAGACAAAGACATAGAAGCTATCATTTTCATAAAATCTGAAGTTCAAGCAAATCAAATTCAGTAATAGCTGGAAACTGTTGCAACTTAATATTTTCCATGGAATATAATAAATTGTTTTTAAAAAATTACTTCAGTAAGACAAGCTGCTATCTGTCAGTGCAGATAGAGACACTGATCCTTTACGGTGGTCAAGAGATCTTTAGATATATAAAATTTAGTCAACCAAAAAAAAAAAAAAAAAAAAAACAAAAAGCAGTGCCAATGTGACCCAACTGTGATAATACTTTAACTACACTGACACTACAAATAACAATCACCTCTACCATTCATTGTCAATGGAAACACAGCGGAGTCTGTAAGTACACCCTACTGTGCGAAACAGAGATAAAAGGACCCCGGTAACGTGACAGCGCAAAGCTGAGAAAAGCTAAATTTTATGCATATAAGCTCTGAAGAAGTTTGATGACAGCTGGGAAAGAGCCCATTGGGATCATCTTGACTGCAGCGGAAACTGAAACACAGACTGTGTTGACAGCCAAACATTAATGAATTTTAAACAAAACAGATAAAAACCTGATTGCAGAGTCTCTACTTACTAATTATTTCATAAATGTTTAACACACGTATCAAATAAAAAGAGAATACAAAAAAAGTGTGTGCAGCACTGGCAGAAACAACCGTCCAGGCACAGCACAGCATGTACATAAACAATTCCAACATAACCTGGCCCCAGAACTGCAGCTTTGCAAGAGCACAATGATTTTTCGTTGGTAACATGAACAGTGTTACTCTAAAACTAAAATTCTATATTATATTATATGAAAACACTAAAAGGTCTAGTCTGTCATTTTTGCAATTATATTGTTAACAGACTTTTCATGTTGTGAGATTTCAGGACTGAATCTGTCTAAATTTACAGTCATTTTGTTTGTGTCACTCACTGGTAAAGAAAAAAAAACTAATGCACAACAAAATCAGACTTCAGAATGGCTGTGTACTGCTGGAGATAGGGTTGGGTAGCACACTTGATTTTGCATAGAACTCGTCTGCCAAGTGACTCGTTTCATTTAATATGCATACAGCGGGGGAAATAAGTATTTGACACATCAGCATTTTTATCAGTAAGGGGATTTCTAAGTGGGCTATTGAT
>JAUYWH010000002.1:9458025-9509852 GCA_034779795.1 Ctenopoma multispine
TCAATAGCCCACTTAGAAATCCCCTTACTGATAAAAATGCTGATGTGTCAAATACTTATTTCCCCCGCTGTATATGTGAACTCTGTTGGGTCACAAGAAGAAATCATTGAGTTAATACCACTTAAGGGGCCAAACACCGGGGGAAGACATCTGTGAAGCTGTGTTAGAAAAATAAACACCAGCCACTTGGTGTCAGTGGCTACTGATGAGGCATTAAGTATGACAGGAGCACAGAAGGGTTACAAATGGAAATAAAATGACAGTTGTGTTCTGTTTATAGTTCTTTTAAAGAAATTACAGTCCTCTGTCGCCTAAAAAATACATTCATATACAACTAAACTGCATTCAAAAATAAGTTTTCTTACAAATTTGTGACTGGATTATCTATTATCAGGGTAAATGACAAGTCGCAAATACATTGATACTGAAAATATGAATAAAATGTTTACAGACAATGTATTTTTGTCTGCCGAAATGTTCAGTCTACAACATCCTGTTAGTGATATTGAAACTATATATGTGGTGTTTTCACCATTTTTGGGGGATTAAAAGGTTTGGAGCTCCAGATGCGTTTTATTAGGTGGAAAACAGGCCCAAATGGCTCTTTTAATGCTGAAGGTTGCTGACCCCTGGGTTAGATGACACCATAGATAAGTAAGATATGTGTTTCCTTTAATTTGGGTAATCTGGGTCAGTCAATTCTGAATAAAGATTACACAAGTCAATAGTTTTATGTTTTTAGTGTGAGGTAGGTACTACTGAGTAACAAATTACTGTTACTGGCTCAGACAAATCAGACCTCATTACGTCCTCATGTGTCCAACAGGGTAACATTTTTCTACTCTTTTTTATATTTTTATCTTTTTTAAGAGTTGGTAAAAAAAGTAAAAATGTATTTCCATTTTCTTTGACTTCTTTGACTGACATTTCTCTAGGAAGCTTGAGGGGAAAATATGATGCTAGTTATTTCTGTATTATCTGGGTAACAAAAGACATCATTACAGATATTATCAAGGTGATACTTAAAAAAACCTGTAGCATATTAACTTTTCTTCTTATTTTCTTTGAAAAACTCTGTAAAACAAAAAAATCTCATTCCTGGGATAATAAAGGTTTATTCTATTCTATGCCTTATGGTATAGCCTTAAAGCAATGGTTGGGTGGTACTGACAAAATCAAACATCCTGATTTTCTATCGCCATATCATATTATCTTGGTAATTATTCCATGTAAACATTTGAGGAGACACATTGTGAACCTAAAAAAATAAATAATCAAAACAGCTCAGTCTTATCAGCTAGCTCCCAAATAGGGCAGTGAGTGTTGCAGAGATACAGCAGAACAGTGTTATTTTGCCTGGAGCATGAATTGATTTTGGAAAG
This sequence comes from Ctenopoma multispine, assembly GCA_034779795.1. NCBI lineage: Eukaryota > Metazoa > Chordata > Actinopteri > Anabantiformes > Anabantidae > Ctenopoma > Ctenopoma multispine. Next base: position 9,459,408 of record JAUYWH010000002.1, read on the forward strand.
CCAGGGTGTCTGCTCTGTCTTTTGATGCCAGGTGATGTTCTATCCTATTAACTACAGGTGTTCATATATCGCCTGCAGTGAATTTATGTCTTGCTTGGAGCATTTTTGTACTTGTGAGTTTTGGATAAACCAGCCACATGATGGGTTCTCAAACTGTTATGATGTATGCTGTAACAACAGCCAGCGGCGGTGAATGACAGCTGGAAGAGGCTGATTTAAAATTTTACCCCAAAACATACTCCAGCTTCACATATTATCATCTCCTGATACCTGCCCATTCCTGTGTGTTTGTGGGGAGAAATAAGACTTGAGATAACAGTAAATATTCTTCTGGGCAAATCTTGTCTAGATAACATGACTCTTCCAACCTGTGTGGATCTGTTTATCAACAACAATAATAACAACAATATCTCCATTGCGAAGTTGTTGTTGGACAGCTGTCAAACAGTAATTGTCTTTGTAACTACAGGGTTTTGAGGTTTTGTCCAAGTACACCTCAACATCCCAGGAGGAACTGGGAATCGAAACACTGAACTCTGATGACCCACAAAAATACTGTACACCTTAATTATATTACATCATATTAATTATGTTATAAGGCAATTAAATTAATTTAAAATGTATCAAACAGGTGTGTACAACCAGTCAACAGGTGGGTTGGTTTAAAAGTACAGTCCTACACCACAGTTCAAAGGTTTGGGGTAAACTTGAACTTTACTTGCTTTTGTAACAAAAGTATATTTTATAACTTCAAATTGATCATACAGTGTGGACATTATTGAAGTTCTAATTGAATGGCAACTGGAAAACATGATTTTTAATGGAATACATAGGAGTATGGAGTATCACACAGTAGTCCTGTGTTCCAGTGACATGTCATTAGAAAGCTTTTCTGTCACCAGAACAAGTAACATGTATTCTTTTCATGGTAAAGAAGTAAACATGTAGGTAAACCTTTCAACAGTAATGTACTTGTCCTCTTGTTGTTTTGTTTGTTATAATGAAAATGTTTTCTGTGAGAGAGAATTTGTCTTTGACTCCAGCCCTAATCTCTGTCCATCAAAATCCCAACTATAATTGTTCTGCATATTTTAATAGTAAGAATAATAATTACTCTCACAGTAAAACCACATATGCTCCAGTCTGATTACTCAAATCATTGATGCATCTTATTTCGTTTACAAATATCCCTTTTAGTAAATGAACATATCCGTTATTTTAAAAGAAAGATATGCACCTGCTGACTCTGCAGAAAGAAAATAGTTTGAGTCTGCCTGTTTCCAACAAATTTGCAATTCTGCAAAAGTTCTAAAAGATTGTTACTCATTCCTGTCCTTGAAAGATAGAAATTTTACTTTGTTTAATAATAATAAGGCCAAAGCCATATTGTGCAGTCATTACTTTACTTCTTAAACTACAGTATTCAGAACATCGGGATACTGTTAAATCAGTGTTTGGTTAAGTGTACATTTAATCCCTTAAGTACTGCACAAGTCGACTGTTAAGTTTATCATTTAAAAAAACTGATTTAAAAAAATTTTGCTATTAGGTGTTTCCTTTTATATAAGTCACCTACCACCCCAATTATTATTTTGCAAACTTGCCTCAATAGTCTCAATAGTTTAGCAGCTCTGTGTAATGTAAACTAAAGGTAGTATGTAAATACTACATTCATTCTTTCCAGTTTTTACATTATGACAATTTCAGTGTTTCTCTCAACATTTATCCATCAGAATTCACTGTACAATAAACTCGTAAGGCCTGTCACTGAAGTAAGGTTCACTGACGGTAGGTACTGACCAGCCACTGTTAATGCTGTTATTCATTCCTTCTCACTGGTGATTCGTTGCAATATTATGAAGGTTTAACTACCGGCAACTCACCTGTGTTCTGCAATGTAACGCTACGAGATTATGACCAATACTACTGGAGTTTGTGCTCTTTGTGTGTTATTAGTTAAAAAGCTAGCCTAAAAGCGAACAAAGCAAAGGCCAGAAAATCCCCGGCCTCGAGTTTAGCTTCGCCCGACTCTCGGCGACGTGTAGCTAGCTACTTTATGCACGAGCTAACGGTAACTGCCAACAAATGTACCAGCGTTTACGGTTAAAAACAGTTACATAACGTAAATTGCAAATTTAAATTACACGACTAAATGTATATAATAATATGTTGGTATTTAGCTGTACAGTGAAGCACCACTTGGATGTAAACACTGACCGTCAACCCTGCAGCAGTGGTTGTTGTTGTCGCCTCTCCGCCGCTAACCTCCGGGGCGGCCAGGCCCATGACGCTCACTGCCCGCACCGTCCCCCGAAGCCAATCCTGGGACCTGGCAGTCTGCTCCGGTTCGGATCCATTCGCAGACTTGCCGTCGTCGAGCAACAAAAGCAAACGCTTCCCTATCAATTCAAGAGAATCTCCCATGGTTTTTCCTCGCAAGCTAGCCGTCTTTAGTGAGCCACCATCAACAGTGTAACTTCTCCGCTTGGGATGGGAACTCAACAACGCTAGAAGACGGGCAGACAATGGCTGCACCGACTCGGTATTTAACGCTGGTGCACAGGTGAGCTCGTTTCCACCGTCGCACCCGGGAGCACGCAGCGGCGGACCAAGTCACGCCAGGAACTCACGCAGTGGAGATGTTATTGTCCTCGGTGCTAACGCGACTATCCTGCTCTGTCCGCCATTGAGCCCTGCAACAATCAAACGCACTCCTCGTAGAAAGGCAGCACTGCGGAGACCGAGAGCAGGAGCGGAGAAACAGCGATCCCCAGCGTCCGACCTGTGCTTCCCTAGTACATAGTTAAAAGATAGGATGCTTTATTTCTCAGGATTTTCCGCAGTGTAATGGTGGAGCCCTGAAAAAAAGAGTTAAATAACTGAAATAAAGTAAACCATAATTTCTATTAAAATCTAAATGATATTGATTACTACTATTTACCAGGAAAACATAATACGACCTAAATTTATTAATTAATTTTTTTAAACATTTCTAAACTTTATTATATATATATATATAGTCTTTTTTTGGCTATGTATTATTGCAATTTCACAACATAATTAATTGATATAGCTATTTGTTTAAGCCATCATTTACTAGGTAAAGTGATCACAAGATGAGATCTTGATCTGTGCTGCAGAGTTTTCTGATGGAAACAGCCTCTTTAATCCAAATTCTGAACATTTTCAAAAATATTATCATTTTAAAGTCAAAAACGTTACTGTCAGTTTTCATATTGCAGAGAGGAAGAACAGTAGATGGATAATGAAAGAAAGGGAAGTGAAGACTTTTTTGCTTCTGTTTTGAGTAAAGGTTTGTATTTTCTTTCTTCACTATAGTGGTGGTAATGATGATGGATTATGACCACTTGGAGGTGCTACACAGCCACAAATGCTTCACTGAAGCACAGTGCCAGGGTTAAAATATCTCTGTGGAAATGAGTGAGACTGGCTGAGTAATAATTCCTAAAACAAAATATGATTTTTACATTAATTTATTAACTCTGAAAATATTATATGATGAATCACCAAGTTACCAGACTTTAGGACATAGAGTGAAATGTTCTTCATATAATTTTCATCTCTAAATATGTAAAACCCTTTATTTTGGTTGGTGTACAGCTGTGATATTAATGGACATATATTTTGGCATTTAGGCTGGCTGTGAGTATTCTTTGGACATAAATAAATAAGTTTCAATACTGGTCAAATTATGTTCTGGCAAACACAAATAAGTTGACTTCATTGTGTATTACTGGAAATGTGCAAATCAAGAATGCTCTTTGGTCTCTGTGAAGTTTTATATTTAGATGTTGCTTTTACATAGTAACACTTCCCAAATGAAAAGCCAAAAGTAACACAGACTTTTTCCATTTGAAAAAACACACCTCCATATTTATTCATAGTGAGTTATACAAGATACGATACCTCATATAGTATATACAAAATCTCAACATTAAAATGTAAAAAGAGATAATAATACATTTACATGTCTTTCTATAAAACCTGCATCTTGTTATAAAACAGGCGAGCTACTTTGCTCTGGCTCTTAGGTGCTTCTTGTGAAAGTCGATATTTATAAGTTTGGGGTGTGAGGTTATTTTGAAAGAGATGCTAAGCATTGATATGTTACCTATGTAAACTAAAGCCTCTGCACCTGTAAAGATATGCAGTATATGCGAGGACCCTTGTGTGCACATGTGTGCGTATGTGTACATTTATGATTCTGTTAGGCCACTTCATCACTACTATATTACATATGTTGCTGATAAACCACCAACCATAATAAATCTTACTTGGGTCTTTGAGTTTTCTATTCTGCATCCAAAACACTTATTGTCTTTATTCCTGTCAAAAACTGTGCTAGAGTTGTATTTCATTTTCCCTTAAATACCATTAAAACACACACAAGGAAGTGTATATAACTCTAATACTAATGAGAAGTGAGTCTAACATTTCTACTTTTTTGGCTGTGACAAAGACAAAACAATCCTTTGTAATATCAAGGCGGTCCTGAAGATACAGCAACATTTCTCTGTCCAGCAGTAATAACATGAGAGTCCCAGTGTTGGATTCTGGCAAAATCTTTGCTTGTGCTCTTTGTGGGTTACTGGAGTTTCATACAGCTGTGTGGTGTGCATTCAGCCTGCTCCTCCAGCTCAGGGCAGGGGGTCCCAGCATTGGCCGGCCGCAAAAGGATGTATCGTGTGCGGTGGCGAACACCACCTCTGGAGCACGGGCCGAGACACAAACCCCATGATGACCAGAGAGACACTTCACAGTCCAGTGGTGTCACTGTGTTGACAGGAAAGACATGTTTCTGAGTCAAGAGTGATGGGAAAGTAGTACTGAATTACACTACGTTTATTTCTATAGTATTAGTTGTTTATTTAAAATTTGTTGTAGGTTTTGTCAAATTAAACCATAGTTAATTATTTAGGTCCAAAATACAAATATTAATAATAAAATGGTAATAGTACAGAGCTGACATTAAAAATATAGTATACAGTATATACAGTTTGATGTGTAGAGTATAAACAGCAATGGTGCATGTACAGCCCCTTATTGTTCACTGGTGCTGCTCATCACCACCTCAGATACACAGCCTTCTAATGGAACAAACTTTGCCAACACACCCAGTGAGTCTAGTCCACAGTATCGGTGTGAACCTGCATTGATGGTATCCTCCACCCCAGTGCCTGATATACAATCTGAAGGGGGTTGAGGAAGTCCAACACCCGGGACCTCAGGTGCTGCTGGACCAGTCTCTCAAATGTCATCATGACATGTGATATTAGTGCTACAAAGTCATTAAGAGTACTGGAAAAGCCTCTTTTTGGTATTGGGATAGTACAGGACGTTTTCCATAAGTTAGGTACTTATTAATTATATAATTAATGATATTGACCTCAGTATTACTACCACTACTACTTAACACTAGTTAATACTGGCCTTTAAGAGATCTTTCGATCTTTCAATTTAGGAATTATATCCACAATCCTGCCGTGCAAAAAAGTATTTTATCTGAGAGTAATGTGAAAAAATATATGCTTCAACCTTCCATAATTAGTCATATTAAGTGGAAATGATGCAAAATTGCTGCCTTTTCAGGTAATTATGATCTATTGATCAAAGTGAGCAGTATGACTTTGTTATTGTAAGGAACATACAAGCCTTAAAGGTGGAAAAATGTAAGTACGTATATCTACATTCTGTTTCATATTCCTTTATTCTTCTTTTAAAGGGTCTGTGCTTTCTGTATCTGTTGTTTCCACTGCATTATTCAAAACCTGCATTTACAGGGTGCATCATCTACCCACAGTGGTTACACATGTAACACAAATTAAACATTTATTAGTTCAATTCACTTATTGTGATGGATACTATTAAAATAACTGTATGTCCTCTCTGTAAAGTGTATGAAAATAATCCTGATGATGACAACATATGCACAAAAATCCTTAATACATAGATAAACTATATTTTACTTCATTTCAATCATCAACCTGTTTACCATCCAAGGTAAAATGTTTGGACACCACTGATGTAGAGCATCCTGCGGTCTTACCTGAGAAATGCTGTGGACTGATAGAGTTTGGCAGAATATGATTAGACATTGGGCTGTGACGGTCAGGTGATCTGTTCTGTCGAGTGATCCTTATGCTGGCAATAGGCGGAAGTTCCTTTAAGCGAGGATAGTAGAAGGAATTGGCTGGGTGGTTTGGCATCTGAGACGTGATCTGAACAAGTCAGCACAAAACAGTAAGAAATATTTATTTTAGAAGACCAGTAGATACAATTCAATACAAGTTCAAATACACAATAACTCTCTTTGAAAAACACACAGGGAAATAATAAATAGTCTGTAATGTAAGAGAGGCCTTTATACTAAAATCACTGCAGATCAGGCATGAGAGCAGCCAAGCAATGATTTAAGTGTAGACAGTCAAGAATGATGTCCTATTCCCATGCTGCAAACCACCAGACAAGATGCATCCACCTTGTTTTGTCTAACAGTGAAATAAATGCACACATGAATACATTAATGAATGAATTGATAAATTAATGCCTGTGTAGTACTTGTAAATACTTCAAGAACTCACCTTTGTGATGTTTTCAGGGGGGCTGGTAGGAAAGTTGGGAGAGGAGAAAGTGAATCCACTGTCTGTCCCTGCATCATAAGGATGGAGGTCAATTCTAACTTCCTGTTTCCACTGGCTGCCTTCACAAAGGTTTAGACTGTCCACACCGACAAACCAATCGGGGCTGGGGATCATTTTTACCATGAGGGACAACTGGAAATCAGAGACGGGGAGTGCAGTTAATTCCAACTTCATTCTCCAAAAGGGAAATTTAGTTTACAACCAAGACACAGGGAAAGAAACATAGAAGCACATAAACTATGTATTTACCCTTATAGACCAAAGTTACTGTGTGTTGGTCAGTCCACCACTTTGGGTCAGACTGAATTATTAACTATTATAGCAGCTATTGGCTGGATTTCCCTTCACTCCCTCTCTTTTTATAGCACTATCATCACCGTTATTTATTACAACATAACTATGTCAGTAGTTGTACTTTTTGTTTAGTGCAGATTATCTTGCGTTAAGACACTATGACAGTAAATTAAGGTAGTGAACATGGTTTAGCATTGTTACTGTAAGAATGTTAGCATTCTGATGTTAGCATTTGCAGGATTAAACTGTGTCTACTGTGTGATGCATGTTTCCTGAGAGATGGTGACTTCATACAGGAAGTGGCCCAGGGGCTAGGACACATTGAGAATGCCTCCGCACTCACAGCCTGATATTTGAGGACCTGTGCTAAGCTGCACAGGCTTAGGGAAGGATGGGTGGGCTTGGACAGTTTCAGATGGAAAGGGTGGCCTGGAGTCTGATAGAGTACTGCATGGGCAAGTGCTGGAACAGACATCAAAACAACTGAGTAGGCAGAGCAGACCTTTAGGGAAAAGGTGCAGGTAGTGTGAGCGTTTGTTTCCTGTCTGTGACATTGCTTCTATCATTCTTCCCTCCTTTGCTAACACCCCTCCCTCCTCTTGTCCTTTTCAGTCGCCTTTTAAACAACATTTTTTTCCGAGAAGTCATCCTGCGATTTCCATCGGGCCATGTGTACTGAGGGGTATCCCTCATCACTGTCTTGATCAGTCCATTGTGGTTTGCAGTAGAAGGACACAGGCAGACGGTTACTCAAAGCTCCCATGATCCTTCTCACTTTTATTCCATCACAGTAAATCTTCCACAGACCTCTGGAGAGAATGATTTGTCCAAGGAAACACGCAAACCATTCTAGCAGCACAAACACCTTAAAGTTGTTGTCCCAGTTTTCTGAGCAGTTGGATCGCGGATGGCATTTATTTGGTGTTACCTGTCTGGTTTGAATTACACATTTAAGAGCAAAAACAGGAGGCTTGTGAATATAGCGATAGAACTCATATGTGTTTGGGATTTTTGGACCATTACGTATGAATGTTTTGGTTAGTGGGCAAGAGAAAGACGATGTGATTTATATACGTGCGAGAGAAAGAGAAACAGACAGACTGAAAAAGGGTTTAAACTGTGAACAGATTCACATCGCTCAGTCTGTCATTATCACGTTAAACACAAACACAACAATGATACGCTGCTTTTTTACTACTCTGTCCAGTGATCTAAAAACAGACATCATGTTTCTAGACAACAAGTTGACAACAAATACTTTCTGTGACAAGTTTTAATGAAAGATGTCCTCTGACAGGAATGTATATGATTTATAGTGGCTCTTGTGTTTAAGCAGAATAAACAATAAACAAATGTAGGTCACCAGACTTTAAGACAGGCACACACCTACTTCTAAGAACTCCACCCTTCCACTTCACGTCTGTCCCACTCAATAATCAGATGCAAACTCTATGCTTTACACATAAAGGACATACTTTTCAATACTCCGTAGATAGTATGACTCCTTTCTTCTTTCCACAATACTGTACTTCATTCTTATCTAAAATCCTGTGCCTTTGTTTAAGCCCTGGCCCCATATTTAGCCCCAGCCTCAAAAAGAATTCAACCACAATCTTTGCTCCCAAAGCCACTCACTATTCAGCAGCTGTGGTAGCCTATAGCCCAGCAATGAGTAAAGTTATAGCACAAGTAGACATAGTTGCAGCCCTATAAGAGTCTGCATTTATCCAACCAAATGTGTATCTTCCACAGTTATTTATTTTATTGTGACATTTGCCTTTGTGCTTACCTGGACAGTGTTCTTTGCACAACTGCAGTAAAATGATAATAACACAAAGAGAGACATTTTTTTACTAAAAATATCTTGGAAAATATCCACTCGATTTGGCTAGGCCAGACTGCTGACGCCTTGTATTAGCTTCAGAATGCAGTTTTGCACAAAACAAGACTTTGGATACTGTTTGCCATGTCTGCTGTCACGCAAGGAAGGATTACTGACAAGGCTGGTGAGGAAGATTAATTCCAACAATGAGTAACTCCGTACTTATGAGAATGTGAGTCTATCGTACCATGACAGATTTAATAAGATCGACCAATCTAATTTTTCACGAACTTACATTGACCCTTAGGAGACATTTTGAGAAACATTTTAATTTGTATACTAAAACAATTTACTTACTTGCTGACAGATGAGAAAATGTATACCATTCTTATAACTATGTTAAATATGGAGCTACCACTTAGATGTACATTATATCTTAAAATATATAGATAGAAATTATGTTACCATTAGACTAAGGTAGCGGTTTCCCTGTTTCCTTACTTTATACTAAACTAAATTAAACACCTCTGTAGCAGTAGTTCCTTATTTACCATACATACATAAAAGTGGCTTCAGATTTCACTGCAAAAAATGACTACAACTATTTTTTTAATTGTCAAACTATTCATTAACAATACTTCATCCTGAGCTCAAACAAGTCATTGGGACAGCAGACAGAATGCAGACCACTCAGGATGGATGTGGGCGTTTGTGGCTGCAGTTCTCCAGAACTCAGGCTAAACATAGTGTGACTGGATAGTGGAAAGAAGTGGAGAAGTGTCCGGTCATAGCAGACATACAACGTTATGGGGAGACCCAGGTCACCAAATGACTTAATAGGTGCAGATGATTTGTGTGACTTACTGTGTCTGAGCATGTGTGTGCGTTTGTGAATGAGTTTTGCTTCTGTTAAAGTTTTATTTGTGCCTACCAGTGAATTCCGGGGCTGCATGAGCAAGTCTGTGGAGCTGTGCCCAATGCCATTAGGGATACCTGCCGTTCGGTACATGGCGCCAACTGTGCGTCTCTTCCTGGCCTCCTTTGCCGCCTTCATCAGCTCTACCGTGACCCCGAGTTCAGCAAAGTTTTGCACTCCTGGACTGGCTGGAGCGGCCTCGTCCCACAGCAGAAAATGGCGATTATGGCTGACCGCTACAGTCAGAAAAGAAATACAAGAGGAGTAAAGAGGAGTAAGATACTTATTCACTGGAATGCATATCAATGTCAGTGAAGTACCACAGAGCCTCAGCCAGACGGTGAGATCATTCCCACCATGGAGTCTTATATATTTCTATGGCTGCCTTCTACTTCCTGTACTTAAATGGATAATTCTGAAGAAATTGCCCACATGCTTACAGTATCTTGGGCATTATTGCAGAGTAATGTTATATCTTGTCTCCATCTATGACCGATAAAACCACAACACAGGCCGAAGCTGCCAAGAGAAAGGTCAGGATTTCAGAGTTGGCAGCCAGATGGTAGACAAAAAATTAAAATGGTTTTGAAAACCCAATTTGATACGTTTTTTTACCCTCTAGGCTAACACAACCATTTGCTTCACATTCTCATATTTAGTTCTGGTTATCTATGAAATCTGTTACGAATCAAGAGACTGAATTAGGTTCAACTGTTTGTACCACAGGTTCTGGAGCTCTGTACTGAAACCCACTGAGCCACTGGCCTGGGCTAGTGGTTATAAGGGCAGAGTAAGGTTAGCCAGAAACACGCTGACAAATGCTCTGATGGTTCTGCCTTACCTCACTTTTCAGAGCTGCGTACACAACCATGCATTTACTCTTAAACACTTATGACATATGTATTAACACACACACCACATTAAGCCACACACATAACCTGTGCAGCACACTTCACACACTATCTTGTTTCTCCCAAAACTGCCATCACTTATGCACTTAATTGCATTTCCATTTCCCACATGCGTCAAGTCCTTAGAACTTGATAACATATCATTGTTTAAGCCCCACTAAGAGGTAAAACCCCACTTCCCATTCTTCCTAAATTGTTCCTAATTTATTTATTTAGTTATTTTGGCCATGATAAACTCCATTTCTTCTTTCTTTGGCCAGTGTCCTTGTTCCCTTGTACCCTGCAGGTCTCCACAATAAAGAAACACAAATGCATTGCAGGGCCCCGAAAGCCTCTGCAGGTTTTGGTTTTCCTTGAAGTCCATTTCCATTTTGTCCCCTACCAGCAGACTCTCCCTTGTGTTTTTCTTTTCTTGTGACATAGCCCATTCCTTGTCTCCCATTCACCAGAGCCAATTGCACAAAGACATTAAAAGTCATTATGGGTGTGTCAAAATCTCCAGTGCCTGTCTCTATATGGAGTAAGTAGGGCATCATCCTCTGGCAGGGCAGCACTGGGGGAGCTGGAAGCCAGACAGAGCCAAGGTCACCACAGACAGTGATGCACAAATGCAGTTTAACACACATACATACACACACACACACACACACACACACATATATATATATATATATATATATATATATATACATCTGCCATCCATCATCACTCTGTGGGTTGGTGGAAAAAAGCAAAAGAGAGGGTCCTGAATTGTTTCTTCTTATCCTCCTACTGGCTCTAAGGTAAATAGTGTGACCCCCTGCGCTCCAACTATCATCACCCACCTTCACCAACCCCAAAACCTCAACTCCAATTTTTACCGCCAACACTGTGGTAAACCAGCGGAAATGTGGTAAGTAGAGTAGGACTGAGATGAAGAAATAAAGAAATATTAAAGCTACTACTAGACAGAAGTTAGAGAACCAGAAAAATGGCCATCTGGTATCATTTAAACTGTTATTCTTACTGCTCTTTGCTGCTTTGCTCGTTAATAACTCTCACCCCTGAGTCTACCAGCCTAACATGTCCCTTTATGTCACTGTGGTCACTATGTCTGTCCTTTTACACATTTATGAACACTGACTGCTGGAGATCAAATAATGACAGTGTTAACTAGCTCAAAATAACTTTGTGCTGAAGTAATAGTTCATGGATTATCAGCCATTAGAGGCATACATTTTCCACAAGAAATATCTGATTTTCTAACAAGCACTTTCTTTGGCCCTGGCAGTCTGACTCACCTATGAGTTTGGACCACTGTGCAGGGGGCCGGAAAAGAGGATACTGCTTGGGGAAGGCCTGTGGGCTCCAGTGACCTGTAAAGACCAGGATGTATGAAGCAGGACCCTTGGCTGTGCATTCTGTCCCATTGAGTGGTCGCAGAGCTCCAGCAAAACCGAGGCAAAGTTTCGGTAGCAAAACGAGCAACGGCTGTAGCCAACCACAGGCCAGGTGCTTTGGTGACATCATCTGAAAGATGGAAAAATGAAAAATGTATATGTGAGTTTGTTAGAGATACCAGGTATCAAATTTGCACATGATTGAGTTTTCTGATGACTGTGAAAAAAATGTTGCTACCACCTGTAAGTTTTAATGAAGAGCATAAAATAAAAAACTGAAGGAGAAGCTGAAGAAGTCTCTCAGAAGTACTTTGGCATACAGTTGGTTAAGCAAATGAATGGCTCTAAACATTAGTATTCAGGAAACCCAACCCAGATAAGCCTGGGATGTCAGAATAAGTAGGGAAATTCATCCTCCCTGCCCTCACATCACAACACATCCATTTTTATCTAACAACAAAACTTACTGAACCCATTGACCCTCAAGGCTTTAATTTAAAAAATCCTCCTATTCCCTTGGGCTGGGTCGAGCACGTTGGTCCAAAGCCAGTCTGTGGCTACACAGCAAAATCATTCATTTCTGTTGTGATAATGTCCGCCACAGAAGCCGCCCTAAAATAAAACAACATGGATGACATCTCTGAGGATATCCTGTCTGCTCTGCTGCTCTACTGACTTCACTGACTGACCATCCACTGACCACCGGCTGCTGAGTCAGACTCAGACTCACGCTGTTTCAGGAGAGGCAGAGAGGAGAGGAGGACACACGCATGATAAATGCTTAAAATATATATCATTGTGTCAGGTTAAAGGAAAAAAAAGAAAGGAACCTTGTTTTTTTGTTGAGCTCTCTGACAATGTTGTCACCAGGACCTTTTTACAGTGGTCCAGGAGACTAATGTGAATCAGAGCCACGCTTTTTCCTCCTTCAGAACACATCCTTCCAGCTCATCCTCCTCTCCACCTTCTCCACCCATATTCTCACTTCATCTCTACTCGTTGATCCATCTGTTTCTAGGTCTGGTATAATGAAAATGACAGAACAGCCCCCAGACAAACTGTAACATGTGAGTGTATTTGCACATGCAGGAGGCACATCGTGAACTTAACAAGAATTTAAATCCAGAATTGAGTTTTGAAGGTGGTGCACAAAGGTGGAGTTTCAAAACATTCCTGAAAACCATTTTTAATACTGTAGTTTTATAACGAATAAATAAATGTATGATCTACTATATGTGGCTGATATGTATTTCTCCAACATGCAGTACTGAGGAAATTTCACCAAATGTACACGCTCTGCAAAAAAGTGATTTTTTTTTTTTGACAGAATTCGAGATGTTTCTGTGTGTGCCTGCAGACTTATGTGGACTTTCTATGGATTACTATACTATAACTAAAACTCCAAGCAGCTGCAGTATGCAGACAGTTAAATTTGGGCTGAACAGCACACAAACACACACACCAACGACGAACATCACACTCATGTCATGCTGCACATTGTCCCTGAAGTCTATTTCCGGAGGTCAGATTGTATTACTCTGCCAATATAGCTGCAAAACTCCACCTCTGACACTTTTCTAACTGCAGACTTGTGGGTCACTGAGTGTTTTATCAATTCCCTGTCTTCATTAAATGTATATTAAACACTGCACAGTTTAACAGCCAGCCGTAAAAATACCTTGTGTATGGAGAAACACAGAACCGAGCTTTGATCTTCCTGCTCAGTCATGTGATTTTCTCACTGGCTGCACCTTTGCTTCTCTGCAGGAGGCAGACACAGTTCCAGCCTGGGATGCTTAACTGCACAGCTACATCCAAAAAGTAACTTCCTTTTGGAAAAGTGACATTATAATATTATTTTCAGACTGATAACATGTACTGTGGGTTTGGGTTAATGAAAGTTCACCAGCTGGAGACTTTTCATATCACTATGTGATCTTAACTGCTACCGTCTTGGCAGTCTTTTCTTAACTATCTTCACCATCTTGAGTTTGAAAAAGCAGGTCAGACTGCTGTTGCGAAGATTTACCTGTTTTTATGTCTCTTTTATCTGTTCCAGACAAGTCATCACTTTTAACTGGACATTCTGTGACTTACTAGAACAGTTTCTTTGCTTCAAGTTTCAGATTAAATGTTTTATGGCTATTAGTGACTGTGATGTAGTCTCTGTTGCTATAACAACCACTAATCAGATGGCGCAAGAGACCTCAATTCAGTACATTCTTAGACCGTCTTCCTGTGCGAGTCACAGTGACACTATAACACACTAAAGACACATTTCTTGAATTCCCACACTGACACACTGAACTTTAACACACAGACCTGCTACTGTCTGATGTCAGCTGCTGCCCGTGAAAACAAATACAGTAATACTAATGAGCTACATGAGATTTATTTAAGCTGACCGCAGAGGCACACACTCATTTTCGGTTGACATAAAGTTTACACTCCCACCACAGACCTGCTCTGTTCAGTCAACACAGACAGACACATGTGTCTGACAAGTGTCAGACACAAGACACAGTAAAACAAGGGGATGTGGCGTGGAACCAAATGTAGCGGCTATCGCCCCATGGGCACCTTCACCGTGTAATTACAGCTGCCTCATGCAGAGATAATACACACATTGACCTCAGCTCATATACACAGGCATGTAGGTGCACGCAACAGCGGGAGGTAGGTTCATGTTTAACAAGGAGATTGCAGAGAGGTTATCTTGTGATGATGTGAACTGGAATGAGGTCGAGTCTTTCTTTGTGCTGAGAGAAGAGTTAAAGAGCTAAATTAGCTTTTTGACATACTCATCTGTAATGCTCAGCTATCTGTTTATTATTTAATAGGTAAGCACAGAAGCACAAACACACTAAGTCATGGATGTATCACAACAGGAGGTCAGAACGTTGACTGTGTCTCATGCAGGCGGGTGGGGAAATCATGACCAGTGCGAGCAGCAGTTCAGAGAGAAATGTCATGATTATAGTTTGTTTAAACAACTTAACTAAAGCCACATTTTCAACATAAGAACACAACACTCACACAACACTGACTTTGCAGTACATTATATTATATTTCTAAAACATAATGCATTGTTTAAGATTAAACCACTGAAACGTGCATAAGATGTTAAAATTACCCTGAACTGCTGAGACGTTTAAATGCTGCACACAAGTTCATGCATGAGTCATAAAAATAACAAAAAGTAACAAAAAAATATGGAAAGCTGTCCCTCATAGTTAATAACAATCACATCGCAATCACATAGAACACATAACTCTTACAGTCTTACAGCAAACTTACATTTACTTAAGGCTTAAATTAGTTAATGATTCTGCTGCCGCATTGGTTGGCTCAAAAGCACTACATCCCATCCTAAGACTAAGACAAAGCTCACTATATTAAATCTCATGTGCAGAAGAAGGTGTTCACACTGTCAGATTCTGCAGAGAATGAATGGAGCCTCAGTGTGTGTCCTACCTGTGCTGGATCTGTCAGTGACGGAGAGAAGCTGCAGCAGAATCACAGAGAGGATACAGCTCCACTGTTTCTCTCTTCTCCTTTCTCTGGTGCAACCTTATCAGCCTCTATCCCCCTTTTCCCTGCCTTTATCTTTCTTTCCAAGTTTTTCTCCTCCTCCCTTCTCTCTCTCTCATTGTCATGTTACCCTCCTCTCTCTTTCTCTTGCTCTCTCTCTCTCTCGCTTTCTCCTCCCCCAACACTTCTTTTCTCCCCCAGCCTCTCCTTGTATGGAAAGGCAGTTAACAGCCTCACTCCTCTTCTCTTCTCTCCCTCTATCGTTCTCTCTTTCTAAACTCAGCACCCTCATCGCTTGCAAGGTAACCAACACCAAATTGGCCTCTCTTAACATACGCCATCAGCGTTGTGTGTTTTCTTACCTCTGTTCTTCAGTCCACATGGTCAGACGTGAGTGGTGTACAGTCGCTGGGTAATGGCAGTAAATTAGAATGAGAAGTGAGGAATGAGGTTTTACGCACACGCATGCAACCTGGAGAACAGACAAGTGGAGTTGGGACAGAAGCACATTTCATTTTTTATTCCTGTAATTAATTTACTGATTGGACATCACAGAGGATCAAAGGGTTTTAACATGTTGCTGTATTTTTCCTCCCTTTGAAATACTTATTCTGTCCTGTGGCATATCCAGCTGTGATCTCAGCTGAGGAAACCCTTTTCCTCAGGTCAGGGCGTACGAATATGTTTGCATGTGTGTGTGTGTGTGTGTGTGTCAGAGACGTGTGGTCACCAGGTCCCACAGCTGGTACACACATGGACAACTAGGGAGGTTTTCTGAAACAGGTCACCACTCACTTATCAACGTGTCAGGGCTCCGATTAAATGAGGCTGTGTGTTCTTGTGTGTAAGAAGAGTGTTTGTTAAACCTCCAGGAACTTTCGTTACTTTCCTGATTATTATTCATGACTATGACAAAACAAAGCAGCCAGCCTATATTTCATCAGACGATCTCCTTCACACACACACACACACACACACACACACACACACACACACACACACATGCACACACTGTGGTCACGGTGTGGATTACACACCGCTTGGATCTGGACTATCAACTTGACCTGGCTAACATCAGCTAGACCTAAAAGACAACACTGCAACTGGAGAGCTGGAGGCCTTTTAACTGGCTTGGCCACGTCACAGTGTGCCTCACATGTGAACCTCCCAGGAATGAGTGAAGATGAAGAGGAGCAGACAAGAGAAGCACAGTTAGATCTGGATCAAGTCATAATTTGGAATTTGTGTCCAGCATTCACAAACAATCACATACACAAACACATTTACTCACACACTCTCCCTGTGTTTGATCTATGTCCCTGCATTCCTCCCACATCTGTCTGTCTGTCTGTCTCTGTAGGAAAAACCCCCAAACCCCAGATTCCCCTACTGATGCTCGCAGATTAATGACAGTGAACTCAGCATCCATATGTACTCACATTAACGTGAGACGTCATTGACACGCTGTCAAATACACGAGTGCATATGTGTGAATCCACAAGAGAGACACAAAAATGCTCAAAATGTGAACTCATGCGGACACTTTCGCCAATGGACTTTTAAACTCATCTGCAGACTGATACGGGAATTGATGATTAGTTTTATTACTAGTGCGCAAACAGCATAGTTTAGAGTTAAACCTTACTCACACACACCCAAAGGGCAGCAACAGGGCACAAGATACAGCAGCAGAATGGCTGCAGGTTGCCTGACTGACGCAAATCTTCAAGATAGCAGAAAGTTTTCTTCCTGTCAATCACGTGCTCACGTCAGCGTTACACAAGCCAAGTGAGTGAAGCAATGAGAGGAAAACCATGAGCTAATCACAGAGTGCTGGGCTGGGGCCATACTGGCTCCGGTGTCTCCGTTTCACCCCGACAACCCCTCAACACCCCAAGAACAGACAGACAAGAGTAAAGAGCAGCATTAGGAACAGATGGATAATATTGACTCTGTATTATGTTTCAATATTACTGAAGTAAAATGTGGCTTTCAAAGGATAAGGCTGGCAGTCTATGTTTTTCTTATTCTTAAATTTTAAATTAAATTATAAAATATTACTCGGTGTAAATAAGTTGGACTATTTTTAGCTAGGGACTAATACACGTTTAGTAACGTAAATATTCATGGCGCCAAGACAGTATATGATATGCAGGACTGATTCAAAATAAACTACAGCACTTAAGATAGTCATAATAACATCTTCCAGTAAATTATTGGAAGTCTATGGCAATGAGAAATAAGCTTTATCAAGCTTTAACTTCACATGCAATATCAACTACTTGGTCAATGTATTTTATGTATTACTTTGTTGATAGTAAAAAAAAAAAAATATCATAGATTTTAAATAATCATCTCTTTAATAAAGTCCTGCATGCAGATCAAATAGGAATCACTGCAGTATCTTTTCAAAAAGGAAAACAAAGCTGGTGCAGGCTGAAGGTGATGCAACAATTTAGTAATTTGGTGGCAGAAGTAATATTTAGTCATTCCAAAGACAAGTGTTTATCCACTCAGCTTTGGAGTTGGTAGTACAATCACTCCAAGTGGGATAGTTCATCTGTCTGGAGACTACGTCATCCTACAGACACATGTGCCACAAGCTTAAATACACAGCCTGCTAACAAATGATCTGTCAAACTGTTCTCAAAACAGTTTTATTTTGTTGATGTTCTCATCCCTGTGCTATAGAGATTTTACATCACCTTTGATTCACTCACTAAAACAACAAAAGTTACCTGTGAAGGATGACCCATTCCACATAGCAGTTTATGGAAGGTACAGTCGAAGCAGCAGTACAAGAACCAGTATGCTAATTTTACTGGTTTGACCAGTGTGTTTCTTGATGAAATCTGTGATGTTTTCAAGCCCGACTCCCACTCATCCTCCTTTGGAACTAAACAAACAAATAAAAAATGGCTGACCAGAATGGGGCCCGGCAGGGGTAGTGTATAGCGCTGGGAGAGTTGTTTGATGCTCCACTGCACTTTGTTGCACATTCCTGAGTGAGACTTAGGAAGCAAAGAGCCAGAGTGAGTGAATCAGGTCTGTTGAAATACTGCTACTCTACACACGTATACATGTGGTGTTATGTAATATGTCTGTCCATTACTGCACTGAGCAGCACAATACGTAATGATACGTATTCTGGGCTACAGTTGCACATATCCATAAATTAAGTTGAATGGTAATATAATCATATCAGCCACATTTTCTTTCCACCAAATAAGTTATACTGTTCTTAATAAAGATGTAACCAAAGTGATGTGTTGATGGGAACTAATTTTACACATCAACGAGAACTACTGGATATGTGGAACAGAAGTTTTATGAATATTTAATATTTATGAATAATATTATGTCTTTTTTGAGTCTACTGCAACAAGTCTGATAAATTGCCTCAAGTGATAACAGCTGAGATGTATGTTTGCTGAACTTATGAAAAAAGCTGGGGGTGTGAAGTGAGAAGGAAGCAAGCTTACCAGACCTCTGCAGCTCACTCTTCATCTCTTAAGGGAACATTAGCATTATCATGTTATGCCACTATGCTAGTGACAACCCAAATTACATAATTTTGTGGGGTTTCCATCTGTCCCATGCAATATCACAATATCTTATGAGCAACTTGAGGGGATGTCTTCATGTCTTTTGACTCTAGGATAAACTAATTATTAGATTATTGTGGTCAAAGGTCAAAGTCACTTTGCCCCACTGTCTTCAGTGCAATATCTCAAGAATGGCTGGAGAAAAAAACATCCAACTAGACTCATGGATGAACTGATTAGAAAGAGTCTTAACAGACATGTAGACTGCAACGTGAACGGTTAGGGGATGCCTATAGCCACAGGGCAAAAATGATAGATATGGTTTTAGTTTTGGGAATACATGTACAGTATATGAATGGTATTAAACCTCTGCCGTATATTTATGGTATCTTTTTGATTCTAGCAGTAAAGCTCTTACATATGGCGCCCTCTAGAGGAGTTCTGGCGGTCCAGCTCAACCAGTCTCTACAACCTCTGTAGTATGTGCAACCAGATGACATCATCTAAAGTGAAGAGGTCTTCCTGACGTCACCGCTTTCAACTGGAAGCAGATAGTTGAACATAGGGGAGGTTTATCATCATTAATGCACTCCCAAAACTAGAACCACTTGACTATTAACACACTGAAATATCTGATTAAAGTGCTAGCACCCACATTGCATTGTGGGTAATGTAGGACCCAGATTGTGAGTCCAACAATATCACATGAGTGTGCTGCAGTACTCTTAAGTTTGTCCAATATATTTGCAAAGCAAAACACAATACTGCCTGTTACATGGCTGAAAATAATCATCAGATGGATGCTGAAAATCAAGCAATATGGAGTCCAACAGTTCATCCGATGGACACTGGCTGTGAGCGTAACTTAGCTTTCAGTTTGTTCACTCCATTTTAAGTCCAGGTTCCTGGTTATGTGCATGTGGTAGCAATTTTGGGGCCGATAATCCCCCACCCTCCTCTGCCCTGTGGGTCTACAACCCCCTTTCCCACGCACCCTACCTAGTCTGCCCACTTGTAAAGCTGTGCCTGTTCTGGCACGGCATAACCACTCAGCGCGATATAAAAGAGCAGACAATCTGGCAGAAAACTATTTTGTTTATGGGAAAAATAAATACAGTCATAAGTCTTCAAACTGCTGAGTGTAACCAGTTGGACAACAGACAGGGAACTGACTGACCACAAACAATCAAACAGAAATGTTTTCAGTGACCAAAGGCTGAACAAGATTCAACAACAAAAGCATTCATGAAACCAGGACAGAACTAATGCTCAAATAACTGAAAGTTAAAAATGATAGAGTAAATGTTTAATTTTTAAGATTTTATTAAAATATGGTGTGGAGTTTACCATTGGAAGTTACCATCACAAACATGATTGTTTCTAATAAAAAAGTAAACAAAAACAAAAATAAAGCTTAAGAGCCTAGTTACAGGAGTTTTTTTTTTCCTTTGTTTTTTTGTTTGTTTTTGCAGTCTGGTGAAAGAAAAAAAAAATCAATTCACAATGAGAGTGAGTGGAAAAAAACATGTTCACATGTTGTAAAAATACATTTCCCAATTTTAACATTACACACAGTCACTTTCAAACATTCATTCATTCATTCCTTGTTAGATGGTTAGATGTCAGTGCCAAAAGAAAGCAAAACAGAATTAAAAGTCAGACCTGTGCACGAAAGGGGGGAAGCGGTTTCTAAAAACAAGGCTGTTCTACATTCTGAGGGGAGAAAAACTTGGGACAAGAGACACAAGACAGAGGGCGACTGCTGGAGGATATGTGTGCATTTGAACCCTGAGAGAGCAAAAGTGACCGATTCTCACCGTCATTTTCTGCTGTTTTTTTTTTTTGTTTTTTTTGACAGACCACACTAGTGTCCGCTATGTTCTCCCCCTCCCCAGTCCCTGTGGGGCTCTGGCAGCAATGAAAAAGATGCTTTAAGAGCCTCAGAATGGGGGTGCTGGGTGGGAGGTGTGGGGGAGGGGGGCATACTCACACCCAAGAGTGAAATATCAGCTGTGGCTTTGTGAACAGATACACTGTGCTTATCCGTTAGCCTACGCACATGCACACTGATGGGCTGACATGAACTATTAAAAACTAGAAAACATAAGAAAAAGAAATAACATTATTAATGCACAGTAAGAATTCACACTGGATTTATGTTAAGTCGAATGAGCTAAAAGTTGTCGACACAAGACCAAATGTGGTTCATCACTGAAAGAGAAATGCAAGGTGCTGCAGATTTAGGCCTGTTGGGGTGTGAGGAGCTTTTTGCGGAGCAGCCACGATTGCGGCCCATTTATTTTAACTGGGTTTGTCTCTTGACTTCACCTGCTGTGGTCAACTGTATTAAGGCAGTGAGTGGTTCCATGGCGACGTTCTATAACAGCTACTTTTACAGGGAGAGAATAAGTAAGGCCCAGAGGATATTGGCTGGAAAAGACAGTTGGGATAAGACAAATGAAAAATAGAAATTATCGGCAGAGGGGGATCTCTTGATTTCTCTGAAATGTTTCAGTACAACATGTAGAACACAGACAGCATATCCATAAAAATGAAATCCTACGATAAAACTGAAAGGTTTTTGTAACAGTGCACTGCTGAACTGAAAGAAATATATATAATCATCATCAACAGCAAAATTTAAGATTACTATTATGCTCATAATCTGATCTATCGGGTTTATTTTTAAAAATATATACTCATCACATGACAGGGGAGCCTAGCATCTCAGGACATGTACCATGTCTCTCATAGACTCTGAGGGGAAAACTGTACATCACTGGAAACTTACCACAACAAAAATGGCAACTTGGGTAGAAAACTCTGAAAGGGGAAAAGACCAGGAAGCAGAGGGAAACAGCAAGTTGACAATTTTTAAAGCCAATAGTATTCCCCCTAAAAATGACCTCACATGCAATATAGATAAAGCAGCTTGACAATGACAGGTGGTAAAAAGACAAACAAAACAGCATCTTCTACTAAAACAAAACCAGCAGACCATGACGCCTTTTGCTTTTTCCTTAGTTTTCATTAGTCAGTAAGAGGTGGAGGTCAAAACACGTGAACTACAGTCTGAAAACTTCCACAATGAGGAAATAAAGGTAAAGAGATACACATAGGTTTTCACGCCTGAGTTTTTAGTGACCTATAGTGAACTTCCAAAGATTCTGTCAATTTATTTCGTGGGGCCATTTCTGTACTGTATCATTACTGCTACAATTAAACAACCCTTCTGGTAACGAATAGTAAAGTAGAATCTAGAAAATCTGTACAAAAAATAAAAGGGTATGCACGGTACATTCAATATCTGTTACTGAGGTACTAGAAAGGTGCTCCCTTGAGACCAGGGCAACAGCGTTAAAGAGTTACTCTTAGGGACTATTCCTTTGGAAAGACAACAGCTTGTTATCATAACAAGGGTGAGGAACATATAAACACACACACACAAACACACACACACACACACACACACACACAAACACACACACCGCTGTCATTAACAAAGCCAGCATGCAACTCTGTCCCCTTGCTCCTACAGGGAGTCTACTCTCTACTGTCCTCTCACGCTTAAAGGAGTTGGTGGATGCATATTGAATCATGAGCAGGTATGAAGGGTGGAAAATGACAGTAGCAGAGGAGGGAAGGGTGGGTACAAGGTGGTGGTGGTGGTGACGGTGGAGGTGTGCATCTTATCAAAACAATAAGGCGGTTAGTCGATCCCTGGTCACCCATTCTGTGTTCTGAATGTTGGCAGTGTGTGATCATGTCCTCTATCAATAAAGCTGACCTGTAAATGATGCATGCAGCACTGTTGCTGGGAGCAGTCAAACAGTGCCCTCTACTGGTGAGGCCTTGGCAGCAACAGCAATAAAACTGCTGCATATTGTATTGTACGGGGCAATATTTGTAATGGCCTCACACATATAATACTCTGACCACTAGCATGAGATAGAAACCAATACCTAGGTGCTCTCTATTTTTATGCTCTAAGCTATTATCTCACAACAAATTAATCTATAAATGGATAAAGCAAGTGAAAATACAAGGAGGTCCTAAAACTAAACAGCAGTAAAAAGGTGACAAAGGATCTTGGGCATCCCTCTGCTGAACAAGCTGACACAAAATGACAGAGAGAGTTGAGAGCAAAACAGGGGGAGGGGTAGCTAGATGCCTGGTGGGGAGGATGTACGGTTTGTGATTTACTTTAGTACACATTTTCCCCTATTTTAAGGTGGGGGGAGAGAGAAAAATGAAAGAAAAGAAAAAAGAAAAGAGCAGTAACGTGAGCCATTAATGTACAAAGGGGCTCCAAACTTTCCGACTCTCTTGTCAGAGTCAGAGAGTACTGCAAGAGGCAGCAGACTGTAAAGCCTCATGTTAGAAATGCTTTTTTTTTTTTTTACAAACAAGCAAACATTAACACCTAGAACCACAACAGATCAACTTTCCATTAAAACAACAGCCAACAAAAGGACATGAACCAATCCAATCGTTGAATCCTTGAGAACACAGTTATTGCTGACGTTGGGGGTTGAAGTGGGGAGGGTATGAAGTGTGGCGGGTGAGATGAGGACAGGGATGGAAGGATGTGTGTGTTCTGGAGGGAGTGGGTAAGACAGGCTGTAGGGGGGGGGGGGGTAGCTGACAGCTGTTGATAGGTCACTCCTGGGCTGGTTATGTGATCTGAGAAACAAGACTGTGTAGATCCACGTCAGGTCAAACTGGTGCTGCCGATGTACTGGAGGGTTGGGCTGTGTCTGATGCTGGGAGGTGGGGGTGAGTTTCCAGAGGTGACGGAATGTGCTGGCTTCAGCAGGAGGGGGGCTATTGGTCAGAGGGGATGTCTCTGTCGGCTTCAGCCTTAGTAGGCTGCCCAGGGGAGTGGGCATGAGGAGGGTGGGAAACGGGTGGGATGCCATGTGCCAGGGTTCCTGAAACCAGGCTTTCAACCCCTGGTGGTGCTCCTGAGAGAGCCCCTGCTGGAACACCGATTATACCAGTAGGAAATCTGAAACAGGCAGAAAAAAAAAAGAGAGTTGATTCTTATTCGTATTCCCACCCTGATGTCTAATGTCATCGTTTACAGCCTCTCCACTCACCTGTAACCGCCTCCATTAAGCTCTGGGTGAACAGTGGCTGCCTCCATGCTGGGCCACTGAGAGGCGGCCATCAGGTATTCCTTATTCACACAGTTCTTCAGACTGTCAGGGATACGCCCTAGATGAAGAAAATTATTACTGTTACTACTTAATTACATGATTATGACATAATTTACTGACTACATCAATTTCTGGTTGATTATTTTCTAATAAATGATAATGTTGTCACACAGAGTAAGTT
The DNA here is from genome assembly GCA_034779795.1 of Ctenopoma multispine. NCBI lineage: Eukaryota > Metazoa > Chordata > Actinopteri > Anabantiformes > Anabantidae > Ctenopoma > Ctenopoma multispine. The sequence continues at coordinate 9,483,808 of JAUYWH010000002.1, forward strand.
ACTCAAATTCTCTTTACAGATACAGAAGCATACAGCTTGTTGATGTTAGGTCAACAGAGGTTAATTAATACAAAGTGTAACTTTTAGCTGTATTTTATATGATCTATGGGGCTGCTGTAGAGCACGTCATGGATAATGCCTTTAGATAGGTATGGGAGCATTTGCTAATCTTTAAAGCCTATTTTATCCATGCACTCAGTTTTCTACTTGCTCCGGCTACAAAAATGTCCCCGTCTATAATCGGTTCATTTAAGCGAAACCACAGGCCTGATCCGTTTTGTCAAACAGTGTGCATATCTTACCAGTGATGGCACGGCGTACCTCCCTGGCTGCCTCCTCACGTGCCTCCACAGAGGCCTGCTCACTGTACCAGGATGTGTGAGGGGTACAGATCAGGTTGGGGGCATCTTTCAGAGGCCCTGTCGAAAAACTGTTACGAATGGGAAAATTTGTTACAGAGAACAGTGACAAGGCTGTTTTATCCTGTGCGTCTGTGGATGTATGTGTGTGGCCCCGGTGTATCATGGGTACCTGAAGGGTTCCGTCTCATGGACATCCAGGGCAGCACCTCGTATCCGGCCCTCTTTCAGAGCCTGAGCCAATGCTTTTTCATCCACCAGACCCCCTCTTGATGTATTCACCAGGAAGGCTCCCTGCCGCATCTGTAGAGGTAGCAAAGGTTTAAACTAAAGGAGGGAGCAGTCCAGCTGGAAAATGTATGTACCTGAGCTGCTAAATACAACCGTGCACACTGATTGTTTGGCAGAAATACCACTGGTAGAAAAAGTAAGTGAATTATTTGCAATGTACTGTTTTTTTTTTTTTTTGCATAAATAAGTTATGAAATGTCATCTGATCTTTACCGAAGTCACAAATATGGATAAACACAATATTTATAAGTACAGATGTTCGATAATGGCTTTTTCACCGATATCCGATGTACCGATAGAGTCTAACTCTTAACTTCTGATGTCGATATAAACCGATACCAATATATGCAGGGTGATGACGCGATTTAATGACGTTATCAAGTGAGCTGCAATAGATGTCTAGTTCATGGTTGGCTCGGAAATGCAGAAGCCACAGTATATTCTGCAAGGTGTGCCAAACAAAAATATCTCAAAAACTATACTTGAGATTTGTCATATTTTAACATTTTGAGAAAGAGGACAAGTAGTTCGAGAGTTTTATGTATAATATGTGCACGTTATGTAGTGTCATTAAAATAGTAAAAACTGATACCGATATTACATTTTAATGCCAATAAAATATTAATATTTATAATATAAAATATTATCAGCCTACCGATAATATCGCACATCCCCATTTATAGGCTGAACAACAACAAAATCATGATCTTTCATGTCTTTACTGAACACTTACATTAAACATAGAGTGAACGCTCTGAAAACACACCTCCATTCTCATTTCATTGACTGGACTCCAGATTTTCTAACACCTGACTCTAGTTGGCTAAACATTAAACATTGTGACTGGGTTTTATCAGCTTAGAAATATTGTGTTTGTTGTTATTTGTGACTTTGGTGAAGAGCAGATCACATTTCATGACTAATTTATAAAACCAGTACATAGCAAATAATTCACTTACTTGTTCTTGCAACTGTATATTGTATTAGTTTTCTCCTAATAGTACAACACTACTACTACTACTACTACTACTACTACCATGCTACAATGTGATTCAGTCCAAGCTGTCTAGTGTGTTAAAATTACACAAACTCTCATTCGTTGACGTAATATGTTATTTGTATAAACAGATCCCCTAAAGCAACAACCAATTATTAGACACAGAGGCGGCATATTTTTCCATTCCTAAACCTATTAAACAAAAAGGATGTGCTCATTTTGGAACAAGAGCAATGTGATAAAGCAATTAACTTTAGATTCAATACATTTTAATTAAATCAAACTCCACTCACAGTTACAATTTTCAACCAAACTAACATGGAGCTTAATTAAAATTTTCTGGAACATTCAGAGTGAATCCTACACACCTGTTTGATGGTGAAGTCATTAATAAGATGATGGTTGTGCTCGTTGAGGCTGCAGTGCAGAGATACACAGTCTGAGTGGATAAGCAGGTCCTGCAGGGTCGCCATACGCTGCAGGCCCAGTGAACGCTCCACACCATCAGGCAAGTAAGGGTCATAGAAGATCACGCCGAAACCAAAGGCCTTGGCTCGCAGAGCCACTGCTTGGCCAACACGGCCTGCAAAGACGAACAAGAAGTTCAATCACAGTGGAACCCCTTGTTGGAACCAAAAGAGAAATCATGAATAATGAGCAGGTGCTACAGCATACTATTTCTGTGATCTTAGATTAAACAGATTCTCTAAAGCACTTCAGCACAAAATACATTATATGTTCAGTTATGACTAAGACAAACATCATATCAGATTGAAAGCACTGCTTTAATATGTGGCTATAATGCCACCTAAAGCCTCATTCATGCTTTTAGTTGAAATTGGTGCAAAACCCCATCCGTGGCCGCAAACTCAAAGCACATCACTGAAGGTGAAGCACAGGCCTGGTCTCTTGAGTTTTGAAACTCCACCTCATGCTTAGTTATCGGCTTTTTGGTCAGAACAACCCCAAACCCAACCACTTCACTCTCAGACTACTTCTAAAAATGCACCACTAGAAAGATAACCAAGATGTTAAGTTGAAACCAAAAACAATGCTGTTGAGTGATGGATGCGTGCGGTCCTCTGCTGGAAGCACGTTCCAGACTTAACAAATCTAGCCACCCCTGTCCACGCTTTTCACTTACCCAGGCCAATAATGCCAAGTGTCTCGCCACGGATACGAGCAGCACCACCAGCTACCTCCCTAATTTGCTCCACACTAGAAGCCCGGGTTCCCTCCCTGAGGGCTTGGTGCATCCAGGTGACTCGTCTGTACAAGTTGAGGATCAGACATAGTGAAGTGTCCGCTGTCTCCTCCACTGAGGAGGCTGGCACGTTACAAACAGCAATACCTGCACAGATAGGTGAAAAGATAAACAGATGAACATCAATTACAACTCCTTCCCCGACTAATTCTTTGTGTGTTCTGTGTTCACTCACCTAGCTCAGCAGCTGCTTTGACATCGACATTGTCAAAGCCCGAGCCAATCCTGACAATTACACGTAGGCCTTTAAACTTTTCCAGGTCATCTCTGGACAGAGTGATGGTGTGATACAGCAAGGCGGCCACTGCCTCGTTTAGCACCTACATAAGACAAATACACTATAAATAGTTTGAATAGTCACATCACATTATAATAATAATGTGAATAAAAAAATATTATGCAAAATCAACAAGGGTAAAAGGCATTACAGCCGCACAGTTTGGCTAAATACTATAGAAACTGCCATGCTGCTGCACAGAAACCAGGCAACGTATATTTAGTACAGTGCAGATGTTAATTACATCTACACTACAAAAATGAAAGTTGAATCAAATGATTTTTCTCTCATGGATTGGGATTACAGTGAATACACTTCACCTTCTCATGGATCTCTTGTGTGGACTGGGCATCACAGAAGGCTACTGTGGCCACGTCTTTTAGGATGGGCATTTCCACAGTGCAGTCACGCCCGTCCAGCAGGGCCACCAGGGGCCGCGGGTGCATTGGCCCGTTCAGGATGGGGGGTCGGATACCTGAGTAAAAAAGGAAGAAATGAGTGCTGGTCATTTGATATGAACAGTTAATAAAAGAACGTCATCTCAAGGAATCTGGAATAAAAATACAGATTTGAAGCACTGTTATCTCCTCCTCTGCTACTTGTTGTCTTCAGATTTATTGAATCTGAATAGAATATAAAACAAAAGTAAACAAATCACATCAAACGCAAAAAACTGGACATTTTGAGTTTTCCATGCTTTGTTGTACATAAGGATGAAACGGTAACCAGTTTGATGGTAAACCATGGGGAAATTTTTTGGTGGTTAGTATTACCTTTTCACATCTGAATTATCAATAAAACTGTGGTCAATTTCATTTAAATACAGCTACAGTCAGCACAATATACATATACATTTGTATATAATTATTTACTGTAAAAATACACATGACGCATCTACACAGTTGTTACATAATTTTAGTAAGGGTCATTAATTTCATAAATGACTAGCTTTGTGTAGCTGGCAGCTTCATTTTCAAGTAGGATACAGGCATATAATGTTAGTGTGACCTGTAACAATTACTGTGATGATAATAACCATGATACTTTTGGTTATTATAATTATGACATTAAAATTTCATACCGTTTCATTTCTAGTTGTACACAGCTGAAAGCAGCTTGTATTTTAGGACAAGTAATGTTAAGCTGGAGGTTAGTGACTCAACAGGCTGCATCTCCCATGTCTTGAGTACCAGACGTGGTGCAAGTCATCATATTCTCACAAAATCCCCCGGCACACAAGGCAAGCTAAAAAGACTTACTGCCACACTCCTCAGACAGTAATAACTCAAGACTTTTGAGGGTTTTTTCCAGTGCATGCACATTCACCAGCACCCTACTAGAATGTGTTCACTAAGATATGATTATTGTATAACTACATGAAACAACATAACTGCATTTGGGATGAAGTGTGGAGAGCATCCAACATCCAAACCAATTTGGCTAATGAATGAGCTCTGTTTAGGAATGTGTGGGACCAATACACACTCTCATAGCTTCATCGATCCATCTCCTCAGACCCTGCCCAATGAAGCAGAGCACTTCTGATACAGTGTTAATCCTGGGAACTTGATCTGGCTACTGTATGAGCAGAGCACATGCAGAAATGAGGGGGCTATGACTGAAAAGAGGAGGGGTAGAGTGCGGCAACTGGGGGAAGGGTGGTGAAAACTGTGGGGTCTCAGAGAGGAGGTGGTGGGGGTTCAAGAGGGGTCTGAGTCATGACCTAAATTCTGTCTGGAAGTGTGCCCCTCTCCTATTTTTCTGGCTTTTCCCTTTCTCAAGACACATGCACACCTTTCTGGTTAATATACACACTTATTTAGTCATTTACTACTGTGCAACAAAGGAAATGCTGTATTTTAAAATCAAATCAGTGTCATAGATGCATACCATGTCTTTCCATGTCCTTGGAAAACTAACAGACATAATGAATATACTAGTGTTGAATTTTTGCATCCAGCTTGTAGCAAAGCCACAAACTGCTGAATAAATCCACACATACACCAGTGAGCAGTGTCAAGTCCCTGCATGACAGGTGTGTGTCCATGCCCCAGTGAGGAGGGAGTGTCTCTCGCTGGAACATTTACTTGGACAGAGGGAATCAAGTAATGGTAAAACTACATAGGAGGGAAGGGAGCTGGTAGCCAAATGCTGAAAAACTAATATTTGTGCACACTTCCTCTGACGTCTGCATGAATGCACATGCACACACGAAAAACATACAGTCTGATACCCCTGTAAAATGTACAATCTACTACACTTTATTAAGCAGTGTGAATCACATTCATGGCAGATGGTACAAGCTAACAGGCCTACTGCAATGTGCTGAAACCACAAAGAGACTCTTACTATCTAGAAAAACCCAAAGGCTTCATCACAAAGAACTCCCCACTGAAAATGTAGTTCTGGAAATATTCAAGTAGATCTACCACACCGAGTAATTTGAGTAAAGGACACTAGCATACCCGAGGCCTACACTACAAAGCACAAGCATGGCTGCACACACAATACAATTCATTCAGTGATTCATTCATTCTCCCTCCCTCTCCCTTTCTTTCCTCTCGTTCCCTCCTCCTCTTCTCTCTCCCTTTGGCCGCAGTTGGAGGAATAAGAGGTGAGGGGGGAGGGGCAGTGAACGATGATAATGCAGCAGCAGTACTCCACCCAGACACAGCTACAGCTACACACACACACACACACACACACACACACTCAGTTCCTTCTTAACGGCTGCGACAACACTAATATGAACTGAACATAAAAGGGAAACTATACACACACACACACACACAGACACAAATCTACACCACACCCAAACCCCAGATAAAACCCCACAACGCAGTACACAAATTTCAAAAACACAAGCCAGAACAGAAAACACATGAGTGCCGGGCCTAACCTTGCATTATGAAGTCTGTCAGCCTGTCTTCCTCTCTCTCTCACTCCCTCTCTCTCTCTCGCCTTGCTCTCCCTCTATAGCTCTTTTTTTCTCCCTCCCTCTCTGTCAGCTTGCTCTTGGCTGGCTGGATCCCAGCTGTCATCCACGCCCAGCCTCTCACCCACGCCCAGCCTCCAATCACGGGCAGCTCCATTGAGGGCCAGCCAACCAGCACTAACCTCATTAGCATAGCCAGGGCTGAGACCAGGGCGGTTTGGACTGTTGTCGTTTTTTAAAGAGACAGCTGGCTTGTTTCCCTGGAGCTGCAGCCACGACCCTTCACCTTGTCCTCTCCCTCTCACCCCTCTCAGAGACACTCCCAGACTGTTCCCTCCATTTTAGCACACTATTCTCAGTGATCTCCATCATCTACCCTCCACTCTACTTCAGTTCAAAATTCTGCTTTCTAGAATTCTGCACTATTTCATCCTAGACTGGAAATGCATGCAGCAATACCAATATTTTTCTTGTAAACTTCAAAATGCAATGCACTGCAAAGCTTCCATTTGTAAATTCTTTGCATACCAATTTAACAAAAAGTCAAATAGCAGCAATTCCCTCTATTCTAAAATGTTGAGACAGTAAAAAAGAAATCTGATTTTAACCAGTCAGGCCACATTGTTTCCTCAAGTAAAGAACACAGCAGAAAGATGTTACCCAATAGCATGTCAATAACCTAAACAAATAAGTTAACTTATAAAACAACATTCTGTGAAACCAACATAATAAATTAACCAGCAGCTGTTAAAAAAAGCTGAAGCACAATAAGGAGGTCTGTCAGCATCTGAATTCAAAAACAAAAAAAATTGAAACATTTTTCACATATGGACACAGCTTTAGCTACAAGAGCATATTTCATTATCACATAGACATGCCTGATCATAAATACAGTACCAAATGTGGTGTACATTTGGTACTTTTACTTAGTGTATGACACTTCAAACTCTTACCCTCACAAATGCGGTCAAGTCTCTGTCGCTTGACCTGTTTGTGTTTGTCCATCAGAGCCATAGACCAAACAGTCTGAACCTGGGACAGAAGAACAGAACCAAGTGCTATGGAGCTCCTTTAACAATGCCCACGTAGATTCACCTGCACAGAAATATGGGAAGCAGTTAGTAAAGAAATCAATTATATAATCAATGATATACTCATTTATATTCTACAACTACATCAATGATTTCTTATTGAGAAGAACAGTGAACTTTATTCACAAATTCATTGAAAAATGTTACACATAAGCATCAGACACACTTCACACACACTTTAAAATTCACACTGAACAGTAACGGCTGGCAATTTTGTTATAGTTTAGGTATAATAATTATTCCTGCCGTTACAAACTACAGACCGACACTCACCTGGAGAACAATGTCGTTGTACCAGTCACGTTGACAACGTAGTTTACACTGTAAACAAAGAGAAGGCCACTGGCTTTAGAGATGGCAATATCAATATAGTTGGTTTCACTACAGGTGGTCTGTTAAGAGGATAATGTTACCAACACACAGGAGCCAATAAAACGTAGTTATGTGCATCCCCTGGTGACAAATGTGTTTTGTTAAATGTAATTAATACTCAGTAGTCGTTTAAAACTGCTTTAAACTGGATTTTGATCGTTCTTCCTGCTTTTACACTGTACTGTTTTATCTCTCATTTAACCAGTTAAGAGTTGCTTGTCGTGGTTTCCAACATTGTTAGCGTACAAGTGGTTAATTTTACTGTTCAAGTATCTGATCATAACTGTTAGTGAGCCAATCGTTAGTTAGCAAGCAAGTTACCGTTAACTTACTAGCCTATGGTGCTAACTCTTTTGAGAGTAGCCGGGCCCTTTCAATGAATGGTGGATATTTATATGCTCCATTTAAGTACTAAATGGTGTTTAGCTAAGCTTAAGTGACAAAAATCTCACATTCAGTTCGTTCTGAAGTTCCGAGCTAACGCTAACTAAACACATAGCAGCGCAGCTAACTAGCTAGCCGAGGTTGGCTAGCTAACCCAAACACAAACATCTGAAGAGTTTAAGTAGCTAACATTTTAATTGGACAACAAACTGCTGTTAACTTTCGTTCATACACGATCGTCGGTGTTATTTAGTTGCCACTAACTTGCGGAGTGTGTCAAAATAAACCATCACCACAGCTACACACACAGGCGTTAGGAGCATTGCTAACGCTAGCTAGCCAGCGCCGTTAACTAGTGTGCCGCTGAGTGTGTGGGAGAGCAGAAGCGGAGGGGGAGCCCATTTCGTCCGATTTGTTATCGGCGAGTGGCGCTACAATGTGAAATATCTGACCCAGAAGCTGGAAAAAAATTCCTCAGGGAAAGGTGAATCGCCCACATGAATGACTTCAAGCAACACTACTTTGAAATCCGGCGATTGAATCTTACAAAAATAGTCAATTATTTACCCCGAATAAACTCTTTCAAGAGTGCTGAGACAGTGTGCGTGCGTCGCTGGTGTTCCCTCTCTCCCGATCGCCATGAAATTAGACAAAAGAGGAAGTGGCTTGTTGGGGGGGGGGGGTCAGACTGTCTGCAAAAAAAACCTCGGTGGACTGGAAGGAGCGCCCTCACCTTCCACGGCGGAATGGCTATCTTAATATCTAACAAAGACACGAAGACTCCTCTGTGTAAAAGTCTGCCTGTATACATTTCATTAACTTTTTTGAAATGACTTATTCCGCTGTTTTATATTTTCCAAATATTTAATAATTTATTCGCCTCGAAAGAAAAGTTACTGATACTGTTACAGACAGTAATAACGATCAAGTATTTCCCCCAAACAGAAAACATATGCGATGCGTGCATGAATATGTGGTATGTGAAGTCAGACACACGAAACATTGTGGATTTTTATGCGACATCAGCTCTATACAGAAATCGTCCACTAGATGTCAGAATATCCCAATCATCGTATCTCACTAAAAACAGTTTCTGTATAATGAAGACAAGACACTTCTTGGGATAAAAATATTCTATTCAATTTTATTTGTACATAAATTGTGCAACAGTCATATTTCCATCTGAAAACACATTACAAATCATTTCTGAAAGGACACCAAATCATCAGCATCACTATCCCCCTTGTCATATCCACTTAGAACTGGCTTGAGGCATGTACTCGCTCTACCATCCACCATACAGTACAGTACATTGTGCCCTATGGCGTCTAGCTGCGTCTAGCAATGGCTGAATGAATTAATTCATTTAGCCATTGACTACTATAGTGCATGTGCCACCTGCTTAAAATAATCTCAATCACAACAAACGGACATTGCAATAATGTCTGGCTGTGAAAAGATGACCACTCTGTATTTTAACCTTAAGGCATGGTCAGTTTACAGTCATCAGTGTGACTGCCAACAAAGTGTCTTAATGTTCAAGCAACTGAAAGAAGAAGAAAAAAATATATACGAAATTATTTATATATAGAAAGACAAAAATATTACCTTTTCTTTCAGCCACAGTTAACTTTGGTGACTGAGTGTTGTTCAAGAGATCACTAACAGAATATCTGTAAAATTAGACCATGTTTTGGCTGTGAGGGGTTTAAGGTACTGCAGTGAAGTCCTGGAATGTGTCTTTTTCAACCTACAGGAAAGCAGTAAATATATAATATTCTTATGTTTTTTTGTGCTACTTTATATATTTTGACCTACATATGACCACATCATATCCACCTTTAATAGCTCACATTCGTTCAAATTAGACCACAGTAGTAGCTGTTGGGGCATGAAGAAATACTTCAAAAATCATGTATTTAAATCTTTTGCGAGAAAGAAACTAAGAAGAATCTGCTTGCTAATGGTGGGAAATATAGAATCAAAATTATCAGGATATTTGACAATAATGAAAACAGTCCCATTCAACAACATCTTTTTGGCCATTATTTGGCCACAGCAAACAATTTTGAGAGCTGTGCAAACACAAGTACTTAACAAATTAAGTTTGCTTAAAAAAATGTGGATAAAACATTTCCTTTACAGCAGTATCTAGTGTCATAAAAAAAGTCTCCTGAATTCTTCCTTGTCTACTGGCAGGTGTTTGGCTCAGTGCCACTGCCTCTGTCAGTTTGAGCCAGCTTTACTTCTTTATTGTAGGTAATACACCAAGTAAAAATAATTTTAAAAAATTTCTACTAAATTTGTTTGCCTTCTGTTGTTGGGTCTAATATCTGTCATATTACTTTGTATTGGTGGTTGAACAAATCGTTTGTTTTCCTGCCCTACTTTTTTCTCAACCCAAACTCTTCTAGTGTTTAAGATTGGTATTCAACCATGCTTGTTGTAGTTTTAGGTACGCTTGAGATGCCCACATTATCGATTGTATGCAAACATGTCACCAAGCAACTATATCATCAATGTTGCAACAAGTTGCTATTATGGGCATAAATGATCACAATATATTGTAGAGGATAAAACCCAGCTCTACTGCTTACTGCAGTATATAGTGTTATTCGATGAAGATATGTGATGATCAAGATGCATACAAATGATTAAGGCTAATTAAGACTTGTATCAATATGAATTTTTGCCAAATATGCACTCATGCACATTTCCCTATGGAGTGTTGAACAGGCAGGCACCATGACATTTCGGTGAAATGTTAAATAGTAAACTAGCTCAAATATTACAATCATAATATTGTAATTTGATATTTGCTCCTAATTGCTTGGTTCATGATTATAAACTCTGCACATATGCCTTAGGAGGGCAGCTGGTTCCCAAGGACTCTGCCAGTAGAGCGCACAAAGCTTACAAGTGTGCTTAACATGGTTATGAATGCAGTAATAAACGATATGTACCATGGGCTGTTCAGTTTTCTTCTATAAGGTTCAAGTCCAGGTCTGTGCAGTCTCTTTCAAAAACAATATTTTGCCCTCCATCTATTACAGTCCTTTTTCTTTCATCATCCTCCTCTTCTTCTTCACTTTCACTTAGTGGACCAATGCTAGCTTGTCCTAGAAAGTCCGCAGGGGAGAAGGCTGAGCGCTGCTCTGTCTGGGAAGACACTGGAACTCCACAACCACCTGTGCCCCACACAAGACTCTCACGATTACCAATCTACAACAGGAGAAATGTGTATCACGTGATATGTTGCAAAGCACCTCAATAAAACAGCATAGATAATTATAAACACTCAATAAATGCAGACAAATTATTAATAAAAACAACAACTACTTTTAATTTATTTACTTTTAATCTATTTTTAAAAGGCACCAAAGATTTGGCGTTCAGCAGCACATGTGGCCAGAAGGAACTGAGAAACTCATCCACCAATCCTGGGGTTCATCAGGGGACTTCCCTACAGATCCACAGCCAGCCATTTTTTAGATCTCATTGAATGACAAAGTCTTCATAGGAGCTTCAATATGGAGTGTCAAACTCTGGACGAAAGGTATTTAATAACTACACCAAAACACCATTTCATGCAAGGCAAATGTCTTAATATGGCCTAATCATACGAATATAATCACCAGTCCAAAATGAGGAGAGCTGAGGGTGGGGTGGATCCAAATTCAGATGTAATGAAAAGGAATTGTGGGGGATGAAATGCTACCAGAGCCTGCAAAGATCCAAAGGTCTAGTGAACCCTGCCCTGTCTTCCTTACTGATTCCATGTTATATAATATCAATACATGAAACAATGTAAAGGAGGACAAAAATACCCTGAAAGCCTCTGTCTCACCTGTGTCATCTTGCTGAAGTCCAAGCCTGGTCTGGAGCAGGGCAGAATATCTGGATCGTGACGTCTCTTCAATCGAGGTTTGCGCATGTCACAGGGTTGTGAGTGACATCGTGGCAGTGCTGGGTGCAGGTCACGCCTAGAGGAAGCTGGTGTACTGCAGGCTGAAGTAGGAGATTGAGACAGGGCTGGGTGCTCCATGCCAGAACAGCCATATGTCAGAGCACAAGCAGGAGAGGGCTGGGGGGGCAGGCAAACAGAGGCATCCTTAATATGCACAGGTGAGAGGGAGAAGCGACGCTGTAGCATCGAGTGAGAAATCAGGGGAGCTGGTGAAGAGGAGCAGGAGGAAGGAGTAGCAAAGGAGGCAGAGCAGTCTCCTTTCAGTCCATCACAGCGGTCCCATGGGAAGCTCCACGGTAGTGGGGAATCGGAGGACAGAGCCAAGCTAAAGAAGGTAGGGCTAGAAGATGAGCGTAGGGATGAAGAGGTGAAGGATGAACTAGGTCCGCTAAATGGCAAAGAACTAGCCCCAGAACCAGAACTAGAAACTCTTCCACTTTGGCAGCCACGTTTCACTGGGATCCAAACCTTGGATGCACTAGGATGCCAGGTTGAACGGCACCGAGACAGGTCCTCTGGAACAGAAAGTGATCGGCAGTGGCGTTTTGGAGGTGGTGGTGGAGGGGAGCTTTGGAAAGCCTCGTCTGTGAAGGAAACCTCTGGCCTCTGGAGAGGTTCTCCAGAGTGGGACCACAGGGTGTCAAGTTCACAGGAATCATTTAGAAGGTTGGCTTTGGATGATTGGCATGTAGCTGAGCTGGTTTCTGAAATTGTCAAAAGACAGATTAAACAAATTTCACTACAGATTGTCCAAAATGCTGCATGTAATTCAATGAACTTGCCTTGTCTTGATCTACAAGCGCTCCATGAGACAGTAGGACTGGAGCCCACCACAGGCAATGACTGAAACAGAAACAAGTTAATTTAAATGCATGTGAATAAAGAAAAAAAATCTGCTGTCTGAAGTACAAGATAGAGTTTTTTTATCCAACTCACCACATTTACATTGAATGAGAAAGCCTTGTGATAAGGCTCTTCCAAACTCTGTTTTCGGAGCTGCTCTGTGATAAGAGTTACCATAATTGTAGCTACTATCCAAGGATAGACATTGATGAGGTTTACCGAGGGCAATAGAATTTTGTCAGAATCTTGGCTTGGTTTGTGGCGTCCCCTCCACACCTTAACCAGCCAGGCTGAACAACTTGTGCACTATGCCACCATTGTCTTTTTGTCACCTAGATGGAAAGATGAGAAGGGATCCGTATAAAACTTAAATGATTAATGGACACCGACCATACATATTGTAGAGAAAACTGTTTATTTTACAGGAAAAAATACATTTTCTGACAGATTAATCAAGCGTTGAACAGAAGTATAAAATATGCTTATGGGGACTTTCTTCTAGCATGCTTTAACTGTTAGAGCATTTTGCTGGCGACATGTTACATATAAATGTTCTTGTATTAGACCCAGGCTTAGCACTACATGCTTCCTCATTCACAGATGAAAGGCAGCAGCAGAAGTTCATGTTCATAAAAGAAAAGAAAGCACATATGGATATGAAGAGACCCCAAACAAAGAAACACTTCACATTCCATCATCCACAGTGAACATGATTTTGAACATGTTTTTTACTGAGTCTACAAACATGGATTAGTGTAACTCCATAGAAAACGTAGTTAAAAACTTTGGAACAATGCTATGGCACTCAAAGCAAGTTGAGTCTAAGAACCTGAAATAACAAGAGTTGTGAATAGAATGGAAGGGGGAGGGAAAAACAAAAAGGGAAAGGATGGGGGAAGTGTGTGAAAAATGAATGGGGATAGGGGTTGGAAGCATGCCTTAGTATCTTTGAAAGAAGGACAAAAGAACAGTGACCAGGTCTCATGGGTTTATATTACCAAGGCAAAGCCAATGGTGTGACGTACACAGAGAGCAGAGGACCACAAGGCAATGTGCATGTCCATTTCATTAACATGCATTGCTCAGATATTTTCAATGTATTCTCATAACACAGCTTTTAAAATCTAATGGTTACTGAACACCACAAATTACGTTTTAGATCAACCTGCACTGGCCCTTGCAAGGAAACCTTTGTACAGCACATGTACATCTTAAATTAAAACTGTAAGATAATATATAAACTATTCCCTGTATAAAAACACAACTTTGTCACTGCCCTGCTATTTAAAAGTGAAGAGCACCTAAAATGTAAAGTACATTTAATGCTGATACCAAAACAGATATTATACATCTGTATAAGGGGCATCAACGTTTAATAATGTGTTTAATCTGAATTAAATTAACCCATAATCTACAGCAAAACAATATTTAGAGTCCTCGCTGGAGAGACTTTGCTTCCAAACTTGCTGTTGGCAGTCAGATGTGGCCTCCAGGGCCTTCCTCCTTGGGGCAAATATGGTGCTACATTGTTAGCCTAGTTCCACATGCCAGAAGACAAGCTACTTCACCGGCATAGGGGCACGGGCTAAATCTCATCCTGTGATAACAGCCACTTGTAAAATGAGCACCATTAGATCAGAATTAGTCAAGAGCAGTGCTGTTAACCAACGACTGACTTAAAACTTGATCACTTCTGAAACAGGCCTACAAACTTTAATGCTGATGTTACAACGTTGTTCTCAGAACGACAAGCCAGATATCTTCATATCTAGCACAAAATACTGTTCATTAAGGTTTATACTTCGAGTTAATTAAGTAGTTCTGGCCTAAGGATACTTCCTGTACAAACCAAAAGTAAGTTTCAGTCAGTCATCTAAAAAATTTAAAAAAACTTTAACGTTATCGCCAACGTTAGCTGCAGGACAACTGATTGTGATGGCCAACATAGGACTTATTAACATGATGCTAAATTTAATGGCTAAATCGGATAGCTATAGCTGGCGAGAAAAATATAAAGTAAGCTAGCTGAGAGGCACGATGCAGCCCCTGGAGCACCAGGTAATTAGCCGGTTCTGTTAGCTAGGTGATAGGATAACAAGTGCCCAAACTAATGTTACTAGCATTAGTTTTACATTCGCTGAATGTCACTGGTAATAGCCTGTCATTGCCCCTGGTTGTAGCCATTATTCTATATACTACAATATAAAAAAGAATCGGTTATATAATCAAAAAGCTGGGTCGATAAGGCATTTCTAAAATAGTTGTAGCGTTAGCTTAGTTACGTCGTCCCTTTGCATGCTAGCATGCTACAGCTGCCCTGATGTATTACCTGCATTCGATGGTTCCTTAGCAACCGAAGCTGCACACAGTGCACCGTCAAAGAGAGCCGTTTAGCGGAGTATTTATAGCCTTTGGACGATACCAACACAGAGGTCTATTCAATGTACACTGCCTCCAAATTCGCAATGGAAGGAAGGCCCACACTACTCACACAGCGTCTGATTTTCCAGCATGTCATTTATTTTTTATTTTTCCAACGGGCACTATTTTCTGCACGTATTTTACACTGATTTTGCACGTCTCCGTCCCGTTGTCAGCCCTACAGTTAGATCCTTCTAAATAAAACTGCAGGAGAAAATAAAAATTGTTGAGCCCGTTTTTTATTTTAATTTTTTGCTGTAGCATGTTTGATTAATAGAATATATGTAAATTAATATAGTGTAATTTATTAAAATAAACCTCTCGCAGAATACTAACGTTACCCGAGCAGGACCTACCATGAGACATGCGCAGTGAATGTCTAGACAAGACAGCAAAACAATTCCGTAAGGCAGTGAGCCGCACATTATGATCTTTCTTTATTGTTTCATCAGTCTTTAGTGAACGTTAGGCACAGAGAGAACCCAAAGAGATTATGGCAGTGCATAAACTCAGAAAGGAAGAAACTCTCGCAATGAGAAGGAGATTAATCGGGTATGTGAAACTTTTAGACTGTGCTCTTGTTCTCGTCGCGCTGACTAAATACTGACACGATTCCATTCCTTCGATTACAGACAGTCATGCAGACTCTTTTATTCAGATGATCCTATAAAAATAGTAAGAGCAAGAGGACAATATCTATTCGATGAAAATGGCAAGCGCTATCTGGACTGTATCAGTAACGTTCATCATGGTAAAACATTAATCACCCAGTGCATAGTCCATATTTATAAAAAGAAAACAACACTATACCCTTACCCCTAAAACTTTTTGTTGGATAATTTAATACAGTTTGTTTTTATTACAGTGGGCCATTGTCATCCAGATGTTACAAAGGCTGCAGCAGCACAAATGGACCTCCTGAACACAAATACAAGATTCCTTCACGACAACATAGTGATGTATGCAGACCGCCTGGCTGCCACCCTGCCTGATAAACTGTGTGTCTTCTACTTTGTTAACTCTGGGTAAGTAGTTCTGTTTGAGACACCTCACAGAACGATATTCTTGGAGTAGCATTGCACATATTTAACTCAACATTTTCTCGTCATGCAGTTCAGAAGCCAATGATCTGGCCTTACGCTTAGCACGGCAGTACACTCAACACGAGGATGTCATTGTGCTTGATCAGTAAGTATTATGTTCTAATGCAATACATTCAGCCCCTGACAACATAGTTGTTTATCAACTACTGTTATACACTTTTATACAGCGCATACCATGGCCATTTAATGTCCCTCATCGACATTAGTCCTTACAAGTTCCGGAAACTGACAGGACAGAAAGAATGGGTTCATGTGGTATGTAAATATATAGTCATTCTTACACAAACTGTGGACCAATATTACAGTCCTGTCTATCTGAAAAAAATGTTTTATCCTGGTAGGCACCCTTACCAGACATCTACAGAGGCATATACAGTGATGATCACGCAGACCCAGGCCAAGCATATGCTGACACAGTTAAAGACCTAATAGAGGAAGTGCACAGAAAAGGCCGTAAGGTAACCTTTTAACTCAGTTCTACAGTCTGAATACGATCTGTATTTAATCATTCAAAACACTTACCATTATATCAGAGAGATAATCATGATGTAATACACATTACCAGTGCATAACCGTTATCTTTTTTTCCACCATAGATATCTGCCTTTTTTGCTGAATCGCTGCCAAGTGTTGGAGGGCAAATTATCTTACCGGAAAGATATTCATCTAAAGTTGCAGAGTGAGACTCTTGTTTTCATATTTTTTTTCTGCTCAGCCAGATGTACAAAAATGGTGACATCTCCCTCATCCTCTCCACAGATATGTGCACTCAGCCGGCGGAGTGTTTGTGTCAGATGAGGTGCAGACAGGTTTTGGACGTGTCGGAAGTCACTTCTGGGCGTTTCAGCTGCAGGGAGAGGATTTCTGTCCTGACATAGTGACCATGGGCAAACCCATGGGCAATGGGCACCCCCTGGCATGTGTGGTAACCACTGCAGAGATAGCTGCAGCTTTCACAGGCAACACAGTGGAGTACTTCAATACGGTGACTATATAGTAACATCTACATAATGACAATCAATGCTCACTCAAACTGGCATCTGTAGCTTTTCCAAGCAGTGGACATGAGCCTGAGTAGTAATCCACTGATTTGTATAATAAAGAATAGACTGACCATATTTCTCATGATGCTTAGATTTTAATGAGATATCATAGTACTACTACTAAAAATATGTAAGAGGAGTTTAGAGCTTTTAGGGTAAATAGCCAAAAAATGATGTTTTCCCAAATTGTATGTGGAAATTTTTTTGGACCACCTTTTGCTAAACATGTAGAAATAATCTCTCCCTAACTTCGTGCAGTTTGGAGGGAATCCAGTTTCATGTGCCATTGGCCTGGCAGTACTGGATGTTATAGAGACAGAGGACCTAAGAGGAAATGCCATGAGGGTTGGAACACATCTTAAAGATCTGTTCACCAAGCTACAAACACAACATCAAGTAATTGGCGATGTGAGGTAAGAATGCAGTGGCTAGTGCAGCTAGGCTTTTTAAACTCTTAAAGGTCAATACTGTTCTATTCACCATTCATGGCATTAAAACTAATCAAAGAAACCTACATTTAAAAGCTACACTTAACACACACGTGGTACATCTACAGAAGTTTTCACTTAATTAGGCTGATTAGAGCTCTTGTTAACATCTGTCCGACCCTCGTTAGCTTTGTTGCAGATGTTGTGTTGGAACATCTTATATTATTAGAATTTACAGCGGGGTGCTTGTGCATGACACATGCATGTAGGTGTGATCAACAACCATCCGTTTCTTAATAACCAACAATCACGCTTTACATGTCAAAATAAATAAATAATAATGTAAATCATCATACAAAATAATTTCAGTATTGTTTGTACCTCTGGCAATGGTCCAATAGCATGTTTTATATTTTTATATTCAATGAAAACACCTGTGTACATATGCAAGGTTGTGAGAGAATGTGACTAATTTCATCTAATGATATTTATTTTGCTATTTTGCATTACAATTGCACTGTAAACTAGTACTATACATATAGTACAAATATGTATGATACTTTTAAAGTATAGAATTAGATTTATTAAAATTGTATGTACTTCAATAATAGATCAGCAGTATTTACATGATACTGAAAATCACTTTTTAAGTGATTCTCTACTCTACTTTATAAATTATGTTTATTTCTCTCAGAGGTGTAGGACTGTTTGTGGGCATTGAGCTGGTTACAGACAGAGAGAAGAAGACTCCTGCGACAAAGACAGCAGCACAGGTGGTGAAAAGGTATGTGACAGCTCTACAGTATTGAAAAGTAAACTTCTCAATGCTGGGTTTACCAACTTGTCACGTGGTGCTCTGATTTAACTCACTTAACTCATTGTAATAGGTTGAAAGAAGAGGATCGAATCTGTATCAGTACAGACGGCCCCTGGGACAACGTGTTGAAGTTTAAACCTCCTATGTGCTTCAGCGTTGAGGATGCAGAACTCGTGGTACAACGTATTGACTGCATCCTCACAGGTTAGTTATACAAACACCACCTTCATACTGCAGCATTAACCAGGAGATTGTGTGTATAATCGACATGTAACACTGCAATAAGAGGATGAAAGCTGTGACACTTGCATATGAAGAGGTAATTTCACACATTTAGAACCAGAGTAATGTTATTTGTTGTTCTAACAGACATGGAAGCCAATGACCTTAAACTGGACAAGGAAGACATCTAAGGTTTGTCAAACCTGTAGAAAAACCTTTAATTGCATCAGAAATTGTCAAATGGTCACATTCATAAAATTCAGAGGTAGAGATATGAACGTCTGTAATTGAGGTTCCAGTAGATCAAACAAGTGCATTCATTTCACTTGGCAGAACATGTTGCCGCTTTCCACTCAAAACTGACCACTGTTGGGACTCAGCTTTGTTTTTGAAAGGGATTACTGAAGTCTAGTATACAACAACTTTGTTTTTATCAGTAAATTCTTTCAGATTTTAAATATAGGCAGTATGATAAGCGATGACAGAAAGTGGTAAATGACTAAGGATTGTTTGTAGCCTGCACCTAAACTAAAATTTTAATATCACTGTAAATCTTTTTACCCCTCCAGGTGTTAAGTGCCAAGTTATGGAGTCACTGTTGGAACGAGGAGATCCAGTCACCTCTAGTGAACAGCCAATTTAAATATGATTAACTCAAAATGATCACTACAGTGCGTCATCTGCACCTGGGACAAGATTGATATTTTAGACGCTAATGTGACACTAATGGACTTCCACAAAGACTTTAAAAATCAAGACATTAATAAACCAGTTAACACTTTAATCTTGACTCTTATGTTAATTTATCCACAGCAGCAATATTTAAAATATTAGTCCCATCATAACACTGATCAGCAACATGTTCTCAATACACACTATGGTTGAAATACGCACTTACCAGACACTATCTTTAGCTCCTGGACACATTCATAAAAATGCTCAAGTATTGCTAGTGGGGTGGGTAATAAGACTCAGCCAGTTATCCAGCAGGTAGTGAAGCATTTTCCCCACAGCTTCCCAAAGAGGCATCCATAGAGATGTTAACATTACTCGAGACAAAAAACAAGCAAGCCATTTAACAGTACAAAACATTTAACATTAACTTTACAAATAATAACAAAAAGATCCATGTGTAATATAAACCAAAATTTTATTTCTACCAATTTGCCCAAGACACTAGAGGAATGAGTTTCCAGTGAGAGAGGGAGTGCCCTCTTACATTAACAGGCTTGCGTTCAGTTGAATAACACTAGTAAAGCCACTTAAAATTGCAGACATGATGGGGGAAGAAACTCTTTAAAAGCCAAAAGAAAGAAAAAAAAAAAAAAAAACAAACAAACAAAAAAAAGATGCTGGTTGTCTTCGTCTACTAGGTCATCTGCAAACATTTGCTTGACACGCTTACAATGAACCCTTTGATTCGTTTAAATCCCTTATTTTACCTCACCCCACATCTGAAGCCATGCAACTCTCATCCAACACTCAGCACGGGAGTAAATAACTAAAGATCTACAAACACCAAAAGGAAAAAAAAAAAAAGCAAAATTGTTTTATTTGTGAGCTTTAAAAGCTCTTTCTCCTGCTTGTCTGTAAATCCAGTAGACATGTAAAAATACAACCATACAATACATTAGATTCAAAAAGGTACCAAAAAGTACAGTAAAAATAACACTTCCATCACTGGAAATGTAAATGACACAAAACAATATAAAATAAAAAGTGGAAAAGTGACATTTGCTTCCCCAGTTCCTCACTTGATCTGTACAAATGGAGCATGAGTCCAAATTTCTGCCAACTCCAAAGGAAAAGCCAGAGCCCATGTTCGCTGTGGTCAGACCATGGATCTCTTTTCTTATTTACTTTAGACCTTAAGAGAAAAACACGGTGCTTAACGTTACTGAGAATAAACCAAGTACGGCATGCAGTTACACAAAGACAGGCGTATGAATGAGTCTGACAGGTCAGTGAATGAGAAGACACACGTTGGGGGGGGAGGTGGAACACGACATCTAGCCATTACACGTAGCACCCTGGTGAAAGGTGAAACGGTCCTTACTCCTATTCTCAACCACTACCAACTCAACCTTTATTGATCAAGTAGTGCTTGTCGAGATGCATCGTAAGATGGCTGACAGGTGGAATGAATCCATCTCTAATGATCAGACCCCACAACACGGCCTAGCCTGACCCACCACAATGCTTCAATGAATTTTAAGTAGATGGAGATCTTTGAGGGGAGGTCAAAAAGGCACCAATGGTTACAGCTATGTTCTCATACTACCACGGATGATGCAAAAATGCATACCTGCACTATGTGTGATCAGTATGGCTTGTAGCTACTCTGGTGGCCTCCACGTCTTGGAGTTTTCCCATAGCTTGTATTGCCCTGGTCTGGAGGACAAGAGAAAAAGGGACTGAGTTCTTCTGTACAACAAGGAGGACCAAGATAATAAAGTTTTTTTTCTTTCCCTGGGGGCACTTAACGCTTACTGTAATCGTAGCCACCCCCATAGCCGTAATAACCAGCAGAGTAGTCATAGTTGCCATAGCCGCCATATCCGTAGCCTTGCTGTCCGTAGCCATAGTTCTGGTTGTATCCCTGGTTCCAATAGTTGTTGTAGCCTTGATTCCAGTTCTGGCCCTGGCCTATCAACAACAAGCGAAGCTTTTGTCACAACCCTCCAGCACATACAACTCAAGACAGTGACTCCACACAAATTTAAATCTGTCATGACATGTAGGAAAGCCTGCATAACTGTTGGTCTACAAAAACAGGTGCCTACCTCCACGACCCCTGCCGCGTCCTCCATATCCACGGGCTCCATACTGCTGCTGCTGGTAGACCTCTTTGGGCTGCGCTATTTTAATTTCACACTGCAACATCACACAGGACCACATTACATTAAAGAATGAAATGACTTTTACAAGAAGAATGACAATTTTCAATATAGCCAGTTTCAATGCTATTGATGTAAGACATGCTATTACCTTGCTTCCACCAACGTTATGATATTTCTTCTCCATAACTTTCTTGACAGGGGCCTCTTCTTTATATGTGATAAACACAAATCCCCTCCTCTTTTCAGTCTTTGGATCTTGTGGAAGCTCAATAGTCTCAATCTGCACCAAAGGAAAAACATACATAAGTTGGTGACATTACAACTATTTAATGCCTTAACATCAAAACCCAGCAAACAACATACCTCTCCAAAGGTCCCGAAGTACTCCTGAATCACTTCCTTTGAAGTGTCAGGGTTAAGACCTCCAACGAAGATCTTCTTAACTGGATCCTTCTTCATGGCCATAGCCTTCTTGGGGTCGATTTGTCTGCCATCTAGCCTGTGCTCCTTCTGTTCAAGAACCTAAAAATAAAAAAAACAACACTGAAATATGACCCTTCCTATAAACACTTCCCCACCCCAAACACAGCTGATTCCACACCTACCTTGTCTACACTGGCTGCATCTTTAAAGAGAATGAAGCCGAAGCCTCTTGACCGGCCCGTCTGCTGGTCCATCTTTATGGTGCAGTCTGTCACTTCACCAAATTTAGAGAAGTAATCTTTAAGATCCTTCTTGCTTGTGTCCCAGCTGAGACCGCCAACAAACATTTTCCTAAGCAGAGGAAGGGTGAAAAGTACACGTTTAGCAACGACTGTTAATACTGGTGACTCCAGCTTTATAGCTATATGGCTGTGGGGGCTGGTGTGGTTGTTGGGTCGAGGGGGGCGTAATTGTACACACTGTGCAAGAACATCTGTTGACCCAGTGACGTAGAAGACGTGCTACAGTTGCTACAGCGTCAGGATAATTTACAACATTAACCAAATACAATGAAAATCGCTATATGGCCAGAGCAGACATCACTTGTCTATAGTTTCTCATGAGCCAGTGCATGTTAGATGTGATCCCTGCTCAAGCGCCCATCCCCCCTCCACTCTGCACATGGCGCCAACAAAGGCCGGTTGAACAAAGAAACACGGGAAACCCAGGAGTACATATTCTAACTATCGGTTTCACAAAAAGACACCACATTATGTTGTTTTTAACTCACCCTGCATCCTCCTCGCCTTTGCTGGCGTCGATCTGACCGCCCTCCGTGCCACCGTTTTGCGAATCGCCGTCCGCGTCGGGCCCTGCACCCTCTCCACAGTCATTCACGGCGTCGCCGTCGTCGTTCCCCTCCTCGGTGAGGCCGGCCCCGTTAAAGTCATCGTCGACTTCGTGGCCGTTTTCTGATGTTTCCATATACTGTTGTTCTGTCTCAGACATTTTTGCACTATTATACCTAAACCCAAATAAAACGAGTACCGTTATAAATCCAGGCGATTATATAATCCTTCATGCCGTAAATGCATCGCCATTTACATTTCCCACCATTTTGGCCGACACGATCGCCTTCCATACATTCATGGGAAGGCGTATTTGTTGCCGAGTGACAGAAAATGGCAACTAAGTAACGTTTACTCGCACAACACAGTAATCACCAAACGCCTAACGCACATTTGTGCCACAGATTAGAAAAAGTGTAGCCGTCTGTATCACGCTGATAAACCGAACCTACACCTTACGACTCAAATCCGTTACGTAATGCAGAGGCCGTGCTAGCCGCACTGTAGGCCTATGTTTTCTAGTCATTTCAGATGTTTAACCTGCGTCTACCAGAAAAATAACAAACACACTACAACAATCAGAGTACTTACGTGTCAATACAATGATATAAACCAAGACTAAAGAAGTAGGAAAACCGGCTTACTGGTCACACAACCGGAGAGCTCTCTTCAAGATGGATTCTCCCACACGACGACAACTCGTGGTTGGTTTTTTAGAACCGGCAGGAAAAAAGCGACATTTCTGCGCAGAAGCTATTGTATTGGACGATAACTGCTGCCAATCGGGGCGCCGACCAATCACATCGCGGTGCTTTCTTTTCACAGAAGATGTTCACGCCCCTGAAACACTGGAAGGACCTCAGAATACCTCTTCTGTTTCACGAAAGAAAAAATGATTTGTTCAGTGCTCGGACAGCTCAACTCGACACATATGAGATACGATTAACAGCTGCAACGTCGCGTTTAATGATGTGTCAAAGCTTTTCTCTCATCATTAAACTGACTTGCCTTGCAGTTCACGCTGAAGCTCACAACACGTAGACAAATGCAACACAGGTTTGTACGAAAACGAACATGTCCTAAAAAGTACACATTACTCTTTGTAGCCACATTATTGGTGAATAAGTGCATCCAAAGCTCTTATTTAAGTATTTATAAGTAGCATACATGCACATTAATTCAGACACTAATGTACAACAGTCGTACATGAAGCATGATGTACAGTTGTTTTTGTAAACACTATTTTGTGAAGGTCATATGCACTTTTTATTGGGGCTTGGACAGAAATGTGTTTCAACTGTGTGGCCATACTTTACTGTTACATTGTTTTGCATCGTGAAGTGTCGAAACATTATGAAATTAACTGTCATGTTTTGGTGTGTTTGAACAATGAATTGATTTATCATTTCTCAACTATTTCTCTGTCAGCTCATACTATGATGACTACAGAGAGTATGCCCCGTCCACTAATCTTCAGTGTATTAAAGTGAATTAGGAACCAGTAAACTACAATTATACATACCTGTACTCCAAAGTAAATTACATACACGTATAGTCAAATAGCATTTAAAGACAGACTTAAACATCCAGCCATGTTTCAATAATTATAAACATATTTTTATTTTTGTTCTTTATATGCATTTATTTTGCAAATAGCATTACAGTGAACAAAATACTGTAATGCTCACCGACCATCTACTTTGTACATTCAGTAACCTTTGTTTGACAGCCATGTGTAGCCTATGTGTAGTTGCTCTGATATACATTTTGTGTTTCCAGAAAAGAGGCAAGGATTAAACTGGTCATAGCAGATAAACCATTTTATTGAGGTTTTGGTCCAAACATTAAGTTAATGTTCTCATCTCAGCTCATCCAATTCATAAAAAGCCCTGACTGACAGAGTTATCAACTTTAAGAGCTGGTGTGATAAGGTTAAAACAAATCATACCATCAGATATTTGAAAAATGTAATTATTAGAACAATTTGTTAGGGTTTTATGCAAACTTGATTCTAATTTTCTTATTTAGATTATTAATCACGTATAGGTTATGAAGTCAAAACCCTTCTATTTGTCAACTTTATCAAGAAGCAAACAAAGTACGACTGGTTAAATAATTACATTTTCTAATTTCTCCTGTTGTTATTCTGCTCCTTCCACAATGACTCCTTCACATATCTGAGGCTTGTTTGGAGTGTTTTTGATCAGCCAGTCAGCAAGCCAAATCTATTGAAAACAACATTAACAGCTGTAAATGATGGCTAACAAAGACAATCTGTTCATTTCCATCTCAAAATACTGAGCACTGAATACTTACACAGGGGTTCTGTGGCTTGTGCTTGCAGAGCTCAGTGAGTCCACGTAGCAGGGTTGGGTTGACATACCTGCTCAGGTATTCCTCAGTTGCTTCTTTTGATGGAAAGGGCTCAATTACAGCTGCAGAGAAAAATAATGTTTGATACACAAGTGTTCAATGCTACATTTCTATATGAACAAAATTTCTATATGGCTGTGTGTATTACATACAGTTCGGGAACATGAATTTGATTTCTCTTTCAGCTGCATGAAACGAGTCACTGCCATGGAGGGCGTTTTTCAAGTCAGAAGTGCCATATTTCGCTCTAAGGCTAGGGGGGAAAAAACAGCACTCACATAAAAATTATCATGCTCAGGTTGTCAGGAACACAAACCTTTACCCTATCTCAGCCAGTGCCAAAAAACAACAAAGGACCAGTTAAGGTTGTGGTAGGAAAGACTTTGGATGAGATTGTTTTACCCTTTACTTTACCCTTCTATATTAGATAAAAACAATTATTATTAACAAGTTGAAAACACACTGAACCAAAATCACAGACAATATTATATATAAAATATCTAGATAATGTTAACTGTATTTTTTACCTAACATTATTTTGTTTAATACAATGGATCCATCATACAGCGCTGTGTGAAGTGCTGTGAGAATGTGGACGTAATCACAAAATATAAATGTAGGACACTACTTGCATTTTAGTTGTCAGTAGTGATGTTTATAAGTATACGGATTCTGATCAACGCTCTCCTTGTTCGGCCTGTGAGTTTAGGTGGACGGCCTTGTCTTGGTAGGTTTACAGTTGTGCCA
>JAUYWH010000002.1:9509952-9555781 GCA_034779795.1 Ctenopoma multispine
GAATTCCAATAGAATTGATTCATGTTTGTGGTTGTAATGTGACAAAATGTGGAAAAGTTCAAGGGGGCCGGATACTTACGCAAGCCACTGTATATTTGTGCCAACCTCTGCTTTTAAGCAAACACTTAATTAATTAACAGGATCACAAGCTTGTGATCTACATGCACACTCTACTTGACATCATTTGCCTTCCTTTCTAGTGATTCAGTCACAATTCCTGTAAATAATGCTTGTAATTATTTTACTATAACATACCAAGAGGTAACAAACAACAAAGTCAGAATTAAACCTTTCTAAGTTACCAGACTGACCATTCTGGATGAGTTTCTCTGGCCTTAGTGCTGTTGACAGGTCCTATCATTGACTTCCAGTGAGCAACAGCATTGTCACGGGCAAGAGTCAGGGCAACAATGGGGCCAGAGCTCATGAAGGCTGTCAAGCTGGGAAAAAGGAGCTTTCCATACTGATCCGCGTAGAAGTCACTGCACTGCTCAGGACTTAGCTGCAGCGTCCGCTTCTGCCACAGGGATGACGTATTAAGCACTTTAGTGAAATATGCATAGATTACTGGATCAAATTAAGTGGATCAAAGTTTATGTTTATTTATGAGATGTTCCAGAGAGTAGTTTTCACAGATTTCAAACTTTCATTTGGGAGCCCACAGCAATGTATTTCTAGATCTGAATGTTTTAAAAATCCAAGTTGCTGGAGAATATTGCACCATAAAAATACATCTATACAACTATTTCATTTAGCATTTCAATAAAAGTAATATAAAGTTGTATTTAAAAATTTCTGATAATGTTTGTCTGGGTTATTTGTCCTGCAAATACACAACTTATGTAATACCGCCCAAATGACGAAAAAGCTTTGAGCATAAATCGTTCAATACCGTTTTTAAAATTCATTTTTACTCCCCCCCCCCCACATTTACGTGATGTATTGAGCACAACGTTGCCATCTGGTGGACAAATTGTGAAATATATTTTCTGTAGCCTCAACACTAAGTTAGGCACTTTTGTTTTTCGGTTTCTTGTTAGTACACAAATAACTATCTAACTATGTCTATTGTTATTGTGTAGTTATTTGTGGCCAAAAATCGTCTTCGAGAGCCACCGTCCTGCTTGTTTTCTATATATCTCTTCAATATACCATAGAAGTTAAATGACACAATATCAGCCCTGCCGATATCGACCGCGCAGAATTATAGAAACATACTGTTAATACAACTGTTGTCTTAAAAGTGATCAGATGGATCACCCCCTACTCTGACCCGATTAAACACAACGTTTGCTGTGATGCTAGTAAATAATGTTAGTGTTTCACCTGCTCACTGCTGTATCGTCAAACATTTTAACCTACCTGCAGTATAATGAACCCCGATTTCAGAATAATGTCTTCAATCTCCTCAGCTTTGTGTACGGCATCTGGTTTAATAAGAGCTAATGTCCTTTCCACGTAAATACGAGAACATGAAGTTTGGTTCATCTTCAAGTCACGACGGACTCAGACCTTTGAACTAAACAGTTAAGCAGTAATCAGATACAGATTAACAGCTGGGCCACATTAAATATATGTAGCTGGGAACATTAATGCGAGCAAAAAAATAGCTTTATCAAAGTGTATTTGCTCGTTTTGAACCACTTCGCCAGCCTGTAGTCGGGTTGCTAAGATACCATTTCCCCATCTACGGCAAGTCAAACAGGACAATCCATATAAAGTGAATTGCGCATCGGCATGTTAATTTCCCCTTCTGAATTCATATATACACACACACGTCTCACCAGTTTGTAGTGTGTATGCAAATACATACTCCTATTTTTGACAACTTTTGAGACAAATTAAGAGGCTAAACATGATGCAAGACTATTTTTCTCAGTCATTGCTTTTGTAATACTTAGTTTGGTTATGTACAACCTGCAACTGTTCTACAATTTCTGAAGTTTTACCTGTAAAAAATGTCATCCAATATGTATTACAATCATTGATGGACAGTGTGGAAACAAAGACAAAACACTTTATTCTTTTCAAACAGTCTTTTATTCAAAGTTGCTTCGACAAAAAGCTCTTATCGAGTTCCAATAGTAACCTGCCACACTCTAATCAAGTTGTCAGTGTAGCCAGCAAACAGGGTCTGTAAAGAAAGAGGTACAAAAGTTAACAAATTACTGAAAAGTCATTAGTTTTCTAATATTTCAATCAGTGTTTGTAATGCCCCTCATATTTGCAGGACTGTCAGCAGAAGACATCAGAGTTAAAAGTGAATGGGTATAATCACTGGGGGTAAAACACAAGAAGCACTAGCTCATGGGCTAGCCAGACATCTGTACTGAAAGGTCCTACAGAACCAAGTATGTTATACCTGTCCATCAGCAGACCATGCCAGGGAAGTACACTGTGGGGGTTCAGCCTTGCTGTTTGTGCTGATCACTTCCTGTCTCAGCTCATCCACAATGATCTTGCCCTCCAGATCCTATATCAAAAATAAGAAAACAGACTCAATCAGCATGTACAGAAGTATGAAAAGATCAATAGCAGTTAACAGAAGTTAACACAATGGACAAATTAATCCTGATTGGAGCTCAGAAACAGCCTCTTTATCATCAAATTAATACAGTTGGCATTTGAAGTCTCATCACTGCCCTTCACACCATATATATCAGTCATAATATATTTGAAGTGAAGTCTTTTACCCAGATCTTGATGCTGGGGCCAGTGGCAGCGCACAGCCAGTAACGGTTGGGGCTGAAACAGAGAGCATTGATGACATCACCACTGTCCAGGGTGTACAGGTGCTTGCCCTCATTAAGGTCCCACAGCATGGCCTGGCCATCCTGAAAGCAAAGAGTGATTAAATAATCATTTATTAACATAACATATAGTCAGTTTGTAGAATATTCACATTATGTGTCACAGCTACCAACAAGGAGTTTGATAAACATTACAAATCTGTAGCACTAATGCAACAACTTTTAAGTGCAGGTATCACTCAGAAACAGCCTCTTTTATCATCACTGTTAAACAGATGCTTCTAAAGTTTCCATCACTGTTGAAACCTGCAAGCTGGACTTAAGCTGAATGAGGAAATATCAAGTCATTCCGGAAGTCTAAAATAATAAAAGCGTATATACCTTTCCACCGGATGCGCACAGGGAGCCATCAGGAGAGACGGTCACTGTGTTCAGGTAGCCAGTGTGGCCAATGTGGTTCGTCTTCAGCTTGCAGTTGGCCAGGTTCCACACCTAAAAGCAAAGAATGTGAAGACTATGTAAGACTGTCTGGAGTACACACCACTATATAAAGGTGGGCTGTGCCCTCATCAATTGAAAATTCTCATCACTAATGTCAGGTAATACATGTCATGTTTTTTTTTATCATTAAGCAAACAAAACAATTTAGTCACAGTTTGAAGTATAAAAAAATCTGTTGCACATCTGCTGAAATAAAGTTTAAAAACATACCTTGACCATCTTGTCCCAGCCGCAGGAGACAATGATGGGGTTGCTGCTGTTGGGGGAGAAGCGCACGCAAGACACCCACTCAGAATGGCCTTCATCCTGCAGAGTGAAGCGGTAAAATGCAATTTATCTTTTTAACAGCCAGATGAAAACTAAAATCTCTGTTCAGGTAAGCAAGGAAAAAAAAGGGCTGTTTACAGTTCAGTGTTAAGGTTTATGCCATCTTGTAAAACATTCCAGGTTAAAACTTAAACTGAGCAGCATATTTCTTTACAACATTAAATTGAACTATAAGTGAGAAAGTTGAAAATGTACTCCCACAACCATAGTATTGCAAGGTTATAACCCAGAAATTGACCAAATTTAAGTTCCACAAGATGTAAATATGACTTTGCAGCTCACCTGGATGGTGTACTTGCAGACTCCAAGAGTGTTCCATAGCTTGATGGTCTTGTCCCGGGAGCCAGAAACAATCTGGCGGTTATCAGCAGAGAAGGCCACACTCAAAACATCCTTGGTGTGTCCAACAAACTGGCGTGTGGTGAGGCCACTGGAGGAAACATCACACCAAACATTTCAGCATGTTGAAGAAACCATAAGCACGTCTGCTACAAAAATTTCAAATTTCCACTAGAGATACAGGGTGAGCAATACAAATCATTTATGTGTTTCTTAAGTTTTCAAATAACATTTAAAAAATAACCTGGTTATGTAACATTATGCATTTGCTTCAAATTAAAACCCTGGGTAAAACATGCTGTTTGTACTGTACTAGCTCAACTTTTAGAAGATATAGTACAATTATTTAAAAAGGTGTAAAAATAAGTTTAGCATTTAGTACTATATGAGAAATTATAATTTCCACATTGTTTTGTGTTATTGGTTCTTAGTTACACTTTCTTCCTCTTCAAAAATAGCACATGCCTAAGAATTTTTATAACTCCTGCTTTAATCAAACTAACTACAATCTGGTAGTTCTACAGAAACTACAAGTTTTCAGAGGTATTGTTTTTTAACAATGTGTAAGGAGAAATACTTACACAATCTTAATACTTATTGTGTCATTCAAATAATACATTCGATTATTATTGAGTCAGCCCTCATACAGATCAAATGTAGGTCAAATTGCTACAAAGTTTAACAGTAACTAGACAGTAAGGCTGGGTTTGTATTCTTCTAACTATTTTATGCTAAATTAACTGATTAGCAATATGAAATACCAAAACTATTGAACATTTCATCCAACAGAGCGTGAACGTCTGCTTCACATGCAGGTAAATGTTTTTACTCCTTTTACCCATTCCCCCTGTGGTGTTCCACATAAACATATACATATTCTTCACAATCTTGTGGAGGAAACCTCTTTCCACCTTGACTCGTGTATCTGGACAAGTCCACTTACGTGGTGAGATCCCACAGGCGGAGGGTCCCGTCCCAGGCACCAGACAGAGCAAACTGTCCATCAGAGGAGATGACAACATCACTTACAAAGTGAGAGTGGCCCTTCAGGGAGCGCTGGGGGATGCCATAGTTAGTTTCATCACGGGTCAGCTTCCACATGATGATGGACTTGTCTGTAAAGCAAACAGGCCATTTATGTAACTCAAACTGTTTGTTTTCATAGCCCCCGTTCATTTCAGAACAGTAAAGAGCAGGTATTTGGAACATTAGCAGGAAATGCTAGCAATTTCAATTTACTTACATACTTAAACATGTTATCAGACTCTCTACAAAGCGTAGAGGTGACCTGTTACTAATCCGACACTTTGTACATGTGTCTACTCTTGTGGTGGCACTTGTGTGTGTTATTACACGTGTCTCCGATGCAAAAAGCTGAATGACTGATGACGCTACACAGTTAGCTAACGTTACCACTGAACTTGGAGCAGCTAATGTCAGTGTAACAAGAAGAAAATATTATACAAAGCTTATACATTGCTCTTTGTACGTCTTTAATATTCCACACACTACAACATCGTCCTTAATTTCATGTTACAGCATAAATTCAGCGGGCTGGCTTATGCTATCCTAGCCATGTTGGCGGAACCGGCGGAGGAAGCCTCACCTCGGGACGCCGACAGAATCATGTCGGGATACTGGGGTGTAGTGGCGATCTGGGTGACCCATCCACTGTGCCCCTTCAGGGTCCCCCTCACTGTCATCTGCTCGGTCATTTTGGCGAGGTTCGGTACAGCCTTTTACAAGGATGGATTCGGATTTTTCACAGGTCCGAGAAAACCTAGGTCCTCATCGCATCTGGGCACAGAGGAAAAGGAAGCTCAGACCCGGATGCAAAAGTTATGAGGGGGTGAACAGGCCGCAAAGGATTCTGGGAAACATGGACTTCATACCCGTTATTAAGGCTGCAGTTTTTCTCCTCTACAAATTCTCTTTGATTTACCTTAAGCTATTTTTGGGAGGAGGAACCTTTCTATTCAAACACAAAGAACATGCATGCAACTACGGCCAGTGACTATTACAAATGTGGAAGCAATTTAGCAGTCACCACAAAGAGAAACTAAATATTGCTTAAAATTGAAAACATGGAATTCTGTGTTGCTGTAAACAATTCAAGCAGACATTAGCATTGTTTACCTGTGTTCCAGTGTTTATTAATCAACTGTAACCAGTTGTATAACCTGGTTGTTTAGTCTTAGAAACAATGATTTCATATACCATGTGTAACGTGAGAATGATCTATGAAAATGTCTGGTGATGTTTATAGCCACATTAGTATGTTGCTCAGTGAAAATGGTACTCACTTTAAACATTTGATATGTGTTCTGGGTTCTATAGTGAATAAAATATGGGTTTATGAGATTTGCAAAGCATTATGTTTTGTTTTTATGTATGGGGTTGTGATAATTGACCATGCATGTTCATTCTTCACTTCTAGAAATAAATGTGTTCAATAATTAATGTAAACACAGTAGTCCTAAACCTGCTAAACCTTACTTTCGACCTTCGACCTTACTCTCGAGCTTTCGACCATTTCACAGTTCTTCAGTGGTAGCGGCAAATTCAGGCCCGTGATCTTTATCGTGTAAACTTTATAACGATTATAACAAATGGTTGTAGATAACAGGTTTATTATTATGAAATGTTGACCTGTAATTTAAAGAATCAGAGCCTGGTATTGTTATTTTTTTACTGATCTGATCTTGTTTTCTGTTTGTTTCTTCATATCTGTTTTTTGGGTATTTTTGTGCAGCTCTTTTTTCATTGCACTTTTAGTCAAATTATTGTCTTTCTTTGGATTGTAAAATGATTTAGTGAGGAGGCAGTGAGGAGTTTTTGACTGTGCTTATAATGTTTGTTATGCATATTGTGTTGTGCTTCAGGCTGTGTCAGGTTTGGTTTGTTTGAATATGTACACTCACTAGCCCGTTTTTAGTACACCTGTACAATCTAATTCAATCCAATGAAGCAGATCTGCCATGAATTCTACTTTAACAAGGTTATAATTTATGGGGGTTCATTATATAATAATAATAACACATAAACTACATACTTGATCCCCTTGTGAAAAGTGTTACTGGGCAGCTGCCAGACAATAGATATCATGTCCAAGGACATGTCTACATGCAGTCGTAAAAATCTGTGAAATTAAGAGAAGTTTCTAATGTTTTTGCCATCCTATATAAATAAATGAGAGAATAAGACATTAGAAATGCCAGTTAATATAATGCACCCGAATATAATTACTATCAACCTTTAATCAGGGACACAACATAAATCATTTGTACAACAGGGATCTCAAATTCTCACCAGCAGCACTTCAGTGGCTGCTTAATAGTAACAAACTATTGTAAATATTTGCATACTTATGTATTATGTCAGTGCATTATTTGCACATGAAGTATAGGGTAGAACATCAAAAAATCACTCATAGATTGATCCATGTTATATTAAACGAATGACAATAATTTTACAGGGACAAGAAACCATAAAATTGTAGTGTTTATTTCAGACTACATGTTTAGCTAACCAGGTTTTACGTTACATATAATTAATTACAAAAATAGCTTAATTCTTTTACAACCAGAAAAACATTCTCACAAAGTCAAGCTAATACTGTGATACTCGCTGAATTTCCACACTGTATTCAGACATGTGCCATTTACTGACTCAATTAAGCCTTATACCTGAAACTGATAGAATCTGCTAAAGAAATAAACACATATAATAATGTTAAGTGACAGATAACCATCAGCTTCCAGTAAAATAATGCCTAGATCTGCTTGGTTTGTAATTAAACCAGTATGCTTTAACATACCATTGTGGAAGACAAGTTGTATATTATGATTTGCATCTCATATACTGTATATGTTTCAGTAAACACATAAATCTGTTAAGAGTACCTTTAAGTTCATTAGCAAGTAGTACTGTATAGGATGAATTAAAATGTGATGCACTAGTTTTTCATACAAAACTATTATGAAGCTAAAAAAAAATGACCATGTCAAATTTATCCTGCTGATAAGTAAGTGGATGTCACTAATTAAAAACTGACACTTTGCAGGTAAAACACAAAGAGATCTAAAGCTGATCAGAGTTACACATCATCAGACAGACAGAAATAAAACTGCAGAGATACATCCTTTACATCATTGCTGTTGCAACATAACAGTGAATACTTATAATGAAGTCAGCATTATTGATGTACTGTGTTTTCTGGATTCAGTACCAAACACACTATCCTTCTACTACATTGTCCTTTGAGCATGTTTACCGTACTGGAATAGCAAATTCCATTTTCTCACATCATTTATCACTTTTCGGTCTGAAGATTCAAGATCTTGTCTAAAATATTACTTTGTATTTCAAATGATGCCAGTACTGACCACTTGAAATGTTCAGATGTAAAAAAGCAAGAAACTGAATTAGAAAATGTTTTAGCAGCTGTGTGTTGATAGTGAGTGAACACAATCATTCTGACTGTCGATACTCGGGTGTAAAGTGTAAATGTTTCAGTCATATCAAACTATTAATCTGCATATTTATTCTGCCTTTAAAAAGAGACTGTTTAATATTAATATTATGTCAAAAAGTGCAACAAATATCAATGTAGAATATACAGATGTTGTCTAAGAAATTGTAATACCATTTTCCATTTGTGTAAAAGTATTTCAGCCCACGTCAAGAGAAGCAAAACGTCT
Organism: Ctenopoma multispine; assembly: GCA_034779795.1. Classification (NCBI taxonomy): domain Eukaryota; kingdom Metazoa; phylum Chordata; class Actinopteri; order Anabantiformes; family Anabantidae; genus Ctenopoma; species Ctenopoma multispine. The sequence goes on from JAUYWH010000002.1 coordinate 9,518,570, forward strand.
ATATGTGTAGCCAAATGTTTGAAAATCTTTAATGGTAAGTCAGTGAAGCCAATAACTTTTTACTGTTTTCTCAATTTCTTTAAACACTCATGTGGCCATAATTTGCATATACATGCATCTGTTTTATTTTAGCACCAAGAACTTATTCCATCTGAGAAAAATGTATTACAAAGACTGAAACAGACCAACAAAACTTGATAACTGAAAAACAAAACACACACAAAATTTATATTAATTGACAGTTGTAAACCAATGTGCTATGGCGTACTGCAGAATAAAAAAATAATTGTTGTGTATACACTTGTTTCAAATTTCATACTTTTAGTCTGTTAGTCCTTCAGTTAATGTTGACTCAAAAAATATCAAACAAACACACATTTAAGTCAGCAGCAAGAACTTACACTGTAGTCTAGAGAAACTGGCAACAGTATTTTAAACACAATTCATCTGTGATTAAAAGGTAATGATCAGTCACACTGATAGCTGATTGGCAATCATTTGTTAACTAGTCTAATGTTGGAGCTGATCAGCTCCATAGTTGAAATGCTAAAACAGTGAGATTCATAAATACTGCAAGTGGTTCCTTCAAATCTGGCCTTGAATTATTCCACAAACATGTCAATGCACAGGAATGCAAAATGATACTGGACAAAATTAGGTATGATTATAACAGAATAAAACAAAGCAAAGCCATTAAAAAGTTTGAGTGGCTTGTTCAACTGAAAAGACTATTAACAAATGCCTTTTGTAAATGAAAATGAATCTTATGTCTTTGAGGTTTCAGAGAGGGACCACAGCTGTCAGGATACTAAACAACAACAACAACTGTGCCTTGTTACGATCATGCATTTAATAAAACACCTTGACAAAAGAGCTATACAAGAGATCATTTTCTGTTTTTCCGTGCAGTAAATCCTTCCTTATGTGCCAGTGACGTCAGTGACTTCCAGATAACTTAAACTGGTCATCAGGCTATTGCGTAACATCATAAGCCACAAGTGTGTCTTTCCGTCTTAGGTGAATGTGGAAATGCAATGTTCTCCGTTGCCCCTATAACAGAGGATCTGAGTGTTCAGTATGACACTGAGGCATCACATGGCTTGCTCTCCTTCATAAAGGCCCTATGTGTCCTTTCTCCACCAGGCCCTAAACACATTCAGGGCTGAGAGAGACGCTTGCGTTTGAGCTTCTGCCTCGCCATATCCTCCTTTCAAAAAACAGAGAGAAGAGAAGACAGCACTGATCCACACTTCTCCATCTGCCAAGAGATCAGTCCATCCACCCAAGCACCCATCCATCCGCGAGACTCTGTGAGTGTGCACACCATCATTCCCAAACAGTGTTCACGGTTACGCAAGGCAGCAAGTCAGATTAGGTTAGTAAGGCACTCTTCCACTCCACTGTCCTTCAAAGTAGGAGTCCTCCTGCCAGTTCTGTTTCTTTTCTTCAAAAGCACAGCTGCATTCTTAACAACACTAGATCTCTAGTTTAAAAAAAAATCCATAATACTGTAGAATCAAAAAAAGTCTTTGTTAAAAAATCTCAATATATTATATAAAATGTTTTCATTTAAAAAAAAGAAGGATAAAAAGGAAGTGGGTTGCTTGTTGTAGTATTCAGCTGCAATATATACCATATCAATATGTACAGATTCCATGCCGCTGGTTAGTCATCACTGCAAGAGAAGCATAGTACGGGTTGATTATTAGTGGGATATCGACATCAACTCCTGGTTTTAACATTAAAAAATAAGCAGAGGTGGCATAATTTCACGAACTCAGTTCTCAAGTAAAATGACAACGTCTTACTGTGCTACTGCTGAAGCTACTGTGAAATGAATGCTCTAAAATGTACGTAAACCATCTATCTGGGCATCAATTTGATTGAGATATTAATAGAAAAAATATTTTAAAACATTCAATTCAATACTCTAGTCTAGTCCAGATTCTTTCTGGACTGAAGACTGAATTCATCTACAGAATGTTTAGGGCTACACACCAGTGAAACTAAATATTTGAAAAGGAGAAAATAGCCTCTAAACATGCCAGCTGCTTTCTCATAATCAAAACCTTAAAATTTCATTAGTTCACAACATGCTTTAAAAATATTGCAACTCTTAATACAATACTCACCTTGTGCCAGCAGCCTGGTATGGGCAACCCATCTTGTCCCTGCAGGGGCAGAACAAGGGTGTAAAGTTAAAAAGCTATCAAACATAAAGTAAAACATTAATCATAGTTAATTAAAGAATTTAAATATCAGCGACAACTGCAATGGACATAATTAAATAATAATTCCATTTATGCATTTCACATACCCGACTTCACTTATAATATTTTGGTGATCTTGTCACCATTATATTTGTGGTTTAAATTAGAAAAGCATTTGTGAATCTCTGTCTAACAATTAACTAGCCCTGGCTGTCATTGATAGTTTTAACATTTAATCTGTACGAACACTACAATCAAATAACAGTGATCAAGCTGTGACAGAATTAAGGCATGTTTTACTTGTCTAGTGACATTTGGTGGCATAACTTCTCACATTTCTTCTCACAGACAGAACCTTCTCCATTTACCTCACAACGTTCCTAATTGGCGTGCACCGTAATAATCTTTTATCTAAGTTAATTTAATTTAGTGTAGCTGCAAACAAACTAGTGTAGAGCCATCTGCGTATATGCTGTGCTCCAATCAACCAGAGAACCAACAGTGTTCCTATAGGTAATTGATTTTTGTTAAAGGAGAGCTTTGTGTGTGTCTACTGTCTCACTTTTTTTTTCTCTTTTCTTTCTTTGTTTTCTCAACTTTTGTGTTTTTATACATTTGTTCATTCCCAACTATCATATTCCACACCAGATTCCAGCTCAAACATGTATGGTTGGATTTTACAAGCTGACATTTAGAGTGAAAACTAATAATATATGTATGATGTTGCTATGATACTGCTACAGTTTACTGAGGCAGCATCCGGAGCCAGTGACAGATTGTGGTGCCATCAACCTCTGTGTGGGCACAGTTCGACTGACAGGAAGCCTTCTGCAGGCTGGCGGATCAGAACGGAGTGGGTTGTGATGAAGGGGGGTCTTAAAGGCACAGAAACTCAAACCTCTTAAGTCTCAAGGTCAGAAGAGCGATCACATAATCATATAATCACAAAATATAAACCTTAAATTAAGCATAGTATCGTCACTTTAATAATATGGGTAACAGGGACAGCAACTATATTAACAACCATTTAACCTTTTAACATCTTTTATTTAATTTACATAATACAGTTGTCTTTTAGTTTAATCCTGCTACATAATTGCTACATGAAGTATAAACTAATACCACCACATGCATACCAGAATTTAAGAGAAATGAATGGAAGCGAAAGTGTTTGGACAGAAAATAGCTGAGAACAGAGAAAGGAAACAGAGGTACTGTACCACAGGACAGGGGGCCTCAGGGCCAGAAGGAGGATGAGGAGGAGGTGCAAGGGAAGAGAGCCCCTTCTCCACAGATAGACCTTTAGTCTCATCACAACCCTGTCAGCAAGAACCAGTTAGACATTCACAGCACAGAGGAAGAAACGCAAAGAAACAGCGCTGAGAACAGATATCATTCATACTGAATGAATAGAAGGGGAAAGGAAAAGTGGTTTTAAGTGGAAATATAAGAGACATACCACAGGACAAGGTTGGTCCAGACCTGGAGGACCCTGCTCTCCCTTCTGGCCCTTTAGACCTTTTTTACCCACTGCTCCTCTGTCACCCTAGACATTAAAAAACAACATAAACCTATCACATGATACAGTTAACTGCAGATACACTCTCTTTAAAGAGTATGGACTGTAGCATTGGTATTCGTTCTATAAGAAAGAATCACTACAAGTATAGAGAGATCAAATAAAGTCTGTTAAGTAAACAGATGTACAGTTTTAATATACTAATATACTTTTTCTATCTGTGTTTTTTACCAACCTTATCTCCTCTTTCTCCTCTGTCACCTTTCTCTCCCATCAGCCCTGGGAAACCCTGGATATAGAAGCAAAAACAGGTAAAAAGGTTACAGGTTAAAGTTCAAATAAATTAAAAATCTTATTCGAAATGTAGTTTTCTAAATAATCACTGACAAACTCACATCTAGTCCAGGTTCTCCTGGTCTGCCCTGCGAACACACATTCACACACATAAATCAGAATTGTATACAAGATCCACTCAATCCAGAAAACAGATTTTGCAGGTGTTCATGTTCTTACTTTTTCTCCCTTTGCACCTGGAAGGCCCACTAACCCTGCAGGTCCAGGAGGACCCTGGTGGCCATCTAGCCCCTGCAGTTAAAGGACAGTTTAATCAGTGTATCATGTCGACATACTCTATCTAATGGTTTATTCTGATAATAAAAACACACCCGGGGTCCAGGAGCTCCAAAGTCCCCCTTCTCTCCCTTTACCCCGACTCCAGGCTCGCCCTGCATTAGAACACAGGAACACTGAGTCCTAAACAACACATGTCATGGACTCTTCTACATACAGGTTGTCTTAGATACATGTAGTCTTACCTTAGGGCCAGGCATCCCATGCAGTCCCTGAAAAGCATTGAGTGTTGTGAGCATGTGACAACTAGGTGCAAAGGTGCAAAAAAAGCCCAACTACACTTGTTTCTACCAGGAATAGAATAATGTTAAACTTTAAGTACTCACCATGGATCCAGGAGACCCAGCAACTCCTGGTGGACCAGGTGGACCAGGTGGACCCGGCTGGGAAATCATTTGAACCTGAGCACCATTAGAGTTATAAAAATTAAGGAGGAAAGCAGGAAGCTCATATTGGCAAAGTTGGACTTAGGTCATAAAAAGAGATAAATGTTAAGGGACAGTGCCAGTGTTTCTGCAAATGTAGGTTCTCAAATACAAATAATGTTTTCCTTATTTACCTTATACCTGAAGACCATTTTTTAAAAGCATACTGAATAGTTTCAGAGCTTTTATGGATTGTTTGCAGCCTTTCTAATTATTTCCACAGTGGAAATCAATAATAGTGTAATAACAAGTTTAACACTTGCCTTAGATTGTTGCATCTTATTGAAAACTCAGCATTCTTTTTCTTCAAAGTTGCAGTATTTTGTATTTTAATGTAAAATAAGGTGCAGCTTAATGTTTTGTAAGCAAATTGTTGTATCACTATACATAACATATGCAAAAGCCACTAGCATCGTCTGTACTAGTGATGACTGTATGAGGGAAAGCATATGTTGGGATGAACTTAAGTGTGTGTCACTGACCAGATTGTCATCCAGTCTGCAGTCGCCTTTCTCTCCTTTCTGTCCGTCCATACCCTAAATCACAAAGAGCAAGATAAACGTCCAGCTGTAAGATTTGTATTTTTTAATTACTTTCAATTTGTTTGTGTATCAGTGCAAACATGTTTCAGTAACTACTTACAGAAGGCCCAGAGAGTCCCATCTCGCCCTTCTCCCCTCTGTCGCCAGGTGGTCCTGTGTCACCCATGTCACCTTTAGATCCCTGGAGATGAAAAATCAAGAATGAATATTATAATTAGCCTTGTAGTGAAAAAGGAATATGTATGTCATAACAGCAATCTATAAAAAGTGCAAAGAGTGGCACACAATGTAATTAGTTTCTGCAACTGTACCTTCTCCCCATCAACTCCTGCTGGGCCAGGTAAACCCAGCTCACCCTGAAAAAAAGCAAAAAAGAATAAATCTTCACCTACTTGATATATATATGACTCACTTTAACGCTGTGCAAAATTACATTTAGCATCTTTGGTTTTCAAACAACTGACCAGTAGCAGAGCAGTACATTGGTAGGATTACAGGAACTGTCTTACCTTTTCCCCTGGAGGCCCTGGGGGTCCAGGTGGTCCAGCTGGGCCCTAAAGAGAGACAGACAGAGGGACAAAAATTTACAATATATCGAGCATACATTTTTTATGTGTCTCATTTTGCACTGATTTAAAAACTACCGAATCTTTAGACCTGAAGTAACTCTCCATTCTGTTCATTTTGTCTTTGTACTAACTACTTCAATATTGAACTCTTTAGCTGCTAAATGCTCTATTACGCTCAGCAGTTAGTCTCTAAGACGTTTATCTAGCTTAATGTGGCATTTTGTGCTCTATTAGATTTTAGAGAATTAGAGAATTTAAATGGCAAAACTGCAGGTTAGAAAACAAAAGCAGCCAAAAAGCTTGATATAGGTGAGGAGGACGCCAAAATAATTCTCTGTGAGTTTTGTCACTATGAGTGATTGGTTTTGCATATGAGCAGTGAGGTGATTAATTGTTAATATAAAAATATTAATTCTAGCTGCTTTAATTAGATCCATCATTTTCATATGGAATGGGGCTGTTTACTGTTTATAACCATACTATAAAAACTGGGGAAATCACAGAATTTCGTCATAAGACCTGAACTACGGCCAATGTAAAACACTACAAGGCTGATGGATTTCACAATGCTGGCCTGACAATAAACAAAGCTGATGATTTCTTTGGTTCACTCTGTTCGCTGATCACAACCAACTTGAAGCAATTTTATCTTGCAGACTTTGTAAAACAGTGCTGACTGTGGTTTGTGCTACACAATACCCTGGCATGATTTTCCATTCAGCTGACTGCTTTGATGCAGTCGGACAGAAAGAGGAGAAACAAATATTCAAGTGACTTTATGTAACAGTAATGATTGATGGAGAATAACATACATTCATTCTGTGCTGTTTAATGAGTGACATGTCCCTTAAATCACACTCCTTAATCTCAATATCCACAGTGCTACACTTCTTACTTGTTGCTCTGAAGCCATCTTGAAGTAATAAAAAGGGAAACCATGCTGCTTCCCAGAGTTGTACATGCTGATTCTCTCTTGTTTTCCAACTTTTTGTTTGTCCTCCATTAAAGTCGTGGAAACCAACAGATATTTACAAACAACTATTTGATGCAAGATATTTCATCATTAGAAAGTGAAGGACCCTCCTGCAAATAATTATACAACGAGTTGTAAAATGAACGACAGTAACAAACAACCACATGGGTCCGCATGGTTTGAAACTAAATTCATCATCACCTAAAATTTCAACACAGATGAAACCAATGCAGCTTTTCCCAAAAACATGTGAACTGATCATAACACACATTAGGTGGCCAATGAGCCTTCCTCGCTCCATGGATATGACTCAAGTGGAGACTTTGCATGAGCTTTGGTGCCAACTGATCCGTGTCAGCAAGAGGCTTCAGATAAGATCTCAGGTTCATATTTTCACTGACTCTATTCTAACTATCTCATGCTGCTGTGTAAAGTGTTGTATGCTGGAGCCCATTTCACTTTATAGTGGTTTTTAATCAAATACATACTCAACTGTAGAGATAGCCATCTGCTATTAGCAAGTAGCAAGTTACAGTACTCCAGTACTTTCCAATGCAGCCCCTCGGACAACAACTGGGACATGGACAAAAAACACCATGCTTTCCTAATGTTAAGTTATGGCCACATACAGTATTTGGTGACGCACCCTGGACACATAGCACTAAAACACCCAGAACAAAGGCAGATTTTTTTTCTGAATGATTAAATGTGCTACTTTGCTGCGTGCTACAGCCCAGCTGTACTGTATTTGCTGGGGCTATACAATTTATCCCGAATGAATACCCAGGAGCGCTTGGTAGACTACTATATCCATTAATACTCTTTAGATGTGGGCTCTAGAGTGACATCCAATACATCTGAAGTCAGAAGTTCTGGTCAAAAAGTGTCTACGAAAATACACAGATCCACTGTTTGAGCAGGTGGGATTAAGTAGGTTTTATGCAACTCTCTGTGAGTCTATGAATTATTACACGTGTTAGTTACAGATCATATCACCACAACCATGCAGCAACAACAGATTACCGAAACACTGATAGTGCTGATGGCCTGTCAAGAAAAAAAAAGAAGGCGACATATTCAGTTTTGAGGTTTCGAAAAGACAACATTCAGATGTGTTTTAACAACTCAGCAATTTTGGGGCTCAGGTTGTGCCCGATTCCTGACTTGAGATTAAGTAATCAATACTTCTCGTCTATCTGCTTTTAACATCACTCACCTGAAAAGCATCTAGAAGCTTCCCATTGAAGTCAATGATGTCTGAGGAGCCTGTGGCACCTTTTTCACCAGGAAAACCCTGAGGCAAAGAGAGGGAGCGATGAATGAAATATATATAAACTAGTAACCATAATATTAATACAGGTGTTCAATAAAAAATCAATTATAGAAGGTTATAATAAAATACACATACCATGGGCCCCTGTGGTCCTTGGTCTCCCATTTCCCCTTTATCACCCTGTTTGATGCACACATGCAGTTTTATAGTAAAAACACTTTCAGACATTAGAGAGGAAAAGTACTTATTATTAAAATGTCTATTGTTTAATGACATGTTTCTTACATTTAATCCTGGGAGCCCATCCATGCCTCTCTCTCCCTTTTCTCCCATTCCTGGCTCACCCTTTTTCATTGCACAAACATTCAAGGTCAATGCATAAAAATATATAGATTTAAAATAATCAAAGAAAAAAAAGCTTATAGGTACCTTTTCCCCTCGAGGACCCTGTGACCCTGGATATCCAGGCATACCATCTTCTCCCTGTCAATTTTTAAATGTAAGTTCAAACATTTGGTCACATCAATATTTCAACAGTAGAGTCAGTCAGTAAATCAAGGATAATTATCCACAAATTATCTTACCTGCTTCCCAGGCAATCCTTGTGGTCCCTGAGGCAGAAACAACATAATGATTACCAAAGTGATCAACAGAAACATAAATCATTACTACAGACTTATACTAATTCTTCATCATCAATACTTGGACAGTAGAAAAATGAAGAAACACATATGAACTGCACTCACATCAACTCCGTTGCGGCCTGGTAAACCCTGAGGAAGACAGAGGAGAAGCTTAGTTGTGGTTGCAACTGCAAGTAAGTCTAAATCACTAAAGCCTCAAACTGTTTTGGCCACTAGATGTCAGCGTTCAACTAACTGTGACCTGCCCATAGATTTATTTACCAGAGATCTTACAGAAAGAAAACTGGAGAAACATAACTGATGCAGATGATTAGTGAGTGAGTGGTTTGATGTGAACTATATGCTTTGACTGTTCCAGTCATCAGATTTCATCTTAGCTGAACAACTACGACAACTGTGTATCAACACGTTGGACAGCAGCGTCACCACAAACATCAAAACAACAAGAATGGTGTTCATCCCTCCAGCAGACTTCCACAGCCTTCGATAATTTATGGTGGGACTTTGTTGCCCAACAACAGCAGTGTTGAACGGTGTTGTGTCACTCCTGGGATGCTGTGGACAACACAAGTATTCCGTGTCCACTTTCTGGCATCTGTCCATCAGTGATTTGGTTTATCAAGGTAAACAGACCTACAGTTTTGTAAAGGCTGTTTGTGGACATGGCAGTACAGAAGGTTTGTGACAATGTGGACATGTGTTCGAAGTCATTCATGTCAGAGACAGCTTAGCAGGATCTTGTGCAAGAGTGCTCTCTCTACTGCTCTCTCTACTGCTCTCTCTCTCTCTTTCTCACACAAACCCACACATGCACACATACGCACACACACTGCTATCAAGTAGTTGTGTTTACTTGATCACTCAATGCACTGTAATAAATGCATGATATAAATTGGAGGTTATTAGCCTCCTGCTCTGTCCTCATATTTTACAATAACACGCAGAAGCAACTTTCCCAGCTGCTTTTCTTCCTCTGCTCGCTCTCTCCCAGCACATTCAAACTGACATCCTGATCGCCTCCACCGCTGTGCGGTGTTTCTTCATTTCCATTCTACCGCAGCCTTATTTCTTACCCTGCTTATCTCCTCCTCATCTTTTGATCTTTCCTCCGTGGCAGCGCGAAACAAATCACTGTTATAAATCATTTTTATAACTTCTTTTATCCTCAGTGCGGAAAAGTGTCGGCTACATTTCCAATCGTAATTTACCCATAATGTACTTTAAATATCCTCCTGAAACTACATATGTTGAACTACAGCAAATATTAATTATATTATTTAAGATACCATTAGCTCCGTGACAGCTGTTTCATGTAGCCACACATCAGACAGAAACTAGCTACAACTTTGTTTGAACTGTCATTCCTTTACTTTTTTTCCCCCCACTTCACAGATATAAACTAAAGGTTTGAAGCTCACTTTCTCCTGCTCAGTCTTTCCTACATTCTGACATCTGCCTACAACATGGAGCAGCTCTAGAGTCACTCTGCTTTGTTTTGCTGTTTTGGGTTTTGCAATGCCTTTAATCAACTTGCAGAGCACTTTTAAAATCGACGAGGTTACAGGACAGGCCCCTTCTTTTTGACCCGTCTGTTTTTAGCCATATTCTGACTCACCCACACTGGAAACAGCATTTTTCACGTGAATCCCTTTGCTGTCCGGTACCAGTTGAGTGTAACAGAGTATTCATTCCTTCACTTGGGTAAACAAAAATTACCTCCACAGCCTCCTCTGTCTTCCATCTTATAACCACAGCTTGAAGCTTACACTGCTAAACTCTAAACTCTAGAAAAGAACAAAGTTGATTTGGAGAAACATTAACTGCCTCAGATGAGGAGCGCAGCTATTGTTTGGTGAGGTCGGCAAACTGCCCATGAACTCCCTGCAGAACCATATCTGTTTCAGGGGTGAATGGCGACACCATCGGTGGGAAAATGGGGGCATGTTGGAGAAGTTTGTGGCCGCTCTCTTACACAAAACAGATGAAGCCAGGAGTAGAGTTGCTATTCTGGGACATTTTAGGTAAGCCACAGCTCACTGGCAAACCCGGAAGAATGGGAATGTGGGTTTACTGTAATTTACCACGTAGACCCTTTCCCACTTAATGCATGTGTATCAATGCACATAGAGCACACTCACACAAAAACACAATTTGCAATCCGTCATACCATGTGGTTCAACCCTACCAGCTCCACACAATTGGAGTAACACTGCCTCTGATGACTGAGGTGTTTTAAGTGACCACATTCTTTGTGGTCTTTGGGTTAGAGGGTGAGGAAAAGTGATGGAGGAGAAGGAGAATTTCAGCAACAAAGAGGGCTGCGTGGGTGTGCATGTGTGTATTGTTTTGCGTAGTGGGTGTTTGATTTCTGGAGGAGGATACGCTCTTACCGTCTCTCCAGCAGGGCCACGGGGCCCATCCTTGCCTGTGTTCCCGGGGGGTCCTCGGGGGCCAGGAGGACCTGGGGGACCTGGGGGACCAGCGGGTCCAGCCTGGCCCTGGTCACCCTGATGAAAAAACAAACAAAAAAAACCCCTTTTGATATATACAGTAAGAATTATTCAAACACAATTCTTAAACATGGATTAATGATCAAAAGATTAGAAAAATGTCACATGCAAGAGACACAGGGCAGGATTTGAGGTTTTTGGTTTCTTGAGGGAAATATATGCTCTTCAGCTGCTAAATACTCCACCACCTTTGTGTGTCTGCAATTTCAACCTGGGCCAGTTATGTAAAGTGTGTTTTAAAAACATTTGCCTGCAGTAGCCAAAAAATATGTCCAAATATAAGGTCCAAAAATGGAACCCAAAACACAAAATATTGCTAGATGAAAAAACAAAACAAAATGATGAGCTGATCACAGAACTGAAGGGAACCACAGAATCAGACAATAACTCACTGAGAGTTTGTCACTACCAACGTCCACATGTACATACCACCACGCTGACAAATGCATTCACAAAAAAACTGTTAATTGAGAACATGATCTGATTTGAGTTTCTTTTCTATTATATGAGTTTCTTTTCTATTTATGCTTCTTAAGACAACGACTGCACTGTCGCCTCATATTAAAAGGCCTTTCATCAGTGAATCTACTTCTAATCACGGACATGTCTACTTCTGAAGATTTCCAACCTCATGTTTATGCCAAACAGAAACCGTTAATGGCCTAAAGGTCCTGCTCACCACTGACAGTGTTTTCTCTACGGTCACATGGCGACACTTCCTACGCACCCTCTCATCTCTACAGACATATGGTGCATTATGGTTTGCTTTGTTGCGGCAAGCAGCTTGGTACAGCAAATCCTGTGATGAAAATAGTCTAACCCCAGCCTAAAACCTCATTTCTTAGCACTGATAATTGTTACATTTCTATTAAGCTGAGCCTCAAACTGTGACCAACAAAGCTCTTCTATTTCTTTAATAAGAAGCACACTTTTCCTGCGTCTTTTTTAAATGTGTGTGGTTTTTGCTAATTTTTGGTTGCTGTAGAATGTTTATACAGTTATTTTCACAACATTTTCACATAATTAGTCATCCTAACGCACTTTAACACACCAGCACACATAGGAAGATTACAAAGCATGCTCAGACATGAAAATCAAATACAAAGATGGTGAAAATGTGAGTAAGAATAAGAAAAGATTGGTTAAAGAATTAAAAGTGCACATGCCTTTGTTATGGACTACCTTCAGAAAGCGCCTCTGAAAGCTGCTGGATTGCTCTCCAGAGATAAAACCATGGTCATATCGGGGAAAGACCATCTGAGATGCAAGAGGTATGGTGAGGACCAGAAGTAGAAAAAGAGAAAAGTAAAAGAGATGGCATAGAGCAGGTTGAAATGAAAGAGAGATGAGAAAGAAATATGTGTAAGAAAATCAGAAATCCACTGTTAACTGAGAGTTTCCAGAAGGGAGGAAACGGGTTCTGCAGGAAAAACAGATGGGATCAGATGGGGAGAGTTCAGCTGCCTCTGAAGCTGTAAGTCAAAAGAGAAAGCTTAGGAGGAGTGCTTTGCTCTTCTGTTTGCAGGAATAGTGACAGATCAGCAGCCTGACAGACAGCGGTGGCTGCTGGGAGAACTACGGAACAATTTATTTATAGGGACGAACCTTGACGGTGAGAATCTGATTGCTGAGCAGACCTGAATGTGGGTTGTAGTTAGGAGGACCCTGATGACAGGAGTGGTAAAAAGAAAAGTTAGCACGCCACTGTAGTCAAAAAAGGCACTTGGATATTCTGCAAAGAATAAAAACTAATCATCTGTTAGACATTTGTTTCATATAAAGTGAAGGCCATCAAGTGTCCTCATTGCCCACAAATAAAATATAATCTCATTCAAACATATATTAAACTGTATGTGTGTTCCATTTTATGTCTTCCCATCTTTCCCTTTGTGACCAAACCAAACAAAGGTGGCTTGGCTCTTTCCAGCCAACAGACAGTAACTGTGATGATTGTCTGTCAAGCTGAAAGGAGCAGAGTTTGTCTGTCGCCAAAGGGCCCAGAGCACTGTACTGGTTCTCTGGTTGGTCTGCTTCCAAAAACACTTGGAAAGGAGGTACGGATGGAGAGAAAAATTTAAGTAAGGGGGAGGACGGGGGGGACGGCAAGTAGGGGAGACAGTAAGGAGTGGAGATGCTAGTCTGCTCATGAGGTTTCTGTTAACAGGCTGCGGTGGGCACTGGATAGCTGAGGCTATTTCTGACACCACAGACCCCCCCCCCCTCCTCCTCCCATTGCCTATTCACTCCTCTTTCCCCACTGTCACATTCACTCATTCATACTGTTCCATCCATGGAGACCACATACATACATGCTCCTTCAACATGTCCTAAGACAATAGGCTGTTCAGGCTGTTAGTGGGGTTCTTCTTTAGTTTGTTCTCATCAGACTTTAGACACTATACTAAGACAAATAGCCATTCAATCTTGGAGCCCTGTCTAACTGTGACCTTTTTGTAGCTGCTGAATGTGAGGCAAACGAAGATGGCTGGGGATAAAACTCCAAACAGCAGACAAACCCAACATGCAGTGACACTCTCCTGTGTGTAGATTTGACAGTACAGAGGGTGGGAACCAGCCTTTCAACAAAAGTTGCTTCAACGATGAAAGATGCAATGCTGCACATATTGGTCATATATTTTCACAGGGTCTGTAACAAGACTGCGTTTTCATATCCCTGATTTTCCTGTGTTTATAATTGTCTTTGGACCAGATTGAGCCTGACAAACGCTGACAAATGATGGATTGACAGGAAGTCACAGGTTGACAGAGATTCATGGCTAGTTTCCTGTTTTTAGATGTATTCTGTTATCTTCTGGTAGAGTTCAGAGGTGAAACTGCGTACATGTTGAAATCAGGGCGAGGTAGTGACTGAGCCTGTATACTGGCATAACACCTCAAACCTTCCACTGCTCAGTCTCAGTGGATCTGTAAAGGTTTGATTCATAGCCATTAAAAAAAATCACATTTTAAACATTCAAAGACCAACGGGTTTTCATTTGCTAAATTATCTAGCCATATCTATGAAAATATAAGTCAGAGCCAAACCTTATTCACAACTACGGTAGTTTTAGGAGCTGCAGGGTTTGTTTTGACACAAGCTTGTGTCGCTAAGCGATACACTGAGGTTTATGGGCAGCAGACTTATCCAAGGATATCAAAGCTCCAGAAGCCTCATCCAAGTGCAACATTTACCACTTGGAAGAACTATATAATGCACAATGCCAAAAGATTTCATTCTTGCACAAACTATTTCTTTTGCTAAGGGTAGTCAGGGAAAGCAAATGGCTTATGCCTTAATGGGAATTAGGAATTCCTGTAATGTTACTGAACTGCATAATAAATATCGTTCCGCTGGGCAGCCCTGTCAAATTTACACTCCATTTGTGCTCTGCAATAAAACAATAGCCACTCAGTTTTATTCCAATAATCCAACACACCAATATAGTCAAGCTTCAACTCTCATACAATTTATGAGTACACATCTATTTCTAATTATTATTCTAAATCTTTTCATTTGTTGGATACTTGCTAAAGAATGTTGGTAATAATAAGACGAGTAGTGGAGACAAACAGGGTTTAAGTCTGTTGAGATGAACATCTGTATTTTATTTACAGATTTTTGTAGTTTTTATGTCATTATCAATCAGTAGTAATGAAGAACTCTACAGAATATTATATAACATTGATAAAATATTGCTTCCACTGTTCTGGATGATTTAACAATGTGCAAATTAATTGGTAGCAGGTGAGGGTATTATGGTTAGGTATCAAATGAGTATCCACTAAAGACTAAAGAATATTGTTCAAGGCAAGATTGCAAAGAATGTAGGTCTTTCGTTGTAGTACATGGTACTGTGAAAAGATTCAGGGATTCTCAGTATGTAAAGGCCAAGAACCGCTGCTAAATGTGTGTGACCTTCAGACTCTCAGGTGGCACTGCATGAGAAACAGAAGTCATGCTTCTGTGATTAATATAGCCACATGGGCTTGGAAGCTGGAACAGTGTTGTCACTTAACAAAGTCTGGATGCTGCTGCATCCAGAAATGCACACGGAAACCCTGTTGTACACGGAGGAAGCCACTTATCAGTTCAGTGCAGAAACATTGTTCAGTTCTCTGGGTCAGAGCTTATGTCAGATGGACTGAAGGACAGTGGAAATGTCACATTTCATCTTGTTTTCTGAAAAAAAAAAAAAAAAAAGATGTGGGGTGCCAGAGGTGAAAAAGACCATCAGTGCTGTTATCAGTGCCTCTGTGGAGGTGCATCAGTGTCCACAGAATGGGTGACTTGCATATGTGTGAAATTACCATTAGCACGGAGCTGTATAGCATGTTAGGATTATATAGACATATGCTGCCATCAAGACAATGTCTTTCCTGGAAAGTCAGCAAGAAAATACCAGGCTGCATTCTGTATGTGCTTCAGCTACAGCGTGGCTTTGTAAAGACAGAACGGGTGTGCTTGACTGGCCTGCCTGCTGACCAGATCTCCCGGTCTCCCATTTACAATATGGTGCATGGAGAATTAGACAAAGTTGACCATAGACTGTGGAGCAGCTGAAGTCTCTTTTGCATAAATAGTAGGAAAATATAGAATTTACAAAGCTACAATAATGGGAATCTCAAATGATTAAAACCTTTAACCAAAAGGAAAGATGCAGCTTCAAAGTTTAAATTTACATTTACAAAATTCAATTATGTTGGTCAGTGAACAATTCAAGTGAATGAACAAATTAGATTTTAGCTTTTTTTAAATTTTAGAAATGGAAATGGAGAAGTGGAATAAGCTTCATACCTGCGGGACTGAGAGCAATCAGATAATCTCCGTAGTTCGTCCCTACTTTTGTTTCTATGTGAAGATATACGACCTTGACATGAGAGTATATATATAAAACAACTATTTTATGATTGATGGGGAACCCACTTTTTTCTAAGAAGCCAAGCTGTTTACCATAAGGACAGGGGACTCATTTTTAAACCACTGTGAATAAAGCAGCAGATAATTACGTAGATCTCATGGTGGGTGGAATGATATCACATGAAAAGACAACACTGACAACATGGACCAGATGCAGAATGAGGTTACCCAGTAATGTTAAAAAGCCATAGTTTGGTAGAAACAAGATGGCAGATTTGGCGAAGTGCCCCAACCATTGGGTTTTGATGGTCACCTTTAAATCTTTCCATCGTTTTTAATATCATCATTTCTCATCTCTGGCTTTGGAGATGTGGGTAACTCAAACCTCATCATAGGACCTGGACTAAGTTGTTGGTGCAGTTGCTGGGGAAGCCGCACAGGGTAAACACACATTACTTTTGACTTATAAAAAGGCTTGCTTCATGTGTTGAAGGGTATGTGCACAGACCGAAACTTGTGATCAGAGTTGGCCTCTCTCCATGTCCACACTGTTCTCCCAGTGTGATAACATGGAAATAAAAAGTAGTTTGCAGATATTATATGATGTTCTCTTACTGGTATCGGGTGTCTAACAAACTGAGCTGCTGGCTATACATGAGTAAGCACACTTTTGTTTCTGGCAACATACAACATTGGGTATAAAGAAATTGTAAGGATACAGTGTAACACACAAATCTCAATGCACTATTATTTTTTCATATTTCAGAGAAAACATAAAACTGCAGGGTGTATTGACCTTAAAGTGTAAAAGTTTTAAAAAGGTGAGTCAAGAGAAAAATGACACAAACTGGAAGGAAGGTTTAAATGGAAACTCATATTTAAATTGTAAAGAGAAGCACAGTTAAAGGGCAATGTTTTTTTAGCCAGGTCAGCTGTAATGAAAAAATAACTGCTAATATACACATGTAGCAGCCAAAAACATCCCATTTGACCTTCTAGGGCGAAGAAAGAAAATATGACTTACCCGTGGCCCAATGTCACCTTGGTCACCCTGGGAGAAAAACAGGAAAATAGCAATTGTCAGAAGCTATTAGCAGTGTATATGCACACGAGATCAGTCATGCATCCGAATGCTGCTACTGTAGAGCAGCAGTGACAGGCAGACCTAAAAATTAATACTTGTGTTTGGGAAGGAAGCGACTCAAAGGTCATCTGAAGCTTAAACGGCTCAGGATGTCGACATTTACTATATAAATCATTTCATATGCCACAGTTAGAATTGTCTGACAGGATGCGGTCAGCTAAGTCAAAGTGGGGGCGCACGTGCTGGATATCATTGCTTCTCTGATGAGGATTTGGAGTTCATGCTCTCATCACAGAGCTACTAGCATGATTACACGAAGGGAGCCAATTTTCCAAATATCAGCACGATCTGTCATTTGCGACCCCGTGCTCATTAGAGTGAATCCTGCTCTGACGGATTCCGTGTACTGGAGTTGCATTGTTTTTGGTGGTTGAGCTTATCTAGAACAATTTATCTGGAGCACAAAAACGCACTCACACAAAAAGGTACCCATCAGTGCACACACAAATGAGCACATGCACAAGTCTTCTCTGCCAGCTCTTTCAGCTCTTAAAGTTGCTAACATCTTGCGCTGGGCAGAGGTTCACAGACCGGGAAAACATCTGGCTATCATCGGGCCATGCGGAAGGCCTGTAAACCCGTTTAGTGCCTTGACGTGAGAATGTGCGGAGAGATATGAGCTCCTACATAACTACATGAAGTCTATAGCTCATTTGATGGGCATGCAGTGAAAACCTGAATGTGGGAGGGCAATGGCGAGAATGTGAGAAATACATCCATACAGAGCATTGACTTGTCTAGAAAGGTTGCTGAAATCCATAGTTAAGAATACCTTTTCTCCCTTGAGTCCAGATGGTCCCTGTAGGAGGGAAAAGATAATCGGAGACAGTTGGTCAAGATAAATCAGTTATCATCTGAGCAACATACATCACAGCACAATACACCTTCAACCGGCCTAGAGCAGGGAGTATTCAATCAAACAGCAAAGCAGTACTTAATACAGTTGTGTCTGCTCAATCACCAGCTATGTTTGTCTGAACACATTTCACAATGGGAACTCCATATGACATGCGCTTGCAGTGGGGATTCGCTTTTAAGCTTTTTCTTTGAAAGATAAAAACTGTTCTGCTGAGAGATAAAACTAAAAGGCAAATATGTTTCTTTGTTCCTCCACCAGTCTTTCTCTCAGAGGGGGGGACTCTGAAGATGTTTAAGAAGTGGAATGCTAGAGACACAAACTAAAAACACGGGGTCTCATATACAGCGCAGTATGTGAGACGCTGCCACACAGTCACACTTTGTGTTTAGACAGTTTGACGTTGTTTTATGAACACCAGGCTCACAGATGAGCTAATCCCTGCGCGTTTAGCTGCGCTGTGTCCTTGTCCGTCTCAGTCTGTCCACTGCTGACAAGTGGCACAACGATGCCAAATGTGGCGGCACCACAAACCGCAGACTGACAACAGGCCCTCTGTGACTATGACAGGGAGACAGAGGACCGACCATCTCTGTTCTCAGCCACAGGCTCTTTAAAAGTGACAACAGAAGGCAGACTTAACCCCTTACATCCCAGCCATCCTTTATATTAAATGTCTTTGGTTCTGTAAACTGACTGTTGTTATATATTATTCTGTAATGTATTTCACACGTTCTCTCTTCCTGCTTTTATTCAGTTCCCCTGTCTCTAAATCTGCCATGCTTTCTGCCTCTCTAAGCCTCCTGCTCTAATTCGTTCCCCCTTTCCTCACATCTTCACTGTCTGGCAGACGTTTTGTCTTGACTGAGCCCTAATTGTGTACAGGACTACAGTGCTGAAGGGGGGTTATGGTAGAGAGGATAAACAGTTTGTTAATGTGACTGGCCGCATGATGACAGCAGCAGCTTATCTTCTTCACTGCTTCCTGCTCCACTTCAAACAGAATAGACAACAGGGGAAGAAGGTTTAATTCAAGTGGCAACTTCTCTTGTAGGTGTGTAATTATCAAAGGAAAAGTCACACACACACACACACACGTAGACTGAGGTTGTGCAGTCAAATTGTTCAAACGCAGAGAAGTGTATTTTAGATTGTAAAGGAGATCCTGAAGCTCTATCAGGAAAAAAGACTGTTGTGTATGAAGGTTTATTACTGACCCTGGAAATAACAGTTTGATAAAAATGGACAAGGTCTGCTTACTGAGGTGAGCAGACTCCTTTCACTGATGAGGGCCACACAGCGTCTCAGATTTCTTTGTCAAGGTTTTTGTGCATGTTCAGCTTTTTATTCATAGTTTATAAACTTTCTCATACTGAGCTGAGTTTTCTTTAGTTTAAGGTTGACCTATCATTGTGGTACTTTTCTCTCTAATGCTCCTTCAAACTTGTTTTATTCCTGTATGCTCAAGCTGACTGATATCATCCATCAACAAATCAGTCTTGCTGTTTTCACACTTCTTTCCGTTATTCTCCTGGTATTATTCTCCTTTCACATCCGTTGAGTTCCTGAGTGACTCGAGTCATGAGATCTGTGTCACACCTGCTGTGGTTTTACTGCAGATCCTCACTGATGGGGAGAGTCCAGTTTAAAAGACAGGCCCAGCTTGACGTCTCCTTTAGCAGGAAACAAAAGCTTAATGGTGTTTGGAGACGAGCTATTCAAATAGCTCTCATTAGGCTGTGAGGGCTTTATGTTTCAGTCAGTCTCTCATCAGCCAAAGCAGCCAGAGAGAAGACCTGCAGCAGCAAACGGAGGAAACTATAATGACTTTTTAAAGAGCCTCTGTTCAAAGTTATAAACTGTATTCTCACTGGTGTGTAACCCATTCGCTCTGCTTCGCCTGTTTCCACACTGCACCTGGGTGTGTCTGAGAGCGTGGCTGGGTTTCAGGAAAAGGTTACCGAATGGGACTCGGAGGTGAAATGCAAAGGGGAATTTCAGCATTCAGCCCAAGGACAACTTAAGAGGGGGAACAAGAAACAAGATGGCTAGCATGGGATTCTTACTCACTTGCTGTGTTCCCTTAGGGACACTAAAAATGATTGATGAAGTATAACAAACCATCACCTGTCTGACTAAATAACCACCTGGATTCACAGTCAGTTGATCTATGTTACACAAATTCAAAACAAGACAGTGTGTGTGTTATGGTTTACCTGGCTTCCCTTGGGACCTGGTAAACCCTGATAAAAGAGAAAACAGTAAATTAAAACTAGACTCAAGTATGTCGCTCAGCTGTTAATGTTTTTCCAAATTTGATTGTAAGTATACTCACTGGTTTGCCATCCAAGCCAAGTGGACCCTGTTGGAAGGCAAAGAAAAAGAAAAACAGAAGTACACATTTAAAATAAATACACACGTCAGAACCACTCAATAAATACTTTGCAATTTTAGGAAATGTGCTTATTCACTTTCTTCCCAATAGATAGATGAAGAGATTGATACTGCAAAACCTAGTTTATTTTATCTACTCAGTGTGTGCATCTCTGTCTGTGTCTCTCACTGACAAAGAAATAGTCCTGCACATAACCCATTAAACTAGAACCTGAGTTTTGTGAGGTCAGTGAGATACCATGAGTCAAACAGTAAACATTTGAGGTAAAACTAATATGTGATGTTGCACTGGAGTGTTTTGATCACCCCATCAATGGAATGAGGATCAACAAGATGCAGCAAAAATGGTGAATGTTACCCATGTGGTAAAATTTTAATCATATTTACATCAGAACCTCTGTGTTGCTGCACACGTTTGTTTTTATCCATCTAAACAGAGAGAGTGAGAAACTCTCTGATCTTCAGCTGACTGTTTCCAATCTATCTAAACTCACACTTTCCTGGTTTTATTTTTAGAATTACTATACAGATATGAGAGTGGCATCAATCTCCTTATTTTCAGCAAGAAAGCAAATAACAGGACTTAGTATATAGTCCTTTAATGATGTAAGCCTGCCGTGAATATAGAATATCATAATGACACTGTGAATTTTGGTTTTAGATCTTAACCCCCCCCAAAAATTGTGAAAAGTAATATTCTCCTAATAGCTATGTCTGTGCATTGCTCAGGAAACGATGTAAATGATCTTAGCTTAGGAAAAACAGTTCAGCAGTTTGGAAAGACGTTTGCTTGTAAACAACAGAGGAGAAACTGCTGTGATAAGAGAATGTTTAAAAATAAGAAGAAAAAAAAAAGGAAGAAAGCTCATCTATGGATATCCTGCCTCTCTTAACTGTGCGTGTGTGTTTTTGTGTGCAAGTGGACGACGAGATATTAAGACATTTCCAGGTGGCGGTGGTTTAAAATTATTCAGAGATTGCTGTCCAACAAGACAGACTGTGGGTGGATTTGCTCCAGCTGTATTAATCTGCCACACAATCTCCCAGGCTGTGTTTCTGTGGTGATGAGATAATCCAGCAGATAGTTTAAAATATAAAGTCCCCATCTAACCTCACCAAGTTTTGAAACAGCAGTTGAAGCTCTCCGCTTTGTTTACCTCAGTAAAAACAGCCGAGCAGTCATTGAACCCTGTCTGCAAAGCAACTCTCAATTCAAAGGCACAAACCTTTAGATCACTACTAAACATAAAAGAAAAGTTGGCTCAAGCTTTCCAGAAACACTTAAATGTGATGTATGTTGTAAAGGCTAATGTTGACTTCCTCCTTAACAACTGAGCTTGATGTTAAGCTAACAGTTTTTACAGGGTCCCTTGAGTTGTGGGTTGCTCAATTCCTCACAGTCCCGGTGGCTCTGCAGCCTGGAAATGGTCATCATCTCTGGCCTCAGATGGCTTACGTAAGTCTGGCTCTTCTCCTCAGCCCCATGGGTACCTTCAGGCCTGAGTTCCTGTAGTAAAAACCTACCGCAGTGTCATCGCTGCCTGCTTTGATGGATGGACAGTAGGCACATAAGGAAAGAGGAGAGATATGTGGAGCCTCTCTCATTAACAGGTCATTTGATCAGTTACTGCCCCTCGTTTAGTTTCTTAGTGGGCCAGCATGACTGTAAACTCTCATCTAAGACTTAAGTGATCACTCTGTATGAAAAAGGTTTTAAAAAAAATACAGGGCAAAATCCTTGAGGCTCTTGGTGTCTTTTTGATTAAGTGCCACTTGTGAAATCAGCAGTAGGTGGCAGAGACAGGGGTGGAACAAATAACTGAGACCAATCACATCACTGTCTGAAGATAACTAGAGTGTGAAGAGTAAGGATGTAATGCTCTGTATTTCTTTAACTGGATGTAGTAGACTGGCTGCAGTTTCATCACTTTATTAAACGCAACCGACTGTGTTTATCATGTCAAGCATGCCAGTGTAAAAATTTAAATGAGCCTACAAATGTCACAATGACTTTTCGCAGCAATTTCTGTCTGTTTCTCTGAATCTAAGCACATACGGGTATACTGTACGCTCTGTGTGGGTGCGAGTGCTGGTTCTGCATCTGGGAGCGTTTATCGGCTCCTTCAAGGCTCGTCAGGATGAGTAGATGAGGTGTATATGGTGAGGTCATTGGCTGCTGCAGTCTGAACTAGAGCAAAGAAAGACTGATTTACGGCCGCTAACAAGCCACACCGTGACCTGTGAACTGTGGGTAATATTGCATGCATGTGTTTCTCCCTTTGAAAGGAGTTTATACAACAGGTTTATTCTTAGCAATAAAGCCCCAAATCTAATATCTGGCAGCTGACAGTTTTAATATGACATATAGCATAAGTTATATGACCTTACTTAGGTACTGATATTCAATATAGAATAAAATCAGACTCAACTACATGCAGAATAATTCAACTAACAATGCAGCATTTAAAAATATGTGACCCTTCTTTAAATCTGCAGGAAAAGGCAAAGATATATTAAAATCTAAATACAGAAGCTAGTGAGGGAAATTTAATTTTGATGTGTGACCCTTAATATATTCTGTCCTTATATATGGCTGCATTGTTACACAACACCTATTCTATAGCATGCAAAGTGAGAAAAAAAGAACAGGAATTCAAATAAAAATAGAAAAGTCAGAAAAAAACTGAGCCACTGCTAAAATCTCATACCACGAATGGCTCAAGTCACACAATAAATGGAAGGAGCGAAGACAGAAGAACTTTGGAGAGCAAAAAAAATGGGAGATTAATGTTAAGAAAAAATGAGAAAATAGGCCTGAGACTACCACCAAAGCCTCAAGTGAATGTGGCGGGAAATGAAATAATGCCTTTTTATGTGTGTGTGGTTCTTTGTGTATTTCTAGTCAGCATCGCCATCTTGTCCTGCAGCGTCCCTCAGCATAAAAAAAGCTTCAACTCAGCATTTCCACCAATTAGATGGCTCTTAAACACATTTGTGGAAAATAACTTGGCCTGCAGGGGGTCATATGTCTCTGTCTATGTCTGTGTATGTATCTATGTGCGTGCATGTGCGTGTGTGTGTGTGTGTGTGTGTGTGTGTGTGTGTGCATGTCTTAATACCATTCAAACAATGAGAGGGGTGTCTCTACTGTCTTTATTGTACTCCCTATGGTGCAGACTGGTAATTATCCATTAGGGGGTTTAGGATGCAATGTGAAAAGTAGGTGTCTGCACATCAGAGCAGACAGTCTCAGCTAAAAACACACATGTGAACGTGTCACACACATGTAGACACGATGAGCGTAATTATGTGACACTGAAATTAAAAAAGATGAGAGAACTCTTTCCATTCTTCTGGTTCTACTTTCCTTCTTTCTCTTGCGCCCTTTGATATCACTGTCTCTTCGTCTCTTGCAGTGAACCATAAAACCTGCTTTGAGTATCTTTCAGTTCTTCGTCTTTTTTTTCACGATTTTCATGTTGGTGCAGGAACAAAGCTCTCCTGCATGTCAGGGTTACATGAGCACAATTTGTGATACATGACATTTTGCTGCTTTGAAAAAAAAAAAGAAGTGGTGGCTGAATCCAGAACCAAAGAGCGGAATAAAGCATACCAGAGTGCTGTGTGTTTGAGACAGAAAATTACTGACATATTGTTGGGTGACTGGTTGGCTTTAATCTGCCTTCGACGGCCAGGAAAGCAGAACAATGGAGGCCTTGGCCTGTTTCTGCTGAGCGAGGTCCGCTGTCTGTCACAGACTGGCACTCTCGTATAAACACGCTAGTGGCTAGGTACGCTGGTGACTGTGCATACGAATGAGAAGCGATTGCTGTGTGTGGGTATTTGTTTACCCCTCTGCACTGTTCTGTCATTCTGTCTGACTCTGATTGTTTGACAGGGGGAAGTCTCTTTTCTGAAACTCAAGCCGCCTGCCCATGATTTATGAGAGGAAGAAGTGAGGGGTTTGCACGAGGAGAGAAAACATACATCAACGTGCGCAAACACACAGTAACGTATCACAGTGTTATGGTACAGACACACACAGACCACATGTCATTAACACTGTTTACCATATTACTGATGCTTCAGTGAAAGTGGACTGCTGCATGTATTAGTCTGATGAACTTAAAGTCTGCTGAACATGTGCGTACCAGCTGAATGAATTCAGCTCACACATGCTCAAATGTTGGCATACATGCACAATATTTACAGAACAACTGGTATTTGTCCGTACTGTTGAATTATGTGCTAATGTGTATCAGGGAGACATAACAAGTTGAGAGAGGTCAAGAACAAGGAGACGGAAAGAAATCAAGTGGTTTGATTTAACAATGGAAAAATAAAAGAGAACTCTTTTTCTGGCACTCGCGGGCGCACTTTCAGCTCAGACTCATTTGTGTTGATGTGCCCGCTCCACGTGAGCACCTCCTGTGAGAGAAGTTATTAGCGTGAAAAGACATCACAAACACAGACCTCTGACCACTTCCATAGCTCTGGCCTTTGTTACAGTGATGTACATAAACGAAGGGTGGTTGGACGGAGTTCAGACACATCGGCGTATATGGACATGCTGTAGATACACAAACACTGCTACCCAACAGGGGGGTGGCTCTTTTTATGTTTCAGTGTTTGAAAACTAATCACGTGTGCTGCCTGCTGCTAAATGAAATAATGTTCTGTCTATGTTAATTGCCAACATGACTGATCTTGTTTCTTGTTTCACTGTAACTTCATGCAACTTCCAAAATCATTACACTGTGGCAGACGTACAGTATGCAACATCACAGGAAGTTGCTAATGTCTTTCATCTATTACAGTATATAGGTATAATGATTTATGTCATTATGCTAACGAGACGGGAATCTGGGGCTTTACTTTAGGCCTTTTGATTAAGCAGATGTTTAACAATTAGGTACAGCAACACTACAATGCACCAAACCTTTGGAATTTCTAGTGTGGACAGTGACAAAGATGAATAGAGTCACAGGCAAACAAACACAAACGTACACACGCTGCTCTGTGCTCTCTGTCCACCTGTGTGTAATTAGCAGCAGGCATTTCCCGTCAGGAGGGCGGTGCAGTGCCAGGCAGACTGGGAATCTGACTGGGAGACAGACCCATGGGAAATGAACTTCCCAAAATTCCCAGCGAGAAAACACACATTAGGACGCAACTGAAAGGATGGCGTGGAACACGCAGCGACTACTACAGGTCCCCCCTGACAACCAGACGGCTGGGTCACACGATATCGTCTAACAGAGCACGTAACACGTTCACACAGAGACTTTGTGTGCTCTGTGCCACTTTACAGACATTTAACTCTGACGAATCTGCTGGATGATGAGAATTTGATGATCACTCAACCACAAATCAGCAACAGAGCCGTGAGCTGTTTTATCTCAGCAGTTGTGGGAAAAATAGTCAAAAGTCTTGACTCGCCATTAGAGGCCGCTGTGTCTCTGGATAACAGGAGAACTGACTCTCAGACTCAGTGGTGGAAATCAGTGATCTGCTTTCCATTCAGTAGTTATTGGATATACACTGTTATAGTATTTAAACATTATTAAACCCCATTTAAAAGCTAAAGGGCATGATGTGTGCCATGTTTCACATTATCATTGGTAAACACTTTTATTGATTTAAACTCTTGTGGTTTATGTTTACTGATGATATCTTCACTGGAGCGCCCCTGCATGTTTTCTCATTTTTATATCTGTGCTAAATATGTTTAATTCCACTTGTTTCTCCCTTGAGTCACTAAGGTGTAATATTTCAAACTGCCAAACTTTCATCTCATCTTACCACACTGGGAAGTCTACGCCTGCTTATGTTTAAACACAACTCCCTTTGTATTTGAGTCACTTCTCATGGGGCAGGATATATCACTGATGAAAAACAAGTGTTGAAGATGGAGGAAGAGGCAAGGAAACAGACAAAGATTAAAGCATAAAGCTAATTTCTTCAAGTAAAGCAGTGAAGTAAAACAAAGACCTAATAAAGCTGTGGGAAAAGTTGGAATATATCCAGAGAAAAGCAAGTAAAGGGAGAGCAGAGATATGACTGGTTGAACTGAAGAGTGACAGGATAAATAACAAATCAAATTTACCGGATATCCATCCCGTCCAGCTTTGCCCTGGTGAGGATAGAGATGAAGCATTAAGCATTGACACAGATCAGAACAAAAACCAACTGCTGCACACGGCACCATCATTAAATTCAACATATGATCTACAACTTATTTCAATTGGGTGATGACAACAGTGTCATCTGACCATGCTTCAAGATTCATTCTACAGGAAGCCAAATAGATTTTGGAGCCGAACAGTTATGATTTGTTTCTGATCTGATGCATGATTTGATTTCAACTGGGAACTGGGTTTTTTTTATTCAAAGCAAGCAGCATGAGAAATCCAAAAAAGTTAAAATCACCATTTACATATAAGTGACACAGCCGATACACTTGACTCAGACAAACGGCTGACAGACTGTTACATTGTGGAACAGAAGGTGACTACACATTAGCACACTCTCCCGTCCTAACTTTACGGTCAGTGTATGGGTGGGCAAGGTTTCCGGTGTGTTCGGAAATAAAAAATCTTACATTGTTTCACGGACAGTTAGAATAAACCAGCTGCACAGACGCTTTCTCCTATAAAACTTTAAAACCACACATTTTAAAAATGTCAGCTGGACTTCCTGTTCAGACTATTTCCACATCTGCCACATCCCAAACCTGAAAGCAACAACCATCTCCAAATAATACATGTCCATCTGTGTGTGTCTGTGTGTTTGAGAGAGCGTGTCAGCAGGAGTTATGGTCCCACAGAGGAGAATAACTCGCTGCTGATCAGTCACCGCTCCCTAAGCATCACCATGAAACGCACACAGATAACCACATCCACACTTCCTCAGGTGGTCCATTTATTGCTGTGGTCTTTGGATGCACATGTGGGAGTGAGCCTGTGACAGTTTGTGTGCCTGTGTGTTTTATTGCTATGGAAGAAAAGATTATTTTTGGCTTTTTGGCTTAAACAGTAGTTTGTGGAGATTGTGAGGGATGATATACTGTGTGTGTGTGTCTGAGTGCATATGTGTAAGTGTATATGCATGTTTGCTATCAAAGGAAAGTAATAGCTGTGTGACCAATAACTTACTAGTTGATTATCATACTACCTGGATGAGAGGAAATTGTACTTACGGGAGGTCCTGCAACAGAAAAAGAGAAATCATACATCAGAAAATTGACTCTATACATCTCTACTGGAACACAGCATGCGTGAATTATGGTTTGTACAGCAATCAATTTCTCCGAACAGTGCTACTCAACAAAAAAACTTCACATATAGTGTGGTTTCTTAGATGATGACTGTAATTAACCACCTAAATATGTTACAGAACAAGCTCATTAGAGCTGCTGCCAATGGAGTATGTGGTGAACCCGTTATGATAAACAGACTTCTGAATAATGGGTCATGTTTTGCATTAGGATAAGAAGTCATGTCAAGTCTTTGTTTCCTAAGTAGATATGGGTTTATTAGATGGAGGACAAACAGAGAGTGATAAGGTCAGGGTGTGCTGGCAAAAGCTGTGTCCCTTTAAAGAATTAAAAAAGATGTCTCTGAGATTTCTCTGAGGCAGTCTTTCAGATCTGATTTAAGTGTTCTGATGTTGAGCCTCAGCAGCAAAACGTACGTTCTGCTTTTCATACTTTACCTAATCAAAAACAACAGCAACGATCAAAGGAGTCCTCTCGTTCTTAGTGGTTGTGGTTTTAATGGAATATTCTTATGAAAAACATTCTCTTAAATGTGCAAGGCCGTGGGCCCTAACAAACCTACCAAACCCGTATAAAGTAAGCACAGAATTTTGACATTTGACAAGATTTTCTATTAGTGATTGGTTTATATTTATCTGATCAAACTTTTAAAACCAATTGTGATGCTGATTTATGTGATTGTTAACACAATTACAGTCTATGGCACAATTTGGAGCTATGCCCCACTGCAGTTCCTGCACATCACAGCTCATCAGCCCTTAATGCAACACTAAACATCTACATAAACTCAACAAGATTGAAAACAGACTTCCTCTGGGGAAAAGTGGGATAATTGTGGTATATTGTTACTATTTAAACACACAGAAAGTCTTACTAATGTGACCAGAATCTATGTAAGCCTTGACGTTTGTTGTTTAATTTCAAAAGAAAGGGTGTTTTGGAGACAAATGTTATCAAAATGTTGAGGTGGTTGGAGTGAGAAGGTGTGAGGGAAGAGAAAAGAGAGGTGTTGGCGTTTGTGAGAAAAGAAGAACAAGTCAGTCAAGTTCAGCTGTGTCTAGACGTCGCAACGAGGACAGCCTGGCCCAGACAGTTAGGTAAACAAATGCAAACTTGTTAAAGACCTGCTTTAACCATTGCACTTGAGACATGTGTGTGTGTGAAGACACTGAATGAGAGAGGAAGACAGAAGTAAACAGAAAGAGAGAAAGAAAACAAGTCACACATAACAGTGAGAGTTAAAGCAGGACACAAGCTGACAGTGAAAGCTCATTTTAAGCTTTCCTGTTATTCGGGTTGCATTTCTGTTTCTGTTCTTCGCTCTTGTTTGTTTTTCTGAGAGAAGGGGAAAAACGTCTTCTGGTCTTGTAAAAAGTTGTCCTGGAGTGATCAGCTACAAGATGGAGCAACAGAACATACTGTACATGCCACCTACCTCCGCAACTGGGCTGTTATGTGAGGATGCGAAACTAAACAAGAAGACAGAGAACCTAAACAGAACCACATTGGCCTTTTGATACAGACCATCCTATAACAAACAGTGGGCAACCAATGAGTGCACAGTCTCAGATGAAACCTAAACGGTGAGCCTTCCCGTAATAATACCCCCCCTCCCGCAACACACGAAAAGGATGAAAAACATCTTATATTTGTCCTGCTGATCGCCTGATGGAACTGCCGAAGTCAGAGGGATTTCTGTGTTGTTTGAGACGTGGTCAGAGAGCCGGGAGAACACGGACATTTAAAAGTCTGGCACAATTCAGTATTTTTTTTATGTCAGCAAATCCCACGAGAAGAATGCCACCTGAATCTGCAGCTGAAAAAAACACACAACTTTAAGTCCTGTTTGAGTAATGTTTACTAAGAACAAACTGCCGTTTGAGGGAGTTATGAGAATAGAACTCTACACTGTATTCGTATCTTTATTAGGAGTCGATGAGTCTGGGACAGGGAGCCTCGGATGGGCAGGGGAAGTCACAGCATTTAAAGAGACTGAGTAATGTAGTTGGCAGGTTGTCATCATCACTGTCTTTTCATGAAAAACATCTGGTGTGCTAAGCTGAGGATTTAAGGTTGCTAATTTATATCTAAGTCATAATTTTCACAGGAGCTGATTTAAATCTTCACAACAGTGAATCACAACGAGACTGGAAATATTCCCATCTGACACATATCCTGCAGAAAAACTACAGTCCTGCAGGTTCTGATTAAATCATGTAAAACTGTCGCACCACAGTTTGGTGGAGTCAACACTTGATAAAAAGCATGTAAAATTAGGATGACTCAAGATTGTACAACATCCGTTCTATCAGTCGTGACAAACTTTTGTGTAACAAGATTTATGTTTCGGCACTGATTTGGCTCATCGATGAGTGTTTTGCGGTTTGGATGGAAACAAAAAGCAGCACAATAATGGTGGGCAGTCATGTTGGCAAGGGAGAATCTCATTAGTCCCGTACTACCGCAGCTGCTACCGCTCAACGAGAACAACTGACATCTGGGCAAAGTTAGTGCAACCATATGGCCAAGGTTAGAGCTATGCTGCCGCAAATAGGAAGGAACAAGAAGAAGGGCCCATCATGCCCTGGCCTGACTCATGGGTCATTGCTTTCGCCAGCACTCAAACATATCCAGTCATCCAGAAAGAAAGTGAGTATGGGAGAGATTAGAGAGAAATGAAGAACTAGTGCATCAAAAGAAGAAACAAACAAACAAGGCAGGTGGTGGGCTTCACTTACCAGGGTCACCTCGTCTTCCCATCCGTCCACGCTTTCCAGGAGGCCCTGTGAAAACACACAGACAGAGAAATAAATCCTCCAAATCAGTACTGCAGGGATGAGTAGAGAACAACCGAGCATCACTTGCGGTTTCACTGCTGGTGGTCGTGTGTTGCCTGGCTTTATGTCTGTGTGAGCTGGCACGGCACTGAAATATCTACGCACGAGTGATGTATTCACAGATTCAGACGCTGGAGACAAAAACAAAACTAAAACAAAGATCTCATCACCCTCAAAACTAAATGTACTGTTTGATTTTCTTTCAGGCTGAAATAACTGGATCTTCAGATGTGTTTAAGACTGATCCTCCCCTCACTCTGGCTAAAGATCAGATTCATCAGGCCCATTCCTCACTGCCTGGACCTCATTCAGCCACCTTCCTCTGACCCTGCAGTGATGCAGCTGGTACGACCGCCTTTCCTGTAAAATGATTTCTGCTGTTGATGGAGAAGTCTCTTGAAGCTATAAAATATAGCAGGAGCACTGTAGAGGAACCAGAGGCTAATGTGGCCAGCAAAAGGGTCAACCTCAATTCTCAGACTTCATGCTGCTACAAGATCATGAATCACTTCTACACCGCCCTTGATTTACGTCAGTGTCTGCCTGGCAAGTTTACAGAGGTATTGTTTAACAAGACGGTGCAACTGATCATACGAAAAATACAGAGGTTTCTCGTCAGGCTCAGAAAGACCATTCATCTCTCCCCCTTAGCTTTGACACTGTAGTTCAGTCAGGCTTTGGATTTCAGACACTGTGTACATTGTGCTGCGGTAAGAGTGATAATATGCTTTAAAGAAGTTGGAATGGTCTTTTTAATGCGTAAAACTTTCTTAAACTTTAAATAAAAAAAGACATCAATTTATGAGTAATGAACTATACAGTGCTGCTTTTATGCTGCATGTCAGTTATGAACTAGATAATTTAGCGAGGTTACATTACAAAAAGCCGTCTGGCAGGACTTTAAACAGGTCGTTTACGCTCAAAAACCCTCAAATGTGGCTGAATTAAAACAATTCTGCAAAGAACACTGGGCCAAAATTCTTCTACAGCGATGTGAAAGACTCACTGCCAGTTATTGCCAATGCTTGATTGCAATTTTTGGCGCCAAGGGTGGCACAACCAGTTATTAGGTTTAGAGGGCAATTACTTTTTCAAATACAGCCAGGCAGGTTTGGACAACTTTTTTTAATAAATGAAATCATTTTTGTTTGTATTTACTTTGGTTATCTTTGTCTAATATTAAGAATTGTTTTGATGATCTGAATCATTTAAGTGTGACATATATACTGTATATATATAAGAAAAGACCAGGAAAGTCAGGAAACACTTTTCACAGAACTGTACTGTGTGGTTTTTATGGTCTGTCTTGATTGGGGGATGTTTGCAGTTAAACGTTATGTTTTAATGATAATAATTACAATGACCTAATTCATTGATTCTCTTTGGGAAATTGTTGTTGGACAGCTACCAGACAGTACATGTCAGCACTACTGCAAGGTTTTAGTGTCTTGTCCAAAGACGCCTTGAAAGTTAGCCAGAAAAAAACGGGAATTGAACCACTAACTCTGGGCTTCACAGACGCCTGCTCTACCAACTCAGCTGCTGCTGCCCCCAAAGGACTAGCAAATGAGTTATTTGTCATCGTGTCTAAGTATGTTTTCATTCATCTAAACAAAGTCGCATGATAACGCAATGGGTAGCGCAGTCGGCTTCAAACACAGGGGTGAGCGGTTCGATTTCCCAGTCCCAGCAAGCTACATGCTGAGGTGTCCTTGGACAAGACACCATTACTCTGAGCCTTGGTACCTCACAGGGGCAGCCTGTCACAACAAATTTCCCAAAGGGGATCAATAAAGTATCATTTACTATTATTATAAAACAGAGTTATGTTAAAATGAAATAATCTGTCTATAATCTTTCATTTCATCTGGAAAACTGTATTGCTGCCAGACAGAAATGAGTAATTTGCTTTTATTAACTTCTGTATGAAATCGATGACTCAATATTTTAAAAAATAACAATAATTTTAAAAATCTAGTCATCCAACATCATTGCTAATTGCATGTGTCTCTTACAAAGTTTGAAATTTTGACAGCTACAGCAACAGTAACTAAACCTTCAGCTTGCTTCTACAGGTAGCACCTTACTTCTCTTAGTTTCCATGTATCCATCCTCCCACTCTCACTCCTGTTTTAGTAATAAAACAGGGAGCATACTGGGTACTGTCCATGATGCTAAGTGGTTGTGGCTGCAGACATGTTTTTCCTATTGTCATTATTGGAGTTATTGTAGCAGCCTAATCACTTCCTGACTCTGCCAGCCCTTTCAAAGAGACCTCAATCATGCTCCTCCACCTCCCCCCTATGTCTACCTCTCCCACATTTATACCTCTTTTCCCTCCTTTATGCAACAGCAATTAAGGACATTGAAAATGAAGGATAAAAGAAATTGCGTTTTAGTAGATTAGCCCAGCCTTACCTAAGTTAACTGTTGTTCTTTATCTAACTCAATTTGCTATAGTTCCCAAGCACCTTTTTTGGCAAAAAGAATAAACATTTTTAAATGTGACAATGAAGGACAAGTACAGCTGTGCACCTACTGGCTGTCATTTAAAATTTATGTTTCAACATTTTTAATCATTTAACACCTTCAAATCGCAGACAGAGATGCCAGCTAACACACACACACTCAGCCAGCCACAGCATTTACATTAATAGTCTCCATATTCCCTTGCGGACTCCACTTCCCCCGCTTCAGCCCCCATGGTCATAAACCACAGCGTGGAGCTGTTCTGCTGGGGCATTTCCCTACGGCTGGAGGGGAGGCAGATAGGGAGAACAAGCTGAAAGGGTGGAGAGAGGAATGTGTAAGGGAGTGGTGGGATAAGGTGGGGGTAGAAAAATAAGATGGGAGGGACAGAGAAGGAGATATACTGCACTGCAAAATGACAGTCTAGGAGGAAAGATGGCAGAGACAACACAAGAGGAAGGGAGTCAGTAGGGATGGATGAGTGATTTCACAATCCTTCTTTGGACAACAAGGTCATTGGACAATTAAAGTGCCTCCTGCAGCATTATAAGATATGGGTCACAAGGGTCTTTGCTAGCTCTACCTTTATTTGAAACTTAAAAGACAGCCGTCGGCATGTTGACAACTTGGTTGCCAAATGCTGGAGAAGCGGGCGTCAGAGTGACTGAAATGTGGAAGAGTGATTGGTCCTGAGCGGCAGAGTTGGACGTGATGACAAGCTGATGTAGGACTGAATTGAGTGGAGGAATTAATGGGGAAAACAGCAGCACAGGGAGACCACAGTGTGTGTGGTTGTGTGCGTGTGTTCAGTGTAGTTCAGATTCCTATATCATGGATAGCAGCGAGATACAGACAAACAAACATGTAAAATATAGACACACAAGTGGCTGCAGTGTCAGTCTGGACTTCCTCTGTGTGAAATACCGGGGTCAGAAAATGTCACACAAGCACACAAAATAGAAACAGTGTAAGAGGAAAAGTCTGGAGAATCGTGTTTCACTCAGCATGCGTACCAACACAGTAACAGCAAATCTCACAAGTTGAATTATTCTCTTACTTTTTTTTTTTTAGAGGTCAAATGCTATCAACATTAAAAGATGATCGGTGAGATGAAGCATTTTAAAGCAGATGGGAGAATGTAGACGAAAACAGGGTGCAGAGATGGGTGGACACAAGCTGAAAAACAAGGTCATCTTTGACTCTTATAGGTGTAGAAAACACCCAAAGGAAAAAAAAGATTGATGGACACAAATGTCAGACAGTAAAGAAAACTACATTCTGTGCATAGATCTCTCTGTGAGACAGACAGACACACACATTTTGAACTGCACTTGAACTGCAGATAGCAAAGTATACTTGATCACCTGAAATGCTGTATCTCAAGTTACTCTACATATGCGGGGCTGGAAAGCATGCCATCCAAAGTCTGACTAGGAGACATGGTACTAGGTTCGTGCTCCCTGTAGGATTGTACATGTGTTTATGTGTGTGTGAGCCTGAGAAACAAGCATGTGGATCACAGGTCAGACCCACTCCCCTTTGAAAGCCTACATGAGGGGTTGGAAGCAGC
Organism: Ctenopoma multispine; assembly: GCA_034779795.1. NCBI lineage: Eukaryota > Metazoa > Chordata > Actinopteri > Anabantiformes > Anabantidae > Ctenopoma > Ctenopoma multispine. The sequence goes on from JAUYWH010000002.1 coordinate 9,553,269, forward strand.
AACTGGAGACTATGCAACATCTTTGTTCTATGTTTAAGAGCTCACTCACAAGCGTTTACACACAAACATACAAACACAAGCTCACAAACAGACTCACATCAATATACTGAGGCATAGTCAACCTTCCTCCACATGAGCACAACTGGGCTGGTCTGAATTGGAATCAATATTTCCATCAACACTTATACTGATGTGTTAAAAAAAACAACTCTCTTTCGTCTTCTTTTAAAAACACAATGAGCAGCCATCCTAATATGCTCTCTGCGTCCACACCACCTTTGGTCTCCACTCAGCAAAAGACACACACATGTATCCTTCCATCCTCCATCTGCTCTGTCTGTTTCTCATCGCCATGACTGAGTTTGATGTAGCTACTGTGACGTTTTTCGCAAACAAAGTCCTTCCAAGGAACAAAGCATCGATCACCACCCGACTTTCTCTTTTTTTATTAAACAAAACAACTGGGAGCAATAAAGAGGAAAAGGAAAATAGCAGAACGTGATACTCCATATGCACAAGCACAGGTCTTACATCCGTTCATCTGTCCATCTACCGTGCCTGCCACTCCACCACTGATACACAGTCTGGCAACATGAGATAATTTAATTTAACTGAAGGGGGAGAGAAAGGTGGGGTGCGAGTGTTGAAAGAAAAAGTATAAGTAGTGAAGGTCAGTTCCTTGCTTCCATGTTAGCTGGAGGCAATGTGTCTCTGCAGCACCTCCTCGCTCACCGCATTTCCCCTCTTAAGACTGGTATGTCTTTAAATCCCAGCAGATCTCCTTCAATTACAGTAAAAAACTTGCAAGTACATATCTGTACACAAGCGTCCACACACAAAGACAAAGGCCAAACTGTAAAGTTACTCTTATTACTACTTCACACAGACATGCAGACAGATCAACCACAATTTGGAAAACTGTATTGTTTTATATAATTGCAGACATAATCCAAAATCTGTTCTCAAGAACTATTATTATTAACATTATAAACATACAGCATTTGTTTAAAATTACCAATTGAGCTGTTTTACTTTCCGCTCAAGACTGAATTTATTCGCTCATAATGAGATGTCAAAAGTCAATTGGTATCATTGAATTTGTTTACTGATCTGAGATACACTTTTTGGAGGATTCCCCTCTTTCGATTTGTCTTGTCTTTGCACAAGCGGGGACAGCTGTTCAGCCTCTTTGTCTGAAACAAAACTACTTCTTCTTAACAGTCTCCTGATCTGTCATCGTTTCCCCGTGTTTGTCCAACTTTTGTTCTAATAAAATGGGGGACACATGCTGTGGACGTAAACAGCGACAGAAAGAGAAAAAGACAACGGATGTGATTCACATCGTGGTGATTTATTCTCCAGCTGCCCCGCGTCTTGCTTGCCCCGGGTCAGATGGGATTCAGCGGTTCAGACAGGGTTCACTGTCACAGTGGTGCGATCAGATAACCAGAATCAAACAGGAAACGACAATTAACAAATATCCAGGTCAGAAAACGATTTAATATCACAACGTTTACAAACCACAGAAGAACTCCCGCAATGTGTAACAATTAAAAAGAAAATGATTATTAAAGATTATATAAGTATTAGTGAACTGTATGTCACAGTCCAGTGGTGTGGACTACACTTCACCTTGCTTACTGTTGAAATGTGATTAGAGAGAGACGCTAAACAGGAAACATCCCTCCGTTATTCATGCAAAGCCCATCTGTCACTGGGAAATAAGAAGCTGAGAGCACATCAGTACCAATCTGACCTTCCTGTTTTACTAACAGCATCAAGTGTTGCGTGACTGCACACTGTATTTCTCTGAGCTGTGCGTGTGAGAGGTCATCTATGTGAGAAGTTGAGAGCGTATTTGTGTGAGAGAACTGACGCCTGTTTTATGCCCATGCAGGTGTGATTAACATATATTTTTCTTGATGCTGTCTGTCAAGGCTGACTGATGCTGCTGAACACCTGTGGGGTGTGTGTGAGCAGCATCAATGAACGTGCCTACAGCTGCAGTGTTGTTAAGCTGTTTATGCCTCCTGCATTATTCGTTTGTTCTTAATGAGCACCATCTACAAAAAAGCTCAGCATGCCAGCATTTATTTGGGTTGCTATAATGTCTGACAGTTCATTTGTGTTTTCAGTATGATAGAGCTTTAACTTCTGGAAGTAGCTACCCTGGTGTTCTGCGTCAAGTCCGCTGTTGTGATGGGCAGCAGGTGGTTTACGTTGACTGGCAGGCTGGCGCTGAAAGGCTGCCTGGGTAGTCACCGTGTGTCACAGCTAATGAGAGGTGACGGCGGAGACAGGTCCACCTCACGCAGAGAAACAGATGCAGTCAAAACAGTGAGAGTGCCCTGGCAAAACACAGCCAGCACCAGCCGAGCACAGCAAAAAAGAGCAGATCACAACAAAGTGGAGCAGAGGAGCCAGAGTTCAGCAGCCGGAAATTCTTTGTCTTCAGGCAACACCAGCTGTACTTTAGGTTCAAACTTGTTCATAAGATACCGTTCGCTGTCTCT
>JAUYWH010000002.1:9555881-9586223 GCA_034779795.1 Ctenopoma multispine
AAGTATAAACAACAGGCCTGGGAATTGTTGAAAGATTTTAATAACAATATTTTTTAACACAATCTTTTTTAATTAACAAAATAATCCAAACTTCTCAGTTCTAAAGTCTCCTCACAGTCTTAAAGCTTTCTCTGAAGGTCAGCGAAGTTGTCTCACTTTAAACGTGGCAGCTGACGTGTAAAAAGAGAATGAATTTGTCGATGTTGTCATATTTCAGTAAACCGTATTAATTTTTAGAAGATCACAGATGCCCTCTCTGCTCAGGTCTGGTAAATCTGCAGGAAATCTTGGTAAGTGTTGAGAATTAGGGAGTTTAGAGTTTATTATGAGCACATGTTAATACAATTGTGTGTCGTTTTTTGAAAAGAGGGCTTGCGTGACAACACTTGAAACGAGCGCACCCCAGACAAACAAACCATACTCAGCTGAAAGTGATTCACACAAATATATTCACACTCTAATGTGTATTTTTGATGCAACATAAGAGAAACACTATTCAGACAGGCCCCTGGGTGGTACTTCCATTGATAGGGACTGTAAATGCATGTGCTAGAATTTCAGTTCTTTTGTGAGTCCCATAAATGTTGGGAGATGAGGCAGAAGACACAGAAATGTTTAGCTCGTAGATCAGATGAGATCTAGCCCACTGGTGCTGCAATAACTTCCGGGAAGTGTGGAGGTACGACTCCTGTCCTCAGAGAGATTGAACTGGCACATGTAGAAGAAACACACTGAACCAAATAGAAAATTCTACATGTTTACAAACTCATCCAGCGATTTGAACCAGAACAAATGTACTAAGACGTGAAAACGCTCTTAAGGATTCAAAGTCCCTGATACAGTTTTTAAAACTAAAGATACCAGACCAGACGTGACAAATGTCAGTGGCATCAATGTGCGCAGTGGTAATTTGACAAGGATATGTTGAAGTGTTGGTTTCGCCCAGTGCCAGTCTATGTCGAATGGTGGTCTGTAACCGGATAAAGTGCTCTTTTATCTTTGTATCCTTTATTCATTCATAAAATGTGGTTCTGGTTTGACGTTCTGGAACCTGTTAGCGCAAAACTCAGAGAGCCAGGCGAGGAGAGAGTGGGGGATGGTCTTCAAGTGTAAAGGAATAAAGAGAAAAGGGCACTAATCACCATGTCTTTAAGAGAAAACTGCAGTATTTGTGTATGTGACTGTAACACAAGATAATTGTGTGGGGCATGCTTGAGGAAACATGGCGTGAATGTTCAAAGGGAAACTTTATTCCAGTGAGCCTCCTTCTTTAACCCTGATAACACTTCTGGAAAGAATTCCACTCTGCCTTTTCTCGTGACTTTCTCCTGTGCAGCGTCTGCCAACTGAACCCAAACTCAAATCTCCATCATTATTCCAAGCTCTCTTCTTTTCCACAGGTGTCTCACCTCTTATGCCCTTCCCTTTCTTAAACTAACTGTTCTTGTTTCTTTCTCCTCTCTCACACCTGAAACAGTCAGGCTAATAACAGTCTCTCTGGAAGCCAAGATGAGAGCAAGCAATCTGAAAGCTGCCAGTAGTTTTTACATGCAACTGGTGCAGGTGGTCCAGAGGCTGATTCCAGTCGTGACTTTATGCAGGTGAGTACACACATTTACATGCTGCATAATGGGAAGGATGATGGCCCATTTAGTACAGAAGTGACTTGTTGAAGTGTCACATTATATATTTTTCATCTTCTCAGCTAAACATTAATAAGCAGATATGTTTGGTCAAATGTTTTCCTCATACTTTCTTCTCATGCACAGTACACAGTCTACTACATCATTTTATTTGTGTTTCCAGACTGGGGGCACTACTCAGCATGCAAGGGATTTGTGAAACTATAATTGTACTGCTCTCAACATAAGAACATTTCACACTACTATTCTTGAACACTGTCTTGGATGTATTCCAACTTCTTCCACCTCTGACATGTAAGTTCCAGTCTGTACTTCAAAGTCACCATCACCACTACAACAGTCCTGTATTTTCCTTGATACCATAATTACTGGTACTGCTATAACTGACTTGATCTACTCACTGTGTACCAATACTGTATTGTCTCTAGTCTGGTAGTAATTATATCCCAGTGCAAAGCCCTCTGCTCTGCTAATTCACTCTGGCTTAAGCAAATATTCCCTATTGCCATCTGATACATGTGGCTCAAGAATCAATGACAGACAATCAACATTAATATGGTGTTATACATTTGGTATGTAAATACCTGTTGGATTGCTCGCATGGAGGAATAGATAGGTGTGTATGTTCACTGGCGACAAAAGCCCAATCTTGGCCACTAACTAAATTCCATTTCTTTGTGGTTCATTGAAACGGGACACACATATGTAGACGCACATGCAACAAGCAAATAGGACAAACTGGTGGACAAATGATCTACATGATGTCAGCACACATGTCAGCATCTCAGCAGTCAACATTTGTCTACACTGTGATGCTGCCAGAACTACTGCACTTTTGTAATTGTATTTATGTATTGATAAAAAAAACTAACTATAATAATAACAATCAGAACAGTCAACAATTGTTGTGCTGCACAATTTGCGTGGTAATAAAGGTAATATTCAACATTTACACACACAAGTAACTATTCATACATATGGCATCATTTAGTAAATACTGTTTTTCCCTAAGTATAAACAACAGGCCTGGGAATTGTTGAAAGATTTTAATAACAATATTTTTTAACACAATCTTTTTTAATTAACTAAATAATCCAAACTTCTCAGTTCTAACGTCTCCTCACAGTCTTAAAGCTTTCTCTGAAGGTCAGCGAAGTTGTCTTTTAAAAAGAAAATATCTTATCAAGCTAAAGACATACTTAAGTCAGTAAGCAATAAATATGTATGTTATATATGGAATTCAGTATAAAGAATGAGAATTCAAACAATCAAAACAAAAACCATGACTGGGCTCGTACTACAGTGGCACATGGTCCCATGTCGCCTGAGGTGGGGCTTCAGCCTGCTAGGACATGAACGTACGTCAGCGTTGCTGCCTCTAATCTCTTTGGGATTTCAATATGAGAGTTATCAACTGCTTATTTTAAAGATGATCATCTGTTTATTTCAAACACTTACACATGCTGCTGTGTATAAGGAGAATATTATTTCATAGCACCTCGAGATGTGATGGCATCACTGCAGGGTCTGTGAGCGTCCCTAAATGTCTGTGATATGATGTTACATAAACCATGTCCACTTGTGCATGATTCAAAGGCTGGAACAGTGTAGTGTGTCTATGTGTGTGTGTGTTGTGTTGTTGCTGCTCTTGTGGCTGGTGCAGACTTGCCCCAGTGTGAACTTTATGGGAGGGGGTCATGCATCACTTTATCTGATTGGTGGGTTCCATATTTGGTCCAGTCAGCTGCTCGGGTTCCTGGGGTCAGAACATGACCTGAATGGCTGTCGAGCTTTTAACACAGTCAGTGATAGATTGTGATCAGTGTGATGTTTCAGCCTGTTGTGGGTTTACATTCAGCATTTCATTTAACCACATCATTTCACTTCAGTTTATTTCTTGAATAAAAAAATGAATAAATATCTGTCATGCCATTTGGGCAATTGGCCCCTGCGCTGTGTCCACAACAGCTGTGATAGATGGCTGATAGTGCTGATACAGTATGTCCGATAGCCTTCATGTGCAGTAATGAAAGTGAACACAGCTGGGAGTGCATGACGGAGGTATGTGCCATTCATCTCTGTTGACCAATCACATCTCTGTATCACTATTCATAACGTAGTGACCTTGCATAAGGGTCAAGCATGTAGGCAAAGATCACAGCTGCTAAAAGAGAGCAGTGCACGAGCCATCATTTAAACGCATTTCACTCAACACACGCTCATCAAACATCACCTTCATTTGCTTCATACACATTTTCTATTTGAAGTAATAGGATTTATTCTTTAAAATCCTTATCAACACTGTACTAAGTTCTTGCCAAACTCCCTCATTTCTCAACAAGCCAGGAGTGGAAAAAGCAGGGAAAGAAGTCTCAGACTATCTGAATTTGTCAGTTCAGTGATAAAAGCACTCATTCAAATAAGATATCAGAGAGAACTATAGCAGACATTCTCAATGAATCCAAACTAAGGACTGGGAGACTGACCCAGACCCAGCATGGCCCAAACTTCAGCCGAGGTTTAGAGCCACCGTGATGTATTGTATTAGAACAGCAGGATGGATTCAGCTTTCAGCACTCGGCTGCCAGGTCAAGTGGAAGAAAAGTGCTTGTGGTCGTAACGCCCCTCTGACCAACAGACAGGTTCTTGGACGGAGAAACAGTCTCAGATCAACGGGCGTTGTGGCTAAAATGATACATTAGTACAAGAAATAAATTTAGTGGTTACTCAAGATTTAGTGATTTAGAGCCTTTGCCATCTGTTGCAAATGGTAGAGCTTTCAAAATGTTTCATATTTTTATTCAAGATGGGGCTGGCCTCATAAATCTGTCAGAGGAGGTTTGTAGTAAAACTAACTATTTGGACTTTTCCAACAATGGAGGCTTTGTCTGCATGCACCTCACTGTAGCTAAGGCGATTCACCTAAACAAAGGAAAACATGGTCAAATGGCTCCAACAGCACAACTCTCCTTTCAATAAACCTTTTGTTAAGCCATGACAAAAAAACAAAACATTTTTAACAGATCAATTTTTGTAGAGTGTTAGGGAACAGCAAGGAACAACATTTCCAAAGCCAAACTCTAATTCATTGTGCTTGTTTTCACAAGTGCAAAAACAAGCCATATTATGGCAGGGAGCGCTAACAGGATCCAATTATCTGTTCTGTCTGTCAGAGATCACAGTGGTGGAGGTGCGGGTCAAACTTGAAGCACCTGTTTATGACAGAGGACTGCAGATGAAGACCAGGGGTTTGAGCTCTTACTGTTTACACACCTGATCGCTGGCAGACATTTCCATTTCTAGACACATAGTTGACTGTAGCATAGCCCAACCTACTGTAATCCACTGTACTGTAGTTTGATATATTGTGAAACAAAAGTATTTACTCCCCTGCAAAGTGAGTAGCGTTTTGTTTATTCCCAGTCCTTGTGCTAAGCCAACTGCTGAGTCACGTTTACTGAACATACGTGAGAGTCGAACTCATCCAATCATGTCATTCTATGCAAGAAAATTAAGAAGCACATCTCCTAAAATGTTGAACTTTTTCTTTAAGCCAATCTGAAAATGTTAGGTATACAAATACCCATACAGTAAGATGAACCTCTCTCAGGGAAAGGAGACAAACGTAGCAGAAATATGCATTACAGGTTTACGTCAGAGTTCATCAGCACTGAAACTATATAACACTCTTCCCCTGGGTTTGGATTTCATAACCAATTGACCCAACGTAAGATAAAAGTGGTCTTATAAAAGTGACAGCAGAAGAGTGGGAGGTAATGAATGAATGGAGTAAGGAAGAGAGGGCAACAGTACAACCCTGAGAAACTTCACCCCCTTTTTTCTTCTTGGCCTCTCAGCCTCTCATCCCTCTATGTCTGTCCGTTTTAAGCTTTGTATTGCTCCAGATAGATATTAATGATACGGGGCAACATGATCCGACTTTGTTCTTTCATCTCTGATCCAGAACATGTTTCTTTACTGATCATGTCCCCTGCCCTCCATCTTAATCCGACTTCATATGGTTTACCCAAAGACAGACACTTAAACCCAACCACACACACACAAAAATCAGTTGTACGCACAGAAAACAAGGTCATCCCTTTCTGTGACAGATAAAAGAGAACAAGATGGTATAGAGTGACTGATGTGTGTGTACCACTGTGCGGCTGCACAATGTGAGAACCAGTTTAGAGCAGTTTTAGCTTTCTGACACAACTTCAAAGGGCTGCTTGAGGGTTAGGACCTGGTTTTAGGATAAGGTTTAAATTAGGGTTAGGGTGAGGGTTGGGGTTGGGCATCTAATTGCGATGGGAAGGTTAGGGCAATGCATTATGTCAATAAGTGTCCTCACAGAGACAGAAGTACAAATGTGTGTGTCTGATGGTTAAGGCGTATAACAAAGTCAGCATGTGACCTCCAGCCTTCAGGTTGGTGGAGCCCATAAATCTGTCACTAAACTCCAATCCTCACACACGCATACCCATTCACATTTTCTTCGTGGGCGAGTCCAGGAGCAATACAAGGCTTCAAACTGCCAACCAGTGTAGTCAAGAGATGGACGTCGACAGTGAAATTAACATGCAAACACATACTCACAGTATCAATCTGTGGCTGTCTCATACTATATTTAACAAATCTCCTCTCACTCTATCGCCCCACACTTCTCTCCGCCTGACCTTTGGGGTTAAAAGCTGGTGTCAGTCTCAGAGGGATCGCTATATCACTATCAAGTCTTCCTGACTGGATCTCAACTTCCATCTTGCTCTCACTTTCACTCACACACACACACACCTCTTTCTCAGACACCCTCCTTCTCTTTTCTCTCCTTATGTCTCATATTCAGGATGGCCCACAGTTGTCCTTTGGTATTCTCTACTCTTGTAAACACCACTTGTGAAGGTGTCAGCTTTCACCCACCACCGCCCTCCCTCCAGCGTCCTCCTCACTCATCAACATACGGTACATACCCACCTCAGCCAGACACACACAGACATCTGTCCTTACTCTTCAGTATACCTCATCAATTTACAGAATGGGATAGTGTGTATGTGAACTCATGCTCTTGAAAGGTTATTAGTAGTAATAAGTTACTTATTAGATAGTTTTCTGAGTGTTGAGTCATTTTTCACATTTACAATTTTAACACTATGTAGACAGTCCTTTTTAAATTATCCCTCAACAATCCTGCTGACTGTCAAAAAACTAAAAATTATTTCATGTGCTGCACTGAAAAAATCCTTTTCTTGTGTTCTGCCAAGAGAGACTAAACAGCTCCAGTAGGTTTTGCACAGACTGTGTTTGCTGGAACGTTGCTTCCACAAGACATTACAACAAACACGACCATGGGAAATTACAGCTTGTGTGTTGTGATAGGAAAGGATACCACAAATGAAGGCAGCTTCCTCCCCTTTTGGCTCCTTCACAACAGCATAAGATGACAGATATCCAAATATTATGTTGAGCTTTTATGAGTCTTTAACAGTGTTTGGATATGGGATGGTGCATATAAAAAGAGAAGCCTGAGGGAGGTGGGCTGTCTCTAATAAGGGATACAGTTTGTTGCTGCACTTTCAATAGATGAACATTTCACACACACATGCAGCGGTTGTTTTTTATTTCTCTTCTTGCAAAGTGGACAGATTGTCTGCATGGTTTACCACGCGGCCAGATATTACTGTAGAAATAAACACCATGAACATGCTTAGAATAATTCACCAATACATAAATTTTCCAGGGAGGGAAACACAATTGCTTCCATGAGCCATGCACTACAGATTCCACCTCCCGCTTCACATAAAGCATTAACCATTATGAAGAATTTCCATCGGTTTCTCCAACTGGAAGTTGAAAGTGACACAGAGACTGTGAGTTTAATTTTTTAATTCCTGCGGCTTCCTCTGCAGCGATAATGCAGTACGCCCCCCGCACACAGAAAACACTGAGTTTTTGAAGAGCCGCTGCCACAAGGGGCAAACATGATGGAGTTCCAAACGGATACCTGATCACTATAAAATATTAACTGATAATAACATACATACATGACCTGACTGATTAATTAACAGAAGGGGCTTCACACACGCACAAACTCCTCCACCCCTCCTCTACATAGCAAACACACACACACACAAAAAAAAACTCCTCAATCAGGTTCCTCACAATTCAGCCCTGAAGCGTCTAATTTTTTTCTCCCTTTGTCTTCGTTTTTCAGTCATTTTTTTTAGTTCCCTGCGGTCGGAAATGTCTTGTTTCTTTAATGGCTTCCAGTAAAGTTCTAAGAGTCCCCAGCGTATATCCAGCCATCCTCCGGGGGCGCCTCTGTGTAGCCAATTAGGCCTTACTTTCAGAGCGGTGTAATTAAGACAAATACTGCTAAGTGTCATGATATGTTAAAACTCAAACTTAATCTGGGACAGAACACTTGTGGAATCACATTCTGATCAGGTTTGCAGCAGAGCAGAACCCTCTGTAGTACAACATTACAGTACTGCATCCACATGTTAATGCTGTTAGAGTCAAATTTGCCAGTTTCAGAAAATGTGACTTTAATGTAAGCCAACGAATGTGTGTTTAATGTTCAGCTACTTGTCTTGCGAGTCCTCTCAGCAGGCATTCCCTGTGTGCCACTGGGAGGAGGAAATGGAGCACAGAGCAAATGAACCTGGAGACTGTGTGTGTGTGTGTGTGTGTGTGTGTGTGGTTGTGGTTGCCTTCCAGTACAATATCCAACTTGTGTGTTTATTTCCTATCATCTCAGTCTGGGGCTCCAGCAGCACGCCCAGCACTCATTAACCAGATACCCTACTGAGGGACCTCCATTCTGGGTTTCACCTCTATGGGACCCTGGGTAATCACCATGAATCCCCACCCAAGGGCATGAGCAAGCCTGCTCAGCAAAGTCCACCAGCCATCGTCTAGTGTTAGCTCCCACCTCTGGGACCATAGTCACAACAGCACAAACTGTTGGCATTATAAGGAATGGGTATTTAATGACACAGTACACAGAAAGACATTAGGTAATGTAGGGATTATTAGGGTGGGTTATTAGCAGCCATCCATGGTGTTTTGGTTCAGTGGGACCAGCCCAGCTGTTAGGAAACACACACACGCAGTGTGTAGTCAGGACACATTATTTGAGGCTAGAGAGTAGGGGGGGAGGGGGGGTAGCGTAGGGGAATCCAAGGCATGAAAAAAGGGGGACCCCATCATTTTCCACATTCATCTTTGTTCTTGAAATACTTAAGGAAAATGTGCCCGGAAATTCAGAAAGTAAGGAAATGATTTACGCTGGAAGTCTTTCAATTCATCATCTAGTCTATTCATTTGTAAGAGAATTTCTTTATGTTTCAGAGATTTTTACCCAAAAAATTCTGATCTGAAGAATAATTTTAAGTTATTCCATGTTTCTTTCCAGATTCTCCAAAATTATTTGTTTGTATGGCGTAGTATATAGTTGCACCTGCTGCTTCCTGTGCTCATTCTTTGCCCCTTGTTGATGGATTCCCTCATTATGGCTCTGCAGGCTTCATCGTTATGCAGTTGCACTCAAGGCCAGTGTCATACAGTGCAGCTGCATGGTCATCCAGGTGGCCACTGTAGCATTCAGGATGTCTGTTTCTTGTGCTCGATGTCTAGTAAACACTCACCAAACAACTTTATAAAAGTTAAAGCAAATATGTGTCGTGTTTACTGCTGTGTATACATGTAAATGCCAATAATGTTCCACGGAAACACTGCCTGCACAATCAGTTGTAGTTGCTGTTTTCATGTTCCTCACTGCAAAGAAATGTCCTGATGGTGTTAATTAAATGAGTATAAATATAACACTGTCTTTAATCTTGCTCCCTTTTTTTCTCAGTGTAATTGCATGCTGACATAATCACATGTTTCTTGATGTTGGAGTCAAATGAAGGATAATAAATAAATTATAAAAAATATAAATAATAAACTTTTGATCCTTTACTCAATTCATAACCTGTGAGTTTATCGGAGTTGCACGCGATCATGTGTTCGACATGATTTTCTGGAAACCATCTTTTTCTTAGGCTTTTCTTTTATGCATGTAGGTCTTCTACTGCACACCAGCCAGGAGCAGACTGTGCGTACTCAGAGCTGAAGAGGTGCCAGTTTACTCTGACGTCACCTGAGCTGCTTACCCTCTTAAAAGCTTCACAAAACACACACATGACAGCATAGGTGGGTGCTACTCATTGTTGTGCATACAGACCCATGCTGCTCCCCCACTCTCTTCTTCTTTCATCTGCTGAGTCCAGATCCTCTCAGCTCATTTCACCACAGCAGCAACACACTCACTTTGAAGAGCTTCCAGCTTTCCCTGGGTCTCCACGGCATGACTCACCACAATGACACGAGTACCTGCCACAAGTCTCAGAGCTGCATTTCAAACACACACACATGGATTTACTGAGATAGACATATTCCACATGCTCTCTATCATACAGACCCACATCACACACAACAGACACACACCTCATGCATGTGCCCTAAACTCCCAGTAGTTTAGACACAGTCATGTAGCTTGGATGGACTCCAAAGCAACCAATTCAAACTAACATGTACTGTATACAAACCATCCTGAGGTTTGTCAGTTCTGTGATGTATCAGTGGGAGTAAGCAAGAATAAGGTGCACATATAAAAGCAAATAAGAGCAGTTCAGATGTGCGTGTCTCAGGTAAACACAATCTGAGGTTTCCTCTGCTGTGGTACACACACTATCAGGCTGTCTAAACTACCAATCTCTTTGATGTTTGTTTGACTGAAGCTGCACATTGGGCCACTGTGCAACAGTCCCTGAAGGGTTTTCAGGACCATATGTGTGTTGTGATGTGTTTTATACATGCTTTGGTAATCCATCTGACACCAACACGCTGCACAGCCACGAGGAAGGCTTAGTTCCCTTTATCCAATAGCGCATTGAAGTTACCAATGCCATAAACACCGGACAGAACAGAGTCAGCCGTTAATTCGACAATGAGCGTGTTTACCATATGTGAGGACTTTCATTTTCATAGTAGTGACATTCATATCACTGGGAACCTTTTTCCACTTACTATATATACATTACTATACTATATTACATTACCCTGTAGATATATGTACAGTATGAATACTGTATGTTTGTTTCTTCCTGACTTCCTTCTTATTTTTTCTCCTGGCATTAGATACACATGGCTGTAATTCTGATTGGACACATACAGAAGAAAAGAAAGAAACCAAACCCCATACATGTACATTTTGAGGTTTCCAACAGCCCCAAGTCTAAACAAATTCAATTGTGCAAAACAGAGACTGTTATCAGGGAGTACATGGTTTCGCATTAAGAATGATAGCGTACTGTAGTGAAGGAAACTACAGTACATAGTGAAACTCATTCTTCGCTTATCTTTACTTCAGAGCACATGAGCAGAGTGGAGCAACGAGAATTTCCACTCCTCACTCATGAAGCTGTTCGCCCACACCACTGACCTACTCCGATCATTATCTCACTGTGCTCAACACAGCTTGCATCCTGCTCCACTCAAATCGCACCCTCTCCCTCCAAAAAAGGGAAAAAAATCTGCATGTATTTCACCGCAGCCTGACATCCCAATGAAATAAAGTCAAAATGTAGATTTTTCAATAGACTGTTTTCTGGCATGTTTTAGACTCAGTGTGAGCAATACTGGAGCAAAATTGGAGCAGGACATAGTACGAAACTCCCTGTCTTTTGAAAAAGACATTCAGCACAGGTTGAATATAATACAAGCAATTTTTTAGAAACTATAAGTTTCTTCTTGCAGCAGGAAATACAACCAGCTTGGATGATTTGAAAATTTTACAGCCACTGACATAGAATTATTAGATATTTTTAGATATTTTTTTTAGACACGCTGATGACAATTCCTTGAATGCAACCTACTGACCTCAACTCTAATAATTTAAATGTTGTTGGGAGAAGAAGTGATAAATGTTCTTGTGTACTCTCATATGCGTGCAATGTCTAAGCTTGGGTGAAGGCCAGACTGAGTGAAGAAGAGCAGAGATAGATAACCAAGTTGCCAAATGGCTTCTGTCACAAAACTGAAAGACAGTGAGAAGGCCACGCTAAAACATGTACATCCCTCCCTCTCAGCGCTCATCTCTCTTTCTCTCAGTCTCTCTCCTCTTCCCTGGTGTAGGGCAGTCAGGATGTGGAGTGTGAGGGTGTTGACAGAAGAAGATATAGCTAGGACCCAAAATTCATGGACACAAGTTGACACTGAGCTTAGGGTTCAATGGACATGAGCACGGTTCACATAAATTATTCCTAGCTCGTGGGGAAAGGATGGCTGAGGGGATCACAACCAGAAAAACAGCTTCTTTACTACTCTCTAGGGGTGATCAGGTGAGACAAAAGGTCATCTCGTGTCAAACTGCGCATGCTGTTAAATACAGAGTGGTGTTATTTTAAAGTCTGATATTTATTTGTTTGTGGCCCTTGAGAGGAGAGGAGGGGGGAGGAGAAAGCCTGTTTACAAAGGTTTATGGAAACGTTTAAACCTGTACCTGATGTTACAAACACACACACACACACACACACACACACACACACACACACACACACACACACACACGTAGGGAACGCTGAAACTCTGTCTGGAAAGAAACACTTGAACAGAGGAGGTGGGGATTAGATTGCTTCCACTGAAAAGAACACATTTGATATTACTACAAAACTCTGTTATGTTGTATAGCTTCTGTATGTTTGCAACTCTGACTACATTCTGTACACAACAAGAATTACTTATTAAAAGGCTCACTTGGTCAATCCAAACACCAGCAGTCATGTGGTGGAGTGGAATATTGTTTTGTTGACTTTAAAAAGGTCACTTTAAGTACACACATGAATTAAATGGAAAGGAGGATGTGGGAAAAGTAGGAATGAGCTGGTTGGTAGAGAAAATCACTGAGAAAATATCAACACACCTGAATAAACTGCAGTGGGAAAGACATAACAAAAAACACTAAAATCTGTATTTTATTCTTCAAAAGAATTTAAAAATAAATTTCGGGGCCACCCATTCTTGCCTCTTAATGAAAGAGGACAAAAGAAAGGTGACATGTACATATTTTAAATAACACAAATCAGTGGAATTAATACAAAGGTCTTGGTGACAGCTATGTTGTGTAAGTATCAATACTACTGTTAACAATCCATGATCATAATCAGCTGTGCATCTACTTGTCTTTTCTAATTTTTTGTCTTTTCTTTGCTAACCAAAAACTCCTAAACCTTCAGTAAGAGCTAATGACGACAGCGAATAAGCATTTCACCAGTGAAACATTCAGAAAGTTTAGACTGTCCACGTTTCTGAGAGGTTGTTGGGGACACATCTGTATGCTCCCCTTTCCTGCACCACCTACACACACACACACACACACACACACACACACACACACACGCACACACACACACACACACACACACACACACATTTTTCACTGTAACTGTAAGTGCTTGACAGCAGGATGGCCGGCCTTCTTTCTCCTCTGTACAGCTGACTCAGTGGCTGCAGAATTGAAGGGGGGCTGGAGTGCTGGCTCTGATTAGCTTGTTTGCTTTCTATAAGCAGGGGAGAAGGAAGCTCTCCTGCTATGGCTCAGTGTCAACAGGCCACCCTCAGTGTCATGGCCACAAGGTCTTCAACAGTCACACGCACACACACACATAGAGTCGCAGAGGTACATGTAACAGTGTGTACATGTGTATGAAGATGTAGAGCAGAGAACACTTAGGGGGGAAGGTGCAAAATGCATGTATGGGACATGTGAAGAAGTTTGAAGTAGGAAGTAAAACAGAAGCCTGAATGACCGCAGATGTACACAACAGAACAACATGCAGACAGACAGTAAACAAACACATGTTCCCATGGCAGTCTGCAACCACAAAGAGCAAATATACAGAGACAGCTCCAGAAAAGACACAAAATGACAAATGGAGACGAAAGCATCATCCCTTCTCTCCCCTTGTATCCTTCACACGACGGGGTTAAAACCCCGGCTAATGTTGGAATCTGGTAAAACACGCCACAGCACAGCCACAAATAGCTCCTAATAGAACTTCCCATTATCCTACCACTGGAATGTGCAACTAATGTGCAGAGACCAAAGCCAGGCCCAGTTAACATACCTGTGGTAAATGCATGGTTAAAATCTGTGGAGAGTGTCTCTGTGTGCATTTAGCTAAAAACCGGAATAAGTGATGACAAGATTATGAGGGAGAGACTTTAAGGTACTACGAATCAGTTAAAACAAACTTAAACTATAGAAATAGTACTTGATTACTTGTAGGTTCGAATACACTTATGACCCCTGAAAGTCAAGAGCTGTCACTGCATCTGTTTCCCTCACTTGTGTCTTTTCCTTGTAGTTCCTCCCACTAAAGACGCATTGAAAAGATGCAAGGAGAGAGGAACCGAGGTAATGTGTTTTTTGGAGACGTGAGACGTCCTTTCCTCTGAACCGTCATGTGCTGCAATATCTGTTTCTGATGATGGCAGCTCAACTAGAAATCAGATGTGGATCAAACGTGGATCACTTGTGATTCAGACAGCCTTCAGAATTGCTTAGGGCAGTGGACTGAAGTTTGTATTTGTCCAAATGATAATTAGGACGCACAGTTACCACCGCCTGTCTGCAAGTTTGAATGTAAACATCTGTTAAAACCGGCATTCTGTATTTTGTGTGTCATTAATTAAGATTTTAAAGCTCAGACGCTGGGTTCATCGTGACCTCATGTTTTTTAATGACAAACATGTTTATTTACTATTTGCATTGCATTTATTGCTATCTGTATTATAATTTCATTACTCATTAATCCTAATTATGATTATAATGATTTCCAGAAATGCATTATTAACTCAAATAATTGAAACAAATGTAAATGATGTAATTATATTGTAGGCTATATTTATACCCATGTTCAAACTGTCATGTCTCAACAACAACATATGTAAAAGTAGGAAATTACATATGGTAAAAATAGCATATTTTTTTTATACTTTGTCACTGAGATCTTAGTTTTGTTTTAAGGTTCCTTCCTCCATCCTTCAAGATGGAGGACCGGAACAACTTCTGGGGCGAGTGAGGATCAAGAAACGATCAATTATGAGAAGTGGGAGCATTGGAGTGTTTTCATAACCGCCAGTGTTACAGGGCGCAGACAGTAGGAATATATTATTATTGGTAGGAATGAATTATGAGGAGTCAGGGCAGGAATCAATAATGACCAATCACACCAGTTCCTCTCATCTTTTTTTAAAGCAGCAAGTGAAGGAAAGAGACTGAGGTAGTGAAGAAAGATAAAGTAAAAACGTTAAGAGGTAATTGTGTGTTGCTGTTTGCACCTAATGCACTCCACTTTACACAGAAACCTTAACTACAGACAGAACTAAACCTGTAACTTCACCAACATTGTCCTTTCCTAACAGAGGGAAATATGAATACAATCATCTGTTATCTATCATTCTTTGTTACAGGAAAGAAAAAACTCCAACTTGATTGATGTTTTAATTGTGTAAATGTGATGATATTTTACAAGACATTTGTTAAAGGTGATTCTAATATTTTAACATAAAACACCTAAAGAGAGCAGAATATTAGAAACACGTCTCAAAATAAAACTATCCAACCCAACAGCACCATCAAAAATCACCATGAAGTTTTCAGATTTTTTCGTGGCTGTTTGCCAGACTAACTAAGCAGCTGTCCTTGAGGTGCTCTCACAGTCATTTCAGTCATCTCAGCCTGTTCCAAGTATTCCTCAGTGCAGCTGCAGTATAAATAATCACCATGTGGCTGCAGGACAATATCATCCACTTCATTGTAATTCCCTCAAAGTTTTTGGCTTATTTCCTGAACTGTTCCTCTGTTGTAATGTTCTGTGGAATGTTTCCTCTCTGCCTTAGGCCCGGTTTACTCTGCAGGTCCCCTCCATCTCCATCACACTGTAGTGGACCGTGGACTGTGCAGTGCAGAGTGGTTTATGTGTCACAGGTCAGTGATTTGGATCAGGTTAATTATGACCCATGGTACAGTCTGAGTAATGGAGAAGTAGCAGCTTAAGTAGCAGCAGCACAGTCTGGACAAGATTAACTGTCTATCCCATGCTGAAGATTGTATGAATGACGAACACCCCACTGAGATAATATTATTCAACCTGAGACAGGAGCACAGAGAAGGGAATGCGTGTATATGTGTGTAGGATGGAGTGATGTTGGTGCAGAGCTAACATGGGAAAGAGAATGAAGGAGAGAGGGAGAAGTATGGAGGCAGAGCCAGGAAGTGCGGACTAAAGCTAAAGATACACATAGACTCTTACAGTGAGGAAGGACTGGTGGTAATATTGAGCCTAAAGAAATAAAGAATAGACTTCATTCAGCAGTACACTGAGGGCCCCGTCGTTTGAAGGGACCCCGTGATAAAGATGATATGATGTCACTGAAGTCCTCTGAAGCTCCTGCACAGAAGCTCATGCGACTACAGATATCAGGCAGTTGGCATGGAACAAATTAGGTTTGGAGATTAAAGGACCGTGTTGACGCTTTGAGGTCTCAGAGACCTACTGTAAGAAGGTGAACACTTGTCCATTCATGCTGCACCCGCATGGTGAATTTGAGCTTATCAAAATATTACAAAAACGGAGAAATACACAGTTGAGCATCTGTTAGCCAGATCCTAAACCAACAATGGCAACAGCCTGACCTTTCTTCTACCTTTTGTTCTGTGCAAGTTCTCTGTCAGCACATTTTTACTAAATGCCATGTCTAATAAGTGGTGCCATGCGGTAAGACGGGTAAACAATGTGCTACACTTAGAGTTATCAACAAACGAATTAAAACTGTCCATAATTGGTCGCAGACAGGCCCCGGATGCCATTGTTTACTGATGTTTTCTATTATTTTGTGCTGCATCCTTCCATCAGCTCATCATCTTTTTACACTCACTGCTGTGCTCCTACTTTTGCTTATTGTTTTCCACTGCATCTCCCTCATTTTCTCCTTGTTTATTTTCACTGTGACTGAGATGCCGTGAGTGGAAGCTGGCCTCTACTCACTGCTGGCCTGCAGCTATCATGAAAGATGGACCGCTCATGCCCCTCAGACCCGGTAAACAGGGAGTTGAAGATGACTAACTCTCTACATTATGATTGGATTTCCCTACAGATAATTGGGCCAAAACACATCCGTACTGTGTGCAGGGGCAGAGTCCTTTTACCTCCAAAAAATGTGGATATAATTATTATGACAATTGTTATATTTGTACCACCTGTCAAGTTATTTGTTGTTCGTTGCTGATCAAACCTACTCCAACGTCCTTTTACATACGTTAGGACAGTATGAGGCTCATATTTCATATAGATATTGGTATTTAATCATCATTATAAGAAGCACTGACATTGTAAATCAGTTAAGGTCTAATGACCATTGTCTGTAAACTAGATGAAGAAAATCATACGTGCATCAAAATAAACCTAAAATAACAACAATAACGTTCTGAACGACATTTCATGGCTCATTTTAGCAACTTTTCAACTTTTAAGACTTTAACCTTTAAGGCACTTGGCCTTTTGGAACAGAACAAATTGTCAGAGGCTGCAAACATTCAGATAAGGTGTAGGAGGCCACATGTGGTTGGACAGAGAAGAATCAGATGATGTAAGTGTCTAAAGAAATCGACAGTTTTGACAAATCAAAGCACCATCAGATGTGTTTGGAGAACACAGGTCTGGCAAACTGAATAAACAAACAGTCTCAGCACGCAAAACCTTGAAACTAACCCTGATTCTCTGTTGGAGAATAAAAATGTCCCAGAAGGAGCATGTAAAGAAATAACATGTTCACAAATGAGAATCAGAGAATTTAATTAAAAATTGTTCTTTTATTTTGTTATCCAGACACAATGTTCTAAAACAGTGTTTTCTGAAGATTTTGTTAATAGTTAAAAAGTTTTTAATAAAAATAAAATGTTTTCATCTGTATTTTAAAGACTAGAAAAGAGGGTTGGTGTTCCAGTATAATGTGAAGCTACGGGCTTAACTTGATTAGTTCTGTTTTTGTTGCTATGTTGGTCTAGTTTATTTAATTCCAAATATATGGACGCTTTGTTAGCCGGTACACAGTCAACATCAGGATGTATGAGGAAGGAGACAATTTGTTTTATCAGCAGCATCTATACATCCACTTCTTCTTCAAAGAGACACTAACAAAAATACACTAACATTGATTTTAAATAAATCAGACAATTTCAGAAGTTGTTTTTTGTAAGAGAAGGGTTATAAATATTGTCCAGGAGATCTGGTTATTTATTTATATGTATGATTAGAAGCATCTAAGATGATTCAGGAAATACTTTAAGGATTGTAGTGAGTGTTGTCAAACTTAACTTAACCATCATCAGATAACCATCATCCACCCCTTCTTTAGTTGGAGTTCTCATGAAATTGTCCTGAAATTAATCAAGTATCATTGCTCATCACTCCTACCAACATAGCAGAATTTAATTTTACATTTCATTATTGCATATCTAATAATATTTACTGTATATCTGTGTTCAGATTTAATATTATATTACTCAGAGAAAAAGGAGCGTAACTGTTTAAGCAAACATACGTCACTTGGTGGCAAAGGATTAAACAACTGCTTCCAGGAAACTCTGAAGAAGGAAACCAAAACTCAGTCTGAAATATTCTGGTCACCTTTCTGTCAAGCTAACAGTTTCTCTTTTGTTCACTCTTTTCTCTCTTAATATGGTTCAATCACAGAAAAGAGAATCTCAGGGTACAGGTCTTGTACCTTGTTCCAGTGAACGTCAGTCCTGCAGAATATTTTGGACTCACATGGAGAAAGTGGGGAAGCTGTGGCTGTTTGTAGACTGCAGTAAGAAATGTTCCTTTGATGTGGAAAATCAGTTTTAATTTACCAAGTGAACTAGAGTAAAACCTTGCAGGCCTCAGGGATGCTGCTGGGGAAACTCATGCGGTGGTTCCAGACATCTTGCTAGCACTGGATTGTCTTTACTGCAGGCTTGCTGCTTAATTCACTGGTAGCATCTTACATGCGTGGCTTCTTTTTTCTGTAAAGGCTGACCCTAACCGTCAGGCCCTAATGACTGCCCTCAAACATTTGTTTAATAAAGTAAGTGAGTAAGATAAAGTTTGATAAAGTAAAGAGACAAAGGTAGAGAAAGTATGAGGAATATTTCCTTTTCAGGGACGCTGTTTTACATGCTAATTCATTTCTCCTGCGTTATTGCCTCAGTACACATCTTTTACTAACATTCATAAATAATTGAGCATAACAGCAGATCAAAATTAATTTCCCCTAAAGAAAAAAAAGAAATAATATATAAAGAAAATCTCATACATGGTTTCCTCATCTTTAAACCACATGTGAAGCCAGGCAAGTTTGCAAGGACCTTTTCCAGTAATGGTTTTGTTGTTTTTGGACTGTAGAGCAAGATGCTTTTTTTTCCTCTTCCTTTGTCCACATAAAACAAAAGGGTATATAGTAAACAGACGAGAAGAGAAGCTACTGAGATATATTGACAGTGATATAAACAAGAGGAAGAGGAACAAGTGTGAACAGAGATGATTAATGCTGATGATCTGAACATGTTTAATCCGAGACAGAATCAATCACACATAATGGATAATACACATGAATCAGAGAGAGAAATGCAAGGGCAAAAGAGGTAACTCTGAAAAGCATCAGGCAGAAGTATTGTCTTTATATGAATCTACTTCTTTCCGGAGACGCTGGCGCACAGGACAATGGGAACGCCCTAGGGTGCTGCTCAAGCAGTCAACCGTGCGCACAGATTGTGTAATAACATCATACCTGGCCCGGTCCATCACCTCTCACCACATGTCTCCAGTTAGCTTCTGTCTTCCAGAAAGAATCTGTCTCTCTGAATCTGTCTCTGGACATCCGGCACAGACACCTTGAGGACTTTTCTCACGCAGTCCAACAGACATGGATGAAGTGTATTCAGCACAAATTATTCCTGTTGCCCCTCGCCTGCATTCATTTGTCATTTGAAGAATAACTCACTGTACACCTAAAACTTCCCTCACACATTTTTTTGCTCAAACCATATGTTAAAAGAATGCATTTAAAGGATTTATTTTGAAGCAGCAACTTTCTGTCTATCAAGCTTTCAGGTCTTAGAAACATATATATATATATTTATATATATATAGTCTGAACAACTGAATACAATTTCAAGAAGGTGAGAGAAACTGAGAAAAGATGCTGCAGTATCTTTCTGCAGCATCGACTGTAGATGCCAAACAAGTCAGCAGCTGTGCTTCACAGTGATGCTGTGACGAGGTCAAAACTATAAAACAAACCAAACCTACTGATGAATGTCAAGCACTGAATAAAAGACAGTTGACTCAAAGCAAACATGGCAAGATGACAATCCCTCTGAATATTTGAGGCCACGGGGCCCGACCAAAGGTCTCCAGACACAAAGATGAATTAACGGAACACGAGATAAACACAACCATTTGTATTTCAGCAGAAACAACAGTAAAATAATAAAGAAACTCTCACATTATTCCAAGAATGGAGTATCTAGCTTTGATCTGGTTGTTTTTAATGGCCTCATGGTTCCCCTGTTGAACAGTGTGACTGACTTTACTGTCCTGTGGTGGCTCTGGAGGCTTGTATTGTTTGAAAGTACAGCACACAAACAACAGCTGAATGGATCGAATCAGTTCATAATGAAAAGGATGGATAACGCTCAGAGAGCGTTTTGGAGGAGGCTTTGTCTTCTTCAACTGTCCCCAGAGAGAAGAAACAACAATGTCTCCCCGACTAAACAACACCAGAGACGACTGTGTGGAGCAGAAGCATGGTTCAGGTTTCATGGTGCTCTTATGAAATAACATCTGCATGCACAAACACACACACACAATGCAACACAGAAATATAGAAATGCATATAGATATTTGTTCTATTGTATCTTTAGAAAGAAGGAGATCACACACTTGTTTTGACAAATCAGTCAGCAGAACATTTGAACCCAGTTGTGGCTTTTGCCATCAGCACAGAGTTTACTAACAAGGCTTCCTGATGCTTCCTGCTCCCACATCATCACCGCCATCGTCATCCTCACCAGAACACAATGCTAACTACAAACAGCAGGAGTACACTCTGTTCCCCTGTCTGACCTGTTCAGTGAGCCTGTCAGTGTTTGTCCACCCTCATGGCTGGATCTTCTTTCCCCCCCTGCAGCAAGGATGTAATTCAGTTAAGGAGAATGTAGCCAACAGAGTGACGTGAAAGGTGTGGAGGGATGAGTAACAGAGAAAAGTATAAGAGGTTTTCCAGTGAGGTCAGTAGCGTGGAAATGGTCTGGGAATGTTTGGTCAGGGTCAAAGCGTCAGCACAGATGGACAGAGCAAACAGCCACCTCTCCGGGCTAATGTTGCATCCTGTTAGCAGCTAAAGGAGATACAGCTGGTGTCAGAGGTTAATACAGCTAGGGTTAAGAAGTCAGGAGGCCATGTAACCTTGCCTTCTCTTCTCTTCAGCTCAGACCACTGGAACAAACCTTTCCCAATGCCTGAGGAAAGACAGACAGACAGACAGACAGACAGACAGACAGACAGACAGACAGACAGACAGACAGACACAAAGCATGCCACTCTAGGCTGGAAGAAGCTCCCTGCTGTGCTGCACAGACTACAAGAGACTGTTGGTGTTGGTACCTGGTAGATATCAGCATGTTAACACTGTAACTGTGGGCACGTTGGTGTAGTGGAAAAGTAAAGATGTTTTCTGTAGCTTGTGTTGTGCATACATTTTTCTTAAATGGTTTCTTAGTTAGTAGGTATCTACATGTTTTGCTTTTTCTATGTTCATCATGACCCCTGTACTATTTCCAGGTTAAAAATAGCAGGCTCCTCATAGTCATATCTGAGTGGAGCCCAGACAGCCCTCTTTCAGGATCACAATCTCCCAGTTGTATGCAGGCGGTATATACAGTATGTTTGTTACACACTCACTATCTTGCTTTTTTGTAAGACTGCTTTGTCGCTGTATGACTGTCAGCCTTACAGACTTACAACTTAACAAATGGCAGCTCTGTCGCTGGATTATTATTTCATCTCTCATCAAAGTGAAGTTATGTTTCATTCTTCCATAACATTAGCACACTGATTTTTGTGGATTATTCATCGACGAATAGTGTCCATCCGCATTTCACGTGTCTGTTGCTTTGTTGCTGTTCTGGGTTTAAAGACTCAGATGAGTGGAGAAAGTTCTATACACAAGGATTCCCATCTGCAGGGCAGAGCACATGTAACTAATTGAAGCTATTAAGAGATCTTGATTGGATCTGTGTGTCTTCAGACAGCTGACCTGCAGAAACCCCACCGTGCTGTAAGAATCAGCTCTGAGAGTGTAACACACACAGATACTGAATAAACCAAGTTGTGTAAACACTGTTAGAAGTGTGTGATCGTAGATATTGATTGAATATCTACAATATATATGTGTGTGTGTGTGTGTCTGCCTGATGAGTAGATGAAGCTCAGATGTGTCAAATTCAACTTTTCATCTTTAAAATTCATCATTGACGTGAGACACAAATCTCAGTCGGCACATCTGTCCCGCCGTCTCTCCCGTTTCTCACCGACGTATGCCTGCTGATGTTGCAAGCAGCCAGCGTGTGTCGATTTAGGTCGCTGGAGATAAATACAAAAATAAACAAGCAGGCCAGCTGTCAGCCAGAGAATTAAACTACAGCCAGCAGAACATCCCTTTCATCACTAAAGCTGAGGACATTCTCTCACACGAGGAAGACACACAGAGAGGAAAAGAAAACACAAAGAAATGACTGAATAGAGGAGAAATTGTATTTCTCAAAGCAAAAGGAATTAGATGAAAGCATGATGTTAACACATATTGACAGATTATTTACTAAAACGTGGAAATACCTTGCAGTATGTCTGTTGGGTGCTGGAGATGTCAACTTTTATCTCGTGCTTTACATGGCTAAAACTGACAAGCTTATGAAAAGTAAGGTTATGACTTTTCATTCCTAACTCTCACTTTGTGGTTTTATTGTTTTTCATTTTGAGGCCTCGTATTTAACTGGGGAAAACAGTCTATTTGTTCTGACAGGTCCTGAAGTGATCATAAAGTGCTGTCAGGAGAGTGTTGTTTTAATGATTAAACCACAGGTTAACACGCAGAGCCGTAACTACAGTCAAAGCAGGAGGACTATGCAGGCATTCACAACAGACATGGCAACTAAAGGTCATATTTTGCCAGCCAAATTAAAACTTAAATCATTTTAACAGAATTTGGAATATTATGTGATCAAAACGCATCCAATGTTCTCAGATTTGTGATTTAGAGCAGACATTAGCATCTTGTGCAACCTTCTGACAGCTAATTTTAATTTACTGTTCATAATAAAAACTTGTTCGCTTTCACTCACAAAACTCTTTATGTGGCTTCCACAACAACACATGACAAAGATGAATAATCTATTGTACAATTCTCTGTGGGGCTGCCAGAAACGCGAAGGGCACTGGAGCTGGAGGAAAACAGAGCTGAGATGAGGCCTTCTGCAACAAACACTATAAAGAACTAATTAATATTTGTTACAAAATGCTAGGAAGTACAGAAAAGACACAGCGTGGCAATGGATTATCTAAAGTGTAAACTATAAAACCACAAATCTCTTGGCCTCCTCTCCTCTGTAGAGCAGTATTTTAACGTCCAGACAGTTCCTGCTGAGTAACAGAGAAGCTCTAAAGCAGACCACAGACACATCAGCTCCGTCTAAACACGCTAAACGTTATTTAAACTGCATCTTCCTCCTAATAGCACAGTCAAGCTCTGTGGGAATTAGACAGTGAAAATGAAATCAGCAACTGTTGCAGAAGGTTTTCATTACAGAAAATAGCAGGATGGGATTCTTTATCAATATCATACTCTGTCCCCATCTCTACTTTAATGACGGGTGGTGGAAACACCACCTCCTAATGTGGAGACTGTTTACACTTGCCAGACCGGGACACACTTCTGAGGTTGGACGTACGTATTTTATGATCTGCATGTGTTGACCAGGATGCGTTCCTGTTTCTCTATTAATCAAATTAGGTTAGCGAAGAAAACATATTAGCCAGACTGAATATAATTAGAGCCTATGCCAAACTTTGATCATCTTTGATCATGAAAACCCACAAAGACGAAACGCTTACCTCATGTATATCCATTTTTTGTTTGTTCTTGTCGTTTCTTTAAAGTCATGAGGTACTCTTTGAAACCTGCAGCCAATCACTGCACAAAGCCGAGCAAACCTGAAAGTCAGTGAACCGAAAAATGAACACCAAGAAAAAGCTAAGTGATCTGACTCATTCACGTAATGTTTACGGTGGAAATGCATGACAGACAATTATGGTTCCCCATTAGAGGTGGACTAAGTGAACACCAGGGGGAGGGGGGACTTTCCTTTTTGCGTGACACAACTTCACTTCTCCATGATTGTTACAAGTTAGAGGCATCTGGTGGAGCCTGGATCACAAACAACCTCTTTACAGAAACAAATAAGTTCAAGTCTGATTCATTAGCATACGCACAGAATGTTATCTCATCCACAAGTTTATTCTTTTCCTAAACAGCGCAAAAAGCTTTCACATTCCTCCAGTGACCCGTTTCCAGCCCCTCGAGTGTGCAGTTAGTTAACCATGCTTGACAGGACCTCAGATCAGGTGTCCCTCTCTCCCTGCGGGTAGGAGGCAGGGCTGAGCTGACCTGTAGCCCAAACAGGAGTTGCCTGACATGGGGATCAAACTGTGGCACATGCTCCTACATTTCTTGTCAGTCCACAGGGAGGAGGAAACACATCCATCCCTGACAAAAATGGTCATCTTGAAATTTCGCTTGCCAGTCACTTATCTCTGTTCACTGTCCGGTGTTACCATGCTTCATTGGATCAGAAACTGTATTTGAAATAACTCACTTATTACTGACATCACTGACAGATGTTCAATTCATGCTGAGTTTGATCTAGTTGACTATTGTTTTCATCCTTTTGCCAAACTGATGAACATTAAAATGTGGTGAGCGATAAAAAGAGATGCTCAGCATGTGTCCTTATTGGAAAGGACTTTTTGTAAAAAGGACATCTGCATAAATATAATGTTACCTCATCTCACTCAAAAGAGAGCAGCTGTCTTTTAATACAAAATAGTTATCTGAGCACGATAATCTATAGGACTCTCTCTGGACTTCAAGACTAAGACATCTGTTATTTCTGACCTTTGACATAAAGAATATTTGCTGTGTATTTTTCACTATAAACTGCTACAAACAAAGTGAGTCTAATACATAAAAGCAGCTTGTGAAACTAAGTCTTGAATTCCAAATAAAGTAAAGTATTGATGTGAATGAGCGAGAGCAATGAGCAGTCACTGACATCAGCACCGCTGGCTCGGCTGGATCTTGGACGACAGTGAACAGCTTATTAATGTGAATCTGGCACAGCATTCAGTTATGCTGACCAAGGATACTTATTCTGCTTGCTCCACCGCTTGTTCTTTGCCATGCTCTTTCCTAACTTTTGGCATTCCTGCATCCTTTCCACTCTGAAACCTACATTTTCCTTTTTACCCGCATTTTCCAGCCTGTGTCTTTTTATCCTCATCCTCTCCTGTTGGCTCTTAACCTGTGCAGTTCTGTATCTAATGTTTCTAAAATCATTTCTCCAGCAACTTTATATTGTTATCTTATTGTTAACATTACATCTATCAGTGACAAATGTGCACATGCAGGAAAAAAAAACTTGATACAAATGAGTGAAAGCTACTTAATCAGATGGCGAACATGTCACATTTTTTAACTCTGTAGACGTGTATTACAGAAATAAGGCGCCTCTCTTACAGTCTTAGAGGAGGCCTCTTGCAGATACGTCTCTGGTGCTGTGTGCATAAAAGTGATGGAGTGGGAGGTTGTGTATGTGCCAATATCTGTGTTTAAGGAAAGTAAATGTTACTGTACAAATAACTAGTAACAAATGATACTGTAAGTAGGGGGAACAGACTGTAATAAGCAGTAATGGCTCATGTGTCCCAGCTAAATAAAGGCGATACATCACTGTTTGACCCGCTTTCAAACCAACCCTATGCTTTCTTTGTAGTTTTGGAAGTAATATGTCATCAAGCATACCTTTGGCGTTAGAGGAACGAGGACCAAAAACTCTTTATCATCAGCACTTGCACGTGCGTCTGGCTATTTACTGGTGCTTACAGAAAACACACATGTACAGTGAGCTGCGCTACAGCTGGCTTTAATTCACAGGCTGTGTAATCAGTTCAGAAAAGGGATTTTCTCCAAAACACAAATATTGACACTGTTGTCAAATCAAACTTATTGTGAACTAAAAGTGAACACAACATTGTTGGCAAAGGACCTGCAGTTAGGATATACACTTTGTGATGGAGGCATTCTGTACATTATATACACTGTTAGCTGCTCTCCAAGTCCTGGTCTGCTACTAATTTTAAACATACTGTATTTGCACACACACACACACACACACACACACACACACACACACACACACACACACACACACACACACACACACACACACACAAATGAACACACAATATGTCTTCATAGCCTTCTATGGGCACTTGGGACAGGATTTAATTTTGATATTTATCAGAAACTTTCCAATCGCCTAAGGAGCCAGAGTCTTAAAACAGAAATGAAATGTGTTACCACATCACCGTACCATCTGATAAAGCATTAGGCTGGTCCACATTTACCTTATATTTTGACAATGGACAATACTGTTCCTGATATCTTAGACTTTAAAAAACTCATTATAGGACAATTTGATACAGATGAGAGAAAATGTCAGGACAGGATATTATATGAATATAAAACTTGATGACATGAGGAGGACTCAGTTATAATTAGGTTCCACAGCGAGACCCAACGTATCTCATTTAAGTGGTAGGTTGAGATTTACAAAGCCCCGGAGTGTAAAGGGAAATTTGTACTGTTTAACAACAAGTCCAGCAGACAGCAGCTGGGGCTCCACCCTGCAGATACAGTATATTAGTGTTTTACACCACATCCATCAGTGTCGAGGTCTGTGCCAGAGCATTGTAGACGTGAAGCAAACATCTCTCCACAAGTCTGATTTAAACACTATTATAAACCTGACCCTACCTTCTACTATTATTCATTGTCTTGTTGTTTTTTTACTCTCAGTTTTCTTTCCCACACTAGCTACTAGTATGTTTAAATCATCATTTTGTGAAGAGTTAAAGTGGTTAAAGTTGGAATAGTGGATACGTTTCTGTCAGCTGTTATTATTTAAAAGCCATGGAGGACAATATAATTTATTTATTAGATGAGATTAGATTATAGGTATTTCATCAAGTGTCTACTCCAAATTGTTAGGTTAATAGATTACAATAATGTATGCAAATTTAGCTAAATGCTAATGTTCAGACGTTAACTTGCTCCTAATAACAATGCTGACGTGTTAAGCATAGACATGACATGTAATAGTTACCGTGTTCACCATGTTAACATCATAACATTTACTAACTAGCACAAAACACAAAACACAGCTCAAGACAATATGGCTAAAAACACCCAAGACTGTTGTTTCTACTTGGTTCACTTCATCTAAAACAAGCGTGTGCGTAAAAAGTGGATCTTTCGTTCACCCTCTCTCTTGCCCCTTCTTTCTCTAACCACAGGCCAAGGATAATGAGCAGAGGCTCAGATCGTGTTTAGCCTTTTCACCTAATGTCTCAGTGGGAGCTGATTGCTTCTGACATGACACCGTGAGCACAGCTGAAGAATGAAAACTGCAGAACGAGGCCGTTTTCGTGAAATCTCAGGATTACTTACATGCAGCGATAGAAAGAACAGATGGTTATAAATGGCTGCTGAGCAAACGCATCAGTATAAAGTCACTGAGGTTAATTGTCCCTTCCAATGTTTTCCTTTGTCTGTGTGCTGTATAAACACACAATTAAACTGTGTGGCAGTATTATGTTTCACAATCAACATAGTCAACTTCTCCACACTTTATTAATCAGGATCATTTCTCTGCTTCAGCACACTTCATGAAGCAGAAAGAAAGATCGAGAGAGTGAGGAGATGTGAAAATGTGTGTGTACTACATCCCTTTGATTTCTGCACAGCACAGATGAGAAGGTGACTGCATGTCCTGTGAAGGTTATTACAAACACAACTACAACTGCCCTCATATTTTGTTTTAAAAAAAGGCTGATTTCTTAAGAAAGGGATAGGAGTTTGGATTACTGTGAAGGTCATCATCAAACCAATGTTTAGCATCCAGGAAGTTCATCATCTACTTTCCCAGCTGCTGTCACGCTTGATCTGTTAGCTTGGCACAGTCCGTTCTGAATCAGTGGATACAGTTTTGAAATGTAACGTAGCTAAGTGCTTGGCCATCAACTGCAAATGCTGTAAATTGTGTTTTATGAGGAGCATTGGCCTGGGGTGTGAGCACTGACACATGGAGCACATTTGGCATGAAATTCTTTTGAATTTAAAGATTCCTGTAGAAAATCATATGTGTACGTAATGTTAAAATACACGAACACTAAATGCAACATGCTTTGTCTTTTTTGGGATGATCTACCTGTGTGTTACCTGCGTGCATGCACCTAAAATAAAATC
The DNA here is from genome assembly GCA_034779795.1 of Ctenopoma multispine. Taxonomy (NCBI): domain Eukaryota; kingdom Metazoa; phylum Chordata; class Actinopteri; order Anabantiformes; family Anabantidae; genus Ctenopoma; species Ctenopoma multispine. Next base: position 9,584,252 of record JAUYWH010000002.1, read on the forward strand.
CATTCAAATAAATTACAGCTGTTTATGAGGACATTAAAAAAACTAATGATACTAAACACTGGATTTGACAATTTTAAAAAGGTTAAATCATTTCCATAAACAGCAGCAGTGTAATTGTTTTGGCAAATGTTGCACAATCACAAATAATTGGATGGGGACAATCTCCAGTTGCTGATTTGGCACAGCAGTGAGTACACACAGCAGCAGGAGGGTGTATGTGGAATCAACTCAAAAGAAACTACAGTGCGTGTGCTCATCATAATGTCAGTGAGTAAGACCATGGGGCTGGGTTTGGACAATAACATAGGTTTTTCTGAAACAGAGTAATAAGCCATATTAGACATAAACTATACTTTTTACTACTATCAGTTCATTGTTGACTTTGGTCTTTCTGTGGTATTTGTTGATATTAAGAAATAACATATATAATATCACTCGACTTTCATCTTTTAATGGTGTAGAAAATCCATTTACCCATGCATGTTATTTCACTTTAAGAGCAGCTTTAATCTGACAGTAAAGGCTACTGTAGCCGTCTGACAAAGGTTTACTCGTGGAAAACATGGTCAGTCTCTGTTTTTCCGCTTACACCCTCTGGCTGTGTTTACCTCCCTGTCATGAGTTTTTTTAAACTCACTAACATAAAAATCAGGCAGTAACATAAAAATGAAGACATTAATAAAGGGCAGATGTTTCATCCCTTTCATTCGTCTGTGTCTAATAGAGGTTACTCTCTGTCTGTACGTTCTTGGCAAAAATTATAAACACAAATCTATCAATATGTTTGCCAAGAAGTATAAAAGGACAGATGGCAAATCATGTCAATAAAAAAAGACAATAATTTACATACACATATTTCTTTTTAAAATTAGGCATTAACTTTCTGTGTTTCCCCTTTTTTGGATTGTGTCTCAATTTTCCACAGTTCATGAGATGTTTACACAGTGATGTAAACAAGGCTGATGAAGTTGGTAGTGGTTGTATCTCAAGAAAGCAAAGTCCAACACCAGCAAATGGCAACACTCACAGCATGACGAATAGCGAAATACAAAACACGCAGAAATATAAACCACCACACAAAGCGTGTTTACAGAGATGGTTTTTTATTTCCTCGAGGATACCCAAGGTCGTATCCAAGATAAGCTTGTAAATATGCCCCAATTTTTCATAGAACGTGGATAATCTACACCAGATAACCCATTTCTATTCATTTTAAGCTCAAACTGGGTTTTAAGGGTTCAGATGGATGCATGGAAATCAGCACTTTGGCAATATAGGACTAATTAGTTCTTCACCTCATCCATTACAAAACAGACATAACACAACCTCACTCAGCACAGGTCGGGCCAACTTTACTCTCAACACTTTCATTTTCCATAATCACTGAAACACTAATACATCTAGTTTTTCAAACAAAATATCAACAATATAATGTAATGATGTTTTTAATGTTGATTGAGTTATTTCATATTTTTTAATATAAATATGGGCATGTGGACAATTCACAGAAATGTAGGAACTGACATTTGAGTTACATTTACAGGTGACAAAAACACCTGTATCTGGTCTCCTCCATAACCAGTTTTATTTTTTATAGTACTTAAGGGACATTTTTAGAGAATGTGCAATTATAGTTTGTGTTCAGTAACACTGAGACTACTGTAACAAGACAAAGATCCCTGCAGAGTCTGTGATTTCAGCAAACCTGTAATAACAAAGCCAAATCCTCATTGTTTAGAGCTGCTACAGGCCTGTTTTCACTGACAACCACAACGTGGGTTTGTGGTCGATACCAGGTCCATACAGAACCTGAAGTATGCATGACAGAAAAATCACACAGATACACGCACCACAGACCTCCCTTTCATACTCACATTTCTACTCTTACCCTTTACCACACACACACACACACACACACACACACACACACACACACACACACACACACACACACACACACACACTACACACA
>JAUYWH010000002.1:9586323-9597001 GCA_034779795.1 Ctenopoma multispine
CATACTCACATTTCTACTCTGACCCTTTACCACACACACACACACACACACACACACACACACACACACACACACACACACACACACACACTGACCATCGACACATGTGAGCACAGGATTGTTTGTGCAAAGCATTCCAGCGTGACGCTTCCCCAGCACATTAAAGAGTCCCCCCCAGCAGGCCAAGCTGTGCCCCCCCAGCACGCATCCGTTGGGCCAAGGGAGGGGGTCCTATTTGCTTTATTGCGTTTGTTTGGATTCTACAGTTAGTATCCAATAGCCGCCCCAGAAGCGGAGTTCTGAGTTTGTTGTTGTACTGTATGCATGTTCTTTTGAAGTGCCGGGAAACCAGGCTAACTTTCACTGAGAAACAACGTCATCACACTTTGTGCTACATCGACATTACTCCAGCCGTGACTACAGAGGTTTCCACACTGACTCTCACCTTGGAACACACTGAATTTCCTTTTATCAGTTTACTACAGTTCTGAAACTTGTTAAAACAGCTATTAGTTTAATTTTGCAGGAAATGTAGTTGTGGTCGTACAGGCCTCAGGCAACCAAAAAGAAAATGACACAAGGTACGTTTTCTTCCTCAACAGACAGAAATGAATTTCAAACACGATATGAGAGGGGAAAAGTAGCACATTAGCAGTAGTGTTGGTAAGCTATCCAGTTTACATTTCCATCACTAATGAGCCAGAAATGTAGAACTATGTCCAGTTCTAATTTTGTATAACAGCTGCAACGGAAGACACATCTTCTTAGAACTCAATCTTTCAGGTTAAAGCTCAGTATAACCTTGAAAAGCTTTCTCAGTTTCAAGGGTTTGTCAAATAATAGTAGAGATGCACAGTAGAAGGTGTGGATAGCTGGTGCTGTCTACAAGTCAGAAGAATCCTGTGACTCACTGAGAGGTTTTCATCTGCTTTTTAAAGCCTGACGACCAGACTCAATAAAAATCCAGACTTACATGATTATATGTGTCACCAACACTGAAACTGTTGCTGAAACTGCAGTCAACACAACTATCTCTTCACGCTTGTCCCAGTCTGTGTATCCAAAGCCTGGAGATGTGATAAAGCTCTGTCACTGATGAGTCACTGCAGGGCCGACAGAAGATAGTCAAGGGAGCCGGATGCATCTGCTTCACCACCACCCCCACCCTCACCCCCACCTCCATCCGTCTCCTTTTCACTGAACCCCACCAAGACACCCTGAACTACTGACTGCACCAGGCCCAACCACAGGAGCCATCCCTGGCAAACAAGTCTGAGAGGTGGTTGAAGGACAAACTCAGACTCACCACGTACCCATCAGGAAATGGTTAAAGATATGTTAGCATGCACAAACATGATTCACAAACATCTACATGTACTGACACATGTATTCACTACCCTCACCCAGAACTGACTGGGATTTGTGCTTCTTGCACAGGGAAAAAAGGGGGAGGGGGCGAGGATGTATTTTTAAACATGGTGAATAACTGCAGAGTCACCATGTGAGTAAGAAAACATACAGACAATTGCTGAAGGAGTAGAACACATTGCAGGACCCAGAAGTTAAACAGTGTTTTAGCCCCAGAAATCACTTCCACATGGCTGAGTCATAAGAGCCAAAACAAGACTGTGATTAATGATATTTACTGGCACTTTGTCAATGTGAGTACAATATATGCACCACAGCCGTATATGCCCCGGTTCATACCACCGCTGACTCAACACATGGAGGTCATTCATTCTCGTGTGCTGAATATCTTGACACTGCAGTGGTTTGACACATCAGGGGGAAGCACAGACACAGTGATTGGCTAATTGGGAATATGTGGCAGTATGATAAAAAGAACAATGAAGAGAGACGGAGAGAGAAGAAGGGGAAATGAAAATTTGAACCACATACCTGACACGAGTGAAGGTAGACCACAGGGAGACAGCATCATGGAGACACGAGGGAGTCAGAGAAAAAAGACACATTGGTTAATGACAGAGAATAACAAGAAAATGAATTTCATCAGTGTGCAAGTGTCTGTGATCATGAATATCATATGTCTGCATTTGATACATGAGGCCAGACTGTGTGAATGTGTGAGTGAGATCCTGAGCCCTCAGCAAGCTAATCAGTGACATACCCAGCTGTCTGCCAATGTCTCAGCTCTCCAATCAAAATAAACCTCCTTCAAACCACAAATCACACACACATTTTTATACTTGTAAGGATCCTCAATGGCCTTGTGCATTCCCTGTCCACTAAACCTGACCTTAACCATCACAGCCACATGTCTAATCCCAACCCTTAACCTAACCTTAACCTATTCCTAATTGTAGGTATAACCCTAAAACCAAGTATGGCCCTTTAAACATCTCTTTGAAGAAGGAATGACCAACCAAATGGCCAAATGTTTGCTAAAGTGTCCTCACTCCTGTGTGTGTGTGCGCTCATCCTGAGCGCACACACACACAGAAAAACACAAGAATCCCAAAGGTAAACCATTCCTCGCCAGCAAAAAAATGAAAAAATGGATCCTGATCATAGATCGCGCCGCCTCTACAACATGAGAAATTTACCCAAGGTGACTCTGCATTTCAGTGTTTACATGTCACACATGTGTAATGTCCTTGTAAGATGCTGGGTTTCTTCTTGCATTAACCTGACGACCCTCACACACGAGCACATGCTGGCCTGGCGTGGCGTTTGATTTTTTTTTGCGATGACTTATCCACGAGGTACACTCATCACTCCGCACACAACCACCAGATGAGGAGTGTGGTTCTTGGGCAAGAGGCCTGTGCAGAAACAGACACACGGGGATGTTTTTAAGTCTTAAAGACACTCACACAAGTGGAACTGTGGGCAGATCATACAGTATGATGTACAGGAGGTAACCTTCATTTAAATGATTCTGGACACAAGAGGGAGCCTTGTGGCAGCTTAGCAGCAACATTAATTATGAATCTTTCATCCACTGACTGTCTGACAGTGACATAAGGAAACTATATCTACAATCCTTTCTGTTTTTCTGGTGAAACCTCCACCACTTCATAAACAAGGCTCCAGAGTTCTCCATGTCACAGATCCAAACTCCAATCCAAACTCTATCCTCTGATTGATTTACAACCATCAGAAGAATCAAGTTATTATTTGGTGAAGAGGCACTTTCTCACAGTGACGGAGTTGTTTATAGTAGAATTTACTGACTGGCGAGGCTGAGAAGGCAATGCAGTGATCTCCACCTGCAAATAATAACAACATGAGCGTAAACATCACTTCACATTTCTAAACAGCCTGAGAAGATTGGCAAAGGCTCCTCTCCTGATGCTTTTCAGCCTCCTCCTCTCTTCCACTCCTCCCTGTCTGTCTCCATCTATCTCTGCCGCCGTGTTGTGTGGAGGCCAAACTCGCTTTTATCACTCACTTTCACTTTGCTTCACCATGTGATCTACCTTTATCCTTGAGGAGTGACTCTCTCTCTATTTTTAATGTTAATGTCTGTCTGAATGAGCAAGAGCAACAATGCCAGACAGCTTCTGACAGTCATTAAAGTTATATTACCACGGTAGAGTTAATCAAAGTCAGATTATTTCAGCGCAGCTCATCAAAGTCAGCATCTTTACTGACTTTTACGGTTCCCAATCTGGATCAGCGAGGATCAACCCTGATCTGCACGTCCATTTTAACTTCAAAAAGTCAAACAGAGGTTAAAAGCCTGAAGTAGCCCCACTATGCTGCAAGTGGACAGGAAGGTTAAGCAGCTGCTGAAGCACAGACTCAGAATCAGGTGCAGGACTAAAAACAACCTTACAGGAGCATCCACGAGTAGATGTGTCATCTTAACATAACACCAGTGCTGCAGACCAAACTCTTTCAGAAAAACGATAATCAGTGGTGACACATGCATATGTGGATCTGATTTTAAGGGACCTATATTTTAAGGGAATATAATCCACATAAGCTGTATATATGTTGTCCCTGTACCTGGGCTTACTGCAGAAGAGAGTCTCTCTCTCTCTCTCTCTCTCTCTCTCTCTCTCTCTCTCTCACACACATCCATATTTTTACTAAGAACAAAAACCAAGAAATACGTATATCAAATGATGACACATACTGTATATTTTGTAAGATACATCTTCTATACACAGACTAATTGTTAAATGAACTAGATCTGAAAGAAGATTCAGGGTCTAAGCATTTGACACTGACTCTGGAGTTTAATGCATTATTGTTTGTGTGTGCAAAAGTTATGAATCCAATTTTAAATTATATAAAACACAGACAGAAACTAAATGTTCCAGTATCTGGAAATTGTTCATTATTCCAATTTATTAAACTATGCATGTGATTAAATTATGGATTACTTAGCTAGTTCAGTTCTGATAACACTGATAACAGCAAACAAGTCCAGTATTTTTTAGTTTTTGTTTTCTCCTCCTTATTAACATCTTCTGCTCTCTCTTTCTGTTGCCCCACCATGCTGTTCTCATTAGAGCTACTTTACGGTGAACCACACACACTCACACACACACACACACATATATATATATATATATAAATACACACACCCAAAACCTCTCCATTCATCACAGCTGTAACTGAAGAAGCCTGTTCCTCTGCAGGCTCTTCTGCTTTCTCACATACACCTCTGTGGGGGTGAATTTGTTATGTCCTAATGTGAGTGAAATCATTTTGTTGGATACAGAGGTCATTTTTAAGGAAAACGGTTGACTTTAATAGCAGGAGAGATGAAAAAGAAATAACCTGGACAGGAGCCCTGTGGTTGTGGTGGACGTGTGTCGAATGCAGGCCTGCACACTCAATCTACTGTAATGAATATGTATTTCTAAATCCCATAAAATAAATGAAAACATTCTTTCACTGTCATATCTGATACTTTAGAGATGTGTGTTATGTGTATTTATGATGATGTAACCATATCCTTTTATAGCTGCTTTATCAATGCTGTTGCAGTTGTTCTTTCCCTCTCCCGGCCTTATTTATCCGAGGTCAAACATCATCACCACAGCATCACTAACACACACACACACACACACACACACATTGGCCTACTGAACAATAGGAATGGGCCTTAACCACAGAGATCCTTGTCACCTCTCTTCCCTTTCCCCAGAGGACTAAAACAACATGGATCAACATGTGGTGCTTTTTTTCTGCAGCACCCAGGCTCTCTGCACAACAGGGGGTCTAATGCTGAATAAAAATGACTGAGATAACATGCCACCAGGTCACTGATGGCATCTCCAAAACAGCCAATCAAAGCCTGCGCTATCGGACTCAGCATTAGTGAGATAACTACACACAGAGAGGTGCAGCGGCGAATGAGAGAAGAGAGCGAATGTGAAACACGCTGGTTTTATTATACAGGCCGTTAGTGATGGAAAGAGGGATGAAACTCTTGTTGAGTGAGCAGCTGGTTATGGATGCCTTGAGGAGCCACTTTGCTGGTACATTCAGTGAGACTGCACATGTGAACTGCAGATGAGAAACAGAAACTTCTCTCTTTTTTTCTCTCGGACTCTTTTTTTCCCATGGTTTCATTTGTGAATTGTCTATTTGTGATTATTTGCCCGTCTCCTTTCTCATATCTCCACCATTGTCTTCTACTGTACATATCATGTTCTCGTTCTTCCTGTGCAGACTATGCAACAACCGCAGCTTCCCATATGCTCCTGGCTGAGAGTCAGCTGTCGCTCTTATCGCAGAGTGATGAGCCAGGTCACACATCTGGCAACCCTTGGCAGGGAAGTCCCCTGTCCAGCCTCCTTCATCACCCCCTCCCCCCTTTACTGAGCTGACTGGATCGAGATCTTTCGTTGGCTTTTACGCCTCCTGAAAAAACAAAACCAATAGAGAACCAAAACACTGAGTCGAGGCCTGTCTTTCATCTCAAAGCTGAGCAGAGGTTACACATGATCTTGTTCAAGAGATTTTCAGCACTACACTACCACTCTTAATCTACTCTCAATTATCAGCTAATCAGTGATTAATATAATGATTTACCTTTACCATTTCTGTTCATTTGCCGCTGGCTTTATAAATAAATGAATCATCGGCATAGTTATGTGCTTTTTCCACTCACTTTTCCCACATGCCTAACTTCACTCTTCCCAGCCCAGTTTGTGGAGCAAACAGTAACTGGGGCTGAACAATAGAGCTGTTTGCAAAGCAACTTGCCCGCCTGTCGTGACAAAGTTAAATCCCAAAACTAACGGAGCCTACTGAGTGAGCGGAAGGCCACTAATCTCCCTATAGATACACCCTGCAGTCCAAACCAACAGAGTGGAAGCACCGAGTGCCACATACAGCAGCTTTAATACAGACCCACAGCAGGCCGAAGTACATAGCTGTGTCCACAAGCTGTGTTGTTATACATGCACCACGCCACAATTCTCAGAGAAAGATATAATGGTGTTTGAAGCTGATTTATTGATTTTATTTCATTGACTGATTTAACACAGCTGTTTGACTGGCATTTATTCTAACTCTGTTAAGGAGTTGCCATGTCATATGCCACGCCACATTACAGTTATATATTTTACTGCACTGCAAAGAAAACAGGGCTCACAATTGTTGTTTGGCAATGCTTAAAATGTGGAATCTGACATGGCATCTAATTTCATCAATCACTTCTTTGGAGAGAGAGATTTTGCAACCAACGTGGTTTTGATTTAGACTCTCTTGTGTGTATTTGTGTGTGTGTGTGACTGTGAAAGAATGAAAGTGTCTGTTTTTGAGCGAGAGCACAAACGAGAGCATGTGCACCTCTTGGAAGACATCGACAGCCTCAAAAAGCTCTCGATTTGTGCTTCATGGCATAATAAACAAAATATAAGCTGATTAAAGAAAATCTGAGCAATGCGTAACACTGAAGTGAACAAAACCAAACTATGGCGGTTGGCCATCTCAGATAGGATTACAGTGAAAAAAAAATCAAACATCCTGCGTGATCCTGCAGTTGACTTGTTGAAAAAAATAGTCATGGGCATGAGTGAGTACCTGAACTGCTGCTGTTTCTGATGTGGACATCTTGCTTAAATTAGGAGGTCTTGGTGTACATTCTTGTAGCAGGCAAACAAGGCACTGCTACATCTGACAACGCAACAGAAACACGGTACAAGAACGAGTAGGTGCAAAGAGAAACAAAGGAAGGCAAAAGGAGACGGGTGAGGAAATTTTGACTGTTGACTCTTGGGAAAATAGTAAAGAAAGAGTGTGCAGCCTCCTTTGTTCCGACAGCTGAGTCCATTAAAGCAAAAGAAGATGTTTGCATCAGAGTTCAAACATAACTGCAAGATGTATCTTGGCAGTCCATCTCGACAGACATGGCGTCATTCACTCGTCCTTGCCATGCTGCCCACCTGCAGTATTTATCTTCTGGGAGCCATTCAGGAACACTTTGAATAAACTAGATCATGCAAACACTGGGTAAAAAAACACAGACTAAAGCAAGTGCCTGTTGAGAAAAGACAGATGTTCACCATCACTCCAAAACGTGATGTGGTTTTAATACTGTATATTAAAAGAATATGCGGAACATGATATATATGGTAGGATGTCACTTTATGAAAGGTATATAGGAAGATATATACATATATATATTCAGAACATAAATACCTGTTACACTTACTGGGATTCAATGAAGCTGATTGTGTTCGACTGTCCCTCCAATAAAAGTCAGCTGGATGTAGAGGAAGTAGTTCTGCAGTGATCTCTGCTTAACCTTTACTTCATTTTTTAGTTATCTTTTCTAGAGATTAGTGGAAAAAGTAGGGGGTGCCTACTTTAAGCCAGATGACATTAACCTATAACAGAGGTTTGCATTTTGTCACTGCTGGAAAAGGTTGTTGGCCTCACAGAAGAGTGTATTTACATCATTCTCCACTATCTGCCTTTTTCCTGTCAGTGAAGTTTTTGGGTGGTCAGTATTTTCTCCAACTGCTGGTGGTGTGTTGGCACCATTTTCTTTACTGCTATAGGCAGTGTGAATATGGTACCCTGGTCAAAAACCCTGCTTAATTTTAATTTCCCAGAACATAAAGGGAAACGACCATAGTCAAAAATCACCTCCTGTGGCCCACATGGGAAAGTTGTATTTATGAACTTTAAAATAAATAAATGTGAACAGTAGCAATCTTTGGTGGTTTTGTTTTGGGAACTGACTGAAATTGAAAATTCGAGGGCATTATTACAAAAGCTTTTTTACCATGACAAACACCTAAAACATGCATAGTCCCCCACTTTCCAAGCAGTTGTATAAACTCTCCTCAACCATGTGAGTCATCGTTGCCTCCAGACGCTTGGCATGAGATCAAGCAGTGCACTGTAAGGAGAGGGTCACCCTATAAAAGCCCAGTAAATAAATTTTACTCATTCTGCTCAAAGTAACTACACACTTGACTGGTTGAGAAAAGAGCAAGATAAGAGCTATGTTTGTGGTTATGAGGTGGTAGAGATAGTAGCTTGGGAGCAAGGGGAGGTTTAGCGGCACAGTAGGCTCTTCCTGCCCTAAAATAACAATCCTCTGGCTGTTGTCTCTGTGTGGTGAACAATCAAAAGTGTGTGTGTCCATATGCAAAGAAAAAACATGCTGGGTGCACTGACCAAGAGAAATCAGACATGTCACGGTCCTGTGGCCCTCTGCTGCCACCCTGCCTTTATGCCCTCAGGCTTTGTCTGGTTCCCAGTGGCCCAGCCAAAACCTAGGATCACCCACCGACCTTCTAACCCCAGCTGTAAGCACTCTGATTAAGACCTCATCAACACGCTGTGTCCCTTGCAGCTGCATGCTTGTGCACACAAGCCACGCTTTGTCCACCTTTAACGCACAGGCTCACACTGACACATATGCAAGAGTGCACAAATCATACTGACCCAGAATCACTGGGAGGTTGGACCTTAGTAACCTTTAACCTCCATGACTACCTTCTTAATCTCCCTATGTGTATTTTTAAGGGCAGAGCGGTGAGGTGTGAGAAGCAGGAAATGAACATCCAAATAACAATAAGCCTAGATTCATATCCATTCAGTAAGACAGCGTGAGTTAACATGGTGTGTTTGTGTGTGTGTGTGTAGGACAGATGACATCAGGTCAACTGGACAGAAATGGGATGGTAGGGGGCAGGAAGACTGTAAGACCCTGGTTTTCAAACAAGTGGATGCTCCATGAAAGCGCAGCTTAACCCCCTGAGAGCCTTCAAACACCCACAGACCCTTAGGATCGCCCTGCTTTTGTCTTCCTGTAATGCAGTTATCACAGTAAGGCCCTGGAGTATTTAATAACCTCAACAGTCAGGCAAAGCTTTTCTTAGCACTAAGCAGTAGTAGTTTCTTCGTAGTAAGCAGCTACAATTTCAGATCCAGATTTTTTTATTTTGAAAGTCCTTTCAGATATGTTTGTAAAGGAGTTCCTAGAGGGTCAAAAATGGATCTCTGAAAATGCTAAGAAAAGCAAATATGACTCCAAAAGTCAAGCATCCTCCTCACTCAAAAGGGTTATCGTACACCATGAATAATAGCAGCTAAAAACTGTGGGACACATGTGTATGGGTGTAAGTCACGGCGAGGGACAAGACTGTGGGAGTAGAACGAGGGTCAGTGTGATGTTCCAACTAAAACAAAAAGTCTCTCTTCTGAACATGCTGCCAGCTATTCAGCACAAAGTATTTATAAATCTACATCTCATTTCAGCCATTTCAGACACACTAGCTCACTAGTAAAAATCACGATCACATGATGTGCAGACATAAAACAAAACTCTGGAAATTATGGACTTAATCCCAGACTGGCACAGGGGTTCACAGTAGGAGCTGGTGCTTTTATTTTTATTTTATTAACAGGAATTCTAAATGAATCATCATGGATCACCAAACAGACGTTAGCAAATAATGTTTACAATATTTCATAAATTGAAGGATTATTACAAACAGAGGCAGATTTGGAGGAAAATGGTAAAGTCAGGAAAAATCAAGACAAGAAGTTTCCACTTTTTTAGTAGTATAACATTACGTTACATCACCCACTAACTTTATCTGCTCTCCTCTATTGTAACCTGAACAGAAATGCATTCTTATAGTCATACAACAATCCAGAGCTAACCCCCCTGTAGCAGAGCACTTTCCATACTGTACATGTCAGTCCTTCTCTATACCACAGAGTAAAACAACACAGAGAGATGCCTCTATGAAACAGGAACCACATGCTGTTTGTTAGGAGCATTTGACATTAGACGACCTTTATGGAAGTGGCTGTGGGGAGAGGTTTGAAATTTCATGTATACTATTCACCAGTGCTAACTATGAACAGACTGTGAGGGTCCATATCGGTGAAAAAGAAATGCTTATCTCTAGAACAGCTTGTTCCATACCAGGTAATAATTATGGTTGATTAGTCCATAATTAGTGAAAGAAGTGGTGATAGCCTTAAGGTTGCTGGTCGGATTGAAGATGTTTGGGGGCTTTAAAGTGAATGAGATGTACTCTTCCTAAACTCAAAAGCCATGAAGCTGATGAGCCTGAGGAAGACACTATGTCTTAGTCACTGAGCTGCAGCAGAATACAACAAGCCAAATGTACTGATATAGACTATTTGTGTACAGTGGCTTGCGAAAGTATCCAGCCCCCTTGAACTTTTCCACATTTTGTCACATTACAGCCACAAACATGAATCA
>JAUYWH010000002.1:9597101-9646894 GCA_034779795.1 Ctenopoma multispine
AATAGAATTGATTCATGTTTGTGGCTGTAATGTGACAAAATGTGGAAAAGTTCAAGGGGGCCGGATACTTTCGCAGGGCACTGTAGCTTTGCATTGATCAGACTGTCAAATCAATACATTAAATGTATATAAATGAAATGAAATTATTTTTTAACAATGTATAAAAACTAAGTAGGAAAATAAGTATAACTGTATCCTTGGTCCTTGAAACATACGGTATGCTTTTATCTGGGAGCATTAAAGTACAAATGATTTGTAGTTCATGATCTAGAGCTCAGTGGTTTAACAGATTATCCTTCACAGATAGGAAACTTTATTTTTCTGGCAGGTACATACCTACTTGAAGTCAGGAATAAAGGCTGACTCATACTCTAGAACGAGTTTTTATTTATGTGCACAATAGTACCCATTGTAAATCAAGTGTGTGTGCATGTGTGTGTGTGTGTGTGTGTGTGTGTGTGTGTATTAGGAAAGACTGTATAATACAAAACTGCCACTAAAAACAGAGCAGACACAAATATTTATAATATCCCCTGTGTCTGAATTAGGACGAACCCAATCTGTGCACACTGCATATACAGACTCAGTGTTATTCCCACAACAACTGTGTAAGCAGTGAAGACAACAGAGGATGTATAACTACTGCCAGAAGTCTCTCCCACACAATCAGGTCACGTCTGACCCTGTGGACTGGGGCATTTGATTCTGGGTTTGGGTGAATGGTGGCTCTGTGGTAAAGTTTAAAGTTTTGTGATTAATCATGCTAGCGGGTGGTATCAGCGCTAACCCTGACATGATAAACAGCTACAACAACCCTGCACTTTTGACCTATCCACACACACTCCAGCAGAGCCCAAGAAGCCACTGAAATAAGGGAAATTAACCTGGGAAAATCTCAATTAAACATTTCAAATACAGAGCTTGGTACTGAACCTCAGCTGGAGTCTCAGGTAGTAAAATCTTGAATTGAATGGACTTGAATGGAAATCATTAATTTATCAGGCATGTAGCACTAATTTCTCAAATTGTAATAAATGTTTATTGTAAGTTCAGATGATGCTCTCTCAACACATTTAAGCTCCGGTGTTTCAAAGGCTGGTTGAGGGAAGCCAGAATCAATTTCTGAACCTAACACTGAGTTAACGCTCAATGTGTTTCCACTTCTGCTGTGCGACTGTATGACAGGGCAGCGCTCCCTCTTTCAAATTGACTGTAGACATACTGAAGTGCATAAAAAAAATCACTAATATACACTGGGCGCTCTTGGCATCTGGAATTTTACCGATGGAAATAAAATATAAAACACTGAAAGAAAGAATGCTGAAAATGTAACTAAGACATGAGGTTCCAATAATAGCATAAAACAGTTTGAAGTGACACGCATGGGACCCCCCTCTTCCGTGCATAGCTCATTACCTGACCCAGTAACACAGACCATCAGAGGAGACCCCACTCTGAAACAGAAAGCAGTGTGTTCCTCACCAAACCCTATCACACACAGACATCTCCACAACCTCCAAAACATTTCTCATCTGACACAATAACCACAGCTACACATTATCATATAAAAGCAAAAGTCCATCTTTGAACATCAGCCAGTCTTTGGAAGGTGAGCCTGTGCTAATGCACGGATGGCTGTAGGGTGGCTGAACAGTGCTGCGGTTGCTGGTGAGGGTCTGACTGGTTTTCAGGAATGCTTCTGCAGGGGAAGGTGATAACAGCTTGTCAAAGTCATAAGACTACAAACTAGCTAACTGAATCGAAAAAGTAGATGTCTTATAAATCTTTAAAGGGAAAATGTTGACATTTAGGGAACCATGTTGATTATTCCGTGTAGAGGGCTGATATGACAGGAGTGATGCCACTCTCGTGTCTGTCTGGTAAATCGAACATCTTACCTCAGATATTTAAACTATGTAAAAAACTGTAAAAACATCAAGATGTGGTTTTACAGGCAGTTATGTGCAGGAATTTCTGATGTCAGGAAGCTGTTTGCCAATATTATTGGTAAGCTGAGCTGACAGATAACAAGGTTCTCATCTACATTTTGTCAAGAATCTAAACAATTATATTTCCCTAAATGTCAAACTATTTATTTACCTCAGATCCTTAAACACACTAGAAACATTATCCCAGAAATATTCCCTCAGCCTGTTGTGGTGAATGCATGTATTACATCTTAGAAACGTTGGTTAGCTGCCTGATAGAATCTCAATAAATCAGCACATTTTGACTGCATAATGATTCTCATGCTATGTTGAGTGCATGGGAACTATCCTGGGGCCAAAATGCATGATAAGAGAACATCAAATACATCAACTGAATCAAAGGATTAGAACGAAGATAAACAAACCACTATAAGGACAAGGACTTTACCCTCAAGTAGAAACAAGCTCTGGTCTGACTCCCTGAAAATAATTAAACGCTACTCTCCTCCTTCTGCCATCTTTATGCAAATCGACCTTATCTCTGAAGTCCTTTTCCTGCCAAACAGGAAATGCACGTCTGTAGAGAGATTTGATTTTTATTACACTGAGGAGGCAGGACAGGAGGTAATTAGCCGAACATGCTGAAAGAGAAGAAGAGAGAGGCACAGGAGTTTGATGATGTGACTAACAGACTGTGAAAGCATTTATGTTCCCTTGTTTTGTGCTACTTCCTGAGTTTAACTCAACTCAGATTGTATCTCCCTGAAAATAACACTTTTATAATTCCCTTTAAAAATCTCATTACTCCGACTAACAAAGTTAGTATGAGCTAACAGGATGCTGTTACAGAGAGCACCTACTGAGAGAGCAAGGGCCCACTTCAGTGGGTGGCCCCCAAGGGCCTGCCGGACCTCAAGCGAAGGGTCGCTCCCTTGGAGCTCTGTGATCATCTGCACTAGTCTTGCACAGTCAGTCACGACTACAGACATGGGTACAGTACAAACATCCACACCCACTCCTCTTGCTCATCTTGGGCTTATTTTCTCACTCAGGTTCTACACATGCATCCTAATTGGTCACACCTGATATTCTCTGCTGTGCCAAACTGAAACCACATTAATAGAAGCTCAGAGCATTAACAGAAAAGCACATATGACACAAATTATAATCCTAGTTAACGACCCCGTACGTTGAATTTGATGGTAAATAAACAGTTTGTCCAAAAATGTGCACCTATCTGTAACATAATGTGGATTTTCTGCCCCGAGCTCCACGAAAGATTAATGGGCAGCTGTGTCAGCCGCTTCAAACAGGCATTCAGAAAACAAACCTCTTAATTGCCCCAGTCAGACCGCTTTCCCCTTTGATTATTATTTTTTGAGTGGAGTTTTTGAGCTCGCATAAGGCTGCATTAATGCAGGAGGGCTAGTTTAAAGGTGTCACTAACACGCACACACAACGCACCACTTTGCGGTTCCCATGCCTTGGCTTGCACCACAACACCAGGTCCCATCTCTTATTACCCCTCATCACCATCTGTGTTGTGGTACCTTGATGAGCTCGACACAGTCTCTCTTCATCTTCCTCATGCATGACCTCTGACATGCCCTCCGACCCCTCAGGGGCACTGCAGGGTTGTTCCCGTGGACCCTGACCACTTGGGCCCTGCTCCATCACTTATCACACATCAGGAAACCTGACTTGTCCGACACTAAGCAGCTTGGTAAAGCCTGGCCCAGCCTCTCTCTGGGGAAATTGAAGATGGAGTGAACGGTTCGAAAAGAAATATCAAAAGTTCTACGTGGTGTGACCTTCATCTTTCAGCACTGGGGGGTTGTTGTCCTGCTGTTAGCCAGGAGCCAAGGTGTGGGAGCTGAGTATCATTAGAGGAAAATACAAAGAAGAACATAGAACTTTGCCTTTTTTCAGAATATTTTTTGCCTACAGTATAAAAAGAGTCTTTAATTTACAATAGAAAAAAGAGAAGTGCTGAGGTAGAGTGCTGAAACTCTTTGGTTTAATGCATCAGATTTTAGTGGTCACTTAACATAAGAAATGGCCAAAATCCTTTGTGCCTTAAACAGCTGTCATCCAGAGCATAACTGTACCTTTGGTGTAAACTACCCGCACATGAGGCTTTCGTCGCTAATGTGCTTATATAAGACAGATTAAAAGCGTCTACATTTCACTCTGTCAGAGCAGAGCAACTTGGGTGTTGCCTTCCACTACTCTCATGCTCCATTACAGCGTTTCTCACAAGTGGAACATCTGGACCAATGAGGGGAAAAGTCTCATTCTTTCAAACAAAGCTGAATGATATCTGTCTTCTGATTACTTAAAAATTGTTTGCAGAGTGGAGAATGGTGCAACTTTCTGCACCCATTTCTCAATTAAATTATTCAAAACCAAAGTATCTCTTGTTGTTTCAAGCAGCTCTGCTAATTGACTATGTTTGTGTATTTGGCACTTTGTGTGGCCCACTAGAAGAGTGATGTTTCCAAACGTGGTACTGAACTTCCTCTCAGGGACCAGACCCCAAGGTCATCAGTGTACTACTAGCAAAATATCACAGACCAATTATGACCCAATATATTGGCATGAAGGCAGAGATGTGAATGAAGAAACTGAAGCTACAATTGTATGAAGAGGGCGTAAGCTCCAAATATTAAGAGTTGATCATAAAGAAAGAAAATCCATCCTAAGTTCCTAATAATCTGTATTTGCATTGACAGCCATGTACTTATGTTTAACTAATCTAATAACAGAGGTCCTATAAACTGCACCGCAGGGATCCAACCTCTACCCTCTGCACATGCACATGCTTAATTTGCACATTTCTCTCACTCACATACACCTTGCCCTCTGGCAGTTCCCTTGGGCCAGATGTGAGGTCAGGTAATTGAGAAGATGATGAGAAGTGGCGGCCATCTGTCTTCACACCATAATATTGCTGTTTCCTTTCCTCAAGAAATACAAGTTGTGTATGTGTGTTTGACTGTTGCAGACCTCCAGCCTTGAACACATTCCGCTCCACCAGCGTCAAGCTCCAGATTGTGGACACCAAAGAGGTGCAGAAAGTGGGAGAGGAGTTAAAGCTCCCACAAGATCTGTTGATAATGGGACATGTAGAGATAAAAAAAAGACAGAATGTGGCACGGACACCAGATGAAGATGAAGAAAAGGAGATGATGAGGAAAGGTCAGGGTGAGAGTAGAAGGATGGAGAGGAGAGCAAAGAAGGCAGCATGGGAGAAGAAAGGGGGTTAAGGGTTGAGCGCGCAAACATCCAGGGAGCGGAGGGCATGAGGGGAGGTATAGTGCAAGGAGAAAAAGAGAGTGAAGAGGCAGCACATGAGGGCCAGCAAAGACAGCACACTTCAGACAGCATGAAGCAGTGAGAGGAGCAGAGGGCACAGTGCTCCAACAACTACCAACTCATACTCAAACACATTCCACTACAAACATAGACAATACAATCTGAGTACATGGAGACTGCTGAAAACTCAACAAAAGGCCAAAAACATGGTGAATCAACTCTAAGAATAATAGTGAATAGTGAAAAAAAAAAGGATCCATTTAATACTTTACACAAGACACAGTGTCGAGCCCAAAGCGTGGGAAGATCCTCTGAGCTAAATGAGATGTCCTACACAGGCTGCGTCCGTAAATCATCTATTAAAAGCACCCAAGTACACGCTTTTCTTTTCGGCTATGAGAGATCCATTTGAAGTCCCAATCTGAAGGAGAAACTGTGTTTACAACATCTGCTTATCCAACAGAAAGTACACAAATCAAACCTGGCAGCTACACCCCGCTGTACACAGCACTTATGTTCATTGAAACAAAGAAATGTAAACTGTGTTTCCTATAGCAAGTGACACAAAAAATGAGTGGGGTGCTCTTTAAATTAATGTCTATTTAATCCTCTGGTAGACCCCTGTAAATTCTAAACATACGACACACAAAGGGGGAACCACACCACGCAAAACACACTAACGCAAAACACAGGGACCAGACTGCACACACAAACACAGATAAAACAACAAATACAGAGAGTGAAAGTAGAAAGGTTTTCAATCGCCCCTCTGTTTGCGTGTGGCGCGCAGACATTTTCATGCTGGAATGGAATCTCAGTGTGTTTGTATGTGTCTACATATGTTCTTATTCTTTATGTGTCCATACTGTAGATAAACATGTCTTTTCAGGCTCTGCTGGAGGAGGCAGATCTGGAACTAATGACACTTCTAATCACAATGATAGGCATCAGAGAGTGACTGCATGCCAAACACGCTCTGCGCACTTTTCTGCAACATGCCAGGCCACACAAAGTTAATGCTTTGGGATTTCCTCAGAAAACGTTCTGCACTGTACTCTGCAAGTAATGGTCTGGTGTTATTCTATTAGTGCCAACTGATTCTTTCTTACTTCCCCACTATGCCTCAGCCACATTTCTATAGAAACATATAAATATGGCTTTTCCAAAACAGCTATGGATCTGAGTTTTTAGCAAATGTCACTAACCCACGAGTATGTAGTGCATTTACTGGGACTATTTTAAATCACAAGTACACATTTGTTGTGCTGGCAGATGCTGCACAGTGAGTTTTGTCTTAAAATGAAGCACAGAAGTGTGACTCATTGATTATTTCACATTTCTAATAATTTCTGAAATGGTAACGGAGCTCTGCAACACAGATACGTGGTATTATTATCAAGTCATTGTTGATTTTGGTCTTTTTTTTTAGACTACAGAATATTATCAGACGTATTCTATAATCTGTGGTGTTAAAATCTACATCTGTTCTGCTTTGGCATTATGTAGTCAACATAAACATTTTTAGAGGAGCCTCACCTCCCTTGATTCTCTTTATCTGATAGACCACAACTGCTCACTGCAGAAAGCTGAGCCCAACCAGCATTTATGGGCCTGATTTTCACAATGAGTCAATTCTGTCAGAGACAGCGGTTGATACAGAGGGGAGGATTCCTGAGGCTTTTGAGTGGAATTTGGAAAAAGAGTGTTGACACAGGCCTTTATAAAGGTTGAGAATACAAACCACACTGGCTGGTAATTCAATGTTTTTTTCCATTGGCTATGTGTCCAAACAGTGACAGAGTAGACATAGTCCTGTCAAAATGGCAGTGATTTGCAGAATTGTGTTTTCTGCATTTTAGTCATTAATTCAAATGTCAACATTTATTTGAATTCAACCCCTGCTTTTCCCTTTTCCCTTTCTGTTCATTAGTGTGTCTCTCTGCCGTTTGCATGTGGTTTATTGTAAGTGTTTTTGTTTGTGTTATTGTAAGTCACTTTGACAAAAGCGTAAAACTCTGAACTCTCTGATGCAAGCGGCCTTAAGGGTCAGTGTGTGTGTGTGTGTGTGTGTGTGTGTCTGTGTGTGTGGAGGCAAAGCAAAGCACAGCAATGCAAACCTCCCAAAGGGACGCTCAGTATTTAGAGCCACATTTAAGGCAGGCAATGCCTGGCCACACACAGACTGAGCCCGTCTCAGTCCATCATACCAGAACAATTATTTCCATAATGGGCAAGTTTAGGTTTATTATGAGTTGTGAAGTCAGAAGTACAAAGCCAACAACAATGACAGTGACATTTAACTGCCTGTAAGGTTATCCAGCTTCAAAATCTGCCCTCCAAATGCTTCATAGACCCTCTCAGTGTAACATAACCAGCTCGCCACTTTTTCAGATGAGTGGTTTAGACAAGAATAGTCTGTGTATAAGTGACACTGTGTGTGTGTGTGTGTGTGTGTGTGTGTGTGTGTGTGTGTGTGTGGTCACATACATATGCATGTATAAGTCTACGGTCACATCACTATTCATCAAACTATTCTCTTGTGTAAGTGGACTATAATAGTGAGCCTTAAGTATGCCAAGCTCCTGCTGGTCGGCTTTATTTCAAGGGTCTTGGCTGAACCTCAGTCCGTTGTCTGTCTGGCTTACTGTTTACCCATTTGTCTGAAAACACCAGATCCCGTTTGCTGTCTGTTGATTGTGTCCTTTCCACCTTACCCCCTTTAACATCTGATGTCTGTTTATGTGGATAGAGGGATTAGCATACCTGTCACTGTACAGTAGAAAAGAAGGTGGTGGGACAATAATGGCTGGTGCGTAGATGCCATGATCCAATCTCGGTGCTGGGCTGGTCGGTGTTTTTTTAGGGAGGGGACCATGGGAATGCAAGTAACTCAGGCTCACAGTCAACCTGACACCACCGGCAGGGCGACAACTGGCCAAAGCATTCCACACTCCCCCAAACGTGGCCTTTACTCCTCTTATGCAAGACACTCCTGAGCTTAGTGTTCCCAAAAGAGATCTATGTGCCACAGTAAATGTTCACTCCTCTGTAGTCTCCTCTTTGGCTTTGAGAGTAAAATTGCCTTTTTCTGGGGTGTCTGTTAAACAAATTGGGGGCAACCATGCAGCAGGAGCAGCTGATCGATCAGGAAGCCTTACCCCAACAGTTCTGATAAGAGCATGACGGATGCTAAACACAAGGGCTAAATTCTCCATGCAAAAAAAAAAAAAAAAGACTTATCGTGGAGACGAATGAACAAAACACAGGCTCCTCTAAATGTGTGCAGAAGATTGCTGTTATTTGTTAAACATGAATGCTGTCTACTTGCATTTATTAATAGCTTGAAAGTTTAAGTATTAGACTACAAGTGTTAGTAAAACAGAACAAAAAGCACAAAAAAATAAAGAAATACTTTTTTAATTAGCCCCAAAACATCTGTTTTCTATTTGATACCGCAAATTCATTGGTCCAAAGCTGATCTTGATTTCCTGAGATATTCTTAATTAGACAGCTCCTAGAGAAAACAGCTGAATATAGAGTGAGAATTTTAATGAAAACTAGAAATAGTTCCACATTAAATCCAAGAATAAGAGGTTGCATGCCTTTTAAATGAAATAAGCTCCATATAATGAGAGTCTATTTGCAATGGTCGGCATGGAAAATGTATTAGTACATTAAGCTTAACTGTTAGTAGGTACAGAGCATCACTAAAGATCACTGTGTTTATATGAGAGAACTTGCGCACTCTTCAAGGCCACTCGCTTACTCCCTTATATTTCTTACTTATCTCTCTTTTACAGACACACACACACACAACAAATACGGGTCAATGAGAAAGGGCATGCGGCATTCCCAGCATTCCCAATGGTGCCTGGCATCCTGGCCTCCGTCAGTAAAGATTTGCCAGATCCTCTGCACAACACACACTTAGAATTGCCCAGAACCACACAAGAACTGCAACAAACCAAACTGCAACCACAAGCTAGTACCTCACTCAAAGTCACCGAGTTTTCAGCACCACTCATTCTAATTAGCTGTAAGATGTAGATGATTGTTAGTATAATTTCTGAAGTGTCATTGTATTTATGTAGCACTTATTCTGTGCCAGTCCACCATGCTTGAGCCTTACGCTGCAGCTTATTTGTCTTTTTGAAATGTATTGCCACTGTGTGAAGTATATCAAAATGTTGCATGAGAAGTTATAACAGCTTTAACAGAACAAAAAATTCTGTGACATTTCTGTCATTTTTGCTTTAAAGTTACTTAATTAAAAACAAATAGTTGCTTTAGATGTTAATATCTTCTTTTGACTATGCAAACTAACACAGATTAATAAACAGACAACTTTTGCTTAAGTATTGTTCAAGTGGTGACTGCTATGAAACAAACCCACAAGCAGCAGAGAGACTGACTGTAAAGTGATTCCCTGATGCTCAACTATGAAGTCTATTTATCCTGTGGTTTGGCAGCAAAGATTCTCATTAACATAATTCAAATACCATATATGGACCTGAGCGAACCTTAAATCTGTTTGCTGAGTGATCTGTTTGCTTGCTGAGGAAAAAAATTTAAATAATAGGCATTTCAAAGTCCTACAAGTGGTCAGTGATATATGATATTTTATGTATGAGCCCATGTTTTATATATACATACAGCAGGAAGCAGAACTGTTGAAGTGTCGATGTGTGATCTGCTCCTGCAGTTTGGGTAACTCATTCCTATATCTACTATCTTGATCTGTCCCTCATGAACGTCCCCACTGATGAGACCCATCCTCCCCACCTGTCAGGGGTCACAACCTCAGAAATCACCTCTTCACTATCTGGACCAGGTGCTTTCATTTCACAGCTCCATCTGTTTATCACCCTGCCTATCTATACGTCCCGCTGCTCTGTCCATCGACGCATCTATTACCAGCTATCTGTGTCTCGGTTGAGGTGACGATCCTCTGACTCATCTTCAGTCTCTGGGCTTTATCATCAGGGCACTAACTTTACACCCACACGCATCTCTAAAGCCCCTGTTGTCCACCACACTTGTGCCTGCTGTCTGACAATAGAAGAAAACTGAGCCATGGAGAGGTTAATAGAAGCCTAAATTTAACACTGCCGCTCTGATCCCTACAGCAAGTGGCTGCATTAAAAACTATCAGAGGAATTTAGAGAGGGTTACTTGGCGTGCTAATTGGCTAAAACGCGTGTCTCTGGTGACACATGAAGGCTATACGAGCGGGCGAAAGGACCCACATTCTGGGGATTCATGGACACCGAATACTCTGCAGGGCAGCAAAAGGGGAGCTGTGGCGGAAATGAGTGGAAAAAAAGATGCTTCCTAAGATGTTAGGGTCGGCCAGGGTCAGCGGATGGGTAAGTGAGTGGAAAAGAACAAGTCCTGCTAACTGACAGACCTGAATTAAAATTGTCAACAAATCATTGTTAGGGTTTGGGTTTAACTCGGTTAGGACATTTACTTTGTGGTTTTCCACAAAGGACTATAAAATTTCACTCTGCGCTGCCACAACTATTTAAAAAATACCAAACAAAATACTATATGGTAATTTAGCATCCCCTTTTTGTAGTTGACATTGGCTTTACATTATCTGCTTTTTCCTAACTCATTAAATCAGACGCAGCCAAATCATTTCCAAATAGTGTCTGGCAGTGGTGTGTAAATAGACAGAAAGGGTTGGTCATGGAAAGTATGAGGAAAAGAACAATGGTGATTAAAAGATATGAGGAGAGCAAGAAAGACTGAAAGAAGGAGAATAGATGAAGAAGCATAAAAACTGGAAAGTGTAGAGTGGAAGGAAAGGTCAGCAAAGGTCAGCTGATGGTTGATGGTGCACTGAGGATCATGTTCTACAGTGGTCTGAGATTTTTACTGTTGCCTTTAATACCCCTTCACTCCAACGTAGGGGCAGTAAATGACCCTAACATCTGCATTCCTACTCAGAGAGGAGATGACAGCACAGAAGAGACTAAACAGAAGAAAGAACTGATTAGAAATGAAGAGCGTGAAACAAACACAGGTGAGAAAACAAATTCAACAGTAAATGAACAAATGAGACTCTCAACCCTCCCAGACTGTTTTGCAGGTGTGTATGTGAAGTTAAATAATGTGCTGGCAACCTCATTATGGCTTTGTGCTTTTACAGTCCTCTGCAGTGGAAACATCTTGACTGAATCCCAGCCCGAAAAATACTAGAGCGCCAATCAAACAGCAGCTGTGATCCCGTAGATTGAAAGTGACAGTGGTGGTTTTGGCTGAGCCCTGTTCTGCCTAACCCAGCCAAACAAAGGATTTAGGAAACCAACAAGAACTAAGCTTGAAGCGGGATTCTGCCCCTTTAAATGGGATTAAGTTTGAGATCAAGTTGAGCATCAACATAAAGAAACAAAAAATCTGTCAAACGCATGAGTTTCTGGTTGAATGTGAGTAAAGCAGATTTAAAAATTAAATCCCAGCAGGAGAGAAAACACATAAAAAAAAAACGTTTTAGCAAAGTGATGTACATGTTTATAAAAGGAGCTGCCAAATAGTTCAATACGGTTTCCTCTATATTTAGGGGTGATGTACTTTAGAAAAAATGTGTAAACTTTAAACACAATTAAGACTTCATAAATGAATGGTCCCAAACTGGACCAACCACCACTGCCATCCGTTAACATTAATGGTATCAGAGTTACCAAAACAACACAAGCGTGGTTTTCGCTTTCCTTTTCACCCCATTGACTATCAATAAATGATCCAAATTTCTTAATACCTCACATTTATATACATTTCTATCAGACATCTTGCATTCTGTTCTTCATTACAACAGGCAGCTGCAGTTTCTTTTGGTCAAAGCTTATGTTCCTGTCTGCAGGGTGTGAGTGCGCTTCCACAGGCAAAGGTAGAGTCATACCCAGCACACATGGACTGCACTTGCAGAAAACATCTAATCAGAGACAGCAGCATTAGAGTACGACGAGTGTGCACAAAGGTCTGTTTATGCCAGACTGAGTGAGTAAAAAAAAAGTTATTTTACTCACACTGAAGAACTTTTTATTCACTGTAAAGCAGAGCCCTGTCTTGCCTGTCCGCCCTCAGCCCCCTCAGTGTTACCACAATAAAACACCACAGAGCACAAATGTGACACCACAGTACAGAACGCTAAAGAGCCCAATACCACACGTACAATCACAACCAGCAGGTTGTAGGTCTCCTGTACATGAAGCAGCTTTATTTCCACATGTAATGTTGATCCTATGGGGTTTCCAAACTATATAAAGAGCACAGTGAAAGATGAAAAGGAAGAGGGATAAATGAAGGCTGTAATGAACAGAGAGAGGACACACAACAACAGTCTCATTCTGTGACCCTCAGGGTGAGAGAAGCAAAGATGGGATACTCTTTTCCTGCTTCTTCCTATTGGTACTTGGTTGGTTAATGCTGTAGTGCAATTGAATTCCACATAGGTTTGTTGTGTTGCATCTAAAATCTATTTGCATGTAAAATATCATATATACAATATATGGATATGCATGTACAGTATGTGCACTGTACTGCACGTGTTGGCACACAAGCTTTGTCTTTTTGTACCTGTTTTTACTGGCACTTGTACAGAAACACATTTGTTTTCTCTTTAGAACCAGGTTAACTGTCCTCCTCAGGGTCTGTTTGTTCCAGGCTTTATTGGTCCAAGAACTGTTCAGCTAATGTGATTCAGCTCCAGCTCCAACTTCAGCATCAACTACAGTCAAAAACAGGATCAGTGCCCGCGGTCAGGTATTTGTCTGAGGGGCCGGACGGAGCGTGTGTGTGTGTGTGAGACTAAGTGACTGATGATTGACAGCCTGTGGACCTGTAAACAGTCCGACAGGCAGAAAGATTGACAGGACAACTTCAGGACTATTGAAGCCAGGTCATCTGATCTGTTTTTTTGTGAAGGGCTATTGACCCCTTTAGCTCCACCCATGCACCCCTGTTATCCTCTATCCTGTACAGAAACCTCTAAGTCTTATCCTCATACAGTACATTTTGTATTTATTAACTCTCTCAGTCGAATTTGAACTATTTTCAATGCCAAACACCACAATTTACAGTGACAGAGGTGATGAGCACAGCTTAGAAACCAGATTTCTAAGAGTACGTAAAAATAATTTCAAACTACTACACTGTACAGTATTTTCATGCCTTAGTTGAATCCAGGTTGATTTTCTAAATTCTAGTAGTAGTTTCCTCAGTTCACTATAGTACCCCCCCCACCTCATCCTCCTGCTCCACCTCTCATCCATTTCTGGATGGAGGACAGTGCCAGGGTGCTGATAGAGGTCTTGTTCCCAGAGGGAAGGGGAGGGGCTGGGTAGGGATGGTAGGGAGTATAGGAAGAGAAGGAGGAGGTGAGATTGCACTTCTGGCATCCTGGTTTTGGAAACACTAAACACGACATGTTTAGGTTTAAAGCTTACTGAAGGAGAGATTATGGGGGCTCCACTCATGCTAAAAAGGTCAAGAGGTTGTGAGGTAATTGGCTGAGGATTATTACTGGACACAAGAGGCTTGACAAACAGCAGTGGCGTTGACGTGGCCTGCAGCAAATATCTAAAACTGAACCTGAGGGGGAGCTCAGCTCATTTAGGTTATTAGATTATCTGCAGATAATATCTCAGATCTTCAGTGTGTGATCGGTCTCAACGGTCTGTCAGCGGTGCAGACTATTTACAGAAATGGTTTTGGTTAAAGTAACAGGCGGGACCCATGCATGGCCAAAATAGAAGTGATCTAGCAACAACAGCTGTCTTTGTGTCACCATCTACATTGAGCTAAATATACATGAATATACACACAAACTGTGTGGGTTTTATATTTCTCCCCCTTTTCTTGCCGCCCTCCCCCTCATCCTGTTCACTAGCTAACGTTTTGGAGCAGAAGAAAAAAAAAAACTCATTTACTTCTTTCTTTTGATAAACGGTTTTACCCATGATGCCTTTCCCTAATGATATTAAATCACAAAAAATAACAAGCCCGGCCGCTTCACACTATTTTTGCTTTGTCTTGATCCTCTTAAAAACGCAGACATATAAATGTAAATTAACACAAAAAGCGTAGACCACAGAGCTGAGAGGCCTTATTTTAACATGTTAGGTCTACTGTCATGTCTAGGTCATGGCTCAGGGGAAAACATGAAAGGTGATCGGTCAGTTTAGAGAGGCTAGAATTAATGTATGTGGTCAAAGAGCAAGGGAGAAACAGAGAAAAGACATAGCATTACATGCTAAAGGCTGACCCCACTTTACTGAGGTCCTGCTGAGAGGGGGCAGGAGGAGGAAAGGAAAGATAAAGAAGAAGCAGTAAAGTCAAGAACCGGAGGGGAGACACCACACAGTAGGAGAAAAACGATCTAAGGGATCATCCAAACATGAGAAAATGTTATTGAAAAATAGAGTAATGGATGGAGCGCTGGACTGAAGAGATGAGTTGAAACAGGAAATACATTTTGGGAGGTAAAATGGGGGAACAGAGAGGACAGAAGGAAAGAGGGCAATGGAGGGTTTGCAGGAATGTGAGTGAGGCAGAGACAGGGTTCAACTCAAGAAGGCTTCCAGCTGTGCTCCCTCCACGCTGATCTTATCTGACCTGCTTGCTTGGGGTACACACAGTGCTTCCAAACCCCTCCAACCCCCAACCCCACCCCCCAGATCTCCTGCAGTCACCCCTTCTGTGTGCTGAATACTTCCAACAGGGAAAGATGCCACCTTGAAATTCACCTGCTTTGTCCCCACATGCATGCACACGTTAATTTACATAAACTTGCTAATGTGGACAAACACACACACACACACATACACACACACGCACACACACACACACACTGTGCAAAAAAATCCTGAACAGGAAAGATAAGCATCTGGGTTTTATGCTTCATTTACCACCGTCTGTCTTTTAGAGGAGGAAACAGAGACAGATAGAGTAAATGTGAAAAGAGAGAGTTTAAAAGTTCACATATAATTAGGCCAAATAAAATCACCTGATTGTACCAGACAGATATACACATCACATCTGTCACATCTGCCACTAATACATCAACAGGACAGTCTGTGCCAGGACAAACCTCTGCTAAAAATAGTAGGACTCCTGTTGCCTAAATGTGCCAGGTACAAATGTTTCCCAAAGGTGAGGTCTGTGTTGTTAGAATTTTACTGCTTAGACTCTTCAGGGAAGGACGCTGGCAAAGTAAGGACAACAGTTCTAAATAATAGGCAGTGGAAATGTGCGTGTCAATTTCATCAAACAAATTTTATTCAGTTTAAAAACCCTCAAATATCTGGATGATAAGTCATGCTTTCTTTTCAGTGAATAGAGAAAAATATATAAATAATGTGCTTGGCTGTGACTCTCCAATGGAGAAAAAGCGCACAACCTTCAATCAGCAGATCTGTGCTTGCAGCTACAGCTGTGTTAGTAGCAGGAAGGTAACACTAACTTGTCATGTTAGGGAATTAGAAAGATATCAACTGGTTGAACTTGGATGGTCAGGAAAAAGACAGCATGCCAAAAATCCAACCTCCCGTCTTGACACCTCTGACAAACAAAGTCTTCATTACCCTCACTAATCTGATTTGCTCTACTTTTCTCCTGTTTGCAGGCTTTGTTTCTTTACAGATGATAACATTGAAACCCGAGCCATTTCTTATAATTACAACTATTTTAGACATGTACAGTGCACTGGTGGTTTGGCTTTGATTCTCAACAACATGTTTTACAATGAGCAAGTTGATTTGGCTCAGGCCTCCTTACTGGCCCAGTGTGTGTCATAAATGAGTTTCCTATTTAAGGGCTAATTTAGGCAGTTACAGCAGTGTATACATGTTGTGTTTAATCCTTGTTTTAAACAGCCAAACCCGTGTTTACAAAGTGAAAGAAATCATAAGGGGCTTGAAACTGAACAGGCTGCGCTGCATGCCAAAATAGTGCTGCAACAACAGAATATCTGTATATTAAGACAACACATAGTGCAATTTAAAGACAGAAAGACACTGACACAATCCGAGTTAGATTCCATATGTACCCTTCACATACATGTTAAATTCTTGCATTGCACTGCCTTGCTCTCCCCGATCTGTCTACTCATCCTCGTCTTTGTCCTTGTTCCAAATCACACAATCAAAACCACATGGATGTGAGAAAACAATCCGAGTAAATAAACAAGACTAAAAAAGGACCTGCTCGGTTCCAAAAGTGCATCCCTGGTGCCTGGATTTAAAAAATATTATCAGTAAGTAAAACACTGACAGCACCATAAAAATGTCTGAACTTGTCAGGGTTTTTTTTTAAGTGTGCGTGAGTGTGTCTTTGAGCCTGTGTGGAAGCATATGTTCTCTGCTGTCTTGTAAAAACCACAGCAGCCATCTCCTTCTTGATGTGTTTCAAAGCAGCTCTTGAACCACAATACTGTGTCAATTAGCCCGCTGCAAACACAAACAACAAGCAAACACATGCTTTGACACAGAGCCCACGGTCACCCACATGTAACACAGTCACACAAATCTTACACCTAAATGACCTAAAAGAGGGCGCGTGACTGCACGAATAGGGGCAAATTTTAAAAAACTGAGGGAAAGAAGCTTGAATGCGGTCATAGAGAAAATGAGAGAATGAGTGGAATGAGAGATGGTGAACCTGATAGATTATCCACATGTTCAACCTAGATATTCCATGTGTAACCTGAGCTGAAAGGACATCTGTGATATACTCTTCTGGCTCCCAAAATGCACTCAGGACTCATTTCATTATGATTCTATGAGTGGAGCAGCAAATATGAAGAACTCCCTATGGAGGCTGGCAAAGGAACTGGGCGGTTGGTATGCCGAAATGTGGGAACACACACACACACACAGACACACTCATGCATTACAATTACAACACACAAGCAAGGTGAGCCAACATACAAGCCCACACACACACACACACACACACACACATATACGGCAATAACAAAAACGCAGACACACACAAACGTTTGCACAATATGTTAAAAAACAGATGGAACTCTGATAAAACGTTTCAACATGTGTGCTATATTTTGGTATAGCAAGTTTCTCCAGTTCCTCCTCCATCAACCCCTCCCCGGCTTGTGCCTCCATCTGGCTGAGGCAGTTAGACAGTGAGCAGCAGCGGCAGCGACAGCGTTTCTGACAGAAACCAAGTGTTTCAATTTAATGGTGGCAAGTCATGGTGTGTGTCCACCAAAGTGTGCTCATTAACACTTATTTAACACATTATCACTCTGTCGAGGCACAATTAGCTTGCAAAGCTGCTGGTAAACATGCACACACACACACACACACAACTGCTGGCACACATGTAAATATGAATTTATGCTTACGCACACACACATTTCATCACTTGGTCGATGACCAGATCCAGTTCGACAGGGTAATTTCGGTGCAACATTATTATAATTATGTTAAGATATCCATGCTGCTTGGAAACAACTGCATGCAAAATCATCAAATCAGTGTCAAGAAACATCAGAGAGTGAAATGACCCATCAACGGCTTTGGCAGGCTTCTTTACATACCGTGCAGCTCATAGTTGAACTGCAGTACAGGCACTGCGGTTCAATTTTAAGCCAAAGATGTGTTACATATGGTGGTAAACATTAGAGGAGAGCAACTGAACATCTTGGTTGACTAACTCTTGCCTTTAGGATTGTGAGAATGTGTTTGAGTTGAATTCCTTGTTGTGAGTCCCTCAAATCTGACCCAGACCCCTGATGATACGCAGTTTATTACATTACGATGCAAACATAATGTATACTTATTCAGTTATTCCGTCAAATTTCTCATTTGTCATGTCACAGCTAATATATGAGGAGTAGTAGTAGATATTACTACTACTACTACTAAGGGGCTGAAGCCTGTGGTCCGCAAGAACATTTTCCATCTCAGGAGACTGCAGCTGTCACTAATCTGATGACAGCTGTACAACCAGGAAATTAGCTTGTTGGACAGACACACCTGAGGGAGCAACCACTTACACCGTGAATGTCCCTCTGCATCCCTTCATTGTCTGTTTACTGGAGGTGTGATAACCATCTCCATCCCCCCACCTCACTCCTGGCAGAACTTAGGTTAATGTATACACACGCTGAACATGCTGTGGACGTGAAGCAGCCTCAAGCCATCCAGATTCCAGGGCCTGCACTAAACATACAGCTCTCGAATCATAAACACAGAGAAAGACGGAGCTGCATCGGTATAAGCTGAGCGAGAGGTCGAAAAGCAATGAGGAAAACAAGAAGAAAAAAGACAAAGACACATTTGAAAAGGTCAAACTAAGAGAAAAAACAGGCCTAATACACATAAATACATCCCCCTCTCCAAGCAGTGGTGTTAAGTTGTTGAGAGGTATCCTGCGCTCCACTCCAACGTGCCCTTGCTGCCCTGTTATGACAGAATAACATGGACCAGTGATGCTGAGGGCTTGTTCAAAGGTTTCAGACCCGATTTTACAAGCTCCGCTCTCATTAAAGAGGTGCTGGGAGAGTGACGAGCGTATCGAGGGGCTGTTACACTAAGCAGGAGCATGTTCAGCACAGCGAGACCATCTGGATCACCAACACACGACTTCTCACCTCCAACGCCCTCTCCAGCACCCAAGGACCTGTACCACGGTTGCCCAATTCCACTCTAGTGTTGGGTGGGATGAACGATAACCTCTGCTCCAACTGTGCCTCCCTGTTTGTCTGAGATTGTATCCAAAGATAGCATCTGTCCAATAAATCCAGGTGTGTCAGCGTGAGTCTTGTCCTGCAGCTGGATTCAGCCTAACTACATTCCTAATGGATTAACTGGACTGTAAATGTCAGGGAAAAGACTGATACTGGAAATGTATTTCTGTGCCTCTTTATCCAAGCTGGACATCTTAAAAGATGATGGGATTGAATGAAAGCCTGTTTGTATATTTAACAGTCTTTAAACACGATGTATGAGAGAGCGTCGTAAGTTTTTCTTTTGGCTCCAGACTGCCGTAAATTCTGATAAATGATTAAACAGGTTTAGGTGCACACTGTTGAGCAGTGAGTAATTATTTGACCTTAGGCTGCTGTCAGCCAGCCAAGAGCCACATGCTGGTGTTACCGAGTTTGTCTGCTACCCCATTAAAAGACTATTCACCTTGTCACCTGCCACTTGTGATAATTAAAGAAAACATCATAATAGTTTCCACGTTTGGCACAGCAGCCACGTTTGGCACTGCTTGGTAAGTTTTTGCCACTTCTGTTTTCTCTCAACCAGATCCTACTGGTTGTTGCTGAGAATATGCAACAAGAAAAAATGGCATCCTTATAAAAATATTTTGAAACGGAACTGATTATTTGAGATATACAGGACATATATTATGGTCTTGTCAGTCTTTACTGTAGAGGTTTATCCAGGGTGCTTAAAAGAAGACGTTTTTTTATGGCCATTTCTAGAAGAAACAAAAAAAAAAGTGTTTGGTAATAAATTCAGACACTTTGCCTTAAACTTGAAGCCAACAGTTCATTTTGAGTTCTGTTTAACTTAACTGTTCTAATTTCACACACTTAAAGAGGAGTGTTGCAATTTTATATTCATTTTATATCAGCATATGTTAAATGTGTCATTATTAGTTGTTTGTTAAAAAGCTGCATTAAGCTCTAACAGTATTTCTGTCTGGAGCCTCTTTCAGCAGAAGAATGTCTTTGAATATGGGCATATATAATATGGACATACTAACATAATTACTAGATAGAAAAAAAACAAAACACCGTCAGCTAAGTCAGCAGATTATGTGACTCTAGAAACACAATGATTCTGAGACGACGCTCTTAAATCAATCCAAGACTGAAGACGTGATTTACATCCCTGTGGTTTAACACACCACTTGATGCTTTTGATGCACGCTGGTCTACTGAAAACAATTGGTGTTTTGAAATCATGTGCATCAGACAAAGCATTGCTTGATGAAAAGCAGCAAGTCAGATGTTCTTCTAAATCAAGTTTTACTTTGATGCCATGTGTTTTTCAAATGATTGATATCTCACTTTGGATCCAGTCTCCATAAATGTTCTCTGTTACAGGCTGCAAACATATCAAAAGTGAACTAAATCCAACTTTATGTACTAAACTAATACCTTACATAATCTAACTGCTGCTTCAAACAGTGCTCATTATGCTCTACTACATTTCTGTCCCCCTATGGCAAAAAGAAACATTCATCTGGCCTGTGCTCATCTTGGGAAAGTGTACTACAATAATTTTCTTTTATGATATGCGGGTTATGAAAAAACTCAAATAAATATAAATATAAAAAAATATACAAATATTTCTCTGTTGTTTGACTTGCATGGGAAAAGATA
The DNA here is from genome assembly GCA_034779795.1 of Ctenopoma multispine. NCBI lineage: Eukaryota > Metazoa > Chordata > Actinopteri > Anabantiformes > Anabantidae > Ctenopoma > Ctenopoma multispine. The sequence continues at coordinate 9,617,709 of JAUYWH010000002.1, forward strand.
ATGATGTAAATATAAACAGGTCCTTACAAATAGCTGCTGTTGCTCAATAGCAGGAAAAGACTGTTTCCGCTGCCAAGACGTGATGACGTACAATCTGGTGCTTAAACACTTGTATGAGAAATCCTTTCAGTAACTTATACTACATATTTCTATCTAAACCTGCTCAACGTCATTTCCTGTTTTTAATTATCTTCATCAACTCTGTCAGACAATATTACATTGTGTCAACAGACGCATCAATGTTTTGTATGACTCTGTGTTGTAACTACCATCACTAGATGAGTCTGTCTTCTCAAAAAGTTCCTCTGGGATGTTGTGTCTGTTTTGAACCTCCTGGGCTTCAACGCCCCTGGCTTCTCTGTGTGTTCCTGAGGTTCTTTAGGGTCTTCGCAGAGAGCTGACTGGCAGGCCTGTGTCCAGCAGTTTATTTTTCAAAAGGAAGAATGTCAGCCCTGCCGTTCAACGCTGTGGTTTCAAAAAGCTAACTTTAATAAGGAGGTTGATGAAAGACAGTGGAGAGGGGTCTCGATGTGGTTTGTGAGTTGATGGGTGAGCGTATCTAGTGTGTGGGAGTAAAATATATGAAATCTGATATATCTGGCCAGAGACCCAATCAAATACCATTTAAAAACTATGTAAACTAATAATTACATTTCCAAACAAACAAACAAACAAACTAACTAACACATGACATGTAGAAACTTTAAGCTCGATAACACTGGTTATGTTAGTGTGACTGGATATTTCCTTGGATATTCTCATTCTAAACTGCATATGTGTAAACTGTTAATAACTTTGCACTACACCTTTATAACATGTTTATAAAGACTTTTGTGTAATCTAATTTTTCTCCATGCCTCTGGATTTTGTTATTTGTATTTTTCAAACACGGAGTCAAACTCAAGCAAGTCTGACGTAAGTGAAATCACTTGAGACAAGTTATTCAGTCCATCCATCTAGAAGCATCTCTTGAACCTAGACCTATGACCAGCTAGCTCAGCACTTGACTCTAATAATACAGACTGCGTCAAACCAAATGTCTCCAAGAGGCAGCATTCCCCTGTCCTACAAATAAACTGAAAACACTGAAGCTTTCCAAGATCATCTTCTATGTAAGAACAAGATATCAAGAAGAGTCGCTGAGTTTATTTCCCTCCTAGAGTGACCAGAGGGAACAACAGACCCTTCAGCTAACCTAAGACCAGGAGGTGCTGTCCACATGATAACAGTATCTGTAGTCTGTGATATAAGGAGGGGAGAGAGGAAGGATTAAGCTTTCTGAAAATGTCCCTAAAGTAAATTAAAACTGATTGATACATTCTCTGCAGCGCAATACATTTTCCTTTTTTTAAAAATCCAAACATCAAGATATAATATATCATGCGAAAATTATGCCAGGTGGGGAAACTCGATTCCTTCAAATAAAGAAAGTAGAATGATTTACTTTGAACTACACTGTTGTGAAGAAGAGAAGAGAAATAATTACACAACAGAAAAAAATCCAACAGATCCAACTCTGGAGAATGTGTGGGTGTCTGTGTGCATACATGGATATTTGTCCTGTGGATTTTCTGCCACAGGATACCCTCTTCGTATTTGACTTCATACAGTACACTGTGAATTCAAAGCAGTACAGTAATTCACTGGGAGCCACACACTAAAATATACACCTGCAGACATCAAAATAAACACACATGCACTAAATACACGGCAAGCACATGCACAATAGAAACATGGTATAAGGAAGCAGAGACTCACACACGTACACACACAGTGCCACGGTAGTTGTGTGCTATGATGTAGCACATCAGTACTTTGACAAACCGCCTACTGCCCACAGCTATAACAGAACAAATCTAAAATGGAACCACTTATGAAAACAAATCTCCTGCATTTGTTGTTGTAAAATGGTCAATAATGGATCTTATGTAGCCGATGTATTGTGCCTGTGGTGAAAGACTGCATGCTTCCTGTCTTATTTATTATCGCTTTTAAAACAAAATGCGGCCCTGCAGGGTGTTGGCCTTATCGTGGGTCTCTATCTCCTTGTCCAGGCAGACTAGCAGAAAACTGGGCAGGGAGGGATGAGTGTGCAGCCTCACGCAGGCTGGGCAAAACCAGCAGATGATTTTGAGCTTTTTAGCTTCACACAAGACGTTATTACTCAGTCGGTTTAACATTACACTGCTGCAGTGAGTGGAAGAATAAAAGTAACACACTACAAATGTAAGACACAAATAAGCAGCTATATTTGTAAAAAGAAGACAAAGAATCGTGTAATAAATATAACGTTCCCAGAATGTATCCATGCTGAATGCATCAAGGAACCCTGCTGTGACCATGTTCTCTCAATTATATAAATACACATAAGCACATGTGTATGGGGGGCCTGTTCCCGTTCAGTTAAGAGCCCGTTAATGAGCTCTTATCTGATGGAAATTGATCTGACCAAACAGCCGGGGGTCTGACCTCGTGGTCTTGCATGTACTAACACCAAAGAGTTAAGATAGTGACTGAAGGAGCTCAAGACTTTTTAAAGTGTATTTAGCTTCAACATTTTAACGGAAATTGTAGGTGATAACTGCTAATCAACAAACCAAGTACAAGATATCAACAAGGGCTTAATTAGTCAAAGGTTTGGCCTATAAAATATCAGAAAAATAGACTAAACTGTCTCATGACATGCTATTAGTTCACAATAAAACCTCACAGCTTAAATGTTTTAACTAGAAAAAATTATACAAGTTGTCATAATTATTATTATTATATTCTAATGATTGGAATAAGAGTGTTGTCAGGGTAGCATTAGTCTCCTGTAGGAAATTAAAATCATCTGTCTAATAGAAACCTGCTACATCTTCCTTGTCTGCAGACTGGCCATCAAGGTGGGAACACATCAATGTTTTAGGACCTTCTCCTGCTGAACAGTCTTCTGTGACTGGTGACTGAGTAGTATTAATGGCTGTCTGTGGCTGCCATTTAGTTTTTGGGCTCTTGCCCGAGTGTGGGCAGACTTATTTTGTCTGTTTAACAGGTCTGATACTGGCAGACACCAGCCAGTATCAGACCTGTTAAACAGACTTTAAATGCCAACCTCAGAGATGACAATACCCCCCCCCCCCCCACACACACACACAGGACATATACAGCAACCACATGGTTGTAATTAGCCGAGGCACCATAAAGGTGTTGTGTTCATGTGTACATAATGAATGTGTGCATATGTTCTGTGAGCATACGTAAGTTGTGTGTGTCTGTTAACTGAACAGGCGGGTGTTAATTGCAAACACCTGAAGCTTGTAAGTTGTACTCTGTGACACAGTTTGCTGTGGCCTTAACAACTGCTGGTCATGTCTGTGTCCATATCTATGGGCATAAAAGTGTCATAATGCTGCTTCCACTAAGAGGATGTGAGATATAAATTCCCCGTGACAGAGCCAGAGGTCAAATAGTATTTATAGACAATGTCTTTTCTACTCCAGGAGTGGCGGTACCAGGAGGCCGTGCCTTCAAAATACTTATTTAAAATCAGAGGCACGTCCTTCAATCACAAGTGTCAATGACAAAGTCAACATCACCATTTCCAGTGCTGCTGCAGAATTGCTGCCCTCTGTTGGGCCCCTGTCCTCATGCATGCTGAAAGCTGAGCACCCTGATGTGGAGAGCATAGCTTTAATGGCATAAATGCCACTCATGCTGTGTGCTAGTGTCTCTCTGAGAGGCATACAGACAGGAATACCTTGGCCTGTGATCATGGTGGTGAGAGATTTAAGTTTCAGGTGGCTGGAGTTGTTGCTAAAGGGAGAGGAGAGTCTCTTCTTACAGTGTCGTGTTGAGAGAGGTGCCTCTGTCGGCCCCTCAAAGGCTCTGGGACAGAAACTCACATATATATATGCCACACACAGGCAACCACATGGGACCATGACACAGACTGTGCCCTCTCGCAAGGACATAGATAGGTAAACCACATTTATTGGGTATAAATACTCAGCTCATACGGCTTTTTAAGCACAAAACGCAAAGCAAAATGTCTCTAAATCCAAGTTTATCAGCTGAGAATCCCTCTTTAAAAATAAAAACATTTTCCGGAGAAAAGTTAACAAGTCTGTATTGAGCAATCTAATTGTTGAGACATGAACAAAATACATGTCCACAGGCATTTGGTTGCATCAGAACCACATTAACAAAATAGCCTTTTGTTTCACCAAAAGCAAAACACCATATTTAAAAATCCCAGAAAGTGAAAAGAGAGAACTTTGAATAGACTTCTGAATAGTTGTGGAGAGACTAGATTTCAGTGCCAAAACCCCTATAATATAAAGCAGCACACTGTCACTGACAGGAAAATACATCTGCTGCAATAATTTAATCTAATTATGTTACACAATTAAGTTAAAATGAACAAGCAGAGAAGAGTAAGTGAGTCCTAATGAGGCAACTGTTCACAAGGTAAACATCTGATTGTATTTCTACTGAGTGTTACTTAATAGAAATATTCTAAATGTCACAAGTGAAACTACAGCGTGTCTTTGCTTTGGCTGAATCCAATACAAACACTCACACCAAATTTGCTGACCAGACAGAGCCAGCAACTATCTTGACACAGCAGACGTTAGGTTGGAACACCGAATGTGTTGAGAGCAGGTCAGAAATTCCACGTATGAACACTATCACCTGTTGCTGTTGTTGTTGCACAGCTATTTACAACAAGACATAAAGAGGAAAATAAAAGAAAGAACAAAGAACAGTGTGAAATAAAGAGAAGCGACCCCAAATCATCTTAAAAACTCTGCCTTCACTTCTTCATTCAAAAGTTGAAGAGCAAAAAAAAGTGTGTGTGTTACAGTTATTCTTTCATCTGAAACAAAATTCCAAAAGATTTGAGAAGAAAACACACACACATCCTGTCGCAGCAAGCCAAATCATTTCTCTGTGCATGAACCAGAACTTCTCTCTCCAAAGGAGAGGTATATTAACGCTTCATCAGGCTGAGTGGACACCACACATCACATTAATTATCATGATGGCAACTTTACCCCAAATAAAACAAATCTAATCCTTTTTTAATTCACATAAGCAAGAAATGTGTGTGTAACATGAGGAGGATCACACACTGTTCTCCACCCCAGGAACTATCACAAGCCCTGTAATGAACACCACAAACCAAACGTGGCCAATCTTGGCACGCGGCTGCTGCATCTAAAGTGAGCATCCCCCACTGACACAGGGCTACGGACTCAGACTGGATGTCCCAACCCCACTGGTCTGCTGAGTGTTCAGCCCTGCTCTCACAGTGTGGACCGTACACTTAGAGCCATAATACCCCACTCCACACAGAAACAGACACACAAAGAAACATTTCCAGCTTCTGCCACCTTTCTGTTGTTTTTGCATATTTGTCACCCTTAAATGATTCTGATGATAAAACTAATTTTAACACTAATCAAAGATAACCCCAGTAAATACTTTTCCATTTTACTTTTAAAAGTTTCTAAATGACGATAACATTTGTTAAGGTAAAACAGCTGTCCAAGTCTAACTCTATATGAATTAACTGTGATTAACTACATTTTTTTGGAAAGCTCGGTTAATCTTCAGTTGCCACACCCAGGGCTGATTACTGCCAGACCTGCTGAATCAAGAAATCACTTAAACAGAAGCTGTATGACAAAGTGCAGCACGCTAAAAGATCTTAAAAAGCAACACATCTCGCAAAAGCCACTGCTGACCAAAACAACACAAATGCTCGTCTCACACTTTCAAACAGTCAAACATGGTGGTGGTAGTGTGATGGTCTGAGGCTGCTTTGCAGCTTCGGGACCCGGACGCCTGCCAATACTGACAGAACCATGAATTCTGTGTTCTACCAGAAAATCCTGAAGGAGAATGTCCAGTCATCAGTTTGTGACCTCAAGCTCAAGAGCACTTAGAACAATGATCTAAAACACACCAGCAATTCCTCTGCATGGCTCAGATAAAATGGCATTAAGGTTTTGGAGTGGCTTAGTCTAAGTCTGGACTTTAAACTAATTAAGATGCTGTGGCCTGACCTTAACCAGGCTGTTGATGCTGAATTAAAACAATTCTGCAAAGAAGAGTGGACCAAAATTCCTCCACAGCACCAAGGTTGGCACAACCAGTTATTAGGTTCAGGGGATAATTGCTTTTTCACAAAGAACCAGGCAGGTCTGGACAACTTTAATCGCTTTATAAATGAAATGATCATTTTGTCTTTAATTGGGGTATCTTTGTGTAATACTAACATTTGTTTAATGATCTGAATTTAAGTGTGGCAAATATGGAAAAAAAGAATCAGGAAGGAGGACAATACTTTTTCACAGCACTATAATCTGAAAGGAGGATAGTAAGGATTTTAGTGTACCTTTACCTGAGGGCTTGACATTTAGTGTCGCCCTTGGTTTTGTTTGTGTGTTTTGGTAAGTGGTGCTAAAGCTACAAAAAGGAGACGGATACCTGGAGGACAGGAGCACTCTTGGCCAACATCCCGAGCTGTCCGCTCTTTCGGCATCATCACAGCCACTTTCTGAGAACACAGAGCAAATTCTAGTCAGTCTTCAGTTCCTACGCTTCAGCACAAAACTGAGGAAATTATAAGTTTTTATTTGGTATGACTAAGTTTTGTGGGCCAAATAATACATTACATTTTTCAAGAAAAACCGGAATAAATAGAAATTCTTCCAAATTTCTTAAATTGAAATAATCCGTGTCTACCAATAACCATAAGGTCATCACAATCTTTCTCATTTACACACAGGTCTATTATGAAAAGAGTTTCCTAAATTTCTTTTCCATGTGATAAAATTATAGGTTTGTGTCTATCATCAGTGGTTATGTCACCCTATAAAGAACTTTAACTGCAAACTAATTGGCCAGCTGCATGAATGGTTGATCCCTAAGGACATGCAATTTAAAAGCGCTGATTTTAGGGAGGAATCATTAGGGTACAATTACCAAAAAGTGCCAAGTCTGTGCGTTTGCAAGCCTCCCCGCATATGTTCTCTGTTATTACGCACAATTTACGCAGAGGCAAGCACAGCATCTGTCAGTGGTTCACAAGCACGACTGCACCACACAACTGTATTTATCGTTTATCATATTATTTTTTAATTAATTTCACATATGTACCTCCTCCACGAGCTTCCCTACTGAGGTGCTCAGCTCTGGAATTAGGGTCCCATCCTCGTTCATACAAGCTCTGTGCGGCGGGTGGAAGATTGACGCTTTGTTTAACTCCATCTGCAGTCGGCTCTCCAGCTGGAAGGTCCTGATGCTCATCAAAAGACACACGGTGATGGAGCTCATGGACATGAGCAAACACAGAGCCATGGGAAAACCTGGCAGCCACCGCTGGACCACAGACTTGGGGGCACACTGACACACCGGCTTACTTTCTCCAACAGAGTCACTGGCTGTATCCATGCTGAAATCCTGCTCCAAGGTCCACTTGAAAATAGCTTAGTAGTTCTGCAACAAAACTGTAACCAGGCTCTGTTGACTAACTAAGCAGGACACCTAACGCATTCAAACAGCCTGCTCCAGCGCACTGGGCTCAGGGTTCAAAGCGCTTTCTTAAATTAGTCTTGGAACAAGAGGCAGCGGCAGTGCGGTCCGGGTTTACGCCAGGAACAGATGAGAGCGATCTGGATGCTAAGCAGAGAAGAGAGAAGAGGCGCCTCCTGAATTACAGGTTGTTTTTTTCCTGTTGGGGAGTATCCCACACGGATGCGCAAATGCAACTACCAGTAGGTGCAACTGTTTGCCTCCCTTAAAGTTGCACGTTGAACTGGTGGAGATGCGCCCGCCCTGTGGACCACGTGGGAGGCTGCAGATTGACAGTGAAACTGTGAGGGTTCAGCTATTGTTGCCTCTCAGGAACGTCAGCTCATTATGGCAGAGTCTGTGGAGCTGATATTATTTCTCAGTGTAGTATTTTTCAGATCTGTTGACTTACTGTTTGGACTTATACCGCGTGTGGCGCGCAATCTGCTGCCGAGCACGAGCTTCCCTTTATAAAAGAAATAATTCACAAAGCGACATTTCAAACAGAACTCAGCTGTTCCTCAATCAATCTGAACTTTCAGTGACAGGAATACTGAGCTAAATGAGATAACTGTTTTCTAACGCAAACACTGTTCTCTGATAACCGTGTGATCATCTTTCGTTTCATTCTAGAAAATTCTAAAACACCCACCTGATCAAGTTACACTGGTGTGGTTATCAATAGTCTGATAGTTTAAAGCATAAACATTTACAATTAAGACTGGAATTCACAATAGTATAAGGCTTAAACTAATGACAATATCCTCGGTACCTTCACTGATCAGTTAGGTAGTAAACAGAACTAGACGTATGTGCGCAAAGGGGTTTACTGCCATCCTGCGGTTGGATGCAGCTATTGCATCACAATTTAACAACATCTCCATGAATCTGTATGAACCTCCATCATGCACAATACATCAGTGGAATAAAACTCAAAAGACACTTCTGTCATCTACTTGTTTATTGACAAAATGTACATTATACTGCAAAAAGTTATACAACCAGTGAAAAAACAAATGTCAAAACAACTTATATGTACATGTATTTTCTGCCTGCAATGGGTTTATCTTTTTTACACCTACAATGCTGCATAAATAATTACTGGTAAGAAAGTTGCACAGTAAAGCATTTCTCAGTCCATTACGTTACCCATCACTAACCTGACAATGAATTCAAACCGGATTTCAACATGAATTTAAAAAAAAATCTTATCACTATACATTCAGAAACTACACTTTAAATTACAACGGTAAATAAATAGAAATCAATTTGAGTGATTCATTACATCAAAACATGCCATCGATGAAAACAGAACTTCAGGATGAGTGAAATCAAGAAACACACTGACTTTTGGACCAGACACAGCAAAGCAGGGCAGTGGACTGATACAGTCATTTAAACTACAACTCTCCCAGAGAGTCAGGAAGTAAAGGCTGACACGAAGCACTATGATAAATGTCATAGTGGCAGCCAGGCCCTGACCAAGGTTACAGGTCAGAAGTTTAGCGGTTCAGGAATTCAGTCTTTTTTGCTGCTAGTACTGCTTCTGCTGCTGCTCTTGTAGAAGCAGGAGAAGAACGGGTGACGGAGAGCCTGCTCCAGACTGAGGCGCTTAGCAGGGTCATACTCCATCATCTTCTCTACCAGATTAAACAGCTGCAGGTCATCATCGCTCTTTGACACCATGTAATGCTGTTGGAAAAAAAGGACAACTGTAAATTAGACTCTTGTATATATGTTATTATTCTAGTGCTCTACAAAGCCATATAAAGGCCAACATAGCATGTGAAAGATACTATAATAAACACCAAGTACTGTACTTGCGTATGTGTAATATTTGTGATACTGCGCTGTTATCTTCAATTCCCAGATAGAATGTGAGAAGCTTAGCATAAACAGTTGTATTGGGCAAACTGCTTAAATAGCAACCGACAACTTTAAAGATGTCTTAATGAAATGCAGTTTGCCTATTTCATTTACATCTTTGAGACGTTTTTGGACTAACAGGTAGACTCCAAGACTGCATACAGCAAGTCAAGAGTCCTGTCATTGTGAAGCTGCTGCATACACAGGTGTAATTTGACAATGAATGCATTTCTCTTACCTTGAGGGGTTTGCAGTGTTTCTTGACATATCTCCCAGCTGAGCTGTGAACATCCCAGTCTAGCTTGCACCGGTGAACATACCTTCGTTTCCTACACAATATGCAACAGTTACTTAAAAATAACGCTATGATTCTAAATCAATACTATTCAGTTAACTCTGTCACTTCTGTACTTAAGTTAGGCTTATGTTAAGAAATGTGATAAATTATATCAAGTTATTCCATAAATCATAAGTCAGAATTAGTAACAATTAGATATGTCAAGATGCCCTTACTTGGTTTTCTCTAAGAGGTTTGTGGGGATGGGACCCAGGACTCTCTCCATCATAGCAAGATGCTCTTTACTGTCATGGGTCTAAAAAAAAAAAAAAAAAAAAAGCAACAATAAATGCTATGACAACTGTCAAGAGTATTCAGAAGTTTATTGTGCTCTCTACTGCCACCTACCTGGAAAAGTGTAGTGCCAAGGTAGTACTCGATGAGTATACAGCCTATACTCCAGACATCACATGAATGGTCCCAGCCCAGATCTGAAAGAGACAATTTTAATTAAATTAGTCACCACTGAAGGATCTGTCTACAGTTTTACCACAGCACAAATATATATCTTCCATTTACCTAAAATTACTTCAGGAGCACGGTAGTGCCGTGTTGACACAACAGAGGTGTGGTGCTCATGTTCATATGTGGCATTACCGAAGTCCACAATTTTCACATCTGGATTCCTCAATGTTCGTTCATCCTGTTTCTGATTGGGGGTAAAAAGAAAAAACTTGTGGTCAAAAAAAAAAAAAAAAAAAAAAAAGTCATGGTACTCACATCTGTTGCCAATAGAAACTTATACAACTTCTAAATGATTCAGCATGTTTGTTTTTATTTTTGGATGAATGCAACACTTACCATTTCAGGATTGTACTCCAAATCATACTCTGAATCGATGAAGAGGATATTCTCAGGCTTCAAGTCTGTGTGAGTCAGCTTGTTCTTATGCAGAACTGAAAAACAAGATGACATTTTTTTTTAACCAAGCTGTTCCCCGCCCCAAATATTTTTAGTTCAGTGCATCTATCTAGTACTTACATCTCACAGCCCGGATGATCTGGTACGCCATGTGCCTGATGTGTTCAATCGGAAAAGGCTGGAAGTTGTTCTCTTTGAGGAAATCATAGGTGCTCAGACCAAGCAGCTCAAAGGTGATACATATATGGCCATGGTAGTCAAACCAGTCCAGCATGTGTACACAAGCACTAAAGCAGGAGAAAGGGAACAGTAAATGTATCTTACATATCTTGTGTGGCAAAGTCTTCACTTAATATGTGACACCTGCAAAGAGATCAGGCTTTTGTTGTATAAATGAACTATAGGTTGACTTACTATCGGCTGCCTGAGTCGAGGGATTTTAACTGTTCAAGCACCTGTACCTCAGACATAGCTGCCTCACGGTACCGATCTATGTTTTTTATGATCTTCAGAGCCACTCGGGCTCCTTCACTGGAAACACAATGAGTAAAAGTTAACATCAGATGAGGGCTAAAAAGCAACAAATCTTTTAATAGTGTTTTCTAATTTATACATACTTAGCGTGATCAATGCATTCGACAACCTTCCCAAAGGCACCCTCTCCTAGAGTACTCACAATCTCATCTACAGAAAATAGAGAGCGGAAGTTAGAAACACAACACTGATACAGTCACACACTGGCCTGTGGCTGGTTCACTGCCTGATGTTACAAGGTTCTGTTTAACTACACTAGTATAGCAAGATTTTGAACACTGACATACAACTCAATGCTAAATATGTTACACTGACAAGCACAAAATTAAGACTACTGGCCCAAATACGTCAGCCTATATATTAATGTTTGGAAATAAAAACCAAGAGAGTGAGAGAGACAAAGTGTGAACAACAGTAGAAAAAAAAGGGATATATTCTATACATCTCGCTCTTAGCATGTCTCCACTGTGATAGATGAGGTGACCCTCGTCATCATCCTCAACACTCCTGGATCTTTTCCTGCTCCTGCGGTGATGGCTCCTCCTCTGCACCGGCACCGCAGCAATCCGCCATCACATCAATAACCCATCAGTCAGCCAGCACCAGGCCACCACAACGCGACACCGCCATTCATTCAACCAGGCCAAGGGGGGGAAGGTGTAGGGGTGGATAGATTCGGCCCGTTCAGTAACACCGCCAGGCGAATGGACGGAAGGACGGAGCAGCAAATTCAAATTCAGCCCCGTCAGAGAAATTGGGCGCCAGCCACCACATAGTGTGTGTTACAGAAGAAAAACATGGCAACAAGATTTTCAGATGAGAGACTTTCTCACAGTAGTACAAAAAAAACTGAACTTGTTTGATGACAGTCGATCTACATGTAGTTTTTTGTAACTCTTTACTATCTCGTCCAATAACTGCCCACAAAATTTCAGCAAAAATACTGGGTCCACTTTTTTCGTGCAAATCTATAAACAGTCACCTGAGTCACCTAAGTCTCCTACTTGTTATCACAGGAAATCATGCTTAACAGTGAGGAGTAGGACACACAAAGAGATATAGAAAGACAGACATAGGTGTTAAGCATTGGCTAAACACCCTTCTGATTTGGTGCTATTGATACAGGAGAGGGGGGCAAGGGGAGCAGGGGGTTCCCATACCGATGAGGATATGTGGCGCGAGTGGCTACGTCTGCGCTTTTGTTCTCTGTGCCTGCGGCTGCTTCGCCTGCTGCGGCCGCTCCGACCACTGCGTCCACTACGCCCCGATGACTTGCTGTAATGGTGCCAGTCACGGTCTCGGTCCTTGCAGGTGCCTTCACGACCGTCATCCTCACAGGCCATGTCCAAACTGCGTTCCCGGGTGTGTCCTTCCCGTGAGTCCAGCCTCTGGTTTAAACTGTGGTTCTCCAGATAATGCCTGCAGTCAAACAAAACACACAGATTAAACACAAGGACTAGAAAGTGTAGGTCAGATCAGAAGAGCCTTGTCTGTGGTCAAGCTTAAAAACAAGACTGGGCTAATGGTCCGCCTATTGCCTGACACCCTATCTCCTGAGCCTGTTATGTAACATTTGTAATTAGCAACATCCTGACTTACAACCACCAAACGTATCATCCTGTTCAATTACCGCGCCACTAAGAAAGCATTTTATGCCACTACGCAAAGGGGACTCTTAGCAGGAGTTTGGAAATGCCAGTTTGTAGGACCACACCTTTCAGCATTTTTAACATTTATACAGCTGTTATTCCAGAAACCCAAACTATGACTCCTTAAATCGTATGTACCTTGTCATACAGCCATATTGGCAGGAATGAAGTATGAGGCATTGAAAGTTGCTGAAAGCTTTTCAGAACAACCTGATGAAGCGTAATACAATATGTGATTCTACACCTGCCTAACTTGGTATGCCAGAAGTTAACACTTACTTGATATCGTCTCAGGCCAATATGAAATATGGAGATCCAAATCATCAAGAATGTTTGTTTATTATTTGCGTAAAAAATGGTCAGTCTAACTTTGCAACAGTTGCTTATATAGACCTTGCTCGTACTAAACATACTAACATTTTCTTACTAAGGTTGAGTTTACTCTGAATATTTTCAATCACTTCCAGCACACTCATCCAGCAAACTATGTTTGACCATAAGCATCTAAAAAAAGACCAAGAAACCTCTAATGCCCTAGCACCATGGTGGTGTCAGTTGTCTTTCAGCAAGAAGTCTGCCTCTCTACAAAATTAAAATTAGAATAGATATAAAAACATCTAATGTAACCCCATGGGTCATAATAAATGACCACCAAATACTAGAATTGCAAAACACAAAAAGTGCATGTAACTGCACTGCAGAAATGGAAACTGCAAATTAACAAACCAGATAAGGACAAAAAAATTCATTCAAAATACTGGATTAAATTAAAGATTTACAATAAATATTCACAAAGCGCTCAGTCAGTTGTTCACAAATCTGATGCCTTACAAGCGTAACTGCAAGGTCATCACAAAACACAGTCCGTACACTAATGGACTTGTCTAGTAAGTTCCACTATTTTTAAAATCTTAAATGATCTGCATTCGTAAATATTTCCAAATTTAACATGTGTCAGTGCTGCCATTTGTCAAGTTAAGATACATATTAGACTTGACCTGATGACAAGAATGTTTTACAATCTGGCTCAAGTTGAGCCCATAAATTCTAAAAGACCCAGCACAAGCAACAAGACATCTGTTAATAATCTAAAATTAGCCACAACATTTCCCCAGATATGTTATGATGTGGTTTTAGCTATATGAAAAGAATTTTGTATATGTTATACGTGGAACTAAGAGTACATGTAAAGTATGTAACTTAAGAAAGCAAATATCCCTTTCAATTTTAAGACTTTACAAGATAAATACGTGTAGACATTTACCCCTCATACATCTTGTGGTGACGGTGAGCTCTTCTGGACTTATTTTCTCTTTCGCTGCTATGCGAATCCCGTTTCTTTCGTTTCCGACACTCCATTCTCTCTTCCCAGCTGTACTCATCAAGCCAAACACCTGGGGAGCGCATTCGCTTTGAGTTGCGCATCTAAAAGACATGAACATTTTGATTTTATTTGACACAATCAAGAATTCCACAGGCGTGTTAAATATAATCAAATCTGGTTATTTTACATCAAATGCAGTGTTTTTCTATCTATTGATTGTGTGGTGCAGAATTACAGATAATTTTTGTAGAGACTGAGATTTCCTTATGATCAGAGGTAATGCAATATATTACAAAAGGTTAAACAAAACATAAGAAAAAACAACTGACTTACTAACAACTTTTGGGCAGACATACCAAACACTTTGTAAATGCAATCGTGAACGTTACATTTTATGGTTATTTTTCACAATTTAACTAAAGTGTATTAAAATGATTGTTAACGTTAGTAACTGCTCTCTCAGTCAAAATAATGTCCACACAATGCCGAGGGAGATGACCTCAGAAAACGGCTAGCGTTATGAAAAAGAGTAGACGCTGACTTCTTAACTGCTTCACTAACGTTAGCTAACGTTACCTTAACGTTAGGCCTTTTACGGTTGGGTGTCACCCATCGTTGCATTTACATTGGTTAACGTGCAATTTAAAATTGCGATGCGTTGGCAGATGCGGGACTATAACTACTCAATAGGCTGTAGATGAACGGATGAAGTAGAAAATCGTCGAACTGTTTTCGATCTGACTAAAGGCCCAACCATCGTTGAGCACATTACGCTAACGTTATTGTCCACCCATTATGTTACATAAGTTAGCCTAACGTATGCTACGATAGCTTCTCACGCTTCTACTGCGGTTATCTGTTTTAATAGAAGGGATCTTTAACCGTGTTAGAAAGCAGCGCCCTATTTTGCCTACGTAAACAAAATGCGATTAGTTCATTATATGCACCAAACAATTCACGTTAACAAGCCACAGCTAAAATCCAGACGTATATCCGACGTGTTTGCGAAATGTCGGAAAAAAACAACCGACTGACATTAAGCAAATTCACTAAACTGTACAGAAGACAATACATTGCATTTTACTGTAATCCAAGAACTACACTCACCTTTATCCAACAATTATGAGGTTTGAAGTCGCAGGTTATATTGACAATATGAACAAAGAAAGTGGAAAATGCCTCTCTCTCTCCTCGTCGTCGTCGTCGTCTTCAAAGATGGCGAACTTCCCTAGAATCCGATAGAACGTTCTGTAACAAATTCCATGACGCAACGCACAATAACAACGCCCACTTTCTGTACGTTTGGGGTTTTGTTGTCCTGAGTTAGTTTTTTCAGGGACAACCACTACTCGCCGCATTTCCCTTTCAGTCTGCATGCAACAGTATTATTATGAGGCCTAAATTGCGTTCCAATAATCATTCTTAATCCTTTTCACAGGTTTTGAATGAAACGCTTTTCTTGAGAATGTCAGAGCCCCGGACATCTCTAGATAGTTTTAGTCTCCTGGATTTAAATCGGTTTGCTCTGTTCTGATTCTAGTTTATTTTTTTCATACCATAGTGTATGAGGGGCAATGCTTTCTTTGCGTAAGAACTTATAGCCTACAGCAGACCAACGCTTCAGCACTCTGCCTGGGAGCCTTAGTTCAGGGCAATGTGAACTCCCTGACACTCATCGCTTTGAATTATGGGAAAGGCATGTCTGCTCCCTGTCTTCATCCTGATGTCCATTTCACCTAAATGTGATGATTGAGTGGTCCAAATTACGAACAAGATCAGCAGCTACACATTATTGAACGTTGTTGGTCTAAACATTAATTGTGAGGATGTCGGAAAACATGCCGAAGGAGAGCGTCTCTAGAAATGTGCTCAGTAGAGAAATGATTGCTGAAATGCTGGCGAAGAATTTCGAGAGGCTGCCTGACATTGATCAGAAACTCTTCGCCTATGGACCCGTTTATTTGGGGGGAAACGCTGGCCTCGCAGGACTGATATCAAACAGCTTGTATCGCAGAGCTCTGAATGTGACTCAGGCGCCCATCACCTCCAGCCTGCCAATGGCTGTGCTGCCATTCATGACAACAGTTGCTCTGTACAACGCAGCGGTGTCCAGTGCTCTGCTGTCCGGTGACCTCAACTGTCCTTCCTGTGCCCTGATGCGAGGTGCACTTATTGGCGTGGTCGGAGGCGCTGTGTATCCCATCCTCCTGGCCTTACCCGTCAATATAGGCCTTGCCTCCAGGTACAACACAGCACCAATGCCGGTCACGGGCAATGTGCTCCGATACTGGGTGGACCTCTCCAGACCCATCTTGAGGAGAATGAGGGCAGTGATGTTGCTGCAGGCCCTCTTCGGCACCTACCTAAGCTCCAGGCACTTTGAAACTTACACCAAACTGGCTCACATAACATTTGGGCCAAGTGAAGAGGACCTTAAAGGCTAAACTACTGAACTGAATCTTTAAAATAAACATTTTTTTGTACTGATTTACCAAAACTTAATATGGATTGTGTCTGAGATTTTCCTAAATAATAAAGTTGTGTCTGGGCTACCTTCCAAAGATTGCTGGTATGTCAAATTAAATTACATTTTATAGGGAGATAAAACAGTTATCAAAAGAAACATATATGTAAATTAACAATGAAACATCATAACATAATAGTAACATTATAAGGTTCTAGCCTTTACAGTTTATCCAGTTCTTTCTATTTATTTATATAACACCAAATCACAACAAAGGGCAAGTTAGTTTGGGTTATGGCAGTTGTCATAATTTTGTGATAGTTTGTACACAAAATAATTCATCAATTATCAATAGATCAGGACTTGTATATTATTTTGAAAAACTGTGTGAATTCATAGTTGATACAATGAGGAAAAAAGGCAGAAACTGGAAATTCATCAAACCAAACATTTTCATAAATAAAACAACAGCAAACTTTTGTCTAAGCATTGTCTACTTTTATTAAAGGGTTCGGGAACTAGTCACAAATTTTGCAGAGATGTTGAAGCCAAAGATGTATCTACTGAGTATTAATAACCATGAAAAACACTGAATGCAGTCAACCTCTTGAGCTACACACAGTGAATAATGTGTTAGCAAAAAATTCAAAGATGTGATTGCAGTGATACCATTTAAAAATGTCCCGTACACAGTTGTCATTGAAAACACATGTTCAACACAGGCAATGTCTTATTAAAACATGTCGTCACAAGTCTGACATCACATCTCTGGCTCTAGTCTTAACTTATCGATGGTACAGGGAAAGAAAGTTTACTGATGACAAATGAGGAGGGAGAATGAAAGTCAGTCTGTTGTTGAGAGGGAAAGGTGCTTCTTAAGAGAAAACACTGACATCAATCAATTATAGCAAACTGAAAACTAAATAAGACTTTTTTTTAGAAACCTCATAATTACATAGTTCCCACTCCCTTAAACCTCCTCTCCTTCCACTGCCCACCCTCAGAAATGGCTCCCGAATCACAACAAAACTGCCAAAAACAAAGTTCAGTGACAATCCCACAAAACAACACATTTCAAGTCAGAGGAACCTGAATTGTAATGATAACCACTGATTTATATGGCACACGTTTACCTCTTTATAGAAAGACACAGTTGTCCAGTTTGTCATTGTCCTTCCACAGAGTGCAACAATGCATCATCACTACAAAGTTTGTGTTGCAGTAGTAATCTTTACAAGGTGGATTCACTTAATGCCCCATTAAATACACCTGTCGTAGCATGTCATTGGACTTCATATTCAGTAAAGGAAAATTACAATAAAAACTATACATCTGTCAGCACAGAAATCTCCATAAATATATCAGACAACTGAACATCAGTCAGAGAAAACTTCCTGAAGAGCAGAAAGATGAAGGGTAAATGTCACTTATACGCAATCTACACCTGGCCTGGCTCCTTCTGCAGCTGAAGCTTTACTGTAGTTTTCTTGCATTAATGGCATAATACATTTAAAAGAAACACTTTTTTAAACAGCCAATATTCCCCACCCAACACCTTCCCAAAGTAACATACAGGAGAATAAATAAAATTATAAGAAGAGATGACCAATACACTGTTTTTTTCCAGTCATTCTCATGCAAAACAAGGCAGTGACAATCTGAACAGACATGAATGCATGAACACTTACACAAAGGTGCACATAAGATGAACTGGTAAAATACTGAAGGGATGTCATCTTCTGTCTTCCCATATACACACAGTTGCCATTCCTTCAGCAGGCCTATAAAGGTTGATACTGTAGCTGATGTGGGCTAGCCAGCGCCCTTCACGCCATCGCAAGTTTCATTACAGTACATTACAAGTAAAGGAAAAAGAATATTAAATTAAATACTTGGACAAGGCTTTGGACCAAAAGGGGGATAGAGAGAGAGAAACAGAAGCAAATACAAAAACAACTACAGTCAGTAGGAATTTCATTGTATAAAGTGGTTTTCCCTGTAACTGTACTCTCTATAGTAGTAAACATATCTTCACAGAGTAAACACACATCGAGGGGACAGGGAAAGGAGAAACTGTAACCTTCTCCAATATACCGTACCTCAACACTGATATGCTGCAAAGGCATTTTGCTCCAGTTTCTTTAGCTTAGCAGTTTTTTGATGTGTTCTTTTTTATTTTTTTTCACACTCTTTTGGATGAATCCTGTTCACCATGTTTCCTTTTTTTCATCATTTCTTCATAGGAAAACACCTAAGTACCAGCTTGGTTCCTTCACAGTTCATTTTAGTGCAATGAGAACGTGCTCCCTCGCTGGTAGGAGGGTTAGTTGCCTCATGTCTTTGCCAGAACGTTAGACCTGATGGGTAGAAAGAGATGTTGTTGAGGGACGGTGTGTCTTTTTACACTCAGTAGCGTCTTTGCGTTTCACATATTCTGAGTTTTACCTGAGTGCTTTCCATCTGTCCTTCTCTACCTGATTCTCTGGACTCTCACTCTCGTAGGATGCAAGGTAGAGTCCTGGGTAAGAATGAAAAAAAAATGAATGTGTTGGGAGGGTGGGCAGGTTAGATAAAACATAAACTACTTTGAAAATACTGGGATTAGTTTTTAAAATAAAAAAAGTTGGGTTCTTACCGTCCTCACTGAAGATTGGAGCAGTGTGGAGGTAGTGTAGAATAACCCGGTCCTCCTCAAATGGACACTCTACCTGTTTCCATGTCATGAACTCCCCAACCTGTCGTGCTAGCTCCACGAATTTCTAAGATCCAAAATAACACTAAGTATATGTTTTAACGGATGTTAAATACTGTATAACAGAGTAAGGAGGCAGTCTAACCTCAAAGTTGACATGGCCAGTGGGCAGCCGATTCGCACATCCTTCATTCAGGAAATAAATATCTTTGATCAGCAGACTGAAGAAGGGAATTACAATCTGAGGAAGGAAAACAGACAGATGGATGTAAAAAATATTGGCAAGAAGGTGGGAAAAAATGAATCACTGCCAGCTTTCAGAGTAATAGCAGTGATGTGGTGCAGGTCCCTACCCTTTCTCTGTTGCTGTTGGCAGTCTGGGAGCGATGGGCGGCCCCCCTCAGGGCAGTCCTGTAGTTGTAAAAATTTCCCGTAGGATCCATCTGATGCTGTTAGAGCAAACAAGCATACACTGTCAGCTTCAAGTTATTGCCTGTCTTACAGCTCTCACTCACTCACTCAGTGAATGGATTCATTGTGTTTACCTCTAGAATATAAAACTTGGCAGTCTTGGCTTTGCTCCAAGTCTTTTTCAGCCGTGACACAGGACTCATGTTCATACCAGCTATGGGAAGAAATGGATTTCAGCTATTAAAACCAGGTCAGGCATGTGAATTCTCAGTGATAAGACTCACAGATATGCTAAAAGCAGACTCACAGATGATGGCCATGAGGGAGTTGAAGTTTCCGATGTTGAAACACTCCCTGGCTACGTCAATGAAGAACTCTATCACCTGGGCTCTTTGTTTTTTCTTTGCTGGCTGTAGAAATGAGACAAAACCTTTTGCTTATATATTTTTTTCAAATTCTGTATGTTGGTGCCTCTGTCTCTCTACAGATGCAGGCAAAAAAGATCCAGCCTAGTGAGACTATAGTAACACAAAACCACCAGTAGGGGGCAATAATGCTCTGTAATAACTAAACCGACTTCATTTGTTGACCTTTAATTTGTTTTTAAAAATTAACTACTAGAAGAAAATATTTCTCTATGCATAATTATTCAAAACATAAAAACACAAAACCACAGACCTTGACTGACATTGTATGTTTCAGAAAATACACCCAATATAAAAATAAGAAACATTCTTCCAATGTTTCCTCCTACTCATTACATGTGTACCTCATGAGTAAAGTGCTTTTCATCAGTGCTTGTGAGTGAGTGTGCCTCAGTGTGAACAGAATAAGTGCTCCCAATGTTTTCGAGACTGTCATTACCCTTTAGTTTTGGCATAATAATTAAGTCTTCTATAGTCTAATGTCAGAATGAATGAGTACCTGATGTACCAGCATTTGCCACTCACCATGCAGATCTCAGTAGCAACAAGGTAACACAGTCTGTTGAACCACCTGACATAAGCCTCCAGGTTGGACGTTTTCTTCTTCTGGTCACTGAAGCACGGTTGCTGATGATACACACACATTCACACGAACACAAGTGAGTGCAGGAACTGCTACCATAGGGAGTTCCTCTGATCCTAATTAGCTTCCTATTTGCAGGCTGACCTCTTATGTGAGTGTAAATGACAAAGACAGTTAGCTGGTAGCGGAAATAGCATGATCAATGGAGGACATATGAAAAAAACCACAGGGAAACGCGAGGCAGAGAAATAAGAGAGGACGTATGAAAGACAGCAGCCGAATACAAAGAAAAACCACAGTGAAAAGAGAAGCAGAGAGAGTGAAACCATTCAGCAGTTAAGATAAAGAAACTTCATGTGCTTGCTGCACTTTGTGTCATTACATTGCTGTTCTCTTTCTTCCCTTTTGCCTCAGTGACCTCTGTTTGACCTCATAAGTAGCATTTGACCGCTGATGCATTACAGACCCCAACAACACAGAAACACCAGAAATTGTGTTTTTACTATGACAGTTATTCTTCAGAATACCCCAACAAAACAAAACCGGAAATGAGAAAAATGCTGTGGTTGGGCCTGAGGATAAATTATAAGTTTCCACTGATAGGCTAAAATACTACACACAGCTAATTTTACAATTCAGACATTTATTTCTCCCGAAAGGTGCAGTGATTTATAAATGATCCCAACAGAAGTTTACCTGTGTTCCATCTAGCGGATCTTTTTGGACAAATGCTTGGACAAATTCCTCCGGTCCAATACGACTCAAATGTTCCTGGAAAACACACACACACACACACACACGCCCAAGGGGGTAGTTAATAATTCTTTCATTTCAGTAATGGAAGTCAATCAATAAGGGGAAGTAATGACTCACTGACATGACTCACTGGAATCATATTTCCTCAAAGTGACACTTGAGACATTATTCCCTTCTATTAAAAGACAACTGGGCAGCCACATACATGTGCAAATCAAACTGACTCATTAGACTCTTCTCAGCTTGTGATATAATCCAAAACAAAGACAGTGCTGCACACACAGGCACACTCACTCAGACGCAAAACACTCATAGTGATAGTGACCGAGCACACAGTCACATCTAATTTAATGAGAGTTAGTTTGTTGCTAAACCCTACAATAGATATATTTAAGTCCTTTATGTGAGTGTGCACGCCTGTGTGTCTCTGTCTTTCTCTCTGTGTGTGTCTCTGTGTGTGCGCCAGAGTGTGAAGCTGTCAGGTCACATATATCTACGGTAGTTTTACTCCCTTTGTTTGAAGCCCCAGGCACATCTCTGACTTCTAGGGTGATGTCACCACTCAGACAAGGGTACAAGCTTACTCAGGCGCACACACACACACACACACACACACACACACACAACCACTCCCAGATACACGTGCTGACATCAATACACACATGAATAGACTCAAGGCACATGCATGCAATGTGAGGGACACTGCAGAGACTCTTTGTTCATATATGTTTCATTGCATTATTAGTACATTCGTTCTTCTCTCTGTTACACTGAGTGAAGAGCATTTTGTGCTTGAATAGCTGACAAGTACTAATTAAGGTTGTACTACAGTGATCTACAAAATACTACAAGATCACAGTGCTAAGTGTTTTGTTTTTTTCAATTTTAGTGTGCTACTAGAGTAATTTTCTACCACTCTCATATCTCTTTCTAGCCCCTTCCTCTCCTCCTTTGGTGTGTTTTATTCCATGTTTATGTCCTTGAAATGGACTAAACTCCACCCATTCTTCACCATCCTTAGCTCCTTCTCTCCCTCCAATCAAACGTTCCTTCCACTGCTCCTCGTCTATCCCCGTTATCGTCTCTCATTCCCTGACCTCTGTGTAATCCACGGTCCCGCTCCCCTCCCTCCCCGTCTCCTCACCAGCTCCACGTGGGTAAGCTGCTGTGCCAGTGTGTACGGGTCATTGCAGATCGAGAGCATGTCCTTTTGGATAGGTGGAGGCTTGGTCTTGAAGGCCACCAGCTTGTCAGAGATGGAGGAGGCGTTGAGGGAGACTTTGACAATGCTCTCTTCCCCCTGGCTTATCAGGGCTAGCCTCTGGTTAAGCTTCTGAAGTACCTGGTTCAAGGTTTTCCAGTACGCCTGCAAAGAGGAGAGGAGAGGAGAGGAGAGGAGAGGAGAGGAGAGGAGAGGAGAGGAGAGGAGAGGAGCAGTCACTTAATGTTAATTAATCATTTATTTATGCTATTTAGATCAAATATTGGCATAAATCAAAAGCACCAGAGTAACCAGGTTGTGAAGCTATATCCCCTGACTTTTAGCAAGGCTTTTTATTTAATAACTTACAGTTTAATTTGAAATATATCATGTAGCACACCAATATTAATATTAGGTAATCATTAATAAATGGCTATTGGCAAGGACACACAGTCTTCTATCAGAAGACCGTACAATGTTATTCCCTATTAATTAAATAGCCAGGGGAAATGTAAAAGCAGAACTTTCCAGTAAAGTTATTATTCATGTCAATGTAGTCTCAGAACCTGTCTATATTTACACATTACATATTGTGAACTAGTTGCAATCTTACTATCCTTTATATTAAAATGTAACATCATCTCAATATATGCCCATTAACCCACTTCTGTAAACTGGTTGATTTGGTTACTACCACCTTTACCATTACCATTGTAATTATGCTCAGCGCTGCAATTCAGCACATTTTTTAGTTAAAGACTAAAACCTTTCACGATATAAAGTTGCTCAGTTAAAAGCATCTGTAGTAATAGTTCAATAATGTAATAACATGACAAATAGTTTTTCCAGTAATAATTTTAGTTCAGTGAAATTTGAGTATTTCCACCACTGCTGTTAATCTACAGTATACACTGTATATACTGTAGTTTGCTGTCCTGCTCCTGCTCATTACTAGTATTACGTGTAAATTTGTACCTCATTAATTGTTACTGTGTGGGTGGTTTTGGTTTGGTGAAAACCTTTAATCTGCATAAAGGCAGTGCATTTTGACTCTAACTAATGGTGTTTGAAAGAATTTAATGAGCCTAATACTTAAGAGTAAATGTGATTTTTCAGTTTAATAAAACATTAATTAAAAAACATTCAAATTAAAAGTTGTTTTCCAGGTTTTCACACAACAGCAGTGATGCGCACTGTGTCCGGGAATGTGTGTTTCTGTACCCCTCCCTCCAGATGAATGGTTACAGAGGCCGTTAGGTCAGGCTGTCTCACAAATGACCCAGAGCCACAGCTCCCACATGGATGCACGCACACCCATACTGGAGACAGCCAGCTGTAAATAGCAGCACATTCATTACCACCTGCCTTTCCTCTCTTTCTTCAGCTCCCTCCATTTTTCCTGTCTTCCACTCTGACTCCATCACCCTCCTCCACCTCTACCTTCTCCCGTGCCCCCTGTATCCCATCCCCCCGGTTTCTCCATCCATCTCGCTCCCTCTATTTTCTCCCGAGGCTGCAGACAGAGCCACTCCTCTAACGTATTTCCTTCCTCTCTCCTCTCCTGTAATGTAAGATTGTGTAACATGGAGCTGTGGCTATTCACCCTGCACTGACTCTGACTCTTTACACCAACCTGCAACAGTGGTAGTGATGATAATTAAATTTCATTCCCCATCAGAGCACTTCTCACTGCAGCTACAGCTTACAGACTATAATAGCAACTATAACTCTAGTTATAACTGCTGTATAGCTACAGTGCAGCACAACATCATGCACCCACCAACCAGCCCATCATGAATTATTATCCTGCAAAAGCTGATGCCTCTCTATGCCTATGTTATTTTGTGTCCTTTAAATATCATCCCAAACTGGATCAAAATTCCTGATGTTTGTGCTCTAATGAATGCAGTTCTGCATCCTTTATATACCTCATCACATGGAGCTATCCTGTGAATGATGTCTTTAAGGTGTCCGACCATCTTCTCATCTCTGAAGTCAGATGGAAATGTCTCTGTCCACTCTGTCAGCAGTTGCAGGATCTTGGGACCAAACTTACGCACTTTAGCCTGTCGTGCAAAAAGTGAAAGAGGTTTACCACTGTCTGGGTTTGTGATTCCATCAGCAAAACGAAACGTATCATAATGTCAGCATTTTCTCAATCTACCATAAAAATGACTGGTTGTTGTTTACATGTGGAACAGAAGTGTGTCTGTGTGCCTGTGTTCCTGTTTATCAGCTTGTGTATGCACATACAGGAGTTATATGTATATTTATGTGTGGTGCAGTGCTGACCATATCCAGTGGGCTCTGATCCAGCTGCTGCTGTTTGATGCACAGCTCACACACCCTGGCAAGCAGATCCGGAGGAGGGATGAACAGGCGTGCGCTCAGCAAGAAGGTAAACACATAGGCTTTCTGTCAAAGGACAGAAGGAGACATTTGCTAAGACACTGCAACAACATCAATAAAAACACTGCTGCTTTCTGTAATTACAGGGAGAGAAGTAGGACTTTAAACTGAGACATGGGCTAATAATCTAATCAGCAGTACCTTCATCACCACAATATACTGACTGTCTGCGGGAGTTTATAATGAACAGTGGAGTGAATGTGATCCATTTACCTCGGGGTAGTAATCGGTAGTGGGCACTAAGTTCTGGATCAGCGTGTCCAGAGAGGCAGAGGTGATAGGGGGCCCATCGGCCAGGCAAGCCCCGGGTCCCGGGCCTTCCTGCGGGGCCTCCTCTTCCTCCCCTGCCTCAGCACAGGCCAGATGAGGGCAAAAGCCACTGGGAGTGGAGAACATGGTGCCTGAGCACACAGTCTGGGGCATTCCTGTCTGAAACACAAATATAATAAGATGTCAGCAGCACATAGGTAAAATAAGGAAGAGGGATATGGTTACGTTTTATGAAATAGAAACTCAAGAAATCTCAAAATTTTATGTCTGTAGTTAATTTGTTAAGTAGATTCAATGCAAATCTTGCTCATGGCGGGTCTGTCTCCCTTTATTTGACTAAAAGACAAAGATCCTGACCATAGGTGGATTTAGTGGTGTCTGTTAAGTTATGTGATTTATGTGAAATTAAAGATCCATTTACTGTAAATATTAATATGACGATCAAATATCTACATTTAGGATATCTTGAGCTATCATGGTGCAAGGGTATATTTTTTTGTTAGCAAATTACATTAAATTATACATTTGGACATACACCTCTATTTTAGCCTGAATTTTTCAACACACCTCTTTCTCGTTTCCTTGCTTAAATTCTCTAACACAATTTTTCTCTTGTCATCGTCCCAGTGTTCACACTCCTTCTTCACAGGAACACGCTGATTCTTTCCAATAGATGACCTGCTGCCATTGACAGAGGATGCAGAATACCCCCCCCCCCCTCCCCCCAACAGCTGCCCCCGAGACAAGACAGAGGAGAGAACGGAAATGTGGGTCGCTCAGTCACCGCGGAGACTTGTTGCTACCCTAAAGCAATTGTTTGGCCTGTATCTCTGCCCTCTACTTCATGTCTTTCCCTTTAAGAATGCTTTGGCTTACACGTTTTAAAAATTCAACATGCTCCTTGCCTCAATGGAAGGCAGATGTAGTGGAAATAGCACTTACAATACTGTACGCTTGAGTAGTAATACTACAGATGCAGAGGGTATTGTGATCATCATGGTGGAATTATCACTAAGAATCACCTGAATATCATCTACATCTAAACTGAGGACTACTAGAGATCCCACTTTCAAGGTTTTTGGTTTGTTATGTCTGAATTTAAAATTCATTTGTTTAAAAAAAGGGGCTTTGCTGTATTCCAGCACCCAAAACCTGGCGACTACATCTACCTGAATCACTCATCATCACCAAGAACAGCTGCAGTGTCTGCGTGCCTTCAGGCAAGTTCATCAGCATAAAACCTCTGCCTGCAGGAGTCACGAGAAAGGCAGAAAATCCACATGCTAACAGTGAGACCTTGAGCAACACGCAGGAAGTTATTTCTGATGTAAACACGCCATATTCTTCCTGCCGACTATAACTCAGACCACAGTCGAAGTTGGAGAAAAATATGTACGTGTGCACAGAAATATACACACTAATGCTAACAGAAATACCACAGAAAGTAGGAGAGAGTCAAAAGATTTCTCCTGCTGTAATCTGCCACGTAAGGCAGGGTGCTACTAGAACTACATAAATAAACATTAAAAACAAAAATCACACAGTAAAGGTACAGAGAAATAACAACGTGCCATCCTAAATCACTGGAGGCAACCTTAAATGGCCCAGTTCATACAACTGTTTTAACTTCAATGTGGCTTCTGGGTTCACTCCCCCTCTCGCCTATCGCCTACTCTGGGTACAGACTACTTCCAGGGACCCTGGGGTGAAAGGTCAAGCACACACTGGCGTGCAGAGAACCAGCTCGTGTCTCAAGTTCCCTACACTCAGCTTCCCTTTGTTCTCCCTGTTCCCCTATACATGAGCACTTATTCATGCACTTGTACACACCTAGACACAAACACTTGCAGACAGGCACACAAAAGGCTGGGGGATGGGGAGTCTGTCTTTCACTGGGGCGTTTTTACAGCCTTCCATCCGACTTACAGTGCTGACACCCAAAGCAATATCTCTCATAATATATGTTGTGGTTAAAGAGGGCCGACATCTTCTTATCCGCTCCTTTGAACTATAATTATGGCTCACTATTGCAAGCTACTCTGTGATACACTGACAATAATCTATGAGAGGCAACAAAGAGGTGTTTAACTGCCCACCTGGTAGAGCTGTTTCAGTAAAACATTAAAGTTTCTATTATATTTAATAGAGAAACCTAATGCACACATTGAAAATGCCACTTCTCACGAATCTGAACCTGAAAGAACTTTTAAATTTTTACTTTGCAACATCAAATCTTGGTTAAAAATCTGACCACCTAAACGCAGCTTCAAATGTCCCTAATACACAGGAGCTGTTTACTCTGCATAAAAGTGATTGTCACTGTCTAGATTAGGTTCCATTATGGGCAAACCCCAGTGGCCTCCTCTAGATTACACACACAGCCACAGAGAAGACATAGGCTGATAAACAGAGAAATGGACAAATCCAGCAAGCCGCTGTAACAACACAGATGCGGCAGGAAAGGTTTATTGGAACTGAGAGGAATTTCCTTCATGTTAGGACAGACGGGGAGAAAAAGTCTGCTCAGCTCTAGGAGTAAATGCAGGAGTCATCACACACACACGCACACAGTCTCTGTGTTTGTGTTCATATGTGTGCAGGAGTGACTGAGAGCTTTATTCTACGTGTCCAAACTATCAATGACTTTCTCTGTGGCTTGTGATGATCTTCATTCCCCTTAGTTCTGCCCGTTGCATTCCCCTCAGCTCTCCTCTCCTCCCTCTGGCATTTCTCAGGTGCTGATTCATCATTTCATCCCATCTCTG
This sequence comes from Ctenopoma multispine, assembly GCA_034779795.1. NCBI lineage: Eukaryota > Metazoa > Chordata > Actinopteri > Anabantiformes > Anabantidae > Ctenopoma > Ctenopoma multispine. Next base: position 9,645,816 of record JAUYWH010000002.1, read on the forward strand.
TGTCTCTGTCAGTCGATACCTTACAGTCTGCAGCATGCAAGCAAACCGTCAGTCGGGTAACTCCTTCTAACAAATGTAGAAATAAAATTATACATAAATCGTCTGACACTAAAAATGATGTGAAACAGATTTTAGAGAAATGTTTAAGTAAATAAAGTGTGTGGAGTTCACGCTGACACAGGTCAAACTATCTAGACATCAGTGCCCCAGTAAAACCCAAGGTTTGCTAACCTTAACATTAATAACAGCTGCCACCAGACCAACTAAGGTTGTATGAGCAACATCTAACTGATTAAAGTTGAGTAATGTTGCTTACTTACCTTCAGGATGATTTCTGGTTTCTGATTATTTAATACCTATAGTATTGTATAATACCTGATATAACACCATTGCAAACACCGCTTCTTTCCTACCAAAACCAAGCAGTCAACAACAGCTGTACTCTATGTATAACTTGTTTCCATATGTCATGATACACCCAGCTCCCTGTGAGCCTGTCACATTGCATCAATGCTGCATGAAAAGACTCATCGAGAAACAAGCAGCTAAGAACAGGTGAGTGTAGTGGTGTGGGTTCTAATCCCCCTTGAGATCTCCAGCAGCAAGCAAACGGCAGCCCTGCTCTCTGTCTAGACAGAGAGACACAGCTGGGCGAGTGTCATTGCTCAGGGGCCTCACCGTGTGCATAGGTGGGTGGGTGAGTTTTTGAGTGTGTGACTGAGTGTTTTGTCTCGTGAATCTGTCAGGCTGTTATCTTTGCCATCAGGGAATCTGAATGCTTCATCCTATCACAATTAACAGAAGGGCCTTGTCTGGACACACACAAACTTTCTCAACACCCTACACATGTATGTGTGCGATTGTGTGGTTTGTGGTGTGTGTTAAAGAAACAATGCCATTCATGACACAACAGGGCAGACGTTGTCAAGCAATCATTGTTTTCTACCAGTCATTTCTGTCTTGTTCTCTGTAAAACCTGTTTCACCACATTAGTAGTATTACTCACACTGTGTGTGTGTGTGTGTGTGTGTGTGTGTGTGTGTGTGTGTGTGTGTGTGTGTGTGTGTGTGTGTGTGTGT
>JAUYWH010000002.1:9647236-9669586 GCA_034779795.1 Ctenopoma multispine
TGTGTGTGTGTGTGTGTGTGTGTGTGTGTGTGTGTGTGTGTGTGTGTGTGTATGTGTGTGTGTGTGTGTGTGTGTGAAGAATGGTGACACAAATGCTGGCATTAAGGAGTTAATGGATGACAGTCATCGTTAGAGACTGCTCTTCATTAGGACTGAGGAGGCTTAGTCAGAACAAATGAAACCTCTGTCTGACCTCCACCATTAAGGACTTAAGGGTCAGAGCTCAGGTTCCTTGGTGGGGGCAGAAGTACAAAAGAAGTATAGTGGCAGCTTGGTCAGTATCCAAAGTCACTCCGAGGTCACTGATGCAATAATGCTGCTGCTGCTTGGCTCAGTTTCAAGGCTACATATAGACCCTGTCTGCAGTGGGATACTCTTTTTTTTAAAGATTCACTGGCACTTCTGTTCACATCTATTCATCACCACTCCACTATATAGAACTGAGGTTTGTAACCCACTGTCCTATTGCTTCCCTTTTTACAGAGAGAAAATAGTGTATTGGTACAGAGAGACACCACAAAGCAAAAGCGTTGTACTTCAAAGTGTGATGTAGTTCTATTACTAGAGTAGCAGCACATCATCAAAAGCGAGCACAGTAAATATCCGGTATGGGTATTGCCGCAAAGCTTTATTTTATTGCCGCTTCTTGGTATCAGAGATCACCATTAAATAAAGGTACAGTGACTGAGGTAAAAACTGCATCCTCCACCTTGCCTGATGTAAGTACTGGAAAAAGATGACAAAGCTGCACAGGGGGGTGAGAGGGTGAAAGTGTGTAGGGGTCTAAGCTTTCTGAACTCACTTCCTGGTGAACTCACTAAACTCCTCTTTTCCTTCTTAGACTCTATCATATGATTCCCCAGCTCCCTCCTCACTAACTAATTTACATACTCTAACACTTCCTTTCTAATTTAGGATCCACATGTTCGCGCTTTTAATACATGAGAATTTCAACGCTTCAACTATTCTGGGCCTGTGCTCCAAAAAGCTGATTTTTGTGTATTTTTGGTCCTGACACTGTTCTGTGCGCCTTGGAGTATCTCAGCTCTGGCCTAAATATTACAGTGTTCTTTGAAAGCAGAAAAGATATGAAATCATGGAGTATTCTCATGAAGGCAGGGGCATAAAAGAGAGTAAACACCTCTTTGTCATCCAGCCTCTCACTCTCCTTCCACATGTCCCCTCCTCCTTTATGTCGCTCTATACGCCCTACTTTCCAATGAGCCCACTCAGGATGCCTGCACAGATGGCCCTGCAGCAGCCTGCTCTCCCAGTGGGAGCTGCTGGCATGGGAGGCTTTTTGGCCCTCTGCCCCTACCATCATCCCCAGTCTCTACAGGAGCCCAAAAGTGTATTGGCGCCCAGACTGAATGGCGAGGTACAGAGGCCGAGCCAATCTGGCTGCTGAGCTACATGGTGACTGCCTGGCAGCGCTGACAACAGAGACAGCACAAAATACCACACATATGTCACCGCACACGCTTCACAACTAAACCAAACCAGTGCACTATTGTTGCTTAATGGTGTGTGAGTGGAGCTGAAAACGGATGACTTTATTGTGTCTTGGAAAAACACATGCAAGCACACTTGCACCCACACAGCAGCGAAGCACAAGATTGAGTTACAGTTGAGGTATTCCGGCTCCCCACCCATTCCCACACGGCTCAACGGGGACACACGCCCCAAATCCCTTTTATTGGAATTCCCTTACAGAGTGTGAGCGGAGGTCATGCTGACATCCTAGCACCTGTTCCAAACTAACAAACTCCATCACTCCCAATGCAAAGCTCAGTGGGGATTCTGGTCCGTGAACACACCCTGTGCACATGTGTGTAGCTATCCTCATTCCTGAGCGAGTTTGGACAAAGTGTGCATGCATGCATTTGGGTTTCAGTTTGTGTATGTGCTTGCAGAAGGGCTGAGGAAGTCAACAGTGTATCTAAGTCCAAGTGTAGTCATTCCTTCACAGTGAAAACAACCATCTGTCTTACTGTCTCCCAAGAGGTGTGGCTCTGCTTTAATGTTCCCTTGAACAAAAACAGAAGTGAAAGGCAAGATGTAAAAATGATACTGCATGAGAGAAGCTGAACACGTTTAATCTCTAAAGTCAAACTATTACCTCACAAAAATTTACATTTAGATTGGATCGAGATTTGCATTACACAAAACCATCAGTCTGAGAGAAAGTCTGTGCTTTTGAGACCAACTCTAAAGGTTGAGCACCATTATCCTCTATAACTCCACTTTTAAACCACTTCACATGTGTGAAAAATGTGTTCCTAGTTTGGCAAATATGAAAATGGAGTACTAAAATGAACTGAAGGTCTTTGAGATGTGATGGGTCTGAGCAATCGAACATGTTACTTCGGGATAATTGAGGGTGAGCACAGACTGGCTCTTAGTGGGAATGTAGCACATGTCTGAGCCTTGAGTGCCCTAAATCTGTCATTCACAGTGGTCATAATGCTTTAAAAAACAGTCATGTATTATTCATAATATTCTAAATTACAGCCACCCTTGATGCAACACTCCTTTGAGGAGAATTGGACGAGAGTCATTTTATTTATGTCCTAAACAGGCATAATTGTGCCTCAAGTGCCACTTAAGAGGAATTGCTAGCTCACCAAGTGAATGGAAGAATATGCAAAGAAAAAAACACAGTGGAGTGAATGAGAGCAGCCAGACAGAAACGCTGAATGAAACAATGCCTATGTGCAGCTACCACAATAGTCCTTTAAGCACTTATAAAAATTATACTATTCATCCAAGCACCCACTCAGCATTGTATTACTCTCAATCAAACCTGCACAATAACCAGGCAAACAAATGAGTAGGCAAACAAAAATCTAATATGCAGACATTACTAATTTTATCACGGCTGTCTCCTTCCATGTTACAGTACATCTATCTGCTCATTACAACCAGCGTGGGCACAGACCACGCAGTGTGTCACTGCTGATGTATGATGTCACAGTGGTAATTACTGTTAGGGGACTGCATGGCCTGGAGTGTTCACAAGTCATGCTTTATGTATTGTGATATGATTAGAGACAGAAAGACGTCTCAGTGGTCTGCGCCATTTGTCAGATCAATGAGGAAATAAGTCTTTGAAGCGTTTTCATTTTTACATCATTTGTTTGAGAGGGTGGGATGTAAAGTCCCTTCTGATTAGCCTGTAGGAAAGCCCGACTCACCCACTGCCACACCTGTTTTTGATAATTATATCCAGTCTCCTGACGGTGAAGACAATTCTCAGAATTGTTAAAGATAAACAAACTAATAAATAAAATAAAACTTTGGATTAGCTGGGAAATGCAATACCTGAATAAAAGCTGTTTTTCCACATGGTTCTAAGAGAACAGCTCCACTACAAACATAATGATCTTATAGAATATAAAGCACAGGTTTATAATAACAGTGGGTTAACAGTTTTTAAAGTCTCCTACACATCTCAGGCCTTTAGCAACTCAACATTTACATATGAACCAGTAAGATATATATTAAAACTATAATGGATGTAAAGCTTTCAGGGCACATTATTAACAATCATATCATATGATAGTAGATATAGTAGTATTTCTGACAATTATACAGTATATTATTTATTCATCTCTCTTGTTCATTCTTGAACTAAGCTGAAAAATGTTACACACATACAATGAAATAGATTCACAATTTAAGAGTAATGACCTCAGGTTGTTATATCGATTACAGCAACAGTTTGCCACCACAGCGGTCTGATGTTCACAGATTAGCAGGGGATTTCCGAGGAGGCTTGATTGTGTTATTGATAGTGTTATAAAACGTAAAAGGAAAAGGGGCTTTACCAACGCATGTTAGGTATATTATATGCCAAAATTAACAGTCTATTTTAGCATCACTTCGGTTTCCTTTGACAAAAAGCCAATGGGGTTTTTCTAACCTTCATACTCCATAGCCTTTTTAAGGCACGTCCAAGAAAAATAACAGGTATGGTATTCAATGACAAATTTTATGTCGTCGAATAAAACATCCTTTGACCTTGTGTTCACGACAAACCATATATTTAATCAAACACCGATACAAAAACATCCACTGAGTTCCAGACAAGAGAACCGGTTTAGAACTCATAGCTGTGACTCTCACTGATATCAAATAAAATACAGAAATTTAATATACAGATCAAATTCAAAAATGTTATAATATCCTATAAGTTTTAGTTCAATAGGTATCACTTGGAACCTTTTATAATTTAAATTTTTTGTGACATTTCTCTTACGTTGTTACAGAAGCTCATCAAGAATTCAGTTCTTATAACAACACACTGATAAGACTAATTTCATTACTTGGAGCCTTGATTTGATAGATCGATCTCTGTGTTAACTCCAGTGATTTATGTAGCACACTGGGGACCTAATCATATTCCATCGTTTTTTTAACCCCATCAATCCATAATGACAGGCCACCAATAGCTGTCCATATGACAGCATGCAGGCCAAGTGGTGGCAGCTAAGACCAGCTCTGGAGCTCTGGAGAGCAGCAGAGCGTTTCCATGGAGTCAAAAACTCCTGTTGGGAGGTAATTAGATGCCTGTTTAGCCCCCATCGTGACACCCCTACTTCTCTCCTTTATTCCATTAGAGTCCCTTGTTCCTCCTCTCTCTCTCTCCCTCATCCTCTGTCTTTGGCTCCTGTGACAGAGCAGTCGGCTGTGACAGAGTGATTCCACGTGTGAACCCTGTCTGTCAGTGTCTGTCAGTGAGATCACTCTCATCAGTGCGCAAAAGCTGCAGTGTAGCCAAAGGACGTCCGAAAGCCCGTCAGCCCATCACAATGTTCTGTCCCTTCTTCAGCTGAGTTTCAACTGAGCTGACGAGCTGTTTATATAAAGACCCATGTACTTGACAATTCACAGCACTGGTGAAAATGTAAGTATGGTAACAGTAAATAGGGTAATTCCCCCAAAATTAACCAGGAACTTTGAGATGAAATGATGAAAGATGACAAGAAATAAAAAGTCAGTGTTTCCCCTTTTACTTTTATCGATTTTGTGCTACTTATATTTTGTTTTGTTTTATTATTATGTAATTTCCATGCAGAGGAAAAAAACTGCATGACTTAAAAGAGGAACAAAAGAACTTAATTCTTCACAGACTGATCATTGATCCACCCAACCAACAAGTGAGTGATCACGCAATAAAGTAAAGTAACGTTTGTGTTTAACAATAACACAACTAACTGGAATTCACCATGCACACGATTACAACAGATTCCTGTCTTGAAAGGATTTCTGACTTGTGTGTAAAGTCGAGCAGCGTGTCATCTATGGTTTGTCACTTGGTTGTCTCTGTAGAGCTGGAGACATACACTGACATTCCTTAGAACCTTACTCTAACCATATCTATTACACCTGAATGTGTAATCCAATCCTTACTCTAACCATTTTGAACCTAAGTTTGTCCACACAACTACATACAGACATGTACACAACCCTTCCCCCTTATGCACACACACTGCCATAAACCTTGTGATGGTCATAAAGCTGTCACTGCTACCACACTAACTGCTACTGTGTTTACCTCCCTGTCGACCTGCACCAGACAGACCCTGCTCTCTCTTTTTACACCAACACACAGACACAATGACTGGCCTCACTCTCTGGGAACTTGTCTCTCTCAATCGCCCGTCAAACCTAACAATGCCCTTATTTTCAGCACACCTGTTATTCTCTGCAGCCTTGGCCTGAATTGGAGGGAACATACGCTGTAGTTTATGTCTGTACCTGTAAACGAGCAACTTCTAACAGACCCCCGCTCTGGTGACTTATACCCGTACCTGTCGAGAGAAGTGAGGCTTTATGGGCTCCATAAGCTCAGCTGAAGAAGTGAACCCACATACAGAGATGGGGGGACAAACCTGCAAAGGGTCTTGATCACTGGAGGTCAAAGTCAAAAGCAGCTAATGATGGACTGAAATAATTCACTGTTTATCCAGAGTGAATAAATATAAATATACAAGGCTGAGAATCAATCAGAATCAATCGATTTACATTGTTTTGTCATATAGCGAAGGAAGTCAGCAGGCATGACAAAGAAAACAATTGAGAATAAATGTATGTTTCTGACTTCTCTGCACACACTGACAGTCAAAGCTGGGCATGTGTAAGAAGCTGCCCGCAGCCTCCCGTAGCTCCAGGTCACGAAACGTGATGCCCCACTCCAGCACTTCACTCCCGGGAGGCTGGGAGGTGCAGCCTGGCTGAGGAGTGGAGGAGACCAGAGGCTGTCAGAGCAGAAGTGCCTTAACTGGTCACAGATGCAACGAGAGCCGGAATGTCTCCCCACCTAACTGGTTTTTTGAAAGAGCGTGTCTTACACTCAGTGAGCTGCAAGACAGATACATCATTTTCTTTGCACTGGCAAACTGTGCAAGATGCCTGGATGGAAAGGCTGCTCACTGTCTTCTGGATGCTCTAGTGGATGATGCAGGTGTTTTCTTTTTCATCCCAAGGAAAATTGACTAGAATGTTAACAATAACACACATGTTCCTTCTGTCCTGACTCCAGAAAAAAAACAAATACAGCACACCTAAATGTAGAATTAATAAAGAGAGAGGCGGGACATGTTTGAAAAAGATCCACATTCAGTTTACATGGAGGCTTTATTCCCACATTAAGACTCGTAAATAATCACACATAATGAAATAAGCTTTGCACCATGCAGCAAAACATGTCAACAACTGTACCGCCGTGACGTGTGTCCGAGTTATCAGCAGCTGCTCCGTTTTGTATATCACTGCGATCTATCGACTATCACGATACAAATGTGTCAGCTACAGGAGACGCGGTGACTTCAGCCCCTGAAACGCGCCGGATCTCCTCACACGCCCTTTAAAACAGACCCGAAACACCGCTGACTCACGCCACGCACCGAGGAGGCTTTCTTCGTAGTAAGGCGATGGATAAGGAATTGCGATGTCACCGCTGTTGTTAGGAAAGTTAGAACTGTGACGAGACACGGCACAGAACATTTCAAGAGCCTCTCACGATCACAAGTGCAACACACACACACACACACACACGCGCAGGCAGGTGGGCGTGAGCGCAGCCTCAATGTGCTGATGTGGTAGTAGTGGGGTAACCTTGTTGTGATACACTACTCACCAGAACTACACTTGGAGCCCCATCTCTGATCCGACGTGTATCCGATGTTAAATCAATAAGACTTCTGCTCCAGATATTCCCACACGAAGACGCGTTTACAGCACCGCCTGTTCAGCTGGGATCAGCGGGAGAAGTAGAGCCGGACCTCCACATGCACAGCCTCACTGGTGTATGTGGACAAAATGTAACGTTGTGTAGCTACTGTTGTATCTTCACCTCCACCGGTGTACAGCGGACACACGCGAAGGGCTGACGCCGAGACAAAGTGTGTCCCTGAAGCCGTGGACACCGTCCTGTCCTGAGACACGGAGACAGAGCCGAGCGCACAGCACATCCACGCGTCCTCCGAGCAAGTGGTTGGACAGAGGAGAGCAGAGAGGGAACTACTCACACACGGTCAAGTGAAAATTGTGACTTCCGTTTTCAGGTGTCAAAATAAGATGCTCACTGAGCAGGAGATTCACGCCTTGATTGCCTTTAAGATGCCTGGCTCCCATGGGCACATTTCGACTCCCTCTTTACAGACCTTTCGAATCATTCTGCTACCTTGCATCTTGTTTGATTTGAAACTCTAGCTGTGCACATGCCCAGCCAATCCACATTTCAACGAAAATACCCCAACATTTGTAATATCTTTAAATTCTAGTCACTAATAAGACCATTATGAGCATTAGTGCTATGTTATCAGTATTATTATTTACATAGTAGATTATATTTATAATTTGTGGCTTTTATTTTGAAGGTAAAACTGACTTCCTACATCAGATCAGTCTCTTTTACACACACACACCTGCATAAACACAGTTGTATTGTGTATTTACAGTTGTGGGGCCGCTCGCTGTACAAATACACATTAAATACATACATAAGTACAAATACAGCATCATGTACAACACATCACTCACCAGTTATGAGTCTTTGGCTACACTGATTTTGAACCCAATATAGTAAAAACATGTAAATTTACTTAATTTATGTTAAACACACACACAGGTGCTGAGGAAGTGCGAGAATTAATTGTCTATATTACTTACATTAGCTCCACACACAGAACAATTAGGTCTTAGAATGTAAAGATAAACATTAGCATTGAATGCTATTTCAACAGATATCTTGCCTTGATATTTTTTGCACATACTAAGAAAATAACTTCTTGCCAAATGTATTGCCAAAACCAAACAAGTTTAGTTTATTTATTTGCACATAAGATACATAATCAACCCAGAATAAGCTAATTCCTAAACCCCAATTTGTAATCCATCGTTAATCAAACACCAAAAATATAAAAGGCTAAAAATAATAGTTAATTTTATAGTTACTGTTTTTTTCCCAGATACCATGGGGATTTCCCACAGTGTGGCTGAGTGAACATACAGTATGTGGCTAATGCAAGCAAATGCACAGACATACACACATACGACATGATAATGCTTTAGCTGCCACATAAGAAAGGACATGGAAATATGTAGCATGAGCTATGAGGTTTGTCATGATTAATGACAACACAACCGAGCTGTGTTTCTAGAATAGCAGAGGAAGCAGACAGAGGCACATATTTCACATCGCCTCTGCTCCCCGCTCACCCCTCAAGGGTTTACATTATACACTGAGGGTGTTGCAGCAGTATCAGAGATGGTAGCTGATTGCAGCTTTCACACTCAGTGTCTCAAGGTTTGTTTGCTTTTTCCCCACTTTTTTCAAAATAATTTGCATGCAGTATCTAACACCTGCATTGCGCCTTTGTCAGAAGCTGTTGCTTGGTACCAGTATGAGAGAACAACATCCCAAAGAACTGCTGTTAATAAACTTGACAGTCATATATGAAATCAAGCACTAACAGCCTGTAGAAGTGAGAAAGCTACAGTGCATTCACTAAAATAGTCTTCACAGAAACTGCAGCGTTCAACACTATCGATGATGAAGCCATTTTTAAGTGCAAATTCTTTGATTCAGGCTTAAGGTAGACACAGTGTACAGCAAGAGGTAGGTGGTAGCAGTGAAGGTGACCTTGCTAACATTTTAGTTGTTACATGGAGACTGACTATTAATGGGTATCGACTAACCCAAAATCTCAAAATCTTTCTCCACAGAACAAAGACTTTCTCTACTATGGCTCTGTAGTTTGTTTGTTTTTTGCTTCTCTTTTGTATGTCTTCCCTCACCCCACTTCTGTCCATCTTCTGTCTCTAAGAATACATATTAGTTCCTTGGCTCTTGTAGGGCTCAATATGCCCAAAAATTATTTTAACACTCGAGAAAGAGGGGCAATGATGTAACATGTTGATGTTCTGGTAAAGACTGTTCAGCAATACTTCCTGTGTGCATGACAGGACGGACAGAGGATGAGTGGGAGGAAACAGAGAAAAGAGAAGAGGCATTCAGGGGAGAGATAGCTATATTGAAACACTTGAATAGAGAGCTCAAAGACTTCACAGGACAGATTCTTGCAGGCTTTGTTTCTATGAGAAGTGAGAGACCTTCGCTGTCTGTCATTTTTTTGGTCCATTGCTACTTGTGAAGAGTGCAAGCTGGCCAAAGTGCTGTTAGTGCCAGACCCCAGTCTGGTCTGCTCCCTGACCAATCAGTCCTTATTTCCCCAGGCGCCTCTCTGTCTCCTCTGGTGAATGGCTGTGTACGCCACCCATCCCATGCCCCCCCTTTCAAAAAAGGGGAACAGAATGAGGTGAAAATACAAGAACAGTCTTTTGTGGCAGCTGAGGTGGAAAGGAGGGTTGTCTGACACTCCCATTTGTAGGCCCCCCTCTGGCAGGCAAATTTGGAAGGTTATAACAACTGAACACAATAACAAGGCCCAAGAGACACACAGCAGAAGTCAGAATACCGTGTTCCAGACTAAGACAAAGAGGGTCAGGACAGTATGATCTGGAGTTGTTGACACAGGTATTATGACCTTGCTGTACGCGTTTAATGTTCTCAGAGAAAAAAGTTTTTCTACATACCAACTCCACTGTTTCCCCACAGTCTTATTAGATTCTGACAGTCTTCATCAGAATCTAATAAGTGAATGAATGAATGAAGCAGCAGTTCATCCAGTTACCAAGTGCAACTGACTGTTTGCTATGTGACTGTTGCTACACCTGTCGAGCTTTGTGTTCTTTCTACAAGCCTGTGTTGTTCATAGTGATGACAGTGGAATATTTAACACTAGAGATTCAGTGTGAACTAAATTTCATATAAAGGCATTTCTTTTTATCAACAACCATCACTGTTGGTTAATTTACATCCATTGCCGACTTTTTTTATTGTTATTGTTAGCTCCACGAATGTGTCAGACGGACATATTCTGACTAGTTTTAGATACTCCGACAGTAAAAATTTGTAGTATTTTTTCTGAAGCTCCATATAAACCACTTTAGCATGTGGAGAAATCTGAGGCTTTATAGGCTTGCCACATTTACTTTTGCACACTTGTAACTTTTGTGTAGTCTGTTTGTTGGATGGGTTTAGGAAACTATTAATTTATTAATCAACGCACCATCAGCTGTTTCCTTAGAATTCGTGTTTGCTCAACTATAAAGTAACTGAGAACAGTTTTGGGACATCTTAATTTAAACCTGGTTAAATATTTTGTTGAGCAGAAATACAGTATCTTCAAGTGCAAATACAGAAAATGAGTGTAAGCTAAGAAAATGTTTACTACCAAACAAAACTACCAAACATCCTCTCCATCACCAATTATCAAACTCTAGCTTATATTTGGTTTCTGGGGCATCACGTCAAAATTTTTATGTATCTTAGACACCAAAGAGAAGGGAGAACACTATTGCAAATGGTTTTTAAAAATTACTCTGTCAGAAGACACCTTTGTGCTTCAGTGTGACATCTTTAACCTTCCGCACAGTGTGTGTCCGAGGTGGTGTACGAGAACACTTTTCTTTTCTTCACCTGTGCATGCTGCCACTTGTCATTAACAACCAGAGGAAACAGCAATGACAAGCAGCTATTCACAGACTCATCTTCCCACACAGTCCTTACATCTGCTCTTCCATCAAAGAGGAAGATATAATTAATGATGTTATTGTCATGTATCTTATACGCTTGAAGATTAAACATACTGTGCTTTCAAGCAGAGATGATAATCCTTCTCATGTTTGCTGTGGGGCTCCCAGGGTGGAGGGATCTGTCTCTGTGTAGCCTGCCCAGGACGGAGCTCCTTAAATGGGTTACAGGCCTTTTTGACTCATTCTGAGGTTCTGGGACCAGCAGGGCACAGGGGATTACACAGCCACATAGAGGTAAATGTGCTCTGTGCTCAGGGTTTTAGATTTATTCCCACAAACACTTGGTATAGGTTCTATCAAAGTACATTTGATAAAAAATTGAAGATATTCTTGTGTATTAAATTCATTCATGTTGCAGAATCTCTCCAAGTTACAACTGCTGGAGGATTATTTGATGTTTTAGTTGATGTCTGTGTTCTTCATCAAAGACGCAGACACACTGCACTGATCCAAATCTGTGTCAGCTGCAATATTTAGCGGGACTGTGGGGAGAAGATGTGTAGTCACGTTTGTCTAACAGCCTCATGAAACTTTTTCGTTGCTTGCTTGTGCATATGATAATTTCAGGGTGTAAATGTGTTCTCTCTGAGCTGCTCTGATGTGGTTGTGCCTGACACTTTGTGACATGTGTCATGTCTTATGTTGATGCTGATATGTAGAGATGGGATATGGCACTGAAAGGTTTATACAAGGTCACTGTGAAGCTCCAGGAATCCATGTTGACAGCTCCAGTCCTGACATCATACATCAAGGCTTTGGTGCACAAACTGTACATGCTGCATGTCTCAGTCATTGGTTATAAACTATTACAACTTTAGATCAAATAGAAGATCACTCAGAGTGACATAATATAATTATGTGTGTGTTATGTAATGATTTCTCTTCACTGTGTGCTTTACAGTTCAATGCTAACTCTAGCATGAAAACGTCCTCACAGTGACAATTTACACATCTTAATTTAGCACATAAGCTGCAAACACAAAGTACAGCTATGTCTGAAGGGAATGTTGTTAGTTTTAAAGGTGCTGGACTCAGGAGTTAAACGATAAATTGTTGACTTGAGTCATGTCTGTAGTCTGTATGTCTGTAGCAAATTTTAGTACAAACCATTCAAAAGCAGAGAAGGAAAGTTTGGGAGATTGTGAAAGATTGTAAAAGGGTATAGTGGTACATTGCACCAAATGAGGGGTAATCCTTTCAATAGTTGTTGAGTTGTTTCAGTCTGGACGACAGCTATATTGTACCATCTGCAGAACCATGCCGCTAGTGTGTCTAAAACTATATATCTCCTAACTGTTAGTCCTATTCATTTGATGGACTATGTACCAAATTAATTAACATGAGTGTTTTCCTCTGGAGGCTTAACTAAAACGTCTTTAGAGTTTTGATCTGAATACTATTTAACCAGAAACACATGACCGCCTTTTCATTATTTGAAAGGATCAGCAAAGCTATTTCTATCTCAAACGTGGACACTACTCTGTTTAAAAATGACAGACTGACCAGCATGACATGGAATGGGACTGAATGAGAACCTGTAGACAACAGAGTAATACAACTTTTCATATGACTGTCAGGTACATCTTTTGACTGACAAATGAAAAAAATAATTTAAAAAAACTTTACCCTCATTATTCACACTTTACTTATCTCTGTTATCTTGTCTGTCCTTAGCTTCTTATTGATCCTTCATTTTCTTACTGCACAACCAGAGGCTCCAGGGAAGACATGATTGACAGGCCTATGCTCTGTCTCTGCTGGATAATCCCCCTCCCACCTCTCCCGTTGCCAGGGTGACAGATGGGTTTGCTCTGCCAAAACACGTCGTCTCTGTCACCTCAGATATGTGAGTGAGCGGGAGAGAGGAGGAGTAGGTGAGATTCAGTCAATCCTACACTTCCCATGACAAATGACAACACCACAGACAAACAGTGTAAAGTGAGTCTGCGTTTATGTATCTAACTGTGACAGTGTCTCATAGTCTATCACACTCAACTCAACACCAATCTTGCACACTATTCTCTGGATGGAGTGTTTGCCGTGCAGACCAGTGCCTGTGAGGGCTTGTCCCTGATTCACAATCATAATATTCTTCTGCTCTGCCGTTCAGGACACTTAAGCACAGTGTTCTGGCTTCCTGCACAAGGAGTCTTTGATTCAAAACCAAATAGAACAGGTCAAAACACAGCCTGGAGGCAGCAACCTCTCCAGCTAAAGTCAGTCTCATTTTGCTTCTCTTTCCTCTTACTTTCTTCTGTCGGGATTTCTCTGTCACTAAGCATCATCTCTAACCGTGTTGCTATTAGCACAGTTCATCATTCACACAGGCAGTGCCCATGGCACAACTGGGTCAATGCCAAGTTAGATGGATGACATCATCCATTGTGCCTGTCGCAAATCCAATCAGGATCCCAGGTTCCAGTGGGTAGCCTTCGACATGATTAGCGCTGAGCCCATCATGACATCATCCTTCAGTCAGTTTCCCTAAGGAGGTACTGACATCATCCCTCGTAAGTCAATTATTAGAATTGCTGGTGCCTAATAATCTGTTTTAGTGTCTTCAGTAGTAATGATTACAGGTCCTGGATAACTCCTGCCCTATTGGGCATTTATCATGCTGAACCAGGTGTGAAGAATGACTCATTATCAGACTGTCTACGTACTCTTCCAGACAAACTAGTGCATTCAAACATTTAGAAATACAACTGCCAACCTGTGAAAAGCTAAACAAGCATAAGCTGTCTTTGTTTCTGACATCTACCCATTCCGATCCATTCTTATCCAATCAACTTCTGTTCTATCCTATCTGATCCACCATACCAGGAGTAGCTAACCCTGGTCCTAGAGAGCTGCAGCCCTGCTTGTTTTTGTGGATCTTCCCTCTTCGCTGTTGATTACCTGAATCAAGAATGTTTAACCAATCAGAAGCTGTAAGTGCAAGATAGCTGGAAAACAAGCAGGACTGCGGCTCTCTAGGACCAGGGTTGCCCCCCTTGAACTATAGTCTCGTCCTGCCCCACCTGATTCTATCCTATCCTTTCCTGTACTATCCCACCTCATCTGATCGACCCAATCTGATCCAGTCCCACTAGATCTCATTCTATCGTATCCTATCAGATCAACCCAATCCGATCCTACCTGAGAAAGATGTAGCCTAAACTCTTCCATCCTCTCCTCCCTTCATTTCAGTAATCTTAACAGTGCTGAGTCTCTGTTCCCATGCTCTAATAATACAGGCATCCAGTCTGTCCTGACAGGGTCTCCTTGGAGTCCCCTCTCATACACACATACACACATGTGCACACACATGCACACTTACGCGAGTTATCTGAGAATAATGGAGTGTGACATTACCTCGACGGGGTTTACCCACAAAATGCACACACAACGAAACACACACACATACATAGAAAGTAATCAGAGTCAGTGGAGCCTATCAGCTTCCTGAGGGTTACCTCACCCTGTAGGTGTCTTACATGAGGCCACAGAGCAGTCCACCTGCCCCCTTCACACACATACAAGTAGAATATGAAATTAAATAATAAAACTTTCAGGACAACTACTGGGATAATGTATTATCTAGTCTCTTACCGTAACACAAACCATTACAACTAAAAAGCCTATTTCTAACCATTACGCTAACCGTAATATAAATCTAATTCTAACAATAACACTGAAATAACCCTAATCAGTGGATTACTAATGTATATTCTTTTTTCTTCTTCTTTTATGAGAGCAATATGTTACACTGCATAGACTGATGTAAGTCTTAAACTTTCTTCTATACATTAGTTTCTATCCATTTTGTCTGTGTAAGTATTTTGAGGTGAAGGCATTACATCTCTGTTGGGAGTCAGACATGTGAGAGATGAAGCAGACGGGGGAACAAGGTGAGATGCTGAGCTGTCTGCAGTGATAATGAAGGAAGAACCAGGTGGACAAGTGTGACTGCCGGATTAGTCATGAGAGGCTAGATACATGTTCACATGCTCCCTTTGAAATACACAAACAGACATGTGCATGTACACTTAAAAATACATAAACAAGCCCGCACAGCTGCACCCTGTCAGATTTGACAGCAGTTCTCTCATTTTGCTCAGCAGGTATGAGGCGTGTTTAATGGTGGGATGTATAATGAACATAATTTCAGACACGTAGATACATTGTGTTGGGTATTACAGAAAGATGAGGACACTTCTCTGGTTATACCTGTACTCTTGTGATCCAAACAGATCTCATACATTGGTTCCAAATGTACGAGAGGAATTTGTGGAGAGACATGTTCTTTTTAATCCTAAATGCAAGTTTATATCTACTTTATATCAACAGTGAACAAAATGACTCTTTAATTCGAAACCACAAAATGCAGTATTGGATGGGATAAAAATACAATACTAACCACTATGCACAGAGTTCAACATGATTTGAACAAATATATTTTAGTTTGCTTTAATCTTCTATTACATGACAGCAACAAAGGTGAACATGGGAATTGCGAGATGTGATTAAAAAATAGCAGCACACAAAGTACACTGGCTGTGCACATCCTGGTGACTGGTAGCTATTAATCAGCAGTGTCAATAATGACCCATATCAGTTTGAAAAGGAAAAGAGCAATAAAATAATGTGCTCTCTATGGCATTGCAGAGTAACATCCAGAGGTGGAAACAAACACACACACAGACGAACTGTGGACTAGTGGCAATCGAAATTCAGCTTTATTTAAACTCATGACATTCAGGCACTGTGCATGTTAACACATGAAAAAATACATTCCATTAAAGCCATTCAGTGAAAGATAAAGAAACCGACTTGTATTAGTTGTGGCTTGTCATTCGTGACATCATCCGGCTTTACGTTATATCAAACTGCCTTCGGCAATGTAAAGATCACTATAGCGGTGCCCATGGACAGAGGCCACAGAGTGGGAGGAGGATCTTTCAAGTATGGTACATTATGCAAAGAGAGAAGCTGTGAGTGTGCTGCTATAATGTGACTCATGGACAGTCCAGTCTGGGTTAGGATTATTTTGTGTATGTCTGTAATGTGTGTGTGTCACCTTCACCATGTCCCAGCACGTGCTGAGAGCTGCACTGTTGTTGTAGACACATCATGTCATGAAGTGACACAGAGTCATCACTCACTGGGACACAGGATCCTCCTAAACACACTTTTAACCAGTCACAATAACAAACTTCACATGACTTTCACCTAAACCTCAACTAGAATCATGTTGAGTCTCGTGTGGTGTTGCTATCGCTATCACTGGCTCCTACTGTCGATCCAGTGAATCATACCATGACAAACACACCGCTTTCTATATTTTTTTGAGGAGATTATTCTGCCTTCGCTTCCTTGCTCCCTCTGGTGCTGTCACATCTCCTGTTCTCTGTCTTTGTCACTCTCCCTGCTCTTTCTCGGCACCCACTGCCCTGATCTCAGACCAGCTAGTTGCCATACAGGTCTGCAGGACTTTTAACTCCACGTACCCGGAGGACAGAAATCAGCAATTAGGAAAGCAAATATTTAATGATTAGTGGGATTCTGACAGAAAGAGCAGCTAAAGAGTGGGCTGAATTAAGAGAGAGGGGTGTACAGTGAGTGGGAGGAAGGAGGGAGAGGTTGAAAAGAAGTATGAGGAAACATTATTTGCTATAATTAACCCATGTTATTCCCTCTTCTCCATAATTACATTCTGCTCCATCATTACTAACATGGAAATGCACTAGGCACCATATACACTCTAACACTTCGATGGATGCATTTCAGATGGCATCAAATAAAGCGCATCTATGATTAATGTAATGTCACGTCTAACCCTCAAAACCTATTCCCTACCATGGAGAAAGCTATTCTACACTATCAACCCTCTTCTAGCCATGTCGTTCAGCCCCACAACTGTTCCATCACATTAGCATGTCTGTATGTGCCATCATCACAGTGATTTCTTCCATGATGCACAGAATTTATTATCAGGGACAAGGATTGTTTGTTTTTGATAGTCCTTCCACGGGCCCTATGTTGGGTTTCCTAGCAACAGGTCTCTGTGAGGGCTAACTGGAGGGGGTATAGCAGTGCCCCCATCTTGATTACCCTCTAATTACTTTAATGGAAGCAAGGCTCTCTGGATACAGTATGTGCCCCCCCCCCAACTCATAGGCACCCACAGATTGGCAGCTATTAAAAAGGTCACCCATTAGCCATCTTCCCTGCATCAACCCTGGTTTAATGTAGGGGGCACTTAAGCTGCTTTAGTCCTTTCTTTCCTTTCTGACATTTCATACTGCTGGAAACATTTTAGTAGTGGACATTTGTGCAAATTTACTTTCATCCTAGTAGAAATCATGGCCTTGAGTATTTTGATTTTAAGCTTTTACGTCACTACATTTTACATATAAACATTGTGTTTTTACCTCATTTATCTGACAGAGACAGTTATTGGTCAGGTCCTAACAACAACACTAAAATATCACCTACACAGTAATGTGCAAAAGTAGCTAACAAATGATCTAATATGTGATTGTAGAGAAAGAGACCATTCTTTCCTAAATGCAGTTTAAGGATACTTTCTCTATCTTTACTAGAATAAGACTAGAATAAGTTGATGTTTTACACTGAAAAATGCTGCTCAGTCGACAATTTAGTTTTTAAATTATTTATTGTACATATATGATTACTCCTTGTATGATAGTAACACAATTTGATCAAATTAAATGATAATCTAATGTTGGTTCAGTGTTTTTCACCTGATGCTACTGGTCAAAAGTATTATTTCCGTACACCTACATGTAATACTGTAGTACATTCATTCACATGCACACACACCCCATGTTCAGTTTGCTGTCACCCATGGATTACATTGATGGTATTCACTTTTTTTATGGTGTGAGGCGCTGTTGCTTTTGTAAGTCAAAGAAAAAAAGCACGTACGAAACCTGAGAAAAGAAGAAATAAGCTGAGCGGGACAATAGATGAAGAAGTGTAGGAGGAGAATGAGAAAGAGCTGAGGATGAAAAAACAAGACGCAAAGAATTCAACAGACATTGTTTGTAAATTGTTTGTGCATACTGTATGCACGCGGGTTTCACATTTGTAACCCCTTGGTATTGTGTGGGTGTAGTGCAAGCTGGAACAAGTTGTACAGCAATAAAATATGTTCCTTCAAGCTACATATTCACCTCACTTTTGTACCATTCTCACAGTTTATTGCTGCAATAAAACTAATCTCACGTTTAAGTATTGAATGTAGCAAAGCAGCAAAATCGGTATAGATCTTGTCTTAATCTAGTGCAGCCACAGTTTGACTAGGTTATTAACACACTTTGTCACTTTATTAGATGGACCAAGTAATTGTGTATTTTGTTGGACCATATTTGTGATGTGTGACAGATGTACTGCATATAAAGTATAGCGGATACTCCTGCCATTTCTTATGCAACCCACATGCTTGCTATAGAAATGCCCACATCCTGAGGGGTATAGTTTGAAATACGAATGAACAAAGGCCAAGACAAGAAAATTCCACTAAATGTCTGTGATCTGTTCCAGCTCAGTGCTATTGTTTGTGTCGTTTCCACTCAGCCTCCAGCTATGACCCACCTTTGAGAGTGAAGCGGTTACTGTTGTGAAGAACTGGGGAACAGTGTTTACCGATGTTACAACTCATTTATCGTCACTACTTTCTTATTGTGTCAGGATTTACTCAGAGTAGCTCAGCTGACTTCCTTTAATAATATTTTTTTAAAGTTGCAATATAGAGGACAAAGCTACTGTTTCCCAAGTTGTTTAATATTTATGGAGTCTATCGTTTAGATATACCGTCGGAGAATCAGCGTGGGGCTGTTGGTGAGTCAGAGTATGTAGGCCTAGTGCGGAGAAACAGATCATCTGCTGCATCTATGTATAGAGTATATTTTTGGAGCCAGTTAAAGACTCTGACAGCTTCAACACAAGGCTGATTACATAATGACTTAGAGTTAGAGACTGACTCAGAGTTCTATAGAAAATGTATACGAACGTGAATGACACACAAACGGTTATACTCCTCGTTCTTACCTCATCTTAAACAATGGGTTTTTGAAGATGTCGTACCCACTACTACCCACATCATTCGGTCAGAGCAGCTTAATCGTATTCAAACCTACTTATGTTGGATCATTTTCTGCGTCTTCACAGAATCCCCCGTTTTTACACGTGTGCTTATCTGTTCATGCATTTTTGAGTTGCTACAGAATATTTGTACATGTACGTGTGGGTGTGTTAGCAGATTCTTTACAAATGTTCCAGTCACAGTTTTTCTGATGATTGTTCACCACTTCCACTGCTAACTGAGTGCCAAATTGTTTTTGCAGCATTCACTGTGGCGGCTGCGCAATTTGATTTGAGACTGGGGAAACACAGAGCTGGGGGATTACTAGCAAAAATGTGTGTGTGTGTGTGTCTGTGTGGATGTGTAGCAATAGCAGAGTGTGTACTAAGCAGTATTCCCTTGCTTGCATTGAGTCAGCAGATTCAGACTTCTGAAATGTCCCTCAGGTGCAAAGAGCGAAGGGAGCATTTATAAAGGACATCTCCCTATTTGACATTCCATTAATTGCATAACTACTTAACCTCCTGTTCTGTGTCATCCTTGTTTTCCTGTGGGAGTCCTAAATCTCAGTGAGGAGGGGGAGCCTGCTAATCTTTCACTGCCTTATTGATACAAGGAGAACATACAAAATAAGAACAAAGCAAAAGATGAACGTGTTGTTGTTTCCAATATCACCATAAAAATATAAGCATTCTTTTACAGTGAGCATACCATGTAGAGTTTGCTGTTGTCAACTAGCTAAAAAAAGAGAGAGGGAGGGAGAGAGAGAGAGAGTGAGAGAGAGAGAGAGAGGGAGAGAGAGAGAGAGACAGACTGGTAATGTGGCATCAGCTGCACCTCACATGTACCCAGATGGCCTGTGTGAATCTTTGCCAAGGCCTCGGGCTGCACTTCTAAAAGAGCTCATGGGTTGCCACAATAAGATTCATTACAATTGCTTAGGTACATTACATTGCACTTACAAGGAGAATTATTGTGTTTGATTGTGCCCAGAAACACTGTAACATAACAAATAAACACTATGAGGAACATTGTTCTTAGTAAAAAAATCTTGCACAAACAAGAAGCATTAATCATATACACCATCATTTGTGGCCCCTGTTGTGTGTGCATAGCTAGCACGAAAAAAAGAATAAAGACTTTCAATATTTCATGCTTGACACACACAAACATTATGCAAAACTCACTACGAAGAAAATATGCTCACCAGACTGATGCTGCTAAAACATTTCAACAACACGAACTATCAACCCACTGATTAGTCGGGCTTGTCCCCTAAGAACGATGTAATTTTATCAAATCCATCTCAGGATTTTTCAGGAATAAGTGAAACATTTGGTCTAAAATCAAAGGAAAAGTCTAAGATCTGTAAAGGTCTGTAATCGCTTTTCTTTGAAATGAGAAAAAACTGTTGCTTACTTTCAATAATCTTTACCAGCAGCATTTCCACATTTCCAACCACAGTTTGCTTCATCTATTACACTGAGTATTTTAGGCTACACGAATAGTTGTCTCCATCTTCTCTGTCTCTCCAGGCTCAGTCTGTGCACACAGAAAGCCTGGGGGAAATGGCCTGTGAAAACAGCATGGCTCGCTCCTCTCTATCACTGCTCTACAGCTGGAGCACATATACGAACGCACATTCTCCTTCACCCTTTTTCTTCCTCTTGCTCACTCTGTTACACCACCGAATGAATTCCCGCTCCCACTGATCGTAGTCATTCACTAACATCTTAGTTCATTTCAGAGGCTTGGGCGACAGCTGGTAATGCTGTATTAGGGTGAAAGATTAGTCTCCACTATGTTCCGTTCCCTACATGAGGTCCCACATCATCAAGTGGATAAGTGGCCCCTGTTGTTGTTGTCTCCCTCTCTCAACTCAATCATGAAACCATTCCCGTAAGTGGGCTCTAATTCATGTGAACAAAAACACTCATGTAGGCCCACTGGACATACAAGCTTACGTCTTGTGCAGAAAAGGGACAGTAATTTTACAAATGCAAAGGTATAGCAGATCATCAATATCTGCATATGCACACGTAAAAAACATGAACACGTGCAGACAGATGGAACGCCTGCATGTGTAACATCAGAACATCAGATGTTGTACACAAGCTTTTTTAGGGGGGAAATAAAATACAGAAACAGAAAGCTACACAGGTTTGACATGTCCTCCTTCAACCCCTGGGAGTCTGGTTGATGTATAGAAGGAGCTCTGTGAGCCTGGAGGCTGCCCAGGCACTTGTTATAGAGTGGAGAAAGCCCGGTGTTGCACCAGCTCAACAAGAGAACCTGCTGTGTTTGTTTTAGAAAGAGAGACGAGAGAGAAAGAGAAAGAGATTTATAGTCTGGTTTAGGCTGATTGTGCCTTATAGATTTAGAAGGTCTTTACCTATTGCAGGGAGATAACTGTGCACAGGGTCAATTAACAAAATATCAGAGGTGCATATCTGCCAAAACAGTATTGCTGAGGTCCCCAAGTAACCAATCATTATTACAGACTGAAAAGTTGATTGTTTTATGAGAAGAAAGACTAAAATATTGTAGGACATTTAGTCCTTGGTTTCATTTTTAAAGAAGGAATAGTGTTTATACATCGTAAGATAGTAAATTTGTGCTTTTTACTTTAGATTGCAGATATCTTCTGAAAATACAATGTCACATCACATTAAAAAACAAATCTAATCACAAACCAGCTTCTCAGGTATTTTATACACGGTATTACCACTCAAGTAGTGGATGAATATGTGCTCCTCTGCATCTTAGAGGTAAAGTAATGACCCCCCCCTTACCTGCATGAACCCTTTAAATGTGACATCACTTCTTATGCTTCAGAAATCCAATTTTGCACAGGGGTGTGTTTCCGCTCTCCAATTTGTCATCATTAGACCATAGTTCATTATGACATTTCCGGTGTGTGGTCTCAGTAAACGCCCATCCCCCACCCCCTCTCTCCCCCACATTAATTCACACACACACACACACACGCACGCACACACACACACACACACACACACACACTGTCAGTGTCATGTCTTCCCCTTGCCCTTGTGTGTCTGTTTTTCCATGTCTTTCTGCTCCTCCCTCACTTTAGCCAC
>JAUYWH010000002.1:9669686-9680558 GCA_034779795.1 Ctenopoma multispine
AAAGTCTTCTTTTGTTTGAACCCTCTCTTGTCCTGGTCTGCGTTTGGGTCCACCATATTCATAACCACACTCTGACACACACACTGTAGACCTGAAGGCCAACACTGTAAATAAAATAAAATAAATAGTTTTTTGTAAAAAGTTTTCTACTTTTTCATTTTACATTTATTTCTTTAAGACTATATTCTCTTACATCTGTTACCAAGATTTTAACAATAACTTTTCACGCTTGATCGACTCACCAGCTTATTTCCCACAGCATGTGTTTAAAGATAACTCAGACACTTTCATGTACTGAGGACTCTTTAGTCAAAACACACGTCTTCTTGCCAGTGTAATATAGCAACGAACAAGGCAGCCATCGCTGGAGGCAGAAATTTTGAAATGTTAAATATAATCTTACATGTCTTCAGTTGCTAAATGTGCATTATTTAAAATGCACTACACTGGAATATATATGAACACATTAAAAGTTTATTATCTTGCTTATTGTGGTTTTAATCCACACTAAACATAGTTTTTATATAAATTAAATTCACTGATGTCATTTGTGGCTTTATAGGAACTCTGTATAAATAGTCTGGTGACAGCATCAAGAGGATCTCACCTTTTTTTAGGGGAAAGCCTGTTTTACAACTTAAGAGCATGTAGTTTGAGATGTGGGTTGCATGCAAAGGTGATATTGGTTTCATTATGAGAAATGTAGGCTCAGGGACTAAACGTCACAGTATTTATCCTTCATCAGTAGTCTTTTATGTTAAGATACAAGTGTGCATTAATCGAACTTACCAAAATAAAACCACAATCTAAACTCAATCCATAACATTAGCATTATAATAGCTAACTGCATGGAGGAAGGGGCAGGGGCAGTCCATGGAAGTGCCAGTGTGACAGCTGATGAATTAGCCTTCATGCTAAAGCTGACATGTATGTGTAAATAGCTCCAAGTCATTAAGTACTCTGTCACAGAGCATTTTATATAGACAAACTAAATGCTTATTAGATATTCTAACATCAGCTGCAGTGGGCTTGATACACAAACACTGGTTATAGCTGAAAGACTGTTATGACTGTTAAGTGAAGAGTAGAGGAAGAACAGAGGCGAAATGCAAAATACATGTGACAGATGCATAAATAACCAGCATCATACCGAGAAACAGCCACTCAGTCAATGTTTAAACACAATCAAAAGAAAAAAAAATTTAACTAAAGAATGAGCATGACGTGATTACCCAAGTGATACTTATTAAATAGTTTGCTGCACTGTGAACACCACTCACTATAGTGACAGCAACAAAGCAGACCAAATTTATGAAGATGTTGTATTATCCTCCCGCCAGATGGATCCAATTAAAAATCCAATTTCCTAAAAGGCAACAGATATTTATGAGTAAAGCTGGCTGGTGGAAAATTGTTGTTAGAGAGGCTGTGAGAAAATGGCATCGAAGAGAAAACACAGAAAACGCCCTGCAAAAAGAGAAAATGACAAAATAAACCAGAAAACACAACAAAATATTCTGTTAGAAAAATTATTTATGTTCAGTGTCTTGAACACTTTACCCTTTACACTTCAACATGAGGACTGAGCAACAACCTGAGTCACAGCCACATTTCTGTATTTGGTTTGGTTTTCTACATTTTGAAGGAAATAAAGATGCTGTTCAAAATATGCTCTGAAAGTTGTAGTTGTATTGTTGTGGCAGAGATGTGTTGTGGGGGTGAAGGACACTGGGGAGGAAGAAGGAAAAATGATCAACTGTGGGTGTATGGTGGGACGTGTACAGTCAAACATCAGTGCAGTTTGCAGACAAAGGGGCGGCTGGATGTGTGAGATTGAAAGTCATAGGGGGAGGAAAGAAAGCATGAAACCATATGAAGAAGCTGTGATATTTTTCTCTCTCAGTGAGACCCAAGAGATCCTGTTAGCAGGTCAATATCCTTCAAATTATCCACCACATATATTACATTGTGATTATATTGGGGATACATTTCACACAGAGACACAGGTTAACATACCACAGATATACACACGAGGGAACGAAATACAACTGTGGCAATTTGCCAGTTGTCCCACTGAGAATAGCCATAGGCAAATTCATTTTGAATTACATCATTTGTTTACTGTATGTACCCCCCTTAGGAGCATGGCTTGTTATTGTGAAATCTTATCTCCTCAGCCCATGGTGATTTACAAAGCCCACCTGTATCTCTGTTTTACTCTTTTCCACCTCTGCTGTCATATCTGAAGTCCTCATCCTACCTGAATAGAAAAACAAAAGAAAACCAAACAATAAAATGTCACCGTGGTTTTCTACACACAATACACTGAACTCTCTTCATGTGCTGCATCTCATTGTTCTCACATCTTAATCGTTTTGTTTGTGTGTCATGCTTTGTATCTAGATGATGTCTTTCTTAGAACAGGCCCTCAGTTATGCAAATACCAGGTCGTCATAGCAACCTCGTCTGCCAGAGCTTCAGCTTGAACCTATTGTTTTGGGTTAATATTTCCTGTTCCTACTCTTTGTACAGTAATACTCTTAGGACTTAGAAGACCACTACATGCTAGTAAGTGTGGCCGGAGGTAATGTTTTAAGGTTACTGATGGAGAAACAGACAAAAACAAAAAATGCTAAAGAGACCTAAAAGCATTTAGCTCATCCATTACCTTAGTCTGGGAGGTTAAAGGAGGCTGAAAGCACCGGGGGGCACAGAGGCAGACAGACTAACTGTGTATGCTGTCTGAACTCATATTTACATCTAGATGCGGGCCATTCTCAACCGTCTGGCTCTGGCTGGCCACCAGCACAAAAGCCCTCTCTTCAAACACCCAGATGCTGCAGTCTGTGGTTGCATACCTAACTAGCTGTCAGACAGAGCAATCTATTTCTACAGTATCAAACAGGGATTATGTGGTGTGGTGGTAAATGGAACTCCCAAGATGAACTGTGTGGTGGTCTGTCCGCTGGCCTCCTTTAAGTCATGTGTGTGTTACGCCACCTTCCATTAGACAATATATGATGTTGGACCACTGCCTGGTCCCAGAGGTGACAGCAGATTGAGCTGCAGAGATTACCCAGAGAGCAATGCGGACTAATGTGGTGGTGAGACGGCCCCGTTTCGGATTCATGGCTGATCTATAAATTCACTCTATTCTACAGGGAAGAAGTTTTGAGTGTATTTATGCTCCTCTGGACCACAAGTCCCCTTTACAAGTGCATCATACCCTGACGTTTCAGGTCTACTACAAGGTTTTTATGTCTTACATTAGGACACTTCATCATGCAGCCAGGAGAAACTGACCACTGACCCTGTGGTTCACACATAGATGTCTGCTCTATCAACTGATCTACTGCCACCATGCTATTTAGCTATTTAACTCCAACAATTCACATTAACAGGATGTTGGCCTTGCGTTTGTAGCACTTACTTTTTTCTCTAAAAGAGGCTCATCATTTAACCAAGATACAACATTATTTAACATTAGAGATCTGTCTGTGGAAAAGACTTGAATGGGACTTAGACTAGCTTCAAAACACTGCAGGACTTAGTCTCCCTGACAATATTGTTGTCTGCTCTGCTGAAGAAGAAATGCAGTCGCAAATCTCCTGATGGACCCACTACATGCATAGTGACTGAGAGACTGAGTGACCAGCGACAGTGAAATGGCCAAAGCGAACGTAGCCACTGACATGGCAAAAGTAGGTCACAGGAAATGTTCTACATCATGTTTTAAACCATGCTGAATGCCATCCATCCACCTCCTCCCACTTCTCTCCAATCTACCATTTTAAAGACATTTCTTCCTCCCCCATCTCTCTCCCTTCATCACCCTCTCTCCCACTACACACTCATTGTTACCTAACTCGCTCTCTCTCTCTGCCTCACTACATGTCCTTCCATCTCACAGAAATCCCTTTAACAGAGTGAGGACCTTTTCCTCTCCTCCTGCAGGCATCTATTTGGTGCAGTTAATGGATAGTTGAGAAATGACTACCAGCAGTGGAGGGAGGAAGGACAGGAGGGAGAGGAAGGGGGAGGAAGGCTGGTGTGAGCTTTTCTTTTGTCTGTAAAATACTATGGATAGGAGACAGCCCAAATTACATCACAGCCCTTTAGAAAAGCTCTGAATACATTTTCAAACTGCGCATATATAGAGATGTGCTCTATTGAATTTGGTGTCTTTAATATACAGTAAATGCTATTAATCTTGGTTAAGGAAGTCAGATGGTCTAAAATGATAGCTCCTTTAAATAGGTTTACCTTAAGATAGGGAGCACCGCAGACAGTGGGCCTTTCTAATGTGAACCTTTACAGAGACCTGGCCAACATACTTTCTGCTTTTTCTGTCATTGTCCTTGCTCATCTCCCTTCCTCTGTTTCCCTCCAGCTCTTCTCAACAGGCCAATTTAGATTTTTCTCCCTTTAACAGCACTACGCAGCCTTCCTGCGTCTTCCTTGTCCATCGTCCCTCTCCTTCTCTCCTATCATTACTCCCACTCTGTCTGTGCTGTACTGGAGCTGGCTTGCTGCCTGTTCTGAGTGTGGATATAATGGTTAAATAATGACTACACATCTCATCTTTAACTGCTGCTTGATCAGGATAAATAGTCTCTGTAATCTAATTGATTTTCTGAATGTGAATCCTAACAGGATCCAAGGGAATAGTCATTAAGGGTGTGTGAGACTAGGTGCAAAACACAGAAAGCAATTACACAAACCGAGGTGAATGGATGTGTTTCTTCAAATGTGATGAAGCAGTTGTTGAATGAAAGAATGAGAAAGGAAACAAAGAGAAGCTCAGGTGCAGATAACACCTTCAGTTATTTTATCTATCATAATTTGATCGATGAAATAATGGAAGGATTGCCTCAGTGCCCTGAGAAGTCTTGCTGGAGGCCTCATTTGTAAAACACACTCAGTGAATAAAAAGACAATGATACAAGAATATTAAATAGCATTATTATAACACACGTTTTTGTCTTTATAATATTGCAATCTTCAGCATCTTGCACTATCCATCCATTCAACTAGAGAACAACAAGCACAACAGATGAGACAAAAGTGTATTGCAAATTACAAGCATGTGGTGTTTACAATGAGATTACTATTTACAATATTTACATCAATTATACCGAACAAGCAGTGGACCGGGACAAAAATAGTCCTGCCAAATAAAAACTCCAGATAAAACTGGATTATGACAAATCATACTCCCCAAACAAAGTTCAAACAAAAATGGCTTAGTTATCATCATAAAGACCTCCTTACTATGTTACCGGAAACCATCTGCATAGTGAAGAGGGTACTCTAAACTGAACTCATGGGTCATGTCTTAGCTTTAAAGGAACTTGGTGTGTTGACACAACAGGGCAAAGAGCGCTAAACACAATCTTTTTTCAAAGTTTAGAAGCAATAAAACATAAAACATCTAGTTGTGCTGCTTTTACATCATCTTTGTTTGGTGTGAACAGCAGCTTGGCTAATGTTAGCAAATGGATTGGTCCAATGCATTTCAGTGTGAGACATGAGAGCTGGACCTGTTACTCACAGGTGTGAAAACCAGCTGCCGATACCTGAGCTGTGACCCAGTAGATGTAACTAAGTATGCCAGTATTTATGTTATGTTTGATTTTTCTGTTCTGTCGTTAGAATCACTGTAAGAGAGGAAATAGAAGTCATTGTCATTGTCAAATCTCAAGTCTATGCGGGCACAAGTTGTTGTTGGAAGAAAAAAAATCAAAAAAACTTTATATTGTGACTTCTTAAAAAGTCAGAGTAAAAGTGTTATATAAGAAAAATGACTGAACAGTGTCTGAATATTACGATGAATAGTAGCTGAATTACAGTACACTTAGTTTGTTCAGTGTCAGGGTTTTTGTGTTGTTCATGCTGGCTTTTCTGTCACTTGAATGTAATGGAGCCATAATGTTATTAGTAACTGTGATTTTCCCCAGCCAAGCTGCCTGCTGCAAGAATGGTCTGGGAGGTAGTTATGGATAAAAGAACGGTGGTAAAGCAAGAGAGAAATGGAATCAGAGCAAATGAGAAAACTGAAACATGTCTGCAATGTAACACGGCTGTGAGGCTGTGATAAGGTTAATTTAAAGATGATACTGTAAATCCTGTGGCTTTGTATTCATGTATGCATGTAATAGCAAAGTATAAATCAGTGTCAGTATGGAATATCGAAATAGAGTTAATCAGGAGTGAGCTGACATTAAAATGTGAGTGCTTTCAATTTAAGAATACATTAAAGACGTCTCACTTTCTTTTGTTATTTCTCCTGGTGTAAACGGGCGACACGTCAGAAAGGTTCTAAACGGATACTCCTTTATATCGAGAAGCAAATTACCACCCTCCCCTTTTTTTTTCCTTTGATGCAAATTGAAAGAATATTTCAATTGTTCTGCCTGACGGGAACCAAATCTCAAAATCTTCAGAAAACCTGTTCATGAAGAACAGAAAGCTGCAGTTGGGAGGAGAGAGCAGGGAGCAACACACTGTGTGTGCAAATGAGAGAAACAGAGATAGAGACAGAGACAGAGTGGGAGAAGGACAGTATTATATTCAATAATTTGATCTTATATGGATACTCTTCAATGAGCCTATTTCCTGTCATTGTGTGACAGAAAGTAAAGAGCATGAACGTAGGCATCTGCAGCTGCAGGTACATTAAAAGAACAGTCTCTGCTTATTAAATATCCACTTTATGGTCTCTTACTCATAAAAAAACCTCCTTCTACTGACACGTCAGTGTTTGCTCATGGAAGGGTTGATAATGGTTCAGGAATTATGTCTGACAGATGGAGTTTTGGTCGTCTTACCGTGAACCATAAACCATATCCAATACCCTTCATGGGAATTTGAATGCCTATGCAGTGAAGGAAGCAAACAATTGCTCTGTGAATCTGTTATTATAAGTCTCCACTGAGCTTGAATTAAAGACCCAGCAATCTTTCTATAGATAGCAAATGTCTGTGCCTGCAGGGTTGGAAGTGGTAGGTGTGCAGAAGTAGACAGTTGAGTATGTGATCATCAGCCCTCCTACTGAGGGAGACAGTTGTGTGAAATAGAGACACAGCACATGCCTCTGGCTGTTCTTAGTGTTACTTTCACCCAGCTTCGTTTTTCTGCTTTGCAATCTGTCCTTTACTTTACCACTCTCTTTCTCTAGACACCAGCTACTGTAAAGCAATAGTGGAGCAGAAAATATAACATACAGTGTAACAAGGAAAGAGTATACCAATCTGAAGATATGGGTCCTCCAAAAATGTAATTGGACACCTCTGTTGCCCCTCTGCCAGTGTCAGAAGGTGGCAGGTACTGCCCATGGCTTATGATTATAACAGAATATAGAACCTTCACAGAGGGAGAACTGGCTGAATTCGAAGTTCAAATACATAATTATCATTAGAAGCAATAATGAACTCAGTATTGAGTTATTCATTATATTATTCATTATATTGATAATTCATTGTTAATTTTGTAATTAATATTAAATGAATTAACTAATAAAGATGTATACATTTTTTTGTCACACTATGATTTAGTAGCAGTTTCAGCAGGCACATTGTCAGCAGTCATTGAACTCCTCCCGCTTCATGTTGGTTTCCATGCCAACAAGCAACAAAGAGCTTGTGCAGAGGTTAGAAGTGTGTACCAAAGGTTTTGGTTTATTCTGTATCCTTACAGTGCCTTATGTACAGATCTCTGATTATACACAAGTTGATCCAGCATGAGTGATCATGATCTGTTAATGCAGTGCATATATATATATATATATATATATATATATATATATATATATATATATATGCACTGCATTAACATTCAGAGTACTTTTTGTGAGACAAATTGGCTGTAATGTCACAGAGAGCAGTCAAGCTAGCGATAATTTAATAGCACGAAACATTCATCACAATGCTTGTTATTACACAAATTATTGCAAACGTAAAAAAACACAACCTTATACGACTGAGTGCGCATAAAAGATAACAGAAACACACAAAGATCAGGAGACATGATCTCAGAAAACTGGCTCGTGGAGTGTGAAGAACCAACACAGTGAGTGACCAGCATTAGCTAACATTAACCCCAGCTGACCTGACGGTGCAGACATAGTGTAATAAAAATATTATTGGTGTTGTAATACTGGCAGGAGTATGAATACCCTAACATAAACTAATGCATGTGTTAAAAATCTACTTTTTGAAATATAAATATATATCAGCTGTCAGGCTTTTATCTCATTGCAAACTCCATTATTAATGGGCAGGAACATAATCCTCTTACTTACACAGAACCTTGTTTTTGGTTACAGTAAAAGCAGTGATGTTCTGCTCACAGCTAGCTAGAATAACCTCATCTTCTTCTTTCTCTCTCTCACTGTGTGTATGTGTACCAACATAGAGCCCAGAAATTGTCAACAGTGTAAATTCCATCATCTGTTTTTGGCTAAATTATAAATAGCACTGTGTGTTTTTTATTAACTTCCCTATTCTACTCTTGCATTTGCTCTTTTAACACTGTACACTTTTCTTAACCGTTTTACATTTTCCCATATAAGTTAAAAGAAAATTCCAGTTTTGCACAACTTGGGTCTTTTGTGCAAAGTTTTGGTCCTCATTTAGTTTGCTAACAATAACTCTCGAAAACTCATCAGGCTAACTGCTGAAATGTGGGGATGAAGTAATGTCAAATGTTTTTGAAAGACAAAATGAATGAACAAAGTGATTTACTTTTTAATTACTTTCAACTATATCTTCTATTTCCTGTGCAATGGAAGACTCTTTTAAACAGAACTTTTAAGTATTTTCGGCTCTATTTTGACAGATGACAGTGGTGACTGAGAGGGGGGAAAGCAAGGAGGGTGATATGCAACAATAATGGAACCAAAAAGGATATAACATGTTACAACATCTTTTACAGATCCACTGATTTAAGTTTGATAATCTGGACAACTCAAAGTAATAAATTGGGAAATGTCTTCTTTTTTTTTTTATTTAAAAATACATGGAGAATCTTGGGTCTTTTATGGTATATTAAAGTGTGAGATAATGCTACTGTCCCAACCTCCACTCCTCTGTAGTATGTAGAAGCACACTGATAACTGAGAGGCACAAATGTACCTCTGTGAAGCAGTGCAGTCTCGCTGCGGCCCTGCTTAAAGCTGCACTAACCATGAGCATATAAATACACATTTCCTTGTTAATCTGCAGTCTTCAGTTCTCGTATCTGAGTGTGTATCAGTTGCATTAATAAACATGAGCTGTAGCTCTCTTTACGTGAAGGTCTGTTAATCTGGATGGTGTACTGCATACATGCAGTGGTGCCTCAGCACTATCACACACAGCGACTTGTGTATATGTGTATTATGTATATTCAAGGATATTTGGAGTGTGTTGTGTGTAATTCTTGTGTATTTTAGTATACTAAAAAAGGTAACAGCTCATATTGTATGTGTGATCCACCATTCTGACCTTTGACCCTCACACTGCTCATTCCCATCATCCTATTGTTTACTCTCTCAGACCCAATCAGCCATCGCAACGCTGTCTCCCATGGCGACCACCAATGAGCTGAGTTTTCTCTGTACTCAGTGCAAACTGGACATGGTTCAAATGTGTGCCAGGCCACACACACACACACACACACACACACACACACACACACACACAGACACACACACACACACACACACACACACACACACACTGGACCTGAGAGCCAACACTGTGAGCCCAGATTGTTCTGTTACACAGAGAAAATGTCGGCCCTCTGTTTGTTCATTCTCCTCCCGTTAGAGGGTCGAACATGTCCTTACTCCTCACAAGAGCACGAGGAAGCCCTGCACATCCTGAGGCATACTTATATAAGTTTTCAGCATTTGTGGATCATTGTTTTATATATGGCTTCCTACTGTTTGTTTACTGAGCTGTTTATTATTTACGTTCTACATTCCTTTGCTGGATGCTTTCCCACATTTCTTTTTCTGCCTTTTTGTTCACATTAAAGCAGTTTTTATTCTTTCTTGCCTTTTTTCTTGCTCTTCAGCATTTCCTCTCTGCACTAATAAAGTGTGAGAGACCAGTAGCCCGTTTCTGTGCCTGCCAGTGCCTGCTGAGGCCTGTGCACTGTTGAGAAGAACACTGATATGCTGTCTTCCTTGCTCACATCCACTCTATTTCAAGCAATGTTTCCTTCTCCTTCCTCCCTCGCTATATCTCACCTCCTCACACGCTATATCAGTCTTTCTGTCTGTTTTACCAGCCTCTGCTCCACCTCCCACTGACAGACATCACATATGCAGACACTTCAAACATGCTCCTTTTCAAAGAGATCCTTGGAGGAGAGCTCCAGAGAAACCCTGAATAAGTCATCATATCAGCAGCGTTTTTCTTTTCACCTTCCATCTCCTGTTCTGTGTGGCTGTGTTTAATTTACACACACACACACACACACACACACACACACACTGCACCTGCACAGTTCCTCCGCATTACGTGTACAGTGTAACGTTCATTTTTCTCTTTTCTTTTTGTCCTTTCTTTTACTCATCAGCGCTTCATCTGCCTCTCTCTCTCCATCCATCATTTATGTATTAATTGTTTTTTATTCCCTTCCTCATCTGAAAGATGTCCTTACTCTTATCTCACCTAGGAAAATCGGACAGGTGGACACTCCAATATAACTCTAGCTTCAAAAAAGATTTCCACTGAAATGTGTTTTTCCTTCAATTCATTTTCAGCTCAAGTAAAGTTAATGTTTCCTCACCTGTGCAAGGTGGCAGTTGCATATATATATATATATATATATATATATATATATATATATATATATACATAAAAACACTGTATATAGACAGAATAT
>JAUYWH010000002.1:9680571-9695407 GCA_034779795.1 Ctenopoma multispine
ATATATATATATATATATATATATATATATATATATATATATATACATACACACACGCTATATGCAGTTTTTTTTGTCAGAGACAGGTTGTTTGTTACAGGTGTTGCTCTCTCTCTCCTGTCCTGTCTACTCTAAAAAAACATCCCCATGGTAACTCCATTCTGTTAATTGGCTGTCACAATGTGTGATACTTGTTGTAGACAAACAAAATAAAAAAATCCTGCAAACTGTGTATACTGTCACATTACCGGGTACATAATCATGTTCCACAGCAGCTTCTAAAGATTATACTGGGAGTGATCTAATCATAAATGTGAAATATATGAGCTAGATTGAACTGAAGAGCCTGTGGACAGTCACATGCAGACATGAACAATAAAGTTAAAGCCAAGGGTTTTAATTGAGAATGTATATATACATATAAGAGATAACTATTATAATTCAATTTAGTGTGGGAGCAACATAACCACACATACGTAGATACCAATGACGCACATACAGTACGTCTATGTGGGATTGCTTGAGACATAGAGAGCGAGCTTTACTGTTTAAGCATGTGAGAACCTCTTGTCGCTTGAAAAGACCCTGCTTATTTTCTCAAATCATCCGCAGTGGTGAATGAAACCTTGAAACTGACACTTGTTTAAAATGGATGAGACCATTCATGTCATGGCTGTGTTGAATAACACCAGGGCTCAAAACAGCATTCATCCATAATCAGATGTTTGGAGAATTTACCCCAAGAGGCATTGAAGCTGATCTGCCTGCGCATAAAGGACTTACAAAACTTAGCAGATGTGCTAAAGGGGTATTCCACCAATTTTACACATGAAGCTGAGTGTGAAAACGGCTGCACGATGTTACAATGAAGATTTATAAGGTTTGACAAAATGATGTCTGGGGGTCTGATGTCTGTCATCAGGGTTTTTTTCAATTTTAGCTCACAGAAATCACGCATTACTAACTAAAGATGTAGAGTTCAACTTTATGTTGATTATGTTTCGTGACAAGTTGAGATGTTATAGGAAAGTACAGCATAACCAACAGAAATGTATGATTTTACTAAATATGAATGATCTATCTGTGATAGTGTATCTGGAACCTTGTATTCTCACCTAATATGAAAATACAAACAATACTTTTAAGCATAGACAACAGTAAATTCCCCCACACTGGAACCACACAAAGTGCTTCTAGCAGCCATACTGCATATGTTGTTGCTTTCTTGGTGAGAGCTATTGAGGTAACTGCTGTAAAGGACACCGCGGTTGTCTTAATAAAACATGAGTAAACAGCAAAGAAACTGTATATAATCTGCTCAGATAGCACTGCAGCTTGAAAGCACACAAACACAGAGAGGCTGGGGATCAGAGAAAAGAGAGGCAGGGATGTTAATCTCTCAGAAACACACCTGCATGCAGGAATACACCACTGCTTTACAGACAAATGCTGCCTGCTTTTTTTTTTCTTTTCTTATCTTTACTCTCTTTCTTCGACAGTCCAAGTTGCTGCCTATCTGCCTGACACCTTGTCACACCTCCACACAACATCCACAGCTACACTTTGTCTGTTTTTGTTAGTTTTATACCCACTGATGAATTTCTATCATATGTCTCTCTAAAACCACTGAGCAGTCGGCTGTAGACTGTCTTTGGAAGCTTAGCCTGTTAAGCACACCCTGCCTCTTGTTAACAAGAGCCCTCCTCAATTACTCTCCACTGAGACACTTGCTAAAATAGCCACAGAGCACTTCCTCTCTCCACCCCCCACACCCCCCATCATCCATCCACCTTTATTATTTAGAACCAAGAGGATGTGTGTTGCCATGGATTCTGTCGTCATGGCTACAAACAACTACGCAGATGTACAGGAAGTGGAAAAGGACGCAGGAGAAGGGAGGGCCGGAGTGATAACTGGTCTTGGAGGAAACTTAGTGTGGATCCACTTGTGATAAGACACAGAGCGAGAGGTGAAGGAGTAAAGATTTCGAGGCCGTCCATCATTTGTATAATGACAGATGAAGGTCAGGGCAGAACCGCAGAGGGGATTTAAGAGAGACTGCAGCAAATGTGTGGTTTCCTAGATTGTTGTTGTTGTTGTTGTTGTGGTGGTGCCGCTGTTTTCTCATCCTGCGCTGCACGTCTCTACAAACAGATAAAACATTGAGATTCCTTTTCTGTCTGTGCAGCATTGAAGGACGCAGAGCAATTTACATAGAGCAGATAATAGTGAACTTTTATCAGGGTTGATGGACAACAGACTGTTTAACATGCAGAAATGATGTTCGCAGTGTGTCCTTGATTTGCGAGGCATTGCACTGACAGCTCCGCAGCAAATCAGTGCTCCTAAAACAAATCACTCAGAGGAGGCACATGTGGTTAACAAACGATTTGAGAAACGTTTCTATCATACCGTGCGGCTTTTCAACTGAAGGTGTTTTAAGGACAAATAGCAGGAAAAAAATTCTTGTACTGCTGTTTCCTCTGATCAAGAGGAAACACCTTTGATAGTGGTTCCTCGATGGCACCACCCTAATGATGGAGTTCTTCACTGAGCTGCAGGATCAATAGTGGATCGATGTGCCTTATCTGATCTTTACACAGTTCTGCAAACTCTCTTAACCTCAAACCTGGAACAAAAATGAACCTTAATAGAAGTCCATTTGAAAAAAGAAATTACATTAGGCAAATATCTGACAAAATGACCAGAATATTATCTTAAAACAAAATTACATATGCACACAAATTAAACCATTCTATGCAAACATTTGAGCTCTGAGCCTTCCTCATTCTTATTTTGAAAATGTCATGATTTCAAGCAGGTCCACCGCCCATTTAAAGTAGAGTTTTGTCATAATGTTGTCTACAGCTCCACCTTGTGGTTTGAAAATACTGTCCATAAAAGTCATGAGAGTGTGAGTGTGTGTGTTTAATTTTTTCAAATGTTTTTCTCTCTCCCCCTCTCTCTCTTATGTGGATTCTATCATACCTGTCTTTATTTCACCTCTACCCCTGAAACATAAACCTTTGTGGAGCATCTGTCTGAATTTCTCTCTTCTTTCACCCAGTGTGGGTTACATCTGGATCCTATGTGATTTGGCAGCATTTCACTGGTTAGGTGCTGTGCAGCTCTCGGGGATGTGATGAATATGCTGCATTTTATTTCATGTGGTGTCTACAGTGCAAGCAACTAGCTGTTAACACATGTGTTAATGCACACAGAGTTTATTAAAAGAGACAAGAAATATGCATGATCCATCTGACGTGCAAATAGTATGCAGTGTGTGAAAATATTGCATTTTGTCAAATGAAAGTTAGTAGTTATATGGCTTTTTGGCAGACTTCACTGCTCAGATATTACGCGAGGATTATGGGGTTCAGTGTAAGTGTTTCACACTTTGTGCCACTGGCCACTGTCTATTTCTGTGGTTGCGGTTATGTGTGGCTGCCTTCAGGAATGAGAGACGATATTACACCCTGTTCCCTCCCTCAGAAGCAGTGCTAAAGTAACAGCTGATGTCAGTCTTGCTTAAAGACACACACGCACAGTCCCTGTTGGCTAAGCCCACACTACAACCTGTCTACCATTAGGCAGTAGCGTCAAAGGCACAGCAGAGAGCCAGCCAAAGGGGAGGAGGGCTCCTACACCTTCCTCGCGTCACAACAGCACTTGGCACAGGGAGGTTCCTTATCATACTCACAAATCCACAATCCAAGCCTTGAATCCCAGTTACAGCAGACAGAGGAGGGGAGGGCACTTATCTAAGACTCTCAGCACACCCATGTACTTGGCTGGATTATGGAGCTGCATTGTCTTCCTACTGAGACCCCCACCACAGCCAGCTCCAGCTCCACGGACCCCTTGTACGATAACTGCCCACCTTTTGCTCAGCGAGGGAGGGCCAGGGAAAAGGAAATGGAGAGTAGTGTTGTGTGCCCGGCTGTAACCAGACTCCCAGGCCCCTGCAGCCCTCTGCCTGGTCTGGCCCCAGCTGTGGCTGAGGTTCCCACACTAGTTGGTGGGGGAAGAGGGCCTGGCGCCTGGCCAGATCACAGCTACTACAGCTGGAGAGGAGGCCTAGGAAGACAGGACTGGGAAGCAGAGCTGGGTCCAAACACAAACAGAGCAGGAGGAGGGGAGAGAGGAGGAGAACAGGAAGGTAGCTGGGGACAAGGGGACAGAGCTCATCTGAACCAGACACCGAGTCCATCACAGAGTGAGGAACACAGGAGCGCTCTGTCTCTGTATGATAACCTCCCAGACACTTTCACCCCTGACAGCCTCCAGGAGGTCTCTGACACGAAAATGAACGACCAGGAGACCTTGGTGGGACAGATGTACCTAGCATATGCCCCTGAGCAGACCCAGGGACTGATGGAAGATGAGGGGGTGAGTGAAGAGAAGAGCCAGGACCAGAATCCAGATGAAGATAAGAAGCATGGACAGGACCCTGAGCTGGACTCAGGAGCTAATCTGATGCTTAATCTACAGCTCCTGAAGTCATCTCCTCAACATCTTAAAGTAAGTTCTCCTTCACTATCCCAAACTGGGTGCCAACAGTCATCATGGGCTCCCAAGGTGCCCCCTCCCGTTCCCCTGGCTGACCCCTCCGCCAGTGCCCTTCGTTGCCTCCTCACCAGCCTGCAACAGCAGATAGTCCGGCAAAGAGAGGAGTATGAGGAAAGGATTATCAGGTAAAGCTCATTTTGCTTTCTTTAGCTTTTTCACTTCAGACATCAAAGTACAAATAACCACTTCACAGAGATTAGACCCAAGTAAAAGAAATGAAATGTCCTAAATGTGCCCATGCTCTTGGCTTCAGTATTACACCTTCAGTACCTTCATTACTATGACTATTTTCCTGTCCTTGTTGCATTGCCAGTGCAGGGTAACACAATGTTCCCAGGCTCAGAAAGTGTATGTCAACTCAGCTGTGCTGCTCTGGTCACTCAGTTGACCCCGAGCTTCACCCTATTTCCTGTTCACAGAGTATCAACATGCTGATTAGCTTCCTAAACATTTGCTGCAAACACTTTTATTAAGTAATATAAATCTATGACATGGTTGGGTTGTTTTTTTACAGTGGAAATGGAATAGTGGAAAACATTTTATTTTATTTTATTGTGTTTAAATGGAAAAGAATCCTAGTTTTCCTCATGGTGTAGCTAGTTGCTATAAAATGGAAAATAGCACCACCTGTGTGGCTGATGTATAAAAACAGTCCCTGACACTGGAAAGAGAGCTAATTTTAGGGGCCACGCTGCTGACCTAAACACAACACATATCTTATTTATTACTGATAAAGATAGACCAAGTCTCAGTGTAAGGTCAGGGACTGGTGCTGACTGGCAAGAAAGAAAGAAAATTTCCCTTATTTTATCTTGACACAAAGGAATGAGAATGAGATAGATTCAGATAGATTTCAAGCCAACCTTCTTAGCCATGCCTTCTGCCTTCTCCAACCATATCACGCATAAAAAAAATCAAACCTACTAAAACTCAACTATTAAATAAACTATTGACCTTCCCTCTCTCTCCCTTCTTACTCAGCCTGGAGCAGAGAAATGAAGAATTGCAAGTACAGGTTGTGCAGCTGAAAACAAACCTTGCACAGCAGCGGCACTGGTACCGCGCTGTCCAGGCTAAGATTGTGGAGACCGAAAGGACCCGGGCTGCTGCAGAACTACGCAATGCAACGCTGCAGAGAGAGATGGAGCAGTTTTTTGACACCTTCGGAGAGCTCAACAACGAGGCCAAGAAGACAGAATATATTGTGAAGAGTTTTTAAAGGACGTGAAAGCTGTGTTTGTCTTTTAGTGAACTTCAACTATTTCTTCACAATACAGACACACACACGCACAAAACAGCATCACTGAAAAAAATTAATCACTGATGTCCACTTTATTAGTTGCGTCAGGGCAAAAGATGTTGGCCAAGTGATAATATTGTGGTCATTTCTATCACACAGGACATCTTTGAAAATAAAAATAGAAACCGAGCAAAAACGTGAGATGTACAGTGTATACAACGGAGCATTTTTCAAATGGTAAACACACAAGATGTTCTGAGCAACATAATGCTCTTATCTCATAAGATGTTTGGGAATGGCCACTCCTCAGGTCATTTAAGGCATGAGTGAATGAATAAGGTGTTTTTTTTTAAAGGAAAATACAGTGGTGGTGCAAAAGTCCTCAGTGACTCCATAGTGTCATGTTTCTGCATGTCCATCATACTGTGCAATCAGCTCAACAGTCCATTTCCAAGGTTCATGTTTTAGTTTCAAATTTGAGTCAAGTCACATTTGCATTTTAAAGCCTTTCACCTTTTGTTGCTGTGTCATCTTCCTCCATATATTTTGCCTTTACAGATGGGCAACTGTTGTCTTCAAGGACGATTAAAAGGAGATAAGTGCTGCACAGTACATTTTGATAACATATACACACATATAGGCTTACAAGGCGAAAAATACAACATATCTCAGACTTTCAGAACCAGGAACATCAAGGTATTGTAAGTAAAAGAACTCCTGAATGGATTTCTCTTTATAACAAGAACTACGGTATCTTACAGGCTTTGTTTATGCCTTCATGCAAGTTGAACACTATTATTTGTGTATTACTGCCACTGTGTGTCCTACATGATTAAATTTGTTACTGTCCCAGTACTAACGGAATGGTTTTGAAAAGGAGCAGCCCACGCATGTATTTGTCCATGAAATGTTTTGACAAGGGGTTTGAATTCTATGGGCCTTGATATGATTGTGTGCAACATTTTGCAAGTAACACAAAAATAAACTACATGTATCTTTTCGCCTCTCCAAAATGTACAAGACCGTGAAGTTCTTTTACACATTTACACATTGAGAGCGAGTACCTTATGTCAAATGGGGGGTGTCTTTCATATATAGTTCTACGGATATAATTTTATTAACAAAACAAGCACACTTGATCTATTTGCTGAAAGGGTCTACAGCCACTATGTGTGTCAGATCTTGACATCTTTTCATACAGTACATTATTATGAAATAAAACTAACACTGCAACCACAGCTTCTCCTTGCTGTCAGGAGTAAAAGCTCAAGATCCATATTACTCAAGCCGATGAATGAAAAAACACTGTGCAGAAAGCACCAATGTGGAAATCTGCAATACTATGAGCTAGCTGAAGAATTGATCAAACTTCGGATTATCATCATCAGATGAACATCAGATCATTGGTGTGATCGACTTATGATAAGCTTTTGTTCTTATTGGCGTAGCATGCATGAGAGCAGCTGGCAGCTGTGGTCAATGTTCAGTGCGGGTCTAGTTTGATGACCTCTGTTCTTAATGTAGTATTTGCTAAAAAAAACAAAACAAAACTATGATACAGGCATACAGAACATACAATCCCCCACCTACCCTGAAAATCAGTTGATTGATCAAATTAAACAGTATCCACAAACAAAGATAAAACTTTGACCCAACACATAGCATAGATAGCTTTGACCTCTAGGTAGCAGTCCAAAACAAGGCTTGAAGTTGAAAAGGATCAACAAGATCATCCAGATCACGCAGGGAAATAAAATAGAAAAATAGACCTATTCATTGAAGTTAAAGAGAAGAGAAGAGGACAAAAAAATTAAAAACGAGAAAGGAGGGAGTAAACTGAAGTGCTGAATTTGACAGCTGATTGACAGTTGTTTTTTTTTTTTAAATTGGGGGCTAGTGGGGGGGTTGAGGCAAACACGTTTCTGTTCACTGACTCTCGTCCAGCAGTCCCGTCAGTGTGTCGATGCTGCTGCTGTCTGTGTCGGAAGCCAAGGTGTGCTCTGTGGACATGGACGAGATGTCGTTGGCTGAGGAGGACTGGGAGGCTGAACCTGACACGGGATCTGATATATGACACACACAATGGAGGGAACCAGATGGTGCAAAGCTTAGGTAGCTGTACAAATAAACGAATGAGCGACTGAAGATGGTTCATGCATGTACCTGAGCAGTCTTCTTTCATCAAGCCGTTCTTGTTCCTCTCTTCCCAGTCAATCACCTCTTCATAAATGAGTTCTGTGGAGAGACAGAAAACGATGAGTGATATCATTGTGTACATTGTGCACTGCAGCATTAAATGTACAGAAAACTCAAAACCACGCTAAACATAGTATATATTAATAATGCTTTATCTTCCTTTGCTCTAAATCAATAACCAATTTAATGCATGAGGCAGGCACTGAGTAGAATATTTTGTTATTCTGTGAAATGGAAATAACATATTATTAGCGTTATTCTAAACAGCTTATTGCACTACCTACCTTTCTTTTAATCTTCAGGTAATAACTATACACAACTGTGAAACAGAAAGCAGGTCTACAGCTGGGACACAGTACACTCTCAGTGTGTTTGTATATTTCTGTGGCTATCAAAGCATCAACTTGGCATTCGGATGAGGCTGCCAGATGTTGAGTCAGGTCTTTTTCAGGTTTCTCAAAGAAGAAACTGTTCTCATCAGATTTTGATAGGTCTTCCACCCCAGGGCTCACACTTAATATCTGTCACTTTAGCCTAAAGAAGCTGTTATCTTTTTGCGTTTATTAGTATCTTCTAGCTGTATTCTAATAAAGAGACTAATAAATAAATATATATACACTATATGGTTATAATAGCACTGCCAAAATTACAAATCTAATGGTGGCACAGTATTGTATGTTTTATTGGCATCTAGGTGAAACAGCTATACTGTACATAAAACGATTGTCTACATACTGAAACAGAAGAAACCTTATTCTGGATGACGTTTCCTGTACCTTTACTTAAAAAGGGAAATGTAAGTTAAGCTGCACCTCTGACATCTTTACCTAGATGGCAGTGTATCCTACCTTTCCACTGCTCAATGGTGTGTTCTCTCTCTTCCAGCTGCTTATCTGAAATCTGAGGAGGCGGCTATGGAAAAACAGAAAGATAAATATCAAAGCAAAGTCACACACATCAAAGACTTGTCCCACTGAACCGTTTCATATGGAACAGTCCCCTTACCGCATCGGCCTCTCCTGGGTCGTACCACACATGAATGTAGGGGTGATTGAGGGCTTCTTCTACGGAGATGCGGCTTTCAGGATCAATGACCAGCATTTTGGACAGCAAGTCCCGCGCTTGACCCGCTGTTATGGCAACAGAGGAACAACAGTGTATGACCTCATTTCATTTAAGCAGTCTTAATGAGAACTGATTGCTTCCCCTTGCGGTGTTGGGCAACATCTCTGGGAATGTCAAGATTTGTTCTCTTGTTTCAGTGATGTGATCTCTAGCTCTTAATGCCACAAATCAGGGCAGAAAACTTTTGACCTGCATGGTCATTCTCTGAACTAGATGTCCAGTTTTAAACTTCTATGTCCCTGTAATTTTGTTGAGAAATGTCTTGTTACATCAGTATATTCCAGACAAATGTTGCTAAATCATGGATGCCCCCATTTTATTAAAATACATATATACTGCACATGTACATACAGGGCTGGGCCACTGGTAAAAGATTTCAAAACCAAGTACAGTATTTATGCTATGAAATTCTGACTATATTGACATTTAAAGTTAAACGTGCATATTTTAGCATCCAAAATTCTTACTCTTCAGTTTGTCATGTTCTGAATCAGAAGGAAAGGCCCAATCTGGGAAAAGCTCGGCAAAGCTGACTCCAGGATACTGTGGCTTGTTCATCACATAGTTCCTCACGGTCTCCATCAGCCGGTTCATAAACTCCAGACTAGGCGTGCCCAGAACCTCAATTACCTTATTCCACTGGTCAATGTCTGGACAAAATGCTTGTTATGGAAAAACCTGGCTGTTAGTATGGACAGCATAGTATAAATGTATCTTTCCCCTTCCTGATTTATTTTGCATATTTGTCACACTTAAATGATTCAGATCATCTAACAAATTTTAATATTACACAAAAAAACAAACAAAACAGATGAGCACATTCAACAAGACTTACAACAGCAGTAAAACGCTATTACTCCCCCAGATGGAAAGCAATCTATCCCACAATCACATTGCCTCAATTCTCCGTTGCTCATCTGTAAATAGACAGTGCCACTGAAAGAAGCTGGTGAATGAAGAGGTGACCAATCCCATTACAGAGAACCAGCCAATATAAATGCAAATCTTTTGAATCACTTCCATTTGAATCCTTCTACCAATTACAGGAACTATAGATATCTGGACAAAAACTTCGCCGATTAGTTATTGAAAGTGGCAGGAAACCCATGAAGACCTTTATGAATTGAGGTCTGCTGGAAATCCTGATTTGTAGATTATTAAAACAGAAAATGCTCAAAGGACAGAGAGTGTGCAAGGAAATCCATAAGACAGGAAAATTCAAGATGAATGAGATACTTCATGCTAAATGGAGGTTTGGTGGAGGGTGATGGAAGAACGACAGAGACTGTGAGAACGGTGAAGGATAC
The DNA here is from genome assembly GCA_034779795.1 of Ctenopoma multispine. Taxonomy (NCBI): domain Eukaryota; kingdom Metazoa; phylum Chordata; class Actinopteri; order Anabantiformes; family Anabantidae; genus Ctenopoma; species Ctenopoma multispine. The sequence continues at coordinate 9,691,009 of JAUYWH010000002.1, forward strand.
GGTCGGTGCCCTGGAAGATGACGCTACCCTTTACCATCTCTCCCATGATACACCCCACTGACCAGATGTCCACTGCGAACAGAGACCACACAGTCAAACACAAATACACACACACACACAAACAGGAAAGATATTAAATTAAAAATGCTAACGTAACATCAACCACATAATATAAAGAACACTGTATACACAGTAAAATGGTGGAAATTGCACAGATGAACATGCTCCATGGTTTAAATCTGAATGACAAACATTCAATTGCAGAACACCAACTCTTGTTATTTTGGTCCATCCTGTAAATGTGCCACGGCCTGATGCTTTCATCATATTCATCTAGAGGGCGGCTTTTTTCTTCCTCTCTCTGAGCTGGTAACCAGACACAGCCTTCCAGGCCTTTCTCCTCAGCTCTGCTTATCAGTTTACACAGCTGTTGCTCTCTCTCACTCTCCCTGTGTGTGAGTGTATGTGCTTAGCAAAGTAGAATGCGGTTTGTCTCCTTTTCTCTCTCTCCCTCTCGGAGTTGACTGTTTTCTTTAGTGCATTTATATGTGGCAAACAGCCATTAACTCTTCTCTTCCCTCTGTTTTAGTTTCAGTGAAGCCGAGAGCTGTCTGTGCTCCGATAACAACCCCAGATCACTACAGAGCACTTTAGGCCACAATGCATAAATCAGAAAGTTTTGACATGCTATGCTATTTATTGTAGCTATGCTCTTAAAAAAAAAAGACTTTCCTGTTAACCTGATCAGTTCTTCCTGTTTCTGATTCTCCCCCTATGTGATGTTTCATGATACATGTGTCAACTTGTACTGGATAGTTAAAGAAGTATGAACAACTCAACTGTGTGGTGTAGACAAATTACATGTCTGACAAATTAGCTCAATGGTAGCACAAACTGGCAGGTTTATGTACCCTTTGTTTTATCACAGATTTGTAAAAAGGTATCTTGCCTTCACTTAGAAAAGAAGATAAACAAGGAAGGATACAGTCCTTTCCAGGGAAGAGGATTTTGTGAGAGATCATTTCAGCCATTATGCAGCCAACCGACCACAGGTCCACTGCAGCAGAGTTGTGGCATAGCAAAGACATTGACTGTCATCATTTATAAGCAATAAATCAAAGTTAATGACTGGCTAGAACCCAAGTGATACTGGATCGAATCATTGCGATTCTGTACTGTAGGCAGAGTTTTAATAAATGAACTTGTTAAACTCAACAGCCTACACCATCTGTTTGGCTGTGATGATTTGCTCACTCAAATGCTATTTTGTATTGTAATCAACTGAAATCTGTTGACATAGTACTGTTTTTAGTTTGTGTATAGTCCATAAGATATATGTATTTAAGATTAAAATGGGCTTATGAGAATCCTATATCAATGAAATTGCTCTTTGTTATACTGTATTCCACAATAACAAAATTGAATGGAGAAGTGCCACATTAGAATTTAAGCTACTGTATGTATCACTTCTGAAGTGTTAATAATTTCCTTCCTGTAAACACTGCTATTTACTGTCTTATGAATTTCATAATTCTACTTACATTGGAGCTTTAATCCTTCTTTTATCCATTATTATTACGGCTCAACGAATGCCAAGCTTCCAGAAAACAAGAAATTCAAGTACTGTTCTAAGACAACTGTTTGTTTATCCAGCTCACCGTTCTCCTTATACTTCATGCCCAGTATGACCTCTGGGGCGCGGTAGTATCTGGTCACCACATAGGGGGTCATCATGAAGTTAGTGCAGGCTGTCCTAGCCAGACCAAAGTCCAAGATCTTCAGAGTGCAGTCTGACTTCACCACAATATTACTAGGCTTAAGGTCCTGAGGGGATAGAAAATCTATTAATCTATAGGAACATACACACAAAAACATCACCTTGAGGTATTCCTTTCTACACAGATATTAGCTGGTGAAAGATTAGAATGGATGCCAATTATTTTGGTGAAAAATGTTGCATTTAAGCAGCTGGATCTAATTCTTCTATTGCAATTATAGAATCAAATAAATTATCCTTTGCCCATAAAAAACTCCTAAACCTGTAAATGTTTCACAAGTTAATAAATATTTAGCACAATAACTATACTTAATATTAAATTTCAAATTAATGAGAAAATCGATCGAATATAAGATAATCTATAGTAGAAGGTCAATGTCATGGTGTGATAGTACACTGCAGTGTGCCTGCTTCATACACAACATAACAAATCTGACGTTTTTAGCCAGAGGAGGAAAGCGAAAGGCTGGTTTTGATGCAGATATTTGTGAGACAGTTCTGCATGATGAAACATTCTTCTCAGTCTTATCAACTATTTTAACCCACAGCATAATTATTCCACATCCTTACCCTGTGGATGATGCCAGCTGAGTGCAGGTGTCTGATGCCACAGAGGATCTGGTACAGCAGATAGGACATCCTCTCATGGTCCAGGTCCATGTGGATCACCTGGCATAGGCTGGCATCCATCAGCTCCATCACCAGATACCTGAGGAATGAAACAGTAGAAACAAAATAGGAAAGTGGTAGATAAGACAGAAGTGTAAGGGAAAGGATAACAGTAAGAGCACAAAGAAGAAAAAAGAGGTACATAAAGGAACAGTTACAAAAGTGAAGAAGCAGCAAGTGGAAAAAGTATATGAAAATAAGTTAGAGCAGTGCACAAGGATACCAGTTTAAATGAAGAAAACACAGAGAGAAAAGAAATGCCTCCGCTAAAATCTCTGAATCCAACTACACAGGAAGTAAGAAAAAAAGAAGGAGTAGATTATTAAAGCCACAAAAACCCCACTGTCACTCACAGATCCTGGAATTCCTCCAGGGACTTCTGAGGCGTGAACACATTGATCAGACGGATGATCTGCAAAGCAGAGACAGGCCATTAGTCCACTTTGTTATTCTCCCATCTACAGTGCATCCACTTCATCGTGTAAAGCTAGCCAACTAAGGACAGTACTCTAAGAGGGATTGTCTGGATTCTTTCACTCCAAGCAAAAAACTTTATCAACACTGCAAGGATCTGACTCCATTTGTCTTCTCAAGTTTGTAGTTTCTATAATCTGACAGACAATTAAAGTGCTTTAGGCTTTAGCTGCCAGTCACTTCCACTGTCTTACTACAAATCACATCAGAATAATACTGTTAACTGTAAAGTGCCCCATGAAGCAATATATATAGATAACATAACAATTGAATTTTAAAAAGCACCCTGTGTTATTTAGAAAATAAAAATACCCTTTTATACACACACACACACACACACACACACACACACATACATATATATATACACACACCTATATACATACATATATATGTATATACATATACATATATATATATATATATATATATATATGTATATATTAGTTTCATATCATATATCATCAATCTTGATGAGACTTACATTTTTGTGGTTGACACATTTGAGAAGTACCAGCTCTCTGTAGGCACGTTTTGCATGGGTCTGGTTCTGGAAGGGCCGACACAGCTTTTTCACTGCTACTGGTATACCCAGGACTGTGTCCAAAGCAGAGCTGTTCACGCATTGTACAGAAGGAACAGAGAGGAAAAGGTTATCAAGGAAGAAAATACATGTATTCTCAAGAGAAGATTATCTCAGTTATAGTAGATACATAAAATATAGCAAGAATCAAAGGATTCTTAACCAAACAAGACAGGAAAACTTGTTCATGCATGTGTTTTTTGTTGGATTACTGTAATGGTTCAATGTAAAAAAACAATTAGAAAGTTACAATTAATCCAGAATGCTGGTGCCATAGTCCCCACTAACACCAAGACAATGGATATTACACCAATTCCTAAATCATTGCACTGACTTCCTGTATTCCAACGGATAGATTGTACAATTTTAATAATGGTTTATAAAAAACTTAATGGTTTTGGGCCCAAATACATTTTGGAGTCACTTTTAAACTATGAAGCTCCAAGACATTTGAGGTCAACTGGGAAAAGCGTACTCGTTGTTCCTAGGATCAGGACCAAACAAGGTAAAGCAGCTTTTAGATTTTATGCCCCTCAACTAGATATTTTAATTTGTTATAGTGGAAAAGTTACTAAAAGCATTAATAACATACACCCATAACCACTGACTCATTAAAATCTCGGCTTAAAACACTACTGTTCACTGTAGCATTCCCTTTTTAGTTAAGTTAATTTGATGCTATTTTCTGTACATATATACATATATATATATATATACATACATACATACATATATATATACATATATATATATATATATACATACATATACATATATATGCACATATATATATATATACATATACATATATATGCACATATATATATATATATATATATATGTACATATACATATATATATATATATACATATATATATATATGTACATATACATA
>JAUYWH010000002.1:9695507-9711114 GCA_034779795.1 Ctenopoma multispine
ATATATATATACATACATATATATATATATATATATATATATATATATATATACACATATATATATATATACATATACATATATATATATATATATACACACATCTGTGCTTTCACTTTCAAAATATCTTATGTTCATCCTAACATACTTATCTAATTAGGAGAAGTCAGGCAACAACCTTAGCTCAAAACAGTCAGAAAACTGCTAATAACACAGCCTCTCACCAGACAATGCCCTGGGCCCCGGAGCCAATGGCACGGAGCTGCTGGTAGCGCTTGAGTACAGTGAAGGTGGAGTCTCCCACCTGCACACTGTAGAACTGGCCCTCCGTCTCACTCATCCTGCTGAACAGTGAGGACCACCAGCGCTGTCTGCAGGGTGCCAAGAACACACACACACACACAGATGAAGCTGCTTATTTCTACACAAAATCTACAATCTCCACATGGCGAGGCAGAATGATACACAAGTCATAGCACGTTAACACGTAGTGTCACCATGTTATTACACTGTTAAAAGGAGATGAAACCTTCATCAAACCATCAGCGAATGGCAGTACCTCATGGTTCCATCTGTCAGTCCGTGGCATCTCTTCATTTCCAGCCCAGTCTAAAGCCAAACTATCTATCACTGCTTTATGCCCATTTTGTTCATCTGACAAAAATAGCGGTCAAGACTGTAAGCGTTTTGGTGTATGTGTAGTTGAGAACAGAGGCAGCTGACAGCTTGGAGTTCCCGCGGCTCCTACTGCTATCTCCAAAGTCGTGCATGCACACTCACGCTCATAAACACATACATAACACACACTCGTGCTGGCAGAATTAGGTTTGAGTTTGCGTATTACTCTTGGATCTGCATTGAGATGTGTTTACACAGAAATCAGTATGGGCTAAGCGTACGGTAATTGATACACGCTTAAATCTCCTAATAATTTGTGTTAGAACTGATTCCTAAGGATTCCTGATTCCTCCAGGAAGTGGAGGAGGAGTATTATTCTTGGCCAGGATATGTGAATGTATGTGTATGTGTATGTGTGTGAGTGTGTTCGTGTGGGTGAGGACACACGATTGTGTAGCTATGCAACAGCGAGCAGTCATGGCTGTTTGTCATTCCTTCAGAAAACAGCTACAGGTTAAATGGAGTCTGATATTTTAGCCTCATCTGTCTGACAGGAAGCAAGGGCACAAGCATGCAGTGATTTTCATGGTCAGAGAGACAAAGTACTAAAAAGAAAATAAGTAGAGAAGAGTTTATGATCAAATGGAGCCAGAAAACGCTTCAGGCTGCTTGAATTGTAATGCTACTCAGTCTCTGCTTTGACACAGCTTTAGAAAGAGCTTCAGTGAGGTAACAGTGAGCTACAGCCACAGGTTTATTACACAAAATTAGTGGAGTAAGGACGGAGAATAATATTAGATAAAAAATATAAAAAATTAACATTGTTCGGATAAGAAAAAAAAGTTAATAATTAGATGTGATAAAAATAAATAAATTTTGATAAAAGGTAAACATAAAATTGCAATATAAAAGGAAATTGCAAAGCTGGAAATAATTGTTTCTCTTTCACTGTTCACTCATCAGTCATTTTACTAACGTTCTGGTTAAGCACAAATACATTTAAAAAACAGTTACTGAGCTGCAAATAGTCTATTTCCCCTCTTAAGTCACACACATTAACATGTCACCACAAACAGACAAACTCTCCCACTTACTATTATTTAGCATTTAGTTTATTTTCATCACACCAGTTATTTAATGAATCCTGTTGAGGTGTTTCCCACTGAGTGAAAGTCTATGTTAGATTATACCATCTAATTCCACAGTTTATTGCCTGTATTGGTTTGGTGCAACTTGCTTGTTTCTCTTATAACCTGGGGTTTTTAATCTCTATTGAATACACAAACATTTCTCTCTTCTGTGTTGCTTTGTAAATGCACAAGCCCTGAAAAAAATGCCTTCAGATGTAGGAGGTGTGGGTCTGCAACTGCACCATTACTCAGATGAAAAGTGAATCCTTCTCATCTCTATCTACTTTGTTCCTCTGCCTCCCCGGTGTTTTCTCCACCTTCTCAAATGAACGTCCAGCTGGCTCCCTCTCACTGCACCCAAGGGGGAAGCTGTAAGCACCTTCACTTTTTCATGCTCCTCTCACTCTTTCCTTTTACCTTGACTTTGTCATTCTTTTATGCTCCTGACATTCACTCACTCCTCTAACCTTTTCTGGTTTTATATCCCATCTTCCCTGTGGCCTCCTCAAAGATTTCCCCACTATGAGACTAAATGGCACTGACAGATATATATTTGATGAATCTTTTGCTTATGACATACAGGCAGCTTTCCCCAAATGATTACATAAATGTTTAAAGCGCAGGTGCAGTGGAAACATGCTGCCTGTGGTCAATTAAAATAAAATAAAACCTTCCCTTGCCATGCAGAATGAATTCTAGGCCACTCAGTCAACACAGTAGAGCATGAACACCATGTACAATAAATTTCCTGAAACCCATTTTCCTCTGAGAAAAATACAGCCTCTGCTGTTTTAGCTGCGTTTTGGTATTTTTCTCCAGAATGTTTTTACTTAAAGGTCTGGTGCACTCATTCACAACAGACACACCGAGCAAAAGAATGCTACGAAGGGGAAATTAATCATGACCAAAACCCATTTCAGCAACAGCAGGCACAGTTTTATGTACAGACCTTCACCTGTTGCCAAGCTAGGCTCAACGCTAAAGGTACAGTTGACTCAGCACAGATATACTATACGGACAATGACAGGAAACAACTGAAGTAAAAAAAAAATTGTGTGTAGACTCTAAAAGCCAGACAGACACATGAGACACAAGGAATAGGGGAACTTAAATTTACATTCCAAGAGGACTTTATTAGTTTAGATGAAAGATGATGTCCCCCCTGGAAAATCGAGGCCATGGCATGTAAACTACAAGTGAGACACATCAGAGTAACAGAGAAACTGACCTAAGGCTATGAATCCTAGTATTGATAACGTGGCTACTATCACATCACTAGTCCTCGGTAATGACAGTATCATGATACAACTGCCGAAACTTCAACTTATGCCTTTCTTCATCAGGGATAACACATACTAGCTAACATCAAACGATGTTATTGTGTCAGTTTGTCCAAAATGCTACCCCTAACATGAGAAATAAAGTCCAGTAACCCATTTTGGGTCAGACAATTAACTGTTAAATAATGGCTCTCTGTGTTGGATTTAGTGCCCATTAAAGTGACTATTTCCAAACAACTCTTTTAGTTAAAGATCAAATTTATGTCATGTACGTTAAGCTGGCATGTGACTTTGCCCAAAGCAGACTAACTAACTACCAACTACCAACCCTACAATTAAAGAAAGAACTACCCCAGCACCATCCTATATTACATCATTTATTCATGCAAAATCAACTAATTTTAGTTCCAGGAAACAAGAAGTGTGCCACATGTCCCTTAATTTAAATATCAAACAGATGTGGACTGTCAAAAGGTTTTAACTGACAGTTAGATGTCAAAATGCCTCAGTATGACAAGGCAACACACTGCTCTATGTTATAGTATGAGTAAGCACTGAGCTTAAAGACGGATGGGGAGGTGAAGATGACATTGTTCTCTTACCCTTATCTCTAATTACATAAGAACATGATTTTGTTCATGAGAAGTGATTCACACAAACATCACCATCACCAACGCCAGCACGTCATCAGGACTACAGTCCAGCCCTGTGGACTGAGGAGGCTGAGGGAGCTGGATGGGAGTCAGTCAGCTGGTTATGATGTCAGATTAGCATGGCCTGAAGACTCTCATCTCATCCTAATGTTAACAAAACACACAACAGGGAAGAGCAAGACTACATGTAGGCTGCTGCTGAGGACAGAACCAGACACTGTGTCTGTGTGAAGCTGTAAAATCTGTCTCTTGAGAAGGATGCTATACACACACTTAATTACTGTGTATATGTATAATTGCCATGAACTGCTGGCTAAGACACCTACATGCAAACATGTATATTTTTGATTTGCTTCAGACTTTCGAGGTGGCAGTCATCCACAGTAGCTCTCATCAAATCCACACCTGTGTTGGTGGTAACTGTGGCAATGGTTTTTAAATCCTGAGCATACTCGGCCCAATGTTACACATACACTATTCGTGTTGTTAAATCTAAATGCTAAACCTGTAAACCGACACGTCTATATTCCTGTAGATCTGTAAAACAGATTTTTTTTTTGTCACTGCCACACGCAGCATGCCTACAAATACCCAGAGGTATGAAGTCACCCGTGTATGACACACACACACACACACACTGCACCGCTGGCGCTCGGTGGCTCAGCACAGTCACAAATCATCGGTTCACACAGCCGAAGTCACACTGACATACGCCGGAAAAACGTACCTCCAGTTTAGTAGGTTACAAAGTTACCGAGGCCTACACTCTCCGTCTTTTCCCACTTCTGTCGGCAGCAATGCGGTAGTCGGGCCGGGGCTGAACTAAAAGCTCGGACGGACCAACGTACGGCAGAGGAGACGGCAGCGACAGTACAGAGACCTACCTTCTCCCTTCGCCGCTCCCAGGGCACTTCCGTGCATCGAAAGCACAGACGAACCCCTCCTGTCCGTTTCTCAGACACAATCAAGACCTGGAAAAGTTTAGGCGAACGACCGGCTGCGCTGTCACGACAGACAGACCGTGCTCCAGTTCCTAGCTAACTCCGGCGGCAGCTCTCCTCCGAGGGGCGGGTGCGAAGGAAGGCGACGCCACAACAAGCGGAGAGCGAACGTGCGCGTGACGTCATCGCGCAAAGTGACGTGCGCGCAAACTTTTTGTCTCTAAGAAAACTTTGTGGAAAAACTTCTGTATTGTAATGATTAAAATACGCGTAGTAGCATACCTCCAGCTTTTATAAATCTAAACTATAGGGGTTAGATAAATGTGGAGTATATTTCGTCTAAAAAGTGGTAGAGTACATGTAGTATAAAGAAGCAAATAATTTAAATATAAAAACATCAAAACTGTACTTATGCAAGCAACTGACTAAAGGTATTAACTTGCATTTCACTAGAGAACACTTTAACAGTTTAAGGTAACAGTTTAAGTAGCTGATTTCCTCTTTTTATGTGTTATTAATTCCAAAACTATTTCCTATGCAGTAGGTATATTTACTTCTGAAATGTAGTGTAGGCTCACAGCACTTTCTTAAATAAAAAAAAAAAACTAAATTATCCCATCTATTATCCTTCTGTCATAAAATAAATTTATTTTGGTCAAAACAAAGGACAGAAATAAATTTTAAATAAATACAACAATTTGAATAATAATGTAATAAAAACATAAAGTTAACATGAAGCAAGGAAAAGACTGTGTACTTTCAATAGAACACTTTATCCATTTTTTTGATTGATAGTGTCAGTTTGTATCTATAAAACATACTGTATAAAATACAATCACAGTTGCAGATATAAATCAGACCCTCTCTTCAGCCTTCATCAAATAAAATCAGATAAATACAGAATATTATCATTGCTGTAAACCCATACAAATGGTTGACCCATTATTGGTACACTATTTAAACTTTGAATATTTTTCACGTATGTGGGTGACAATGCTTCTCCCTGTAAAGAAGACATAGTGCATGTTTGACTGACTGACTTTAAAAACTGCAATTCTATTAAACAGAATAGACATTCAATATTTCTTTAAATTAAATTAAAATAATTAAATGGAGCAGACATATGCCCAGAGAATCAAGTAATTATGTGAAACATACCTTTGGTCGCTCCTGCTAAAGAATACGAATATGTTATTGGAAAATGGTCCACCAGGCACAGTGACTGCATGAGAGTGCAACGAAATATATATAAAATATGATTTTCATAATTCAGAGAAGTCTCTGGAATAAAACTGTGTAATTGCTACATTTCCCATTATGCAACAGAGAGGTAAGAAACTCCCAACAAACACAAGAAATTCATTAAACAGAAAGAAATAAATCAAACAATCAAACTCATTCATGATTGTGTACATTCATAATGCACATTTGGTCACCATATTGTGCAACTGTAAACACTTCAATACACCATATAAATGCTTTCTTCCTAAGCCTGATGTATGTGTTTTGGCTTAACTCAATATTAAGGCACAGCATATTGCTTTGGATGTCTGAATTTTGTTTTATGGATTGTTCCGCAAGGCCTCTGTGGCACTGGCACTTCTTAGCAGTGTATTGGTTGAACTTCACATTTCTCTCTTTTAAAAAAAAAATACATTGTACCATAAACTCCCTCTTTTAGCTGTCACAACCATTCTCTCATTCACACCTTCAACTGCACCCACAAACACAGCCCCCTCTTTCACCCCTTTACAGACACATACACAGTGACACACACACGCACACAAAATGTTCAATTGCACAGTAAGTGTATGAGCCTCCTCTCACTGCTCCTGGGTCACAGAATGCGAATTTATTCCACAGTCACAGACTTGGCCAAGTTTCGGGGACAGTCAACCTGCAAAAAAGGGAAATTAGATTGTTATACAAAATTAAATTTGAATAGTAGAAGGCACATTTTTAAAACATCACAATATGTTATACATAATATTACACAAGGCAGGTTTGGACAGCTTTTCTCCTCAAATAAACAAAATCATCAATATAAAAGTATGTTTGATGAGTTGAATTATTTAAATTTTCAAGTTTTAGACTTTATGTGCATAGTTCTAATATGTTTTTTGTTAGCGTTGGAAGTTATTAATATAAACAAATTCATGTTGCTGCTACTGTCATGGAATAATATTTATATTGTTATTTCACATTATCCATAGTCTATCCATACCTAAACAGAATCATACAACAAATAGCTGAATTTATGTTATTCAGTGATTCAAGTGGTTACCGTGTAGACATGACAGTCAGTATAATTTTGTCCCAATATAAAGTATAATTTGTATGGTCCCACTTATTTCTGTGTGAATGCACATTGTGTAGCTAATTATTTTATGAATTAAAACAAATCCTATAAATATAAAATACTTAAAGTGTGAATAACTTTTTAAAACGTTTATGTATTCTGTGAATTCATATACATGAATTCAGTCAAAATCTGAGTTATATGAGATATCCAAAGTCCGTGAGGTTAAGTACTTACATCATATCCTCGCAAGACAGCCAAGTGGAATGACAGCAGCTGCAGGGGGATGACACTGAGGATGCCTTGCAGACAGTCCACAGTATGTGGCAGCTCAATGGTCTTGTAGGCATTCTTAGTCACCTCAGGGTCGTCCTGGCAACACAGGATGATGGGCCGACCCTTAAGGGGACATTATATTAGTCAGCCAGCTTATTTCCATTATTTGTTATGGATTTCAGTTGTTTGTGACCTGATTGTGCTCTTATGTCATTATAATTTATGACCTACAAAATATGCCTACTGTTCTCTGAAAACAATGTAGTTTTTGTCTGGTTCATGTGTTTTTTTGGGCCCTACCGATCTGGCAGTGACTTGTTGTAGCGCATTCTGGCACTTAATGTAGCAGCCATCTCTCATGATGATCATGATAACTGGCATGTCTTTGTCTACAAGTGCCAAAGGACCATGCTTCAGCTCCCCAGCCAGGATGCCCTCTGAGTGCATGTATGTGATCTCCTTGATTTTCTGTATTAGAACAAAATAATAAAATGACAAATGCTGTTAATAGATAATATGACACAATTGTCATTACTACTTTCTTTATTTCCTCTTTATGTTATATATGTTATTTTCTCGACTCACCAGTGCCCCCTCTAGGCAGGTGGCATAGTTGAAACCTCGACCCATGACCAGGAGGGACCTTTGACTGTACAGTTCTTTGGCAATGATCTTTATCTTCTCATCCAGAGACAACACAGTCTTTATTAGCTCTAGGAGAGTAGAGTGAGAATGAGTTGAGGTGAAAGTGTTATAAAAGATGCTATAGCACATGCTCATTTCGTGTTTGTAATGAATTGGATGAGTTCACTAGAGCACTGACCAGGTAGCACCTTGAGGCCATTGATAATCTCCAGTCTTCTCTTCTGTAGGGAGAGTCTGTCCTCGCTCATCATCAGGGCAAACATGATGAGGGCGACAAACTGACTAGTGTAGGCCTGGGTCAGAAAAGCAAGAAATATATAATCCGTAGCTCATATAACCCAAAGCTGTAAGAAAAGACTATATATCAAATAAAACAGCACTGTCTTATTTTACACACTTCAGAAATCAAATTGTGCAGAATGTCTTGCCAGCTTATCCTAATAAAAAATATGTCTTATTGTGTATTTAATTAAAGAAAACAATCACAAATTCAGAGAACAGCAATTCTCCTAATCACTAGAAATCACTAGAAATATTTTTCTTGAACATTATATATTTCAGTTTTTATCTAAATCTTTCTGTACCTTGGTGCTAGCCACTCCTATTTCAGGTCCAGCATTGATGTGGACTCCGCAGTCTGTTTCTCTACAAATGGAGCTGCCCACAGTGTTAGTTATACCGACTGTCAGAGCACCGCGGTCCTTGCAGTAGCGCAGCGCCATCAAGGTATCTGCTGTCTCTCCTAGGAGAGCAGAGGGAAAAAAACAACAACATATGCTTACCATGCAGAATTGCAGCACAAAAAAAACCCTGTTGAGGAGGATGAAAAATATCTGAACTGACAGGATTCCCACATTGTATGTGTTATTGTCACCTGATTGGCTGATGAAAAAGCAAACGTCGTCTCTGAAAACAGGAGTGTAGCGGTCCAGGAAGTCACTTGCCAGCTCCACCATGACAGGCAGCTCTGTCTGCTCCTCGAGGATCTGTCTGGTCTGAAAAGTAGGTAAACAAAACAATCAGTCTCATCATCATTATCATGATAAGTTCACTCTCAGTACAGATAAACTGAGTGTTCTGAAATTTTATTATTCATTGCTATTGCTACTCATTATTTTCAATTTCTCTACTCACAGCCACTGCAGCGTGGAAGCTGGTGCCACAGCCGATCATGATGAGTCGTCTGCAACGTTTGATCTCTTTCAGGTGGTCTTTCAGCCCACCAAGAACCACTGAAGAAACATTAGGTAATTCACTTACATTAATTAAACTTTTACACTGTTGATTTAATGAACGTTACATGTCAATAAAATCATTAAAAGCTAACTGCAAACATTTAAAACTAATTTACTTAAGTAGTGCAGTGCTATCTTGCTTGTATTATCTATGGTGATTATTCTGTTATAAAGCTGGAAATTAAGGATGATAGAACATGGTGCTCCAGTCATGTGTAAAAAAACGTTTTAGTATCTGATAGCACTTGGTTTTTCAAAGTTCCTAGTTCAAATAGACAGCGGTGAAACGGAACAAACTGCTGATGCTGTGTGCATAGTGTGGATAAGCCCCTGCTAATATTGGTTCAAAGGATCAAGTGCCCTACAAGGTGGAACAAGTTCAAATATCACTGCTCACCTGTATTGGAGTCGAAAAAAATACGGCCTCTCATAGTGTTGACTACAGACTCCGGCTGCTCAAAGATCTCCTTTTGCATGAAGGCATCAAAGTTACCTGCAATGGGAGGGAAGGGAGTTGGTGGAGGGTGTATATGCATCAGATTATCTGCTAAATTGAAAGATGCTGAAAAACATCAACATTATGTTTCCACTTTTTAGCCTGCAGAGGGCGTGCAAGTATAAGTCTAGCCTTGATTTGTAGCATTATTAGCATATGTGCAGTATTATGGTGTTTGTTGATATTATTCTTTTTCTCTTAATTTTCTCTTAAGCAGTTCGTTTGTGGAAACTGAACATAAAATTTAACATAAAGCAACAAAATGTCCTTATACTGTATCTATCAGATTCTGACTGACCTTTCATGATCTGTTGCATCTCCATCTGCAGGGTCTGGATTGCCCGCACTGGGTCCTCACCAGCTTGTCGGTTCACCCTATGGATGGAGAGTCTCCCTTCACGCACCACTGCAACGTCATCGTCCTCCAGGTACAACACCTTGTTGGTGTGCTCGATGATGGCACTGTGGATAGAGAGAAAGTGAACATTTGAGGAAATTATGATGATGTCTACTGGTCTGTTTCTCAAAGGAGATAAAACTGGTTTGACAGATATGGCAGCAGTGAGAAGGAAAAGGTAAGTGACATCAATACAGTAGCAATAAAAAATCTAAAAATAAATACATAAATGATGTGGTTTCATGTTGCATTCACCACAAAACACACACACACACACAGTTGATTTCTCACCTGGCATCAGAGGCAAAGTAATACTCCACCGCTTTTCCATCCCCCACATCGTTGATGCCGTCGGTGCAGTCTGGACGGTTATAGCTGTTCTTTTCCTGGACTCCCTCTTTCAAGTGACCTAAAGGGTCAAAAGTCAGAGGTCAGGGATCATAGGCTGGACAGTGATTTTAAATTTGAGTGCTCATCATCTTAACGTCCAGATGTGTCAGGTTTCTACTGTTGAAATGGGTTGTTCATGTCATGACGTTCAGATTTTATGGCACAGAAGAACAGATATGATTTGTAGCAGATTACAAATAAACATCCAGATTCCTTTATATTAACCCATTAACAAAACACGAAACTTAAGTGATCGGTGCTACCTTGTGACATTCATTAGTTTTATTTATGTGTTTTTGGTGCTGTAGGTAGTTATCAGCAGTGCACATTCCTGACGGTATCTTTCTTAGTAGCTGGAAAATTACTTCACAGATTACTTTACAGGATACATGTTCTTTGTCAGTCAAGAAAAGACAACAATAATATCTCATCGGCTACCTACTGACAGTAAGCAGCACACAAGAACAAAAATGTTGAGTGTTGCCAGCAACAGAGGGAGTATGAAGGATTTTCTCTTGTGTTTACAACATCACTAATATGACACAGCACTAACTATTGTTCTGTTTGGTAAATTTATGGTTGTCTGAGAAGACACATATGAGAAGCTATATAAAATGTTATAAAAAGACGAATTGAAAAGATTTCTCTCAGTCATTATAACGACACACCCAGCAAGGTTCCTGCTTGGCCCCAATTCACATAACACTGCCTCAGACTTTGGACCAGTGTTATTTAAGCCATTGAAAATCATAAATGAGATAAGAAAGTGAAGACACGCAGTGGAAACAGAGAATCAGCAACAAAACGTACGTCGTTGCTTACATTACATACACATAGAAGTCCCTGGCAACACCAAAGGAAAATGACTTTTCTAAGAAAATAAAGTCTTTTTAAAGAATTATTGCACAATAAATAACAGTGCCACAAAACATCTTGCATTACTTTCACAGTTAGCCAAGATAATTATTTTGATAGAGACAGTATGGATTTCTTTCAGTACGGTTTCAGTGACCTGAGAAAATCTGCAGTTAGAGTAACATTACACTGTAATCCAGTGAGAAAGGGAAGAGAAAATACTCCCTTGATCTGAGACATGTTTTTAGTTGCTTTTCTCCGTAGGGTTTCCTGTACGATGCCTTTGAAACTAGTCAGTGAAAAGTGAAAGCTTTAAACTTCCTGCATATCTGACAATGTGAGCTACAGATCTTATTCCTAGGGGGTTAATAACCTGTTAACATGAATTTTAATGTGATGCGTCTAATTTACTTCTGAATCTAAAACTGGAACCTTCTTGACTTTCCAGATCTTTTTCCTTTTATATCTTCTTTAAAAGGCTGTAAATAGCTAACAGGTAAGTGCTGGTGCAGTTAAGTAAATCCACAAGAGAATCTGGTAATATATTTTTGATTCAAGAAAAGTAATTCATGTACTGTAGTTAAAGATCAATAGAACTCGTTCCTCTGTGCCACCGTATAGACTTCCACTGTTGTCCAAAAACCATTATAACACTGAAATAAAGCATGCTGTTGCACTGTGATTCAATCCCACATACAGTACACCATCCTGCTCCTGCTGCTGCAAATACTCAAAGGAACACCTTGTGAGTGGCTGAAAATAGTCAACAAAAAACATTTACTGATGCTGAATTTGCGCAAAAGCATAGTGCCAGGTTGTTTCAGTCTTTTTTTAAGTATATATTCATGACCAAGTTTTAGACAGACAAAAATAAATGATACTAAAACATGTAACAATTTAATTTGAATATAAATGTCTTATTTTTCCACATGATAGATTATTATGCATGCTACTGTGAGTGTGTGTACCTACAATATGTCTGTGTGTGAGGGGGCATTTAAGCGGAGATTTAGGTTGCAGTGTAAGAGGATAATGGCAGACAGAAGGAAGAACAGAGCTCACCACTGTTGTACTGGACTGGGATGTGCTCGGTCGACAACTTGTGCTCGCTTCGCACACCAATGAGCAATGGACTTCCTCTCCTGCCGGGACAAGAATGAAACAGGCAGGGAACAAGAGGGAGGGAGAAGGAGAGAAAGTGTGAGTAAGGATAAGAGTTTGTGGACACACAGCAATGCCAGACACACTTTGATGTGATGCTTTCTGAAAGTATGAATGCTGAAGCTGAAACTGATATCCTAACCTATTTGTTCTGAACAAAGCAGTGTCAATAAAAGATCCTAAAGTAAAGTTTGCTTGTTCCAAATGTCCTGAACACTTG
This sequence comes from Ctenopoma multispine, assembly GCA_034779795.1. NCBI lineage: Eukaryota > Metazoa > Chordata > Actinopteri > Anabantiformes > Anabantidae > Ctenopoma > Ctenopoma multispine. Next base: position 9,708,104 of record JAUYWH010000002.1, read on the forward strand.
ACAGGTGACAGGTCCTTGTAGGATTTTCTCACAGTTCCTGGACAGTCACTACTTCCTTATTGGTTACTGATTGTAATGTGCGCTCTTCCTATTGGCTGTGGTTAACAGGTAATGTAGAAAGGTGTGAATAGGTCAACCTTAAAATACATTAAAACTATACAAACTGAATATCAAAACAAAACCTCACACCTCTTCTAAGAAACTATGCCCAGAATGCCTCTCCTTAATTCTTAGTCTCGATCTCTCTTTCCTTTCCTTATCCCTCTGCTTAACCTTTCTCTGGGGCTTGGCTACGCTGACGTAAGGCGGCTGGTTGTTTTAAGGGGTGTGGGGCTTGAGAAAGGGAGCCTTGCACATAGAAACCTGTGGTCGCTATCCAATACAATATTTACCCTGAGGGAGGGAAATATGGGAAGAAGGGAAGCAAATGGATGAAGCAAAAGTGTAAGTACTTGACACTAGATAGAGTGGTGGAAAGGGTGAGACTGGGAGCACAATAAGTTGAGATTTAAGTTACAGCTGTGAGGTTATTTCTTGATGACAGATAAAGAGGATCACTAGATAATTTCAAACATTGCTGCTGAGGGACAGGGCTGAAAATATCATATTAACCACACTGCACTACACTAAATTTGGTCAAAGGTGTTAAATACTACTACTACTACGCCTACTGCTGCTACTACTACCACTACTACCTTCTGCTAAGAAACAGCTTTTCCAGCCTTTTCAATGTCAAGGCTTTTTTCTCTCTGTTTTTCTCTAACTCTCAGCAATATCACTTTTCCCCTATCCATGATGGCTTACTGATCCAGAAATGGTAAAAAGTAAAATAAAATAATGAGAAGTGATTAACCAAGAGGCTTGCTGGCAGAGCATTTCCCGGAGCCGAAACAGGAAACTCTCTAGTCTTTTTGTTAATGAGTCACAGACAAGGAGGCGTAGGGCCAGCAGCCCAGAGGCCAGAGGCCCATGAAGGAGAAAAGGAACCTGAACTCAACCTCTGATCCCCTCGCTGGCCGAGTCTTAAGATGCAAACAGGACTGACACATGCAGGCTGACAGTAATTTACACACACACGACAAACAGCTGCGTAACTGCCCATTATCATAAGCAGAGAATGCTGCATACTCCTAACATGTCACATTTAATGGATGTTAGTAAAGATAATCCACAAAGAGTGAATTATAGGAGCCTCCTAAAATCATATTTGGGATTGCTTCATAGTGGTTATAACAGGAATGAGTCATCTCCAGTGAGTCTGCCTCACTGAACAGATATTGGACCATAATGCAAAGTGAAATGTGAGAGCAATGTGTGTGTGCCACTGTGTGTGAATGTGTGTGTGTGTGTGTACTAACCTGGTGGATACAGCCTCTCCGGGGAAATGATGGCTTTTAAACACTAGAGCGAAAGCTCCCTCCTGAGAAATAGTGAAGCAAAAGAAACTCGGAGTTTAAATTAGCTTGATGAAAGAGTGAAAATACACAACGCTAAATTAGGCAGTTAGAAAAAACATAAAATTGTAAAAAACATGGACATTCCTATGTGTGTCCAAACTTTTGACGAGTAGTGTAGTTTGTCATGTATTCCTGTAGAGTGTGTAACCTTCAACAGAAACATTTTCTGTACACAGAGGAACGATTCTTCTGGACATGTGGGGATTGGCAGTTGTGTTTGGGGTGTGGGTGGGTGGGTGGGGGGTGTTAAAAGAAATAAGACCTCTATTGTATAACATCAGCTGTATTTCGAAAGCTCTGACTGCAATGATGTCTGTGGTGGTTACTAGAAGCCGAGCTGGCTGGGTGTGTGTTTGTGTGTGGTGTTGAAAATATGGGGGGAGTTAAGCATGGAGCGGGAGGCGAGGAGAGGAGAGGGAGTGATGTTGGTGAGACTTTTAGTGGGGCTAACTATCTGGTTCCCATTACTCCAAACCCAAAATGGCTGTCTGGCCTCCTTAGTTCCTCTAAGAGCAGAGAAACAACTCAAAGTATAAAGTGTGAAGCTTTGAAGCGTGAAACTCTCACAGTGGAAAAGAAAGTGTTGCTCCATCCCCATAAAAAATCTGTTTCTATGAGTGATGATGTCAGCGGTGATGCTGTTAGGGCGGTTACCATGAAGACTGTTTTTGTGTTGTTTTACTGTGTTTTTATAGCTAAGGAGTTTCACACATTGTATCAAATGACTGCATGTGTGTCTAGAACTAGTCAGTGCCACGTTTAATGATGCTACTGTTTACAGTTACCAGGAAGTGGGTTGTAAAAAATTCCACCTCTTTAGCTGAAAAAAAAAACAGACTAACAAAAATCTGTTGTGTCTCATTCACAGGTCTTAGTAATGCTAGAAAAGGAAAATTAGTATCCCAACACTCCCAGTGCTACTCACCAACTGCTTAATCACTCTCTCTACCAGCGTGGAGAATGTGACGTGGCTCTCTCGATTGTCATAAAGATATTTGATCAGTTTCGGGATGACCTCTGTGTCCGTCTCAGACTCAAATTCATATCCTTTGTTGATCTGAAAAAAGTAAAAGAGGGAATGTTTGTATTAATGTAAGAATACACAACACACAGTCTTCCTGCTAAATATTAACCACAAATATATTATAAATATAAATGTCAAATCTCAAATTGCGTAAGGTTGGTGACAGTTCATTGGTCATTATAACTATTTATTAAATAAGTGTGTTAATGCTGTAAAACAAGCAGGACTGTGGGTCATAGCAAAAGCTTTCAGTTTAAAGCTGAAATCCAAAATCTTCTGTTCGTCACTGATTAAAAGGAATTAAAATTGAGCAATGTTCCAGCTACGCTAATTGTGGTTAAGCATCCAAAGTTGCACATGTCATCCTCTCTCACATCATTGTTGAGTGTAACAAATTATCTACTTAACTAAATGAAAACGCCCTCGATTGACAAGGTAAGATTTTCAGTACTTTACTTCAGTCACACAAATCACACAATATATATTACATGTTGTTTTGGATATACGTACTATATATATCAGTATATATA
>JAUYWH010000002.1:9721861-9737042 GCA_034779795.1 Ctenopoma multispine
ACACACACACACACACACACACACACACACACACACACACACACACACACACACACACACACACACACACATAAACAACAAACAGAGAATCAGACAATAACTTCTAGCTATGACAGGGCTGTAAACCTTGCCAGTTAAAGGCAAAGTCAATGACGGAGGACTCTCTTTCCCACTGTTTTACGCTGCTGACTCGCTGCCTGAAGGCCTGGATGTGTGCAGCTATCATGTGGTATATAGTATTAGTATACCTGATGTAAAAAAAAACACTCTCTCTTGTAACAATAGACTTAGGACAAGACTAATTAAATTTATGTGTACGCAGCAGATGACCTGATTCTCCAAACAGAGACTTACATTCTCCACCTGTGACAAAATTAATTTCCTGATTATCTTTATATTGGGGAAACAATTATATTATCCTTATTTAATACACTGTGGAACACATGCTTCTATTATGGGTAATACAATAAAACATAATTTATTAAAGTTAAACTAATAAGCAGAAAATGTATTTCCCAACAGCCCAGGGATTTCATTTTGAGCTTATTGCACCATCTTCTGACCAGAGACTGCAGTTAAAGGTTGGTGCAAAAATGATCACAAGATACACATTATCATCAATGTGGCCAGATTTTACATTTATGTGTGTATATCATATAAATTTCAGTTTATGCCAGTTATTTTTACACACACACAACCTAATTCATGCACATTGAGCTTTCTTTTTTTATTTTCCGACAGTTACTTTGAAATACTTATTTAGTTTGCTTTGTTGTAGCAAGTACATGTGTAGCTATTTCCTTATAAACAGCAACATAGCTTTTAAAATGTCTTCTCTGTTAAGTTGTCCCATGGAGTATCCATTATCAAAATTCTACATAGTGTGAAGAAAGAGACAAAAATATATTGTTTTCAGGACATGGCATCTCATGGCTGTGGGCAGAGGTTCAAATTTCACAGATTAAGATAAAACTCTTTATAAAGAGATATCACAAGTAATATGGATGAACCAACCATCAAACCGACCATAATTATAATTAGAAAACCTACTACAAAAAACAGAAATATCAAACCACATTTGTCTGTGAAAGTAGGTCCGCTAACAGCTAGTCAAGCTAGTCAAACTTCATCATAAACTATTAAGCATATAATTAAGTAACCCTGAAAAAATATATTTTGTCAATGCTCATACAAAATCTATTGTTTTATTTACTAAATTACATTAGTCTTTTCAGTAAACATTTTAAACTAACTACCACCGTAAAACCTTATATGGAACAACAGAAGTTGAGAGCAGCTTAACACTGTAAAAACTGTGCTGCTCTTTTCAAATTAGTAATTTATCTCTAGTACTTAGAAAACAACTCACCAAGTTCTAGAAGATTAAAAACAGAGAAAATTGTGTCCTCTTTAGCACAGTCGGCTGTTGATACATGTCGACAATAGCACAAACAGGAAAATGCAAATGGTGTTTTTTCAGCTGCAAATTAGTGCAGATGAGTCATAAATGTATTTAACAAGAATGTACATAAAAAGGCCAATTTTACTCTGTAAAAGTCAGAAAATATCCTCTAACAAACAAGCCAATTTTTCCAAACTGATAAAATGCTGCAGCACCAAAAACAGGTCTGTGGCCAGTAAAACTCAAGACTTTACCTTAGTTAAACTTACAATAATATATTTATATGTAGTGATCACCTCATATACTGTGTTTAAGTAATACAATGAAACTCAATTTTTAAGTGACGTTTACTCAAACTGTTTGCATAGAAACAACTTCTGGTTTACCAGTCCGATTGTTAACCTTGGAAAAGTGTTGATATAAAAACACCTACCACACTGCAACATTTCCTTCCTGTTGAAACAATGCGAAGAACCTGCGATAAGTCAGTGGTAAATCTGCGTGGCCGGTAAATACAACCAATAATATTTTTTTTCTATACACATGACCGCAAAAGATAATATCTTACTGAAATTGTAAATCACAGTTAAGACATACTGACAATCCTTCATTCGGTCTTTTCTGTATCTATAATATACTGGAAATTGGAAATGTTATGTAAGATGGCCATACGTAAAGGCAGGCACATTTGATTAAATTTTATCACATTAAAAGACAATGTGCATAAAGGAAATTTCACAATTTCTTGTTTAAATTGATCAAGAGATAAACGTACCACTTTCTGCTTATTACTGTTAGATTTTATTTACAGATGTAAGTGGGAGACAACCTCCCTTGTGCAATTACTTGCAATTGATCAACTTTTCAAATATAACAGCAGAGATTCTCGGACTGTGACAGATAAAAAAAGAATATGAACACTTTACATTTTATGGCATGTTAGAACAATAGTGTAATGCAGTATAAAGCAAAAATACTACCTACTATTTAGAATGAGAAATGCCGATTTAAAGCACAATATGAAAATACACACGTTCAAATAATATTAACGATAAAAATCACTTCAGGGTTTGCAGTCATACTCTGCATTAAAAGAAAATAGGATGCTCTTCCATATAAAAAACAAAAGCTGAACCTAGTTGTCAAGAATGCCCAAAGCAAAATCACCAAGTTTAGGCACCATATCAATCATACCACACTGTAATCTGCATGCTAACAGAGATGAGCATTATACAGCTACAAATCTGTGAGCTTATTTAAAATGAAACAAATAATACAAATGGCAACTGAGTATTTCAAAGCGAAAGAGCTGGCCAGCTTTAGTTAGACAGGCAAGGCTAAGGTGATTAACTTAAGCAAAAGACTGAAAAGATATTTCAACAACTTCAATGTCATGCCATCACTGACAATGGAGCGAGGACAGCAGGGGAATGCATGCCAGTGGACCCATTATGTGGCAGAATAATAATAACCATACAAAGCAGTAATGTCTATTGGGATGAAAAATGAAGTTACTGCATTTGGCATTTTATTTGGGCCACTGATTTGGAATCGACAGCAAGGAGATGATGTTGACGAAGAGAAGACAAGTGATTCATGTGAGCAGCCTGCTGGGTGGATAACTGTGCAGTAATGTCTCCAGGGCTGGTGAGCTAATAGTACAGATGGTCCTCAGTCCTCTCAGCCTCAGTGAATTTTAAAGGAGACAGAAGGGACAGAGGAAGGCAGGAAAGAAAATAAGCAAAGAGAGGGGAAAAAGAAACTACTGAGGACATAGTACGGAGTTGGAACTACACAGCAGGTTAGGCTTCAGAAGCCTGAAGGTGTTAAAACATTCATGTCCCGAGGTTTAAGTTTGTGTGGCCGTGGGGGCACCCGCTTGGAATCGATGCCCGAGATTTCAATTTTGGGGGGGATGAAGTTAACAGGGTCTTCCACCTTGAGGTTGACCTGGGTGTTTGTGCCATCCATGGTAGAGGACTTCTGCATGCCAAAATAGGACTGCAGTGAAAAACCTGGAGGAAAAAGGAGGAAGTGGTAGATATAGTCATTAATGAACTAAATTTAGGAGCCAAAGCAGTAAAAAATATGTCTTCTGAGTTAGTCGTTAACCACCCATTCAACTTTGAATGATAAAAAACAACAACAAAGAAGTGTGTAAAATTAGATTAGATTAGATTACAGGTAGTTGATGTTGAAACAAAACTTAATCCATATTCAGAAAACTCCTTATTTCAAGTGTTCTAGCTGTAATCTCTGCTGTCTAAAAACATCTACAGCGTTTAGTCCTCTCAGTCCTGCTACTATTGCAGCATGTCTGGCCTCTCTGCCCCCCGTGGACTCACATATCGACTAGCCTTTTTAGTGGCTCCAGTGCGTCATCAAGCTTCCTTTCTGCCCTGCCCAAAAAAATCCTGACCACAGAAACGATGAAAAACTGTCTCACTCCACAATAACAGATTGTTTAATGACTTTTCGAATGTTTTCAGCAATCGTTTTTGACATGTTTAATGTATTTACAAACAAATCAGTGGTTTTACTTTACTCCGAGTTTACAGTGTCTTTAACACCCTCTTAAAGTCTGTTTTTATTTATTTATTTTTTTAAACTTCTCAGCTTGCTTGCTGCTGTGATGTTCAAGTGTACTACAGGACTCTATGACATCACTGTTGGGTGTGGTGCGAAAACAGATCCATCCATCAGAAAATAATAGTGACTAAAATTTATTATTTCTTTAATATTAGTATATTATTTATATTATATTGCCTTTTGATTGCAGTCAGTGGCTTTAACATGGACCCCACCCTGAGGGAAAAAATGAGCCTCACCACAATTTGTCATAACAAGATTCAACTTACTGGTTTGAAAATCTTCTCCATTTTCTGTGCAATAATGATGGAAGAACAAAAAAAAAAAAAAACTCTGTATAGTCAAGATTCAGATGCAGGACTGAGTGCAAATCTCTCACCTGTGCTAGTTTCAGAGCCTGGGTCAGTGGGGGACTTCTGTACCACAGACCGAGTTCCAAAGAAGCTCCACCTATCTCCTCCTCCTTCATTTCCTCCCATATCTGTGCAGGGGGTTAGACTAAGCTCTGGGGTGGCAAGAAAAGGTGCAGGACCTAGCTGAAACCAGTTCCTGTAAACAGTATGAATATATAAGCTATCATGTCAAGGATGCACCATGTGGCACTTTAAATGGGCCATGTTAGGTACAGTATAATATATACACATTATTAAGTAAATTATGAGAAGGTATTTTGCTTCCAACTATTTTCAAATAATATTTTGCTCTGGGTTTAGATGACATTTAATCATTACAATGCCTACCTGCGGCTAAGAGCCGGGGATGAGTGGGGACTGACACAGGGAGTGACACTAGGGGTGACAGAGGGGGTGCCACTTGGGGTGGATTGTGCTGATGTTGTAAGCCTGTCCTCCTTGAAGTCCCCGCTTGGCATTCTCAACTTCTGAAAACAAAAGCAAAGAAATAATTAATTAATGTCTTCACTTTATCCCAAATCACCCGGTACATAGAGCACATAAAATCAAACACTTGATGTGTGCTGGTTGTTTATTTTTGACTCAAATTCTCCTTTTACCCCCACATGTCCATTTTAGATTATCAGCACAGTTTGTGACATATGTGTCACAGCATTGATCTTATTTAAAGAGCAAACACTGACTAAACATGCAGTACTAAAGGTCAGAGTGGTGATGTTCTGGACGTGCACATCAAAAATAATAACGTGCCTCACAGATTCCTAAAGTTTATCCCTTGTGTACATTATGATAAGAGTAGTAAGAGAGTGAAAATAAAGAGAAAAACAGGACTGATCTATGAGAAAATTATATTAAGACCATTACTGCTAAGAACAGAGATATATTAATCCTCTCTCAGAAAGACGGTTGCCATCCATGCAACATAGTGAAAAGAAAGTGTAAAAACAAAGTAAAAATAAACTGCTTGTTTTGTTTACAGCCAATCAAATGTGTAGCTTTAGATCTCATCCACACCAACAACCATAATGCACAACCTTACTTGCCTTTATATTTAGGTTTATTTCTGAAATGATCTCTTGAAGAATATTTTCAAAGTTGAATCTCCATTGTACGTGTGCATATCCTTCCCCGTAAGTTGAACGTCGTTCCAAACTCATATCTATGTTGTATTTTTGGTCCTGCATTCTGCATAGGACAGTGGCTATATTGCAAATGGGTAACAAGCTTTGCAACCTTCAATGATCTGTCTATTATTTGGGTTAGTTTGCTCTTGGGATTTCATAACCCTGCTGGATCCAAGCCAGAATATGTCAAACCAGGACAACAACATGTTGTCAAATTAACTAATTTCTGTGTGATTTATAAAGCAATGGAGAACTCTGGTGGAGACAAAAAAGCAAAACAAACTTCCCTATTACAAATATTTATATGTTGACATATTTGAAAATTGGTTTTATTTGTAATTACATAATGTAATCACGACTGGGACTAGAGTGTGGCTAGTGTATTTACGTTTTACATAAACCAAATTGTCAAAGTCTAAGTGGAAGTAGCCCCAGTTTAATGTGGTGACAATAAATGACAAGCACAAACTGAACAGTTTCAGGAAGAGGTTAATGTTAACTCTTAGCTAGACACAACAACTGTTTTTTGTGCCTGCCTTGACAGTGTGGGAAAAAAAAGCTACCACAGTCATGGGGGCCCTGTCTACGGAATAATTCTCTTTTCTATGGGTTATTTTCATAGTCAATGGAGTTAAATGCAGGTGTAGCTCCGAGCGCTAACGTAATCGCTAAATACTACGTGAACTGTCGCAGTAACACTGAGCGTTACGGAGGCCCCAACAAGCTATATAACAAGCTAACGTTGTTCAAAATAAGAACCAGTGACAGCTATAGTCAATGTCACTCACTTTGCTCACTTGTGACATCCATTACACTCTAACCTAAGCTAACGTAACGTTAGGATGATAAGTACCAGTTCAAATTATTATTAGCTAAATGAGATAACGTTAGCTCGAACGCCAGCTTTGCTAACGTTACCTTGCATAGCTAAAATATCGCTTTGCTAGCGGCCTGCTCTGCAGCCTAAGTATACAAAAAAAACGCTAGCTAAACACATCTTTTTGACTTACCTTTTTATGACAGAATTTCTTTGACGTTCCAGTCCGATAGATTCCTTAATTTTGTCCATAATTAGCTGCAGTAAAAAGTTTAAGGGGCGACTATTTTTAGGATACACAGACGGTACAGTCTGTACACAACGCAGCAGGCCTCGACAACGTTTGAGTTTTGTTAGGAGCTTGGTGATTGGTCCGTTTGAGAAAATAAGAGGGCTCGTTTCATTTCAAGGGCGTTGCCTGGCAACTCTGCTAAGAAGCTCCGGTCTGCAGTACAGGCAGAAAGCTAATGACGTAATCTGTTTATCAAGATGCTCCACATTTATCCTGAAGTCAGGCTACAACAATGTGGTATTATATAACTTTTAATAATAAGTAATTATATAGACACCACAGCACTTGTTTATTCTTTGGTCTGACCTGCAACTTTTCAGTTAAACGTAAACTTTATAATAAACCAATAGGAAGCAATGACAGTGTGTATGACTGACACATGTCACAAAACAGTAAAGAGTTAGCCTGCGTTTCACTTATTTGAGTGCGGTGTTAAATCCTCTTACCTCACATTTTATACTCACTGGCAGTGTGCCGTCACCCAGTCGGTGAAAGCGGGTCTCCTCAGCAGAGAGGCCCTTGTGGGGGGAATACCCAGTGTCTGTCAGTCCTGCCTGGGTCTCAAACCTCTGGAGGTTCTCCTGGGTCTGCTCTAAGTAAAGATGAGCATACGATCCACAGCGGAGATAAAATTAGTCAGTGTTTTAATTTGCTACACTCCACCGTTGCCCGCTGATTGTTTAATCATATTTGTCAGCCAAGACATCAGCAGGGTGAAGCTTTAATGATTCTGTGAATTATTAAACTTAAATGATCTGTGACTAAGTATTAATAAAAAAAAAAGTTCTAAGTTACTCCTTTTTGTTAACTTACTGATCATAAGTGTGTTCACTAAAGAGGTGGCTTTGGCTTTCACCACAGGCACTGGAGACTTTGGTGGTGATACTGTCTCAACAGTCAGTGACTTCCCATGATGCTCTCCATCCTATTTACACAAATGTGTACGGTTACAATTAAACAACACACTACTTACAGATCAGTACTTACAGATCAAAAAGGTGAGTAAATCAGCATACGCCAGGTCAGGACATGCACCAAACCTCCATGAACAAGTTCTATACTAAACTGAAGCTTCAACATTTTTTACGTAGTTCATGTTTTATGATTGTTTTCAGTCAGGCAGTTAACAAACCTCCGTAATATTTCTAAACTTGTGCTGTGGGATGACAGGGTCTTTCCATAAGATGTTGACAGTCATGTCCGGAGGTGGTGAATACATGGGGGCATCAATGTGCTCGTCATAGCTGGTATTGCGCCTCATCATTCCAATAGGAGACGATAAAGCACCAAAGACTCCAGATGGCATGCCAGACTCAAGTGCTGAAGTATGTGAGTAAGGAAGACAAGTTAGAACATAGGACAGTTATGATATTTCTGCAGACCTGAAATCAGTTCACAAAGTAGGAGCTGTAAAGATTATGTCAGCTAATTTGCTAAGTATAAATTTCTGAATTACCTGGGATTTCTCCCTGTCTTGAGGCCATTTTGATACTAGAGGGAGAGTAGGACCACTGGAGACCCTGGAAGTTGACAGTGTGGAGGTCAGCTTTGCTTGACTTTGAACTCCAAACATGAACATTTCTTTGTATGACATCAGACAGTATTACAGGATCAATAGAAAGGAAGGCCTGTTCCTATGGGTTCAAACTATGTAATGCAACATTGCATCAGTCCTGTTGCCACGGCCTGGGAGAAGAAGTGGTTAAGTTGTATTTACTCTGCACAGTGCATGGTGTCCTCTTTCTAACCAGCTCCAAATAGAGCCAAAGTCTCATTACAGCTCTGTCATGCATGGGCTATCAGATTTCTGTCAGAATCATCACATACCAGCCATGAAACCTGTAGAAATACATGTTGTCTATTTTATAGATTAAAACATATTTTGCAATAAATTTCACACTGTGAAAAAATGCAAAAAAATGTTTCTCATTAGTCATTTTGGGTTATGATGAACCTGCATGACTCTGTTATCAGTAAACCACCAGCCCTTATCTAAGCTCACTTAGAGATTCACATAAAAAACAACCTGCACCTTCTTCACTTAAATAGCCAACAGCATGATCATCTGACAATATGCAAAATCTAGACTGGGAAAGAAGTCAGATTTAGCACTTTTATGTTGGGGGTATGTTTCAGTCTAGTTTACTACTCAGACAGACAGCTGATCTATCCGCAGTTCACGTCAGCACTGTAGGAAACCAGATACCGTGACTTGCAAAACAGGAACCGAAGTCACACTCTGGGCGTGTGGGAATAACGTCTGAAAGAAACTATAAACTATAATTATAGTGACAGCGAAAACAGTTCTGATGTAGGAATGCTTTCATAGAGACTAAACAAGTATTACAAACTGAGGCGTGCCATCGTTTCTGAATGTATTCTACTTAATTGTAGCATTTCTTCTTATGCATGTGCACATACCCGTCAGTATTTCTTCTTCTGTCCTGCTGAGATTATTCCATAGCCGCAGTGATTTCTTTGTCAGAGACGCACAGATTTGACAGACTGAACGAGCAAATGCTGTGTAGTTGTTCACCGGTCAGTTCATCCATGTCTTTCGGACATGTAGTCAACAGAAAGCTGAGACGACGCCAATGAGCGCAGCCGACAACGCAGCCGGCGGAAGTGATGATCCGAAACTCAAAAGCCCCGCAGCATGTTAGTTAGTGAACAAGTGTAATGCAATACAGTACAGTCAAGTGCTGCGCTTTAATATGCATCAACGACAGCAAGTGTGAGAAAAACACTCAACTCATATGTTTGTGTTATTAGTTGTAAATATGTGAAATAGATAAAGGTCACATTAGTGATAATACATTCCTTCTTGAAGTCAATAGACCGAAACCTAAAGATGAACTAAAGGTCACGTTAAGGTAAATTTTTGTAGCCTATGGTAAGTGTGTCTGTGTGGTGGGTGTAGAGGATCACAGCCTATGAGGCTCGACTGAGTTAAGCCGCCCCCTGTCACAGTTCAGCGGGGACACATGATAGTGTTGGCGGGTTATTGACCCCGCGTTGCCAGGGTCCGCATACGTTGGTGCCCTCTGGTATCTGAAACACAACTAAAACTAACTAACTAAATCGATTCTGTCAGACTATTTACAGTGCGCCTGGTACAGGGGAGGTTTAGAAAATTTTAATAGGGTGGTGCCAGACTGGTTCACAGAAGGGTGGCACGTTTGGAATAAACTAAGTGAAATAAAAGGAGTTACTCATATTTTTAATCGTTTTCAATTTCGTCAGTTCTCCTTGTGCAGAAAGATGTACTTTCATTTATAGTCATAAGTCATAAGTCAAGTACTTTCCACCTTCTGATTGTGGCCAATCAAATTATGGAGGAGGTCCTTGACACGTTTACTGTATTTTATGCATTATCAGTCTTGAACCACAAGATAGCAATGTTGATATAGGATACAGATAGAATCAGCCATGGAACAGAAAACATGTGCTCAGCACTTAATTGAATTTTCTTTATTTATCTTTCAAAGGTAAATTAATAAAAAATAAGATAAAATAAGAAAAATACAAAACATATTTACAAAAACAAATGAGAGGAAACAAAATATAATGATATAAATTGATAAGTTGATATAAATAGTATAAAAATATATATCTTGTATAAATACAAGATAAATAAACAGAAAGTTCTTTTCATATGTCTACATTCATTGAAGGTGCCTTTGGTTGGGGTAGGGTCAGAGGTCATAAGAGCTTCTTCTTGGTCTAAGGAGTTAAACAAGATACTCAGATGCGAGCTGTGGTGGTGCCGGGTTGTTTGGAATCCAGCTCAGCTGGATTGGCCATAGCAGAGTTCTTCTGTCTCCTTCAGGAAATGGCAAAAACAAGAAGTGCACACATTAGAAAAATTACAGAGTGGAGAAAGCATTGCGTTACTTATTATGTTTTTTCTACCAACATGATAAGTTTACTGGATTCAGGTCAGCAAATATACTCACATGATGTTAGCCAGGATCTTTTTCACTGCGTTCATCTGAGGGTTCAGGCAGTAGCGAAGGCCGCTGTTCATGGTCACACTGTTGAAAATTATAATAGAGATAAGTTCAGTTATTTTATTTTTTTTGGTAAACAGAGAGTTTTCTGCCTTAAAAACACACGCAAGTGTGTGTCATCAGTGTTCTTTTTTATATTTTACTGTTACGATATAGAAATTGAAGAATACGTTTTAAGTGTAATGTAATTCCTTTTAAATATAGTATTTTGTGTAGTAAGTAAGTCTACAATATTTTAAGTAGTTATTGAAAAATTAAGAAATGTTGAAATAACATCCAGTATTCTCACATTCTTACTGAAATAAATTTAGTGTATCTTACACAATCTCCACTTTATCACAGAAGACGGTTGCGGGGTAGATCTGGAGGTCCTTGACTTCAGATTTTGCATTAATGCCTCTCCTGACACGCTGACACAGACATTGCTGTCCTGATTCATTGACTAGAGAAGAAGGAAAGGAAAAAAATTATTAAAGGCACTTTGACATTTCAGGATTCAGTTCACAGTTACAAACATCAGAATACATCAATAATAGTTTCAAGGTATGTCGGACTGGAAAAGGATTACAAACAATGGCTAAATACTTACGTTGGGCTTTAGAGATGCAGACAAGGGCAGCCAGGAACAGAAACACTTTAATGATGCTGGACATTGTTGGATTTCTCTTTGGTTAAGGTGTGATGAAGATGATAGAAAGAAATGATAATAAGTTCAGTTACAGAAATTAGCTCAAGTCAAAGAAAGTTAAGATTGTTGACAGAAGCGCTGTGAGGGGTAGAGGCTGAGGGTCGCCTTAAATACTTTCTTCGCCACATACCTCATGCTTCCTTTGATCGAGGGAATTTTTTGCAAGTGGAAAGTGAAACTTCAGAAAACCACAGGAGAAAAAAAACGTACCCCTCACACTCTCCTTTTTTTTTTTTAATAAAAGTCTAACTTGTTGGACCTGTAAACCTGCACATTGCAATAGTGCTTATAACTGATCCAATTTTAGAAGTAAATTAAATATGATGTGTAATATTAATTTGTTAAACAAACAAACACAAACAATAAAAACTGTCTTAACTTGTTGGACCTGTAAATCTACACATGCAGTTATACATTTAAAAAAATAATGATAATAATAATACTATTATCTCTTTATCACTATTATAGCATACTGACTTGGTAGAAAGGTTTTTAGGTGGATTTTTGAATTAAGTTTACATATGTGTGGATTTTTTAAAATGGCAAGTGTGGGCTGCTGATCTTTGCAAAATGAGGTTCTGATATAATTTGTGTGCATTCGTGGTTAACACCTTTAGCATGTATTGCACAAAATCAAATGTGTGAGTGCATGGAAAAAAATAAACTATTTCAGTTCTTTCCGCTGTAGTTCTATGGCACTTACTCTGTCGTGACATTTGTGGTGCAAATAAATCAGTATTATACATCTTATCTGATCGATCTGTATCTTCAGTACCTCATTATTATAATCTGTATTTGATTTAAAATTAACAACTAAAAACCACAACCACTTACAGTAGATCTGAAGTGATATGCTCTCCTAAAGCCACGTGGTTGAAAGAAAAGTTTTTAGCAGAAAGTTTAGTCTCAATGTGAGTTTCAGTTTTATGTCCTCTTTCACTTTTCTTAACCAAGTGAAATCCCAGCTTGTTTTATCCTTCTGTTTTTTTAGAAGCCTTCTCTTTTCTCCTGTATTTAGGGCAGAAACCAAGAATGAAAAACAATAGGTTGAAGTGTTGAAGTGTGAAGAATTCAAGTTATATCAAAGAATATAAGTTATATCAAAACTATCTCCATCGCTAGAAACTACTTTTCATTGGGCTAGAAACTACTATGTGTGTGGAAATATGTTATTTTGTAATTTGGTCCTTTAAGAATGGTGACTGTGCATCCTAAAATAATGCAGTGGGTTTTCAAAGGGTTTTTTGTGCATTGTAAAACATTATAATGGCATTTCACAGAATCAACTGTTTTCTTGTTAACTTAATGTGAATATGTACTTATAAGTACTAATTTCATATTAATTCAGCTTAAAATTTATAGTTTTAATTTTCAGAACCATTTTTTACTTGAGTTGTTCTGAGTTGATTAATTTTCACTTGAATTAATTGAATGAATAAACTGCTGAGAGTTTACTCAACCCATTAAATTAGGTTTAAAAAAAAACAAAGTTAGCTGACTTCCCAGACTCAAGAAAATTTCTTGAGTCTGAACTTTCAGCTTCACTCTCTTAACCCTTTGTGCCAGCGTTAGTCAGGGCCAGAGACATAATGTTGTCGGGTTGTCCCCCTATCTGTCCGTATGAAGTCTTGTGAAGAATGCTTGGAGGGGATTTCTTCAAATTTGGCAGAACTGTCAACTTGGACTCGATGAACTGATTAGACTTTGGCAGCCAAGAGTTAAAGATCAAGGCCACATTGATTTCTCTTTCATCAGGTTCTTGTGGTCAATTCTTTGATTTGAATTCAAAGACTCTTTGAGTGCTTAAAAGGAATTTCTTTCAAATGTTTCACAGGCCACAGATGAATGAAATTCTTTGTAGCATGAATAGAAAACCATCCAACCACTCAAAATGGATTTAGTAGTAAATATGTATAGCTGCTTGATTTTTCACCAAAAAAAATTCTAAATTACTTCAGAGTGTGTAAACCCTAGGCTGTGCTAATTTAAGACACAGGGGTATTCCCTGATAGTGAAGGGTAGGAAAATGGAGTTTCATTTCTTGCCACATGTGCTACAGACTAAAAAGCAATAGTCAGGTGGTCAGCAAGTGTGACTTCTGTAAAAACAGTCACGGAAGAGTCTGCCTCAGACATGAAACCATATTACAGCACAAAAATGTGAGTAATATAAGAAGTCACCGGGGGTTTTATGGTTTGCAGTTTAACAGTTTACCAGTATAACTTTGCCACCTCTGATGCACTGTATTCACATTCTGACAGACACGCTCCACATAGAAAGTTTGAAAGTTTTAGAAATCCTTTCGGTTAATATTCATGAGTTTTGGACTGGAGATGAGTTTTGGACTGGAGAGTGCACCAGCTCACAAAAAGCTTGTCTTTCACTACATAAATGACTGGTATGGTTTATGGAATATTGCTTTCCTTTCAGTTGTGCCCTGTTAGCTGTGTAGGGTGTGTGTGTGGTTTGTGCATATGAGCGAATTGCCAACTATAAATATATTTAACAACTGATTTCCTTTTTGTGAAGCACGTCTTTTCACCAAATGCAAATACCACAGTGAAGTGTGACATTGTCCACAAGCGCAGCGACAGGAACTTCTAATGTCAGCAGCGTCTCTTCCTCTGCAAACTTTATGTCAACAGCCTAATTTGGTTGCACTTCTCATTTCATTTTTAGAGTGAGTTCTACAATTAGGAAGCATGCTATGATGAAAGATAGTGGAAGTAAGTTAAACACAAATGCGAGAATGGAAAACTATTCAATGTCTGTGGTAAAAGGAGTATTCAAATCTCTAAAAGTACAAAATACAAATACGAAATACTTATAAATAAAAGTTCTGCTCCTGAACTCCTGCTTAAATCAAACTACAGCTTTTGTAGTCATTTTGCCTTTATTTTGTAGCTATAGTAAAGTGACAGACAGGAGGTGTAGAGGGAGGTGAGATGGATATGAAATGCAACAAACTGTTCAGGACAATTACTGTTGGTTTTTTCTCAGTTTTTCTGTATGTGAAATACTGGACAGAGGCACCTTTTTGTGTTTCATGAAGATATCTGAGAATTTTAGATGGGAAATCACTCCTTGGTATTGGTAACAGTTCATATGGTCTAACACAGTTTTATTCACCTCATTTCCACACATGAAACACTTCACACTGCAATGTACATACGACATATATTAGCTATATTGACAGCTCTATATTACTATCATTATTTATTATTACTCTCTATTTAAAATGTGTTTAATATCCCTATTTACTTTTGTCATTGTATCACTGACATAGTACCTAATCTTTTGCATTGTGCCTTATTGTTTTACTGTTCCTCTGCTTATGTTGCTGTAACAAGTGAATTTCCTCCTTGGGGATCATTAAAGTGTTACCTTATCTAAAGATATGACTAGAGACTAGACACTGCTTTTGTGGTAAGATGTAATGTCAGAAATACTGGAAATCACTGATTTAGTATTTAATAATGTTAATTTTTTGTTTATTATTGTTTTTGAATATAAAACCTTAATCTGGTAAGTATCTAGTAACTATTGATGTCCATTAAATGTAACTGAGTTAAACACAGTATTTCCATCAGAAAGCTACTAAAGCATAAAATGGAGTAGTAAAGTACAAGTAACTTAAACTTCACTTACATACCGTACTTGAGTCATTGCACTTTATACAGCGCAATCTTAGACCTTGTCTCGGCTGCTGTTTACAAAGCATGATCAATATACAGTACAGGCCAAAAGTTTGGACACACCTTCTCATTCAATGTTTTTTGGGGTGAGCTGGACCGCAGAGTGAAGGCAAAGGGGCCAACAAGTGCTAAACACCTCTGGGAACTCCTT
>JAUYWH010000002.1:9737142-9751337 GCA_034779795.1 Ctenopoma multispine
TGTGTTCATTCATAGTTTTGATGCCTTCAGTGAGGATCTACCAATGTAAATGGTCATGAAAATAAAGAAAACAACATGGAATGAATTGAATGTGTCCAAACATTTGGCCTGTACTGTATGTCTGCACAGAGTGAGAACAGCCTTTAGAATATTTTATACACAGTATAAGTAAATGTACTGTACTGTATACAAAGATCACTGTTTTTGTGGTACTGAACTGAGGGTGAAGGTCAACTGAGGGTGAACCTCAGTGTGGTACACATTAGTTTCAGATTGTTCCTTTGTGTGGTTCCTATATAGTCCATTCCCACCACTGCATATCTGAGGCATATTTGACTTCATAGGCATGGTAGTGACTTCATTTTCAGAAATTGTATAATTTTATGTTATTGATTGCTAATTTGACAGTTTAAATAAGAATATACACTACCAGTCAAACGTTTGGACACACATAGGAATGACCATGTTTTTCTGAAAAGATACATGTCATTGCACATGGTTCTCCTTTTAAATTAATAAATTAACATTAGCAAACATAACATGCTATTGGAAGACAGTACTAATGTTTGCAGAATTTAGGACTCTGCATGTTTATGTAAATATTCCTTTTAAAAAACAATACATATACAATAGTCATTTACAATATGAAGAATGTCTACACATTCATTCTGATCAATTGGATGTTATGAAATCTGCTTTTCTTTCACAAACATGCTCATTTCTATGTGTGTGTGTGTGTGTGTGGCTTCACAGAACATTGCAAATTCTCAATCAGGATTTTTGTGGAATCAGCTAATATTTATTAAATTAACTTAACATAAATGTTAAGCATAACATTTATTCATGTAATAAATGTGTAGTTTTATATATAATAATAATATATCTAATTCAACTTTACCTATTGTCAGAACTTAAAAGCAAGAGTTGTTCTGATTGAAGTGATATGTTAATTGAATGAATTTCATAATTTTTTCATCATGACAACTTGGTCTAATGTATTCATATAGTAGATCATTGTGGTTTATTTTCACACTAGTAAAAACTATGTGATTTATAAGGTGTTGCTGGTGTTGAATTCAGTCACTTTACACTTGAAAGCAGCTTAACATGATGGTTTTGTAATGACTCTAGTACACTGTGAGTCCAAATGGAAGCAACTTTATCATGGCAACTTTAAGACTATGAATCTTTTCCTCAGTTTTCAGAGCTAACTCTTCAAATCAACACTTTAAATGAACTGAGAAGATTTTAATGAGTCAACTACAGAGAAAGTGCAATAAAATAAAAAATAAAAATAGACAGATAATGAACGGATCATTCGAATAAAGTTAACCACACTAAGACAATAATTGACACAATGTGAAATATTTAATAAAGACAACATTTAGTTAGAAGAACACATTGCATTTGTATTTTGTTAGATTTTTCAGTGTAATAACATGACTTGCCTTTCGCTTGAGTATACTGAGGGAAGTGTGAAAAGAAAGATAGAGCTGTGAATCGATATGACCACACGAGCCTCTGAGAGTTTCCAGACTGCAAGCTACTTTTTCCTGTGAGACTGGAGGAGGCTTTTTCTTGGTGGGGACCATTAGCGCATATGTTCCCCTTTTTTTGTTCTGACTTTTCCATCTTCCGGCAAATCTATGCATCTTTGTGTTAACTAATGAGCCTCTAACTAGACGTTAAACAGGACAGCTCTGTTTCTTTGTGACTTGGGTCTGTAGACTTGACTTTTAAGAAAGTACTGTCTTTATCAAAGTAGCTTCTGGCAACTGTATTTATTAGTTGTAGCTATTTTGAATTTTATTGGTTTTGGAAAAATGGTGTTAAATGGTCATTTCACCCAAAACACAAATGACACATTTTGGTACTTGAATTATGGTGTTAATTTTGATATCGTTATGACCCTACTCTAATTCAGTAGGTGTGAACTTAACCTGTGATGCTCATAGCACTGAGGCACTGTTCAATTAAAATCAATCAACAGCAACATCACTCTCCAGAAAGAGTGTCTTTGTTACCATAGATCCACATCAGGCTGTTAACAGTTTTCAAAGGGACAATGTGTTCAGACTCTTTGAGCAGTACCATTTATTGCGCCATGTGGACTATGCAGATGCATAGGGCCCCGCGGCCACTAGGGGGCTCCCAAGCTACCGCTTTAGTCTTAAAATATTTTAGTAGAATTAAATGTAATTCAAATATAATATTTAATATCACTGCAGAAACAGCTACACCAGAGTTTTAACTTTGATTTGCTCTAAACCAGGCATGTTCAGTAACACACGTTGTTTTTGATAGCATATGAGAGTCTCAGGTTCAAAGTCAGTTTTGACCGTAAAACTTTTTTTTTTTTTCATTTGACCATTCCTGTGTGGCTTAATTTACAATCAAAAACAATAATTGTATAATAACAGATCACTGAATAGTTTAATTTTCTTGTATTGTTTCAAAACAGGGGCCCCGAAAATAATCTTGCATAGGGCCCCCAAAGAGTCAGAAACGGCCCTGTCTTTGAGAAACCTTTATCTAAGATTTTTCCTAAACACTCCCTCCACAGAAGGAAGAACGGAGACTCAAAAACATGGGGGTGGGTGTCAGTGTGGGTTTTGTAGCTGAGACTGACTCTGTATGGAAATAACTACACAATGAGAGTTACTTCAGTACCATAGCAATACCTTATGCTGCGTATAGATGGCAGATTTGAGCGTGTAATGAGATGGCTATGTAGTATTTTTAGTGCTGAATGATACGTCTGCCTCCTAGTGTTTCAGATTCAAAACTACATCAAGGGATTGCTTGTGTTGTATCTGGCCAATCCTGCTCAAAGCATCTTTATAGTTACAGAAAATAATATTTGTTCAAATTGTAATAAAATTTTTAAATGAATAAATACATTCTCACTCTTTTGTTATTTAAGATACTGAAATGTCACTATGTCATTATACTCACATGAAATTTCTCAATTTGTTCTTGTCGTGTCCCAGCAATTCTTTTGTACAGTTGCAACAACAGATTGACCTGAATCTTGGATGTTTAGGTTCAGTGTCATCTTCACTCAGCCTGTGTTTCTCCACACAGTGTTGGATCCCACGATAGTTACCATAGAAACACCAGCGCCTGGCACCAGCAGAGCCAAGAGTGGAGTTTATTTTCAAGGGGTTTACACATGCAGGAAAAAAACAGATTGTTGCTCAAAGAATACCACTGGTCAGTGGAGTAACAAAAGATCGGTTTATTTATTCATACTTCACACTTAGTTCACAAATCACTGAAAGGTATAAAAAGATTTTGCAGATATGTCAATTTGTGTGATTACCAGCATACATCAAGCATAGGAGGGTTGGAATAGTAAATAATGACACTGATATAATAATATGATAAATGGACAATAATGGCAATATATAGTTGCCCCTGTATGCTTTCAAAAGTGTATTTAATCATATCCCTCATATATAGCTGCATATTACACTTTTACATATCTCGCCAATGACTCATGCACTGATAAAGATTAGGACATTTTACTGAGGTATGCCTTATGTCTATGTCCCTTTTCACCCTATATCTCAGCAATGGCAGGCAGCATACAGGCTCGCACACGTGCCTCTCTCCACGCTGACCTGCAGTCAGAGATCCACTGGGAGATGAGTGATTGTTTGATGACTGGATTCTGTCTCTCTCCTTCTGCAGCTCTGTCTGATGGACTGCCTCTCATGCCTTCCAATCTGTGGTTTGGAGAGATATTTGGAACTGAAGTGTTAGCACCAGTGTGAAACTCATGGCAACTGCTCTTGCGCTGGCACGAGAGCTTTGGACTTGAAGGACGTGGGATGCTATGAGCCCTGGAGTGGGCCTGACCATCCCATATTCTCCCGTTTTGCCTTGTTAACGTTCCCTTGACAAAAGCCTGCCTCATACCTCCTGAGAGATTGTTCTGGTGTCCATAAAGATACTCTAGAGGGTCTGAACTGCCAAACATCAAGTTGCTATTCAGTTCTTTCTCCTCTACCTGCTGTGCATCAGTGGCATGTGCCTCCTCTGTGGGGTTGAATTTAAAGGCGGTTGATGTAGTCCCACTGAGTCGTGACAGCCTTGGCCTCTGGTGCACAGCTTCCGGCTGCCGTGTGTGTATGTTGTCAGGGGAGACATCTCTGGTGGGGAAGGTGGGGTGGGCCAGGTGACAGATGGAGAGGAGGTAGTCCTCTGAGGAGACAGACTGGCTATGACCGGTAATGTGGAGCATGTTGGCCTCATTCAAATCCCTCACAGTTTCCTCAGAGCCCTCTGTTATTGTAGGCAGCAAGAGTCTTCTTTTGGACAGCAGTCTGGACCGTGGCCGCATAGCTCTAAAAAGACAAGGGGAAAAGAGGTTATGTTTACTGCCAAAACATCTGTCAAATGTTTGGGATCACATAGACAGAGTAATTTACAATATAAAAGCATCAGGAAAGACCACTGAAATTTTTAAAGATTTAATTTAGAGAATCTTTTGGGAAGCAGATTTAAAAACAAAAAGTGCACATTGAAATAGTCGTGCACAATGATAGTATTAATGCCCACAATGAAATGATGATGCGATATGTCAAGATGGAATAATGGTTGTGGATGCCAGAATCTGGTTTATTAGAGAACAGTCCCCACATATGTATCATAAACAAAGGCATCATGTTTATTTTTAGTTTTTATGTTTGTCTTTGCATTGATATGATTTTGCTGTTACATCTGGACATTTCTCATATAAAGTTTCACATAAATAGTTGTTAGTTATCTTAAAATACAGCTATCTATTTTTGTCTTTTATTGTATCAATCAAATCAAATATATTCACTCTAAAGCCTTCCTCTCCTTTTCCTGGCTCTACTCGTTCCCATTTCAGACACTTGCCCTGCTTACTTTGGAGTGGCAGTGTAAACAGTCCACAATACAAACAATCCTAGCAACGTGTAGCAAGAGGCAACATAAATAAAATGACTCTTTTAAATGCATTCTCAGTCATGGAAAGCCACAGAATGTCAGTATTTTCTTATATATCCCTATATTGTTATAACCCAGAATGTAGCCCATAATATATTTTTGTCTCAACCTCAATGCCAAAAATAGTCAAACCAAAATGCCAGCCTCTCCCAGTTTCTTCCAAAGTGTAACCATTGCTAAATTTAGACCACACCTTTGGTTTACAGCAGCTAAAAATGGCTCTGTGGCAACAGCACAGTGTTGAAGGACAGAACAGGCACCCTGTGTATTTTCATCTCTTGCATTATAAATAATTATGTAAGATTTTTGTGCAAAATCTGCTTTCACACTCACCTGCCTACAGATGGTCTTTGTCAAGTCCAGGTGATCCTTTCTTCTTTTCTCTGCTCTTGCAAAATTCACTCTGCAGTCTTTGTTTTCTTGCTTTTTATTTGTAATTCTGTGTCTCCAGCCAGTGATGCTGCTTCTCCTTGAGCACACTCTCTAGCTCCAACTGTCTCTGACCAGAGGCAACGATAGAATGCAAATTTATCTTCCCTTCACTTCCCTTCTCCTCCCTCCCTCTCTCTCTCCCTCTCTCCCTAGCTTACTTTTGGCTTGCCCTCCTTCCCTGGCTCTAAAAATAGACTAACCATCCATTTCCTCAGCTCCAGCACTGTCATTGGCCAACTGTATTGATGGAGAGAGAAAAACAGAGGTAGAAGAATCAGTGCAAGAGAAAAAGAGAGGACTAAGAAAAAGGACTGTGGGAGACAAAAAGGAGGCAAAGGGAAAATAAAACAGGGAGGAAGATGTGCCATTTCTAGAAATGACTGACTGTAAGTGCATACAGTCAACCCTGTAATTCTGTAAAATCTACCAAAATGAATGATGCTTTGTAGAAACTGAAATTTACAGACTGTGAAGCTGCTGCAAACTGGTGTGACCTTCTTGTGCAAAGCTTGTAATGTGCATCATGCTTTAATCAGAAAGGCATGTGAGAGCTTTACACGTATTACACATAGCTGAGATCACAGGACGATAGGTTACTGGCCTGTATTTTATTAAGGCAAGTGGTAGGATCGAGTTAATTTAAATTATGACAGAATGCCCACCAATAAACTTTAGGCAGACAGGACATCCATCAGAGACCATGCTTAATTTCTGGATAAAGACATAGGAGAGAATGGGAGGCAAAGATTTCATAGCAGGCTAGCAGGCGATTAGGCTTTTTATGTCCCATTTATTTCAAATTCTGATTACCGGTTTGAATCACAAGGTTATTCAGGAATTAATTACAGTAACGCCATAGGGCCCTTTTGCAAATATGACCACTGTCAGAAATTTTTAATTAAGCTAAATAAAAAGAAATATATGATGTGACATTTATGAAGCTACAGTGTATGTGACGCTCAAAATTTAAGTTAGTTCAGTGAGAGAACTAAGAATAAACAATCATATAGAAGACTAACACAACAATTTAACTAATGTTCCATAAGTATTATTAGACAACTAAAGGTATAAATAAATATTTTTCTGATAATACATAAATATGTCATTGTGTATATATTTGTGAAGGGTCACAGGACAACTCATGAGAGAAGTTGTACTTGGGAACAACCTTCTGGTAGCAGTAGTGAGTAGCAGCCACAATTTCTGCCACTGTGTCTAGGGAAAAATTCTTTCAGTCCTATTTAAGTAAGTATTTGAATATGCATGTGTGTGTGTTAGGGGCAGCATGACCCCCAGTGAGTCACATCTTCTTTTTGGCTTACTTAGAAAGACTGGGCTTCTTTTGGCTCTCTAATGGACACACACACACCCACATGCACACACAAAACATGTTTCAGTTCTACTAGTGACACCAAGCACAACATTAACCAGACTTCAAGGTTATGAATTATAAATGAAACGACAAGATTAAACACAGGAAGTTCTGGTATTTGCATTTGTTTTCTTATCATCAGGCATAACAAGCATTAAGGAGATTAAATATGGGTCCAGTTGTTTCTTGATGGTTTTCAGCTGAACACCAACCCATAGCCTACAGTAGCAGACATTATTTATAATAGAAATTACGTAGGCTATGCCATATTTTTGGACAACTAGTTAACATATTGAAGCAACATGCTTCAGTGCTTCAGTGCTTCAGTGGTTGCAGTTTGTGGCCTGATTGGCCTGCTGGTGTTTGGTCTGCTGCTCATTGTAGTTTTTCGCTGTCTACTGTTCAACCAACCAGTCGAGGCAGATGGCCACCCAACCTGAGCCTGTTTCTGCTGGAGGTATCTTCCGTTAAAGGGTGTTTTTCCTCTCCACTTGTCTATGTAGGTCTGTTGGGTTTCCTGTATAATTCCATATATGGTTATAAGAAAAAAACTTAAAACTTAAACATTGTTATATTCCTAGAATTAATTTTTTGTTTTGATTTGTCACTATATAAATAAACTGAATTGAACTTAATTGAATGCTGCGCAAGCGACACTGAGCAACATTTACGTTACGTAAATTACACTATATTAAAATTAATAAGAAACATTTTTGGTATTGAGTATTAATGTTAGTGTTAATCTTATTTTTTTTATAAAATACATAATCTAGTAAATTAGTTCGTACAATCAATTTTCTGAGTAAAAACCACAGGTTATGCAAATTAGGTCAGGAAGTCTCATGAACTTATTTTATCACAAAGAAGACAGTTCCATCACTAGTATGTCTACTGAAATCTAATACAAACACATTTATGAGCCTTACAATTTGGCTATAGTTGTTAGATGAGAAACCAGTGGGTTTGTTTTAGCATGATTATTAATAATAAATATCATATCATACTAAGAGTAGAGCCCATGCATTTCTTTAACTCCTTTCATTTTTTTAAATTTCTAACCAAACATTTATTGGTCTGAATAAATCAACAAGCTGAGCACTTTACTCAAAGGTCAACAAATACTGACCACTTTTCCCAACGGTATACAAAATTCCTTTCTATTTCGGACTCAGCTAAACCCAACCACAGGGAGGTGTCGGGATGTAAACCTTAGATTTTGCCATTTTATTTCTTAGTATTATTCGACACACAGTGCTTTTTTGTTCTGAAGAAATGGTAACTGACAAACAGCATTATCAACCATGCTGTCCTAATTTGTTGCACAGTGTTTTTGACAAGACTTTATGAGTAATCTAATATTCTGATTCCAGTTATGTTGTTTAGCTGTATTAATAGACGGTGGAATCTTTAACGATTTTAACAGGAGTGATATGAACACTTTACAGAGGCTAGCTAAGGTCAGCTTTGGAGAACAACTAAAAGGGAAAACAAGAATGAAAAAACAAGTGATTGGTTTTTAAAACATGTATACAATTAAGGATCAAGTTGAAGTCTTGCATATCCATTGAATCAGAAAATTCTTGATGATTTTTGTCTTTTCTGTCTAAACATGTTGCATTATTGAAACTGCTCCGCTGAGAATCAAGACACTGAGCTGATCTTTACTATAGAATGGCATCATCCGATTACTAGTCTCTTTAGCATTCAGTAACTTTATACTTTCCTAAAACAGCTGTGTCCTGAATCTGACAGCCTGATTTGATTGATTTACTACTGACTGGAACAAAATCACACTGACACTGACAATTTGCAAAATACCACAGGCATGTAAACTTTAATAAATATTAAACATTAAGTTCTTTTTCATATGTACATGTATCATACAGAAGAATCCATAGGTGCTTCTGCAAGGTAAAGACATACCAATAATAAAACTTTTAGAAGTAAATATACAGGCCCTCAAAGCTTTGCTGCTGATACAGTTAATACAAATAAGTTTATATTTGTTGTGTTTTTTCTACATAACTGAGTGAGGGACATTGCTTTTAGCAGCTCTGACAAAGAAAGCACCATACTTATACTGACCATTAAAAAAGGTAAACAAATTAACAAATCAAATCAATCAATATTTGTTCTCCTCAATAATTTCATTTTTAAACCTAGCTTAATGATAATAAATATAAAAAATATATCATCAACATCTAGGAAGCACCAAGTGTTTGGCAATGTCCCTTCCACTATGTATCTTAATGTCCAGAGAGGTAAGAGACCCCATGCCGACATTTGCTTTGAAGCAGGCAACACGATGCAAGCAGTGCATACTTTCACAATGCAATTAATGCTAAAGGAAACTTTCAGATTGTCTGGCTTTACAATATTGGTTTCAGACCAAAAAATGCTCCAAGTTGAAAAGTATTTATTGTGGAGAGGACAGTCTCATGTTATAGTAGCTATTACGAGGGGGCTTAGAGTTTTTCATATTTGTTTGAAGGAAATGAACTGCAGTCCTGGGCTGTGATATAATATCAGAGATTTAGTTTCGAGGTGGTATATTTTGCTTCGTAAGTGCCAGTAGGAATAATACCATATTACAAACTATATAATACCTTATCTATGTCACCCACTGAGTAAATCTTCAAACAAAACAGTGGGTGGTTTGGAGGGATAAAAGCTTGGTGTTGTAAAGTGCTGGTCAAACTAGCTATAGGCTGTTCATCCCGTCTGTTTCTCATTATTGTGTTTACACAGGCAAGGCAATTTGCTTCAAATCTGCAACAGTCTGTACTCTAAAGAGCTTTTCTTTATTCAAAACAACTGTTCAAACATTGGGCTATGATATTCTCTCTCTAAAACAGTCCTGATTGTCATGATATTCATATAACAGAGTGGACAGAGTTTGGAAAGCCCTGATAGGCCTTACTACAACAGTTCAGAGGGTTTACAAAAGTCTGTGAAGAAATGTTTCATCTCTATAAGAGAGACAAGAAGGCTTGGTCTACTGTGCTGTATAACCTCGCTTCATCCTGAGGAGAAAGTTACGCTTCTCCTCCAGAAGCTCCTGAATACGTTTGTTTCTGGTTCTTTCTCTGAGGTTGACTCTTCGCTTTGGGATCAGGTTGTTCTGAGAGAGGTCGTTGTCCACGATGATGATCCTGTTGTATATAGCATCGATGGAGTTCTCACCATTCTCCTCAACTCTTTGCTTAGGTTTCACTGGAGAGCTGATGGTTGTTGTGAAGATAGTTTTTTCTGTTGTTGAAGTGAAAGTGGTGTGAGGTGAAGTGTTTGTGGAGTCTGAGGCTGTTGAGGGAACCCCTACAGGGATGTACTCGGATAGGTCCAACCAGGGTGAGGAGGCCAGATTTGTCATATCCTCACTGTTCATGGTCGGGATAACCATGGTGTGGCTGTCATCAAATACGACAGTGTCACTGACCACTTCCCCATTGCTGTAGGACACAGCGATGTCATCGCCACTGATAATGGTCCCGCTGGTAACTGTGACATCACCGCTGCTGGTCATTGTGACATCACTATACGGCATGGTTCCACTGGACATCACAACAGGATCAAAATGAATGGCATCAGTGGGTGTTATGAGATCATCATCAGTGCTGGGTGTTGTTGCTCCAATGTCTGTGCTGCCATGGTACCACAGTGGAGTTTCATCCACAGCTGCTGTGTCATTTCTGATGAACGTGGCATTGATTCTTGACTCAGGAAAAGGCAAGCTTGCAGTTGTACTGTAAACATTAGTGCTAGAGGAAATAGTGGAAGTAAAGTATTTGCTTGGTGGTTCTGGGCTTATATAGAGAGGGGGAGCTGTGGTGTAATAAGATGATGTTTTAAGTGCTTTTTTTGTGTTCTTCTTTTTCTCTGTGGCCTTATCCTGATTACTCTTGGCCTGAGAGTTTGGAACAATTTTGGGCTCTGCTTTGGGATTTTTGGGGTTAGTCTTTGTTTTAGTTTGTATTGTCATTGTTGCCTTTGGCTGCATGTTTGTTTGGGATCTGACCTTTGAAGGAACCTCCTTTTTGGATGTGGGTTTCATTTTTTTCTCAGAAGTAACCTTCTCAGTTTTCTCTGGATAAATCTTTTTGGGAGTTGTTTTGTCTGGAGTAATCTTCTTCGGAGTTGTTTTTTCTGGACTAGACTTTGGGGGGGTGGTTTTGCCTGGAATAATCTTTTTAGGAGTTGTTTTGTCTGGACTAATCTTTTTGGGATTTGTTTTGTCTGTAGTAATCTTCTTTGGAGTTGTTTTGTCTGGACTAGACTTTGGGGGGGTGATTTTGTCTGGAGTAATCTTTTTGGGAGTTGTTTTGTCTGGAGTAATCTTCTTCGGAGTTGTTTTGTCTGGACTAGACTTTGGGGTGGTTGCTTTGTCTGGAATAATCTTTTTGGGAGTTTTTTTGTCTGGTCTAATCTTTTGAGGGGATGTTTTGTCTGGAATAATCTTTCTGGGACTTGTTTTGTCATTAATGATCTTTTTGAGAGTTGTTTTGTCTGGACTAGTGTTTTTGGGGGTTGTTTTGCCTGGAACAATCTTTTTGTTAGTTGTTTTGTCAGGACTAGTGTTTAAGGGAGTTGTGTTTGCTGGAGTAGTGTTTCTGAGAGTTGTTGGAGTAGTCTTCATGGGAATTGTGGTTGCTAGAATAGTCATTTGGGAATTTGTTTTGACTGGAGTAGTGTTTTTGAGAGTTCTGGTTGCTGGAGTAGTCTTTTGGCGATTCATTTTGTCTGGAGCATTCTTTTTGGGAGTTGTGATTGCTGGTGTAGTCTTTCTTGGAGTTGCTTTGTTTGGAAAAAGTTTTTTGTGAGTTCCTTTGTCTGGAGCATGTTTTTTGGGAGTTGTTTTGTCTGAACTTTTCTTTTTGGGATTTGTGTTTGCCAGAGTAGTCCTCTGGTGATTCGTTTTGTCTGGAATACTCTTTTTGGGAGTAGGTTTTGCTAGAGTTGTCATTTTAGGATTTGAAACTTTTTCTGGTGCATTCTTTTTGGTATTGCTGTTCCCTGGAGTATTCTTGTTTTGGGTAGCATCTGTTTTCTTTTTTGTATTTGTCTTAGGAACATATTTTCTTGTAGCATTTTTTGGTGCAGTATTCACTTTTGGATGAATCTTTGGTTGAATCACCTGTTTGGGAGTTTTCTTTGGTGTAATATTCTTTTTTGGCTTGGATTTCAGTGGGTTGTCTGTTTTTGTGCTGTTTTCTATTGGATTCATCATAGTTGGACTAGTTGTTGCTTGAAAGTCTTTGGTAGTTATCATACCAGGTGTTGTTGGGCTATTTGCAGTACTCTGTAACTGTAACGGAATTCTGCTCTCATCTATGTCTGGAACAGGCAGAGGCAGGGAATGAGCAATAACACTGGGAGAGGTTATAGTAACTGAGCTGCTTGCTGTGGAAAAGGCACTAGAGAGGACAGAGGCACTTGTAGAAGCTGGTGTATGACTGGTGATCATATTTGTGGAATTGAGTGAGGCTGGTGTAGAATGAGGGACCAGAGTTGTGAAGGTATTAGAATGAGTGATGGTCCAGGGATTTAAAGTTGAAGTTGAAGCTGTAATGGTGATGGTGATGGCAGCTGCAGTGGGTTGGATGGTGGTGAAGTTAGAGGTGAGGGTGCTAGTGGGTGAGGAAGCTGTAACACTGGGGTGGATGGAGGTGATTGGGGTGGACCTGGACGTAGAGTTGGATAGAAGCTCTGTGATGGTAACATTGCTGCAGGACTTGCAGCATATGCGCCGGTAGTCCGGTAGAGAGCAGTAGCGCTTCAGCACCTGCATACGACAAAACACTGAGCGGTCTCCATGACAACGCTGGCCTGTGAAAGAGAGAACAGAGAACTGAAACTGGGTGCAGCCAGGGGTAGACAGTTTGGGGTGTGTGTATGTGTCTGATTAGAGTTATGTGTCTTTGTATGTAAACAAATATGGAATGACAAAAGTGTGTTATTTAGCAGTATAGTGTGTATGCATGTTAGTTTATAGACTACATGTGTGAATGTGTGTGTATTGGTTTGCTTCCACATCATGCAGAGTACAGTTGAAAAGGCAGGCCATTAGCAGAGGATACAAGAAGTAAAAGGAAGAAAATCCCAAACATAAAGAGTAATTATGAAATTAGTCCAGAGCAACTGAAATGGAAAAAGAAGGGTTGCCAGTCTTGTGTTGTAAATTTAACTGTGTTTGAAGTCTACCATTGCTTCAGTATGCATCATTTATACCGTTTTTTTGCCGTGCCACTAAAAATAACCTCAGTGTTCTCCTGGCGGTGTTTAGCATTTTCTCTGACAAAGAATCTAACATTCCTAGTGAGAGAAAGGTCACACTTTTTAAAACATTTTTATTGATACAACTTTGCTGTTGAGAATGACAGGAACTGAAACAATGAGATGTACGCCCCCCAGCTCAATATATAGATATATTCTTTTCTTAAGAAAAATAATTCAACTGTATCGAAAGTTACAAGTTCACAGTCACTTTGGTAAAACACTTCATTACTTGAAAATCAACCAGTCAATCTGTTAATCGACTGAAAAAAAACATGAAGTACATAAATGATATTTGCTGTTAAAATAAAATACATAATTTCCATGATGATGTAAAAACTGGAATGGCACATTAAGTGTCATATGAAACATTTACAAAACATTAATAAAATTTCCCTGATAAATCAAAGTGCATATAGACGCAGTGCACGTAGTCCATCTGAATGTTTCTTCAACGTTGGTCGAACGTTAGCCAGCCCCACGCAGCAGGCCAGTGAAGCCACAAAACAGTTACCCATAGTATAGAATATTATAGAAGAAGATAACAGTCATGAACATTATTAAATACAGTCAACACCAATGTTATATACAGTATCGCACTGCTAGGTCTGGCTTGGTCTCATATAGTCCAACTCCAGCAGAAGGAAACCTTGGATAGCTCGCTACATAGTCACAACAGAAATATGTGATCACAATACAATGACAAGTCTGAAGTGTTTTTTTTTCTAGATGCCATAAGCGTCAATACCCTAGGCCCTTTGTAAACCCTTCCCGGTAGTTGGACAATGGTCCAACATCATCTTGGTAGGTTTGATGGTTGGCGGGTGTGAGTTTGTTAAGTTGGTTTGAAGCTGCCTCTATTCCAAGTGAAACTTTGAATGAGTAAAGCCGTCTCTTTCACAGATAAATGCCATTACATTCAATCCAAGATAAGGCATTGTCCATGTGGTTAATGTTCATTAAAACAAAATGAGATCATCGGACGCTCTCAAATCAAAGTTTATGAGGTATTTCTGTATCTGATTGCAATGTGTAAAAGCCTGAATGATGAAGCACCCTCACACACACACATGCAAACACACACACACACACACACACACACACACACACACACACACACACACACACACACACACACACACAC
>JAUYWH010000002.1:9751437-9796410 GCA_034779795.1 Ctenopoma multispine
ACACACACACACACACACACACACACACACACACACACACACACACACACACACACACACACACACACACAGACATGAACACACTTTCATTAACAGAATAAATATTTTTCCTTATCTTTCAGGCTAATTTGTTCACTCATCCATGCGTAGACACATAATACACACACACACGCACACGCACACACAAACACATATACAGGTGATGGATGCAGATGTTCATGACAAAACGTGATCCTATCCTTAAAGAAAACAAGAAGCGACGATAAACCACTGATTCATCTGAGAGAATGGAGAGGCAACTAACTGAGTCCTGCATAATATAGATCTAACCATTTTCCCCCGAAACACTTTACCTTTATTAAATATTCATCTGTATTCATGTAAAATCAATAAAAAAATACACATAACAGTCAAGGATCTATGCGATCAATAGCAGTCCAAAGGTTTTAGGCAAATAAGCTACAGCTTATTCATGGTAAAACATTATTAATATTATTGTTACTCATATAGATTTAGATTTATAGGTATATATAAATACAAATATATTTATAGATGTATTTTTTTAAGTCTGCAAGCACAAATAAGCTGCATTTATTGAACTTTAGTATAACAGTCAAAGAGAGAATGGCTGATGATGAGGTGAAATGGGAAGCAACCTCAAGCGGTCAGACTACCCTGTTTTTTATTTTTTTAAATTTACTTCAAGACTTCACCTCACAGTTTCCTCCCCCCAAAAATCAAATTGTTTACTCATGTCACTTCCTGTCCCTATGCTGAGTTCATGTCAATCTGAGAATGGAAAGTAGAATAACCATTCTCATCCCCGAATGGAACCAGGATGTCAGATGATCACTTTAGCAAAGATGTCCTCATTGTGACAAGATCACATTCACAATAAAGCTTTCATATTTTTTCGAACTTTTTTTCTATATAGATATTTATATACCTTTTCTGTTTATTTTTCACACCTGTTTCTCCCCACAATGACAGTGCGCTACAAAAAGACAAAAGCTCAGCTGCATCTCAGGAATGGTAACCTATGACAACACGCAGCTAGCTCGTGCAAAACATGGCCGCCTAATGCAGAGGGGGTCCCTCACACATGAACGGCTCTTCGACACATCTCAGGAGGTGTCCATGAAAACCGGCCTTGCCACTTCGAATACTTTTCACATCAAATTTTTTGTTGATCTTTTGAGTTTTCGACTGGCCAGCGGTTACAACACAATGCTCCACAAAGGAGAGAGAAAGAGATAGAGAGAGACAGAGCAAGAGAGAACCAACTAGCACACACAGGAGCCAGAGACCTCCCCCCATTCAGAGCCGTCTCAGACACAAAGAGAGAGAGACAACATCCCCCCCAAAAGAGAAGCAAAAGCTTTGCCGCTCGCTCATGGGCGTGGGCACAGGCACGGGGCATGAGACAGGGGCAGGTCAGGGGGCCAGTCGAGGCCAGCCCTGCAGAGACAGGAGGACGGAGATGGGCAAGGCCCAGCAGAGGACAGATATGCAGCTGCGGCTGTCACTGTGGAGGCCAGGCTGGGAACTATAGAGAGAGGTTTTACGTGACGAGATCTTCGGGAAGTTGGGGTTGGGGCGAGACAGCCACTGGATCAGCATGTTGCTATTCTTGTTGAGGTCAGACGAGCCCTCTGCAGAGAAGGAAGAAAAACGAATTTTGTTAAGGTGTGACTGAAAGTAACTTGTCCTACTTATGCTATATATAACATTGAAACTCATAACTTCATGTTTATCATGGTTCTGCCTTGATAATAATATTAGTATTATGTTAATTAGTTAGACGTGTTAGATTTTCTGTGCATCATTTAGACTCTTCAAATCTCAATCTGACTTCAGGAGTTTAAAACAGTTCTGTGCATGTATCCTTTCACATAATACGGTTTGCCCTGAAAAAATATTTATGGATCAGAGGTTCATTAACACTCACTGGGACATGGATCCATGCGACAGACTCTAATGGTATCCGGCTTACTGTCCAGACACAGGCCAATGGTGTTGTCCCTGGTGTGGCACAAAGCCTGTCTCTGCTGAGTACCATTACCACATGTGACTGAACACTGGAGATACAGGTAATAAACACAAACCAACATATTATAAAAAGTATTTTTGTAAATATGGACAAGAAATGTCATAAAATGTAGAGCAGTACAAAAGAATCTGAGACACATTAACTTCACAGCTGTTTTTTTAAACATAATCTGTGTGTTACAGTAAGTAGTGCCAGTGAAGATGATCTGTTTCTCAGAGGCCTGTCAAACCTGCCAAGAACACAGTTCTGAGGAAGTCTTGTGATATTTAAAACAGTGAATCTCTGACAAAAATAACAGCTGCTGGGCTACACTATTAAGTGTTTCCCTGCAAAAACCTTTTTTGATTAAACATTGTTTTCTATTTTTTAAAACACCCATGTTCAGCCTGTGCACCTGTGACCACTGTCCGACTCGCCACTGGGTTGGGCAGGAATGTCGGTTGCAGGGTCTACGAGACTCAGGACGGTCATCATTGCAGTATTTATTGTGGATGGAGCGCGTGGTGTTGTCATCTAATGGCTGGACACAGCTGACCGAGCGTATTTGCATGCCCGTCTTTCCACATGGTTTGCTGCAATTCTGCCACTCCCCTGTCACCCAACTGGAAAACATCATGCGAAAGAGAGAAACAAGAGGGCATTCAATGTGTCACAATGTTGAATAAACAATGAAAGAGTTGTCTATATCACAATTTTACTTTTTTAATAGTTTTTGAAGTTGGGGACATCTAATTCAATGCATACATGGGTGGAGGACAGGCTTTCTGGTTGCAGTCTCTGATGTCTCCTCTTGGTTTCATGTTAGACTTGTTACAGAAACTCTTGTGGACCATCTTACTGTCAACTTTTCTTCTGCAGCCATACCGCAGATACTGCTTCCCTACAGTAGAAGGACATGAAGAATTTCATTTCATTTTCACTTTTTCTTCCGGCAAAGTATTTTCCTTGTTGTACCGTACCTCCACCACAGGACTTGGAGCAATAGGACCATCTTTTTGGAGCCCACTCATAGGCACTGTCCTCTACCAGTATGTTGTTTTGAATGGCAAAGTCACTCATCTCATTCATCATGTACTTATAAGACACATTTACATCCTCGTCTCCATTTAGTTTCATCTAAAAACAGAAATATTATAAAATTAGACATTTCTTCAGGTGGAAAGAGTTGTTAGTTTAATTTAGAATATTTGGTGTACTATAAAAATGCTTGTTTATAAACAAATTCAGCACTATTGTCTGTTTTTTACCATGATAAGAATTCCATGTCTGAGAGGACCAGTGGTCTGAAGGGTTTCCTTGTCCTTGTCATTCTGATATTCCCACTCGACGCCCTTCTCAATGACCGACCGTGATCTTGGGTATTCATTTTCCCCATTCAAGAAAAACTGTCCTGATGCCACATTTTTCACAGCTGTAGATGTATGAGAAATACACGTTATTCACATTGTGGAACGTAGATAACGTATACAAATATATAGACATGCTCCTATATATATATTTATATATATATAATTAGTGTGGGTAATACCTAGTATGTGTGAGCTTGTAATTGGCTCTTGGATCATTAAGTGTCTCGCCCCTCTTGGGATGTCAAGAACCTTGAGAAAACCTGAAATGAAACACACATCTGATTAATAACCCCAACATCAACAAAATCTCATTTTACAGTTTCCTCACAAATAGCCTCAACTAATCTTGCACTAGTTGAAATCCATATAGTCTAAACTATTTTCATCCAAAATAAATGGTGATTCATTTATTTTGTAAAAAAAAAAAAGGTTCAATTTAGATAATTTACTTCTAAACATTAGCTCATAGAGAGGTCTGACATAACATCTTGGTAATGCTCAAGTCACAGGGGAACATGTCAACTCTCATATCACTTAGGTCTGGACAGTGTTACAAAATTTCCTCTAGAGGGCGATGTTCAGCTAAACATAAGTCTATTAAGAAGCTAAGTGACCAGCTTATAAAAAAGGAACAGTGTGACAACTATTTATTTCAAACTTAGCTGTATAATGGAAAGCTGCTATGCTGATGGAACCAAGTCAAGTTTGTTCTAGATTTAGATAAGGGTTACTTAGGCCATTAGCATGTGTTTACCTTGTTTCTTGGCAGTGCGTGTGATGGTGCCTTTAAAGATTTTGCAGCTGGAGTCGTTACCTCCACACACCCCACACTTGTCTTCCTGCTTTGAGGATCCAACCACACCATCACAGCCCACTTTCTGTCCACAAAGACATGGAAAGTTCCAGTAGATCTGAACATATGAAGTTGTGTTGCTCTCATCACACAAACACACATTAAGTCACTCACCTCACACTCCCCACGTACACAAACACTGTATGGGTCCTTGTATGAGCACCGTGTGCCATCGAGGACCATTCTCTGCATGAAGACCACATCTCTTGTCTCCTTGGATAGACAATGCAGGTGGCAGCGTTTATTAGCTGTGAGACAAACATCAAATTCAAATGATTGTCTCGTTAGCACATTTGCGATCTAGTCTGATTACTTTACAACCAGCATGTGGATATATTTTATGTTCTGAATAAGAGTCAGTTTATTTGTCTGTGTGACTCATACTACAACTTCATGAGTCTCCAGAGACAAAACCTAACAGTTTATTCCAGTCAGAATGAACACTCCTACCTCATCACGTTTATTAGAAATGGATGTAATCCAAACTCTGTCTCAGTCAATCTCAGTCAGCCAAATTAGTAGTATATCAGCATCGCAGCATCAACATTTTAAAATGAGTGTTGTGTTGCTGCCCTAGACCCTGCTCCTGGTGTCCCCACCCTCCTCACTGTCATTGGCTGATACCTGGGCATCTGCAGCCAGTCGTGACTCACCAGCCATTTCTGTGGTTGCATATCACCAGGTTACCTGAACCTAAGGATTTAGACCTGAGCTCTTTGTGTGCTGTCAACCTTTTAGTAATTTTAGTTGCTTTGTTTGTTTCTTCATTCTTTATCTACTACCTGACTCCTTGCCAGGAAGCCCTGTAGGGGAGAGGTGCCATTTTTATTATGCTCTCTTTCTGTTGCTAGGGAGCCAACAGTTTAATTTTCTACTTAGTTTAGTTAGTAGTGGGATTTTATTTCTAGTTTGGGTTTGGTTTGGTTTGGCTGGTTTGTTGTTTTTATTAGAGCTCTCCATCTGACTCCTGATATTTTTCAGCTCCATAACAAGGTGCAGATATATGTTTTAGAGTGAAGTTAACCCTTTTGAACATCATTAATTTTTGCTTGATTGGTAAGGTTTCAGTCGTTCTCATTTATTGTAACTTCATTACAACATCTGTCTGAAGCACTGGGTTAAGCACTGGGAGAATAGCAGAGCAGTGATTGGGAGAGATTGGAGGAGCAGAGTTGATTGATTTTGAGTGTATGTTACGTAAGTTTTACATACCTTTCAACATAAAACACCATTTCCAGAAAAGTTATAACTAAACTAAAATCTGTTATAAAAGATTTTCAGTGTTTCCACTTTTCAAATATAGAGTTTGATGTCTGCAACAAACAAAAAATGGGACCACAGAATAAGATTGAAAAGTTTATAAAATATTAAAGTAGCACCATTCTGGATGATTCCAAAATTAGTATGTCGATTGGTTAACAGCTAAGCATATTGTGACTGGGTGTGAAAGGAGCATCCACCATAAGGTCAGACATGACTTTGCTCACCACTTTGTGTCAAACTTGGCTAGAGAATTGTTGTTCAGTTCAAAATGCTGCCAAGTTCTCTGGGCCCGAACTGATGGACCAGAAGACTATGGGACTGGGTTCTGTGGTCAGATTTCCCATTTGCACACAACATGCTCTCAGGAAAAATATTGTGTTCTCCGTGCCAAAAATGAAAAAGACCATCCGGACTGTTATCAGCGAAAGGTGCAAACACCAGCATCCGTGTATATACGCATATGTGTGAAGGTACCAACAATGCGGAGGAGTTGCAGGAAGTCAGTGGATATTTGAGGAGGACAACGTCAGGCCTAATTCTTTTCCTTACACACAGAGTCTGTGTGGTCGATGATGAATCCTTCTAACCAGCTGATTGAACAGCCACACAAACAGTGGAGCCTTACACTTGCTATTTGTTTGCTCAAGAGTATTTTACAGTACATTTGTTGACTCAGTAACAGACTGAAATAGAGACAAAAAAGCAACATGTGTCAAACGTCTCTAAACAAATACTACAATTTCACACAGCGCCGACACTCTTTTCCTCTTCTCACACTATCTGGACCTCGGGACATGACAGACTATGAATGAAATTCAGTTTCACCTCCCTATTTACCCTTCACCCTCTCTAGCTCTCTCAGACACACACACAGACACACACACATAGAAAAGTCATTTGAGACTGGAGAAAGACTTTCTTTAAACAATGTGTAATTTAGAAATGATAAAAACTAAGAAAAACTATTTAACAAGGCCCTTTTTAGCTGAGGGTGTGTAGCATGACCTCCGACTGGATATGGAGACAACTCAGCACTTTTATGTAGCACTAAGTTGGATGATAATTTCATACAAAATAGCAAGACAGTGACACCTCCATTTAGACATCTGTTGTGTCTGATTGCCACACACACATGTGCAGATTTAAAATCTGTAGATCTAAATGTTTGTCCATACAGTACGATGCCAACTGAAACACTGACGGAGAGAAAGATGGAGGAAGAGAGTGAAAGAGTAGTCTAAATCAGCCAGTGGGTGGAGTAAGAGAAGACACCAAGTTCAAAGTATAATGTTTTTGTGGGAGGGCGTAGTTGAATCTCAAGGCTGTACTCAGACTCAGCAGGACAGCCAGATGTCAACAACTGTAACACAGCCTATATATAAAACCCTCGAAAACCAAACCACTTTCAAGAATTATGTGTTTGCTTCTTCTTTCTGGCTCTCATTTCTATTTACAACTTACAATATATAATCACTTAGGGTTTGTCATTCTCAGGCACACATCTCCGTCCTCACAGTCTCTTATTGTGTCCATCTCTGTGAGTGTGTACTCACGCTCTGGGTGTTCGTAAGGCAGCCAGTGGTGCTGGTTGCTGTGGAGTTCAAAACGATAGTCCCAAGCGCGGCACTGATCCTCTCGTGAGTCACTGTAGATATCCTCACATTCATTTGTGTTGCACATCTGGAACTGGTAAGTTGTCCCCACACATGTGCGGCCTCCGTTGGCTGGTCTGAGAGGTAAGCAGGCAGGCAACACATTAATCTTTTAATTTATTTGAAGGTGTCTTATCTTTCACTTTCAAAATCACTGACTTTAATTTGAGTATTGCGCTCAACATTTCTTTAATTATCACTATCAAGACTCAGTGCAAGAAATATCAAAGAATGACTATTGAGAATTCAGTAAAGGTATTCCTGTCAAAAATGTTTTTTGCTTTTCAGGTTAAAATTGCAAATTCACTATTGTATACACATATATACACTGGAAAACACAATTATATATATATACACATATATATATATATGTACTTTGGATTGTCACAGTCACGTGTGCGAAATTGTACTCCTCCGCCACAGGTGCGCGAGCACTGGCCAAACTCACTCCATGAACCCCAGTTTCCATCTTGCTTTATGATGTCAGGGGTCAACCAAATGCAGTGACCTTTAAAGCAATGCTGCAACAGACCGATAATAGAAGACACAATTGTTATGTGGTATTTTTCTTCTACAAAAATGTTAAATTAGCTTTGTGTGTGAATACCTTCCCATTTCCACACATTGTGCCGTCAATGGGCGGTCCTTTCTTGGTCTTGCAGAAGAAGGGATTGTCTGGGTGGCTACACCATAGCTGCTTACACGGGTCAAATGTGCGATACTGGGGGGCACAGAGAGAGTCCTTCTTAAAATGAAAAGCCATAACATACAGTACACACAATTGGTAACAGGTTGACCTCCATAATACAAATCAACTGTTATGAAACAGCAGGAATGAGACTGACACACTGAAAACAGGAAATAAAAGAGAGATGAGAAGAGAGATATCACAATAACAAAAACCACAACAGTATTATAACAGTAACAACACCGACCCTGTCACTGTGTCACTGCACTGTACAATATGCTCCACTGAGATACACAGCC
The DNA here is from genome assembly GCA_034779795.1 of Ctenopoma multispine. Lineage (NCBI taxonomy): Eukaryota > Metazoa > Chordata > Actinopteri > Anabantiformes > Anabantidae > Ctenopoma > Ctenopoma multispine. The sequence continues at coordinate 9,759,592 of JAUYWH010000002.1, forward strand.
ATTCATGCAAACCAAGGGATGAGAGAGAGAGAGAGAGGGAGAGAGAGAGAGAGAGAGAGACAGAGACACTCTCAGAATGATACAGCTCATGGTTTAATTAGGTCACAAGGGAGGTCAGAGGGCAAAAGGTTAAAAGGCCAAAAAGTGAGGTTTCAGAGACCTCTAAAATACCCCACGACCCTGATCAAAGACCAAATTCTCCTCCTTGGCTCATATAAACCAATGATGAGGATACCACCAAAGTAACCTACAGCCATGCCCTCCTCCCTCCTTTCCACGTCTTTACCCACCATGACCCCAGAGGACCTTTGTAGGTCAGAGGGTGACTCACAATCAATGGCTAGACTGTGGTAGGTAATCACCAATGACATCAGACTGGAGGATCCTAAAAGCTGAAGTGAAACATATAAAAACATCTTCTGTTCTCGCTCAGCTTTTTCCCCTCGGATGGGAAAGACATCTTTCCAGCCTTTTTCCATTTGTTTATAGCGTGTGGAAAAATAAGGAAGCTCTTCTTGACAGCACTGCAGTGATTTTGCAGGAAAAGAGTCACTGTATGTTTCTGTTTAACTGCTGAACTGCACCATATCCAATGAACCAGTAGTAGGCACAGGGCCAGATTTACCAAGGGTTTTGATGTGATGCATTCTGACCTACACATGTGCTCTACTTAACAACAGGCTGCAGTCACAGTTTACACGACATTCGCGTGACTGTCTGCGGTGTGTTCCTTGCTCTGTGTTGCATAAGGGTGAGTGTGCATTTTTCCAGATTTACTGAGGTCACTTTTTACTGAGGTTATGTGTCGTATAAAATTCTCCTCATGTGAAAAATGTGTGTAACCTTAGTGTAGATGGAATTTTAAAGAGTGAGTAAGTTTGTAGTAGTGTCAATATTTCTGAATTAGAATTATACAGAAATTTTTCTTTTGTGGTCTGACAACAACATACGATGGGATAGATTGTTGATCAGCACTCTCACCAATTAAGCCCTTAATAATTGATTAGCACAGTGGAGCAGTGAACAACCAATTATGATTTAAATTTATCCAAGCTGAATTTGAACTTAACCGTTACTGATGTAAAATCCCAACAGATTGCAAGTAAACCTTCATCAGCATTTACCTGAGTATTAACAACCATATCAACACCTCCATCTGCTCTGAGGTGCCGAACTCTCCGTCTCACTCAACACTGGCTGTGGTGCTGTGTAGATTTCTTTTTTTGTTATTTTGTTTATCTTTGATTATACTTGATGTCCTTTTTTGCTTGACTTCAACAGGTTTATTGCTTCCTACATATAAAAATAATTACTTACATGGTGAAGCTTCTTCATGATGGAAACATCAAGTAATATTGACAGGTCATTTTAGAGGTATTTTCTCAGGTAAAGTTGAAGTTAATACTATAATTATTATTACTATTATACTATAGTATTTTGTAATAAAAATATTTGTTGTCTAATTCCCATTTCTGAAGTGCACCAATGCTCTCACTAACTGACTACACACAAATTGCAGCTCAGTGAAAACCAATAGTGCACATTTGTGCAAAGTCATTTTCTCGGTAAATCTGGCCCACTTGTTTGTATGGATTTTAAAGCTACTTTCTCTTGAAATGTGAGCATTTTAGAATCCTGCAGACTAACGTCCAAAATATGATGATGGGTAGAACAAAGAAATAAAAAGTAAGGAGCAACAATACAAACATTTACAACTTCAAAGGACAAACAGAAAAAAAAAAAATCTGAGAAAGTAAATGATGGGCCACATGTGGGGTTACCTTACCTGCGTTCCTAACTGGCCCGCCTTTTGTAGCTGAGGGGAATGGGTTTGACAAGAGAATAGAGGGTAATCTAGCAATTTGTGCAAAGTCCCTGAACAAGCCCTTTGTCTAATAAGCAACAGCTTCCCAACAGCGTGTCACAGTGGCTTCACAGTCATAGAGCACGTCGGCATGAAAGGGCATAAGATGCTTGGCAAGAGTAGCAGCAGGTGGGTGAAGCTTGTCTAGTGTGTGATGTATTGTGTTTTAAAAAATGCAGTTTGTGACAGGTTCATGTACAGTCACTGCGGTATCAAGTTACGTGTAGTGTTAAAATAAATATTAATTTCTTAATTAACATTAATAACATAAAACAAATAGATATCAAAACCAAATACCTGATTTTAGCAAGATGTCAATACCACCAGTGCTCGATAGAGAAAAGCAAAGGATATCAGAATAATGTAAATAGCTGTGTGGTGTATGTGTGACTCTCATTTCATTACAGTGTAGATGTTAGTGCTGGGTGCAGTCCACTCAGGTGCAGTTCAAAATGTATCTAAAATAAAATTCCTATTCAGTCTTTCAAAAGAAATATCAGATGGAAAATGCTTGCTTTCAAAGCAGGTCTACCCCCATCTCTGAAAAACTGCATCATGTAAGTTGAGAAAATGACGCTAAGCTTGAAAATGTTGGTGACAATTGTTAAAGACTTTGCTCAGTTGTTCAGTTTGTCCGCCACAATATTAGTGCAGTTAGTAAGTGTTAGTCAAGTCTCTCTATGTTAGTAAAGTGAATCAAGTCCGGTTATGGTGATATCTTACCGCGGTGCACATTGTGTATCCCACACCGAAGTCAAAGCGACACTGTTCATTCATGGAGTAGTGCAAACCAGGAAGTTGAGGCAGTGATGGCCAGTTGTGATCAAATGGGTCGTCGCGGAGACAGTCATAGGAACTGCAAGAAGATTAAAAAAACTAAAATGAGATTTTAGTTTCTTTATTGATCAAATTAACTCATGTCACTGTTCAGTTATTAAATTAGAGCTGCAACTAAGAATTATTGTTTATTTTAAATTAATCAAACCAATTTCTCAATAAATCATTTGGTTTATAAAATATAAAAAAAGAATGTGACTATTTTGATTTCCCTATTTTCCAGAGCCCAAGCTAATGGCTTCATATTGCTTGTTTGTCCAACCAAAAGCCAAAAATATATTAAATATGCTTAAACAGGTTCAAGAAAATCAGCACATATTTGCATTTAAAACTACTGAATTCTTTGGCACTTTTTCTATCAGAAACTGCAATCTTACCCAAAGTAGTCTTCAAAATGCATTTGCTGGAATATTTCAGACACCCCTGATCTTAAAACTTCACATTCCTCACCTCGAAAACCACTTTCATACCAAAACCTTAATAATTATTTAATTATTAATAATTAAAACCTCAGCAATTATTTAAACCTCTTGCCCAGTGCCAGCTGCCTCATAACCCTTTACAGGACAAGTAGTTTAGCTTGACAAGCTTAAAGACACTAACTATTGGCACAGACTGTCACCTAGCTGTATAAGTATCAGTGTCACTGTTGACCTCTAATAACCCCTGCAATCAATCTATCTATTTTCTATACAGTGAGTGTGTGTGTGTTATGTCTCACTGAAGGTAGCGTCCCAACTCTTGCATGCTACATCTGGACCAGTGAAAGCGGTGGAATGCAGCTTGCACCAGCGGAGCCATGATGCTGCCCATGTGCACCTCGTCTCCACAGCGGTTCCCCTGACCATCATGCTCCATCCCCAAACTTTGGAGAGCGACAAGAAAAACGAGGACAGGAAAGATTTGAAGGGAAAGGAGACAAACCAGTGAAGACAGATTGGGAACGTGTTGGACTTAACAGTTCTCTCATCAGTTATTGGCTGAAATGGGTTAGACCATTGTGATACCCTGCTGATGACGTGTGGCTTTAGTACAGTCTATGTAATTAATATACTTTTACAGTCCTTTAAGTTATTCTTTTAGTATAACTTTTGGTATAAATGTACTGTAAGCACACTGACAACAATACTGAAAATATACTTACACGTGGCCAGTCTCATGTGCTACTACAAAGGCAGAGGAGAAACCATCTTCATGGTTCAAAGTGCAGCTCCTTACTGGATGGCACATGCCCGTTACTGGGGCATAACCTAGGCAACCAGGAATGAGAGACAAACCCTTTTGTTAAATTGTCTTGAAACTTTTAGGCAGTGCGGAAAATTTTTAATGTTCCGCACTGCTGCAAAATATTTACTTCATTTCATATTGTTAATAATTTACTAAAGTGTTTTATACAATTATGTAGAAAATGTAAACAAATCTAACACACAAGGAGCAGATATTTTCTAACATGCTCCCCTTTCAGAAAGTAACATCAACATTAATGGCCGTCCAATTTTCAACAACCTTTTCCTAAAAGATTGTTTATTTAGTCATTCTGTACTATTACATTTATTTATGTTTCTTAAGGTGAAATATACTTTTGGTTTTACTGTAATTTGCATATGTCAGTTATATGAGTCAAATAAGATATATGATATAATATATATTATATATAAATAATGAGATTAAATAATTTTTGTAAACTAATTAGTGTCCAGCTCACCATAGAACTTTATTTACAGTACTGCATACAGTAAACACAGAAAGAAGTCTGTCACACACACATAAGCTTAAATGTGTGTGTGTTTGCACGTCTAATCCTAACCCTAAACCATCGCCTTCCACTCCTACATATGCCAGTCTCCAGCTTCCCGAGTGCTTGCCTGTCCCATGCTGCCTTTAATTGTGGCGCTGTGGCTGGCCCTGCTCTGTGTATTGATTTTCTGCTGCTGAAGGCTGAGCACAAGGGCAACTGAAGGGCTTCTGGATAGCTAGGCCACTGCCTTTAGAGGCCTCTCCCTAGGGCCTGCCTGTTAGCCTGCACTCTGCTGCATAGAAAACCACCAACCACCAAACCCACAGGGCACTATGTAGCTGTATGAGGCAAAGGAAGGAGGATGTGCGTATGAGCTTCAGGTTCTCAAAAGGATGAGTATGCAGTATGGATGTCAAACAGAAAGTGTTCAGTATGTGCTCATATGTTTGTTACCTTGCATTCCTGTGGGGCCAAATTCCTGTCGTGTGAGGAAGATGGCGTGGTCGTGATACTCGGCATCCCCTGTATCCTGCTTCTGCTGCAGGAAGGCCCAGCGACACACATTCTCCAGACTCTGAGATGGGTTCCCCACTTCAATCAGACTCGTGGACTGGAGAGAGACACACATAGGGAGAAAAAGAAGATTATAGAAATAAAGAATATACAAGAACAGCAAACAATAAAGGTTTCAGTTCTGATACAACATTTTATTCAATCCTCTAGGGGGCAGCGTCACAATGTTCTATAATGTCAGCACATCTTGCAAATTGCTGAGGTGTACACCGCACTCATACACACACACACACACACACACACAAACACACACTCCAAGGCATTCACAGTACTCACATAATAATGCTTAGGGTTGTGTAATCTTTATGATTTAAATAATGAACATAAAACTAAACACAGAGCTGTTTATTAATGAGCTATGCACTTACTAGTCAAAAACATGTCCAATTACAGATTATTTACTTATGACTAAATTCATAAAACCGACACCCACACAAACACCTAAATGTCGGTAACTCTTTACTTTCACCTTCACTTATGTTATTCCTCATTAAGATCTCCACTCTCCTCTTCCTTTGTTAGATGCTGCTGTACAAGTCTTTGCTCCTTTCACATCCACTGCTTCTCCTTCGCCTTAGATTCAACATTTCCTAATTGTTTTCACACATGCACAATGCACAGCTGAATCAAACAGTGATGAGTGTGTATAGTGTGAGTGTGCTGCAGTGAAGACATATGGCCTGCCTCTGCACACATGATGGAGTGTGAAGTCTGCACTCTGTGCAAATACCCCTCAGACAGAGTGTATTAAACACGTGTGTGTTTTCTTATGTTCATCAGGTGCTTGTGTGTGTGTTTCAGTGTATTTTTTCTCTTTTATAGTGTTTATAATGGTGTGTCATGTGTTCATGTTCATGTTGGATTGTGTGTGTGAAGTGTGGGTGTATGGGTGCGCCTGCATTCAGGGTCATATAGCCAATCCGCAGGCTGTCTGGGTGCAGCTCTGTTGCCACGGTAATTGGGGATGATGGACAGCTGGAGCTTTGGCTGAAGCTGCATAGGGACTGGCCCAGAATGACCAATGTGGGAGCGTGTGTGTGCGTGTGTGTTTCTTTGGCTCCACTAGGACTGTAGACATGAAGAGATGAGAGGAAGAGATAAGGCTACAGCAGCATAAGTGTATCACAAAGCACCTATCCAGCAATAAAATCATTTGTATCTTCCTGTGGGGTAATCCCTGCCCTCTGCCATTCCTGTCATCTTTTGCTTTATCTCTCACTTCCCTCTCTTCCAGTCCTTTTCTTCTTCCTCTTTTCAGCACAGACAGGAAGATAGAGTTACAGTCAAGAAGACAAGGATGCTTTCCCCATCGTCCGGTCTCTGTTTATGAATGAGGGAGGGCTATCATTGATTGTTTTTCTTTGCCTGGACTTCCCATGATTCTGTGCTGCAGCCTACTGGGAGGAAGGCTGGTTGCATAACAGACAGAGTTTCTGTGTGCTTTGGTGCTGAACTGTGAAGGCGTGCGACTTGAAAACACTCCCCTGGGATGCTGAATGCTTTTAGTTCCTCTTTTGCTCAGTCCACTGGAATAACAGGCTCCGGGCTTCAGTGCGTGCTGATGAGTGTGCATGTGTGTTTGTCTGTTTGTTTATGAATGTGTTCAGGGCTGTGCTTACGGCAAACCCTGGCATCAAAGATAGGGCTGATAGAGCGACAAGGCATCCACTTTCCAGGAACAGTATCTCAGTTAACTTTTCAGTAGAACTCTTACCTTGCCATATCCCAGCATGATAATCCTCACCAGCACCACATTGATCTTTGCTCCCAAAGACTGGTCATGGTAGATTTCATTCACCTGGAGTGAGACAAAAGAAAAACACACACAACAGAAAAAAAGTTTCAGGAGCAGAGAAAAAACAATAAAATGTAAGATCTGACAGGTTAATTGATAGTTAAGGAATAATTTCATAGTTCTTTAGTAACTATAAGCCTAAAAGTCTATGTCTAAATCTGTAGTTGTAAATGTTAGTAAAATACCAAAGGAATGGTTCAACATCTTGAGGAATATGCTCATTCGCTTTCTGGCTGAGAAGATCAATACTGCTATAATAAGCGTGTTTCCTGAAATGTCATATTTTTTTTCCTTTCTTTTCTCTAGAAAAATGGGTTTTGGCCTATAGTTCTTTTCCAGAAGGAAAGTAGTTGATTGGAGCAATTTTGCTGTTGATTAAAAGTGCTAGCTAAAAAAAGATTAAACAACTGCCATGGTGGAGGAGAACCAATCCCCAAAAAGTTTTATGCTTTGTGTATAACTTAATTCTTTTATAAAGCCTTTTTTTTAATAACCAAGAAGAAACAAATTTGGTACAACTTATAAATCTATAGAAAGAGCTTAGCTGAACACAAAACAATAAAGAGTGAGCAAGATGTTATCCACCAGTAACACAACACATTGATAGAGCAGCAGCCAAAAGCAAGGGAACACAAAGGTGAAGAGAATGCAAAGAACTCAGTTTCCCATGAGCAAAGATCGTGAGGAAATGAAGGAAGAAAGATGCAAAAAAGAGACTAATGCAAAGAAACAAGGGAATATGTGACAAGAGAGATGCAGAGAGCACAGAGAGCGCAGTGAGCGCAGACAGGCACTGGCGAATGGCACACAGACTCACACACAGACACAAAGCAAGTGAGAGAGAAGGGTGGGGGTTATATTGGCGCGGGAGTTAAGTCCTGCTGTCCTCAGTGGCCGTGTGCGGTGCCTAATGAGGCAAAGGGATGTAAAAACAGACAGCTATAATGAGATGGCTGATAGACATGCTGCAGCGAAAGACACACACAAATACTGTACACACACACACACACACACACACAAAACACACACATATACAGAAGCACAAAGATAAGGAACAAAACTGCAGACACATCCAGTAAAAAGGACAGACAAAAGAAAGTTGAGGAACACTACAAATAGAGACAGGGAGGCATATAAAACAAGGGAAGAAACTGAGCAAAGAGGGGAGAGGGAGCACAGAAGAAAAGTGAGAAAGAGAAAGGAGTGCATACAACACATTCTTAGACAACAAATGCAGGAAAGAGTTGTGGAAAGAGTTTTTTAAGAAGTGACGAAAAAATTGGAGTAATATAAAGCTCTTTTACTTAGCTCATATACAGATTAAAGTTGGAAATGACAGCATCCTACTAGGAAAAATTCAGTGAAGTAATCGTCAAGACAGACTTTTAATTTGTTAACCACTAACTCTTTGGAAGACATTTGTTTGATTACACGGACAAATAAACTCTGCTACAGCGTAGCAACTTTACATCATGCTCAGAAACTTCACAATAAATCATTCTTTGATTTCAGTGTTATGTGGTCTTCGTGGTAGGAACATTAGTGTGGTAAATAATCAAATACTCTAAATAATCTTCTGACACGTAGAGTTTACAGTTGCCAGGAATCTGATCTAACTTGGTGATCTAATTGCTATAATAAAGTAAATGGTTTCAGTGGAAGTAATATTTTACATAAGGAAAGTCACATATTGTGGGCTTCCATTGTCTACCAAGCTCATTTGCACACTTATAAATATGAGATGCTAGGATTAGTCTGTGACACTACAGGGACGAAACCTCAGCTGTTATTGGAATACTGCATTAGGGAATGACACACCCCAATTTTCTAAAATGTTGGTACTAAAATGTAATGCAAACTAATCATTACAAATTTACTTGAAAGAGATGTTTAGTATTTTCATTCAACAACTTAATTGTATCTTGTAGATATAAGGACATTTTGAGCTTAATGCCTGCAACACACTGATGAAAACCAGTCGGTCAAAGCTGATGCAGCAGAAGCTGAGATATCCTGACCATCAATAACTTCTATGGGTCAAGATCTAAAAGCGCCTGTGTTCTATGAGTGTCAGGACTTAACTTCGACTGATTTATTTACTACTTACATATATTATTCTATAGTATAGAATGGACCTGCAAAATATAAAATGAAACATCTGAGGAAGGTGATTTTGATATATTAACATGAAAGTATTAGTAAAATAGTAGTATACATTTATGTCATTTGGGTCAGAGTTAGGAATACTGAGTTGGTTTTATAGATAGCTTAGGTCTTTTTCTGTAAGAATGGGTACATTCTCCACTTCTACAGCACCCTATCTTGTGGTGTCCCTCAGGGATCAATTCCTGGCCCTCTGTTCTTTTCTATTAACAATCCATTAAACCTAATTATATGCTAAGGAAAAAATGATCTCCATTGTTATGCTGGTGTCAACAATATAAAGTAACAGTGCACAAGAAAGGTGAAGAAGAGAGGGCAGGCTGGGTGAAGACAAGTGTCAGGGGAGATGTATAACAAAAAGATAGCAGCAAGAGTGAAAGGGAAGATTTACAAAGTGGTAGCGAGACCTGCTATGATGTATAGATTGGAGACGGTGGCACTAACAAAAACACAGGAGGCCGAGTTGGAGGTGGCAGAACTGATTTTGGTCATTTGGAGTGACCAGGATGGACAGAATTAGAAGTGAGTACATCAGAGCGAGAGCTCATGTTGAGCAATTTGGAGACAAAGTTAGAGAGGCAAGGTTAAGATGGTTTGGGCATGTGCAGAGCAGGGAGAGTGAATATATTGGACAAAGGATGTTAAGTATGAAGATTCCGAGCAGGAGGGAAAAATTAAGACCTCAGAGGAGGTTCATGGATGTACTGATGGAGAACATGCAGATGGTTGGTGTGACAGAGCAGAATGCTAGGGACAGGGTGAGGAAGAGGCAGATGATCTGCTGTGGTGACCTCTAACAACATAAAATGTTGAATGTCTCAATGTTCCCTTCGACTGAATTAGTTGAAGTCACATCTGCAGTTATTTTATTTGGCCTTCCTAATTTGACCATGCATATTGAAAATCTAAACAATAACATCAAGCATTCAGCACATAATTGTTAGTTGTTATTGTGTCTTGAACAACAAATTACAAAGGCCATTCTGTTTTTACATGTCAGCAATATAAATAAAATCAGAGCTGTCCTGTTCCCTGAGAAAACCATTTAAACCATTAAATTTACTCAGAGCTTACTATTACATGTTTCCAATTGGTAACAAATGCATCTGTGAGATTAGTGACAGATTCAAATAGAATATACCATATAACTCCCATCCTTGTTTGTCTTTTTTCTTTCAAAGCTCTACATGGTCTGGCACCACATTATACTAGAGGCCAAAGTCAAATAATGCATGTACAAAGGCACATTCATGTGAATTTGTTTGTATAGATATATTTACATTTCTGACCTGTAGAAATACTGTTCTTACCTTTTTACTCCATGTCTTTTTATTGTGCAGCACTTTGTAACCTTGTTTTCAAAGGTGCTATATAAATGAAGTTTATTATTATTATTACCTCATCATTCTGTAGTTTCTAAAAAGTGGAACTTAATATATCTAGTATTTTCTAAATGTATGGAAATGTAAAGTAGAAACGGCTTCAAATTCTAAACATACTTATTTACTTTTCACCACTGCATACTATTGGTGTTTGACAGATGACATAAAACTTCAGCTGCCATTCTGGAGGTGTTCTGTGGTAATCAGCAACAAGCTGGCACACCTGGGGCCTGTTTCGCAAAAATAGATTATTATTTTATCTGGCTATCTTTGGTATGGATAACCTTTATTTGGAGTAGATCACCATGGTGGCATATGCTGCATGAGTAACCCAGAGCAATTTAACTTCAGAGGATCAGATCAAAACTTGTCAACAGCCCAGCAAACTCAGATCATTGTAAACACTCCAAACAATCCAAACATGGACAAAAGACCGTTGCAGTACTGTCATTATATACTGTATGTAATTTCATATAATGACATGTGCAACACAAAGCCTATTCAAACTTGTTTTTTTTAGCATCGGACAAAAGAAACATTCTCAGCAAGACTTTTTTAATGATATCTGAGTGTTTCTTTAGTATTTGAAAATTATTTTATATAATTTTCTACTGCTTCTTAATTATAGTTATGATCATAAAGTTCACCTAGCAGAATCAACCTTTTGCTCATGTGACAACAAAGTTTCCCTGGAGGTTTAATTGTTTCATCTCATATTATATTATATTGTAGCTACTTCATTCATGGTTCTGGTGATGTCATTTGTAATGTAGCTTGACAGGAAAACTTGTCAACTTGACACAACCAGTTGATGACCCATTTTATGATACATCTAGGAATATGCCAGGCATCAATAAGCACAATTGTCTTTAATTACTAAGTAATCTTACCATTGCTGCACCCACCCACTAATTAAATTTCCATAGGCTTCAACACATTTACAGTTTCTGAAATGTTGTGCGCCTATACCATAAACAAGACAGTTTGTAATGTCCACCTTACAACTACAACTTTTTGCATTCAGGTAGCATAAATTAATGTCAGATGACAATTTATCCAAATAAAAGTCCCTCCAAGGTCCATGGCATCCTTCCTGCATCTGTCTCTTGTCTATGGTATCCTGCTTCTCCAATTTGATTATTTAATGTGCACTACTTTACTTTACTTTACTTGGCAGACTTACAAAGGAGAAGACACCAGCAGTTACCATTTCGGCTTCCGTAAATTCTGAGTTACTACAACAAAGAGCCCTGATAAGGCCCAACTCGTCAAGACAAAGAACATGCTTAGGAATTGTTTAGTGCTAGACAGTTATGTGAATGTGATGCATTAAATCGGTTTACTATAACACCCTGCTAACTTTCTGTACAATTCACTGTAAATTTATACCTTCAAAATGGCACTTTGGTGATGTCACAGAAAATAAACACATGTAACTGACAAAGACCATTACACACAACGTCCAGGACACGAATAAGTGTAGCCTCTGACTGAAAATTATAATATTTAATAATGGACCTATGAAATAGCTTAAAGGATGGCTGAGCAGATGGGAATATTTTTAGTGTGTGGGACACAGTAAAAGATAGGAAAGTTTTCTTCCTGCGACCTTCAGTTTTATGTTTTGGATGCTCTTTTCACACATTAAAAAAGATACAGAGTTGCTAAGCAACCACCAAACAAAGACAGAGAGTTTTGTTGTCTTCTCTGTTTAACCCTGTCCCAGACTGTGAGTGTGTGTGAGACTGCGTGTCTGCAGTTTTCCTCTTGCCTGCCTGTCTGGCTACCTACTGGTACGTCTGTCTCTTATTTGGTAACATTTGTCACACTCCCTCATTATCTTGGCAGGCTGAAGTATATATTAGGAAGTGACACACAATGACTCTGTGCATGCATGTATGTGTTTGTGTATAAAACTGTGTTTGTTTGTCTGTGATGAAATGGACACTTGGGTGGGCCGGTTCACACTTGAACCTGATCTAGCCCGTTTCCTTGGCAACTGTTAGGCCAATTAGGAGCAGTTGACTTCCAGGTGACCCTGATGCCACAAGTTGCACTCTAATGAGACACACACACATGCACAGGGGCAGGCCAGTGTCCTTTCAGTCCCAACTTCAGCTTTATGTATCTCCACGTACTCAAATACTTCTATTCAGTCAAATACTCAACATACAGGTGCTGCAATCTAGAGGACAGGTATGTCACAGCATTTTATAATAATTTTCTTACCCATGCAGGCACACATAAAGTAAACAGCCAACAATCAAAGAGTTTCTTGTGAACAATGATAAAGGCATTTCTCTTATTATTGTTGCTAGCTGTGGTCACATGTTTTGAAGGGCAGCAGGTGTCATTATTTACTTTACCAGATTACAGGTGTCCATGATAGCCTAGATATGTCAGGCGGTGAGTTTGTCTGTGTGAATGTGTAGTAATACAGGAGAAGAAGAGGTCAAGAAGGCACAAAATCCTTACTATTAGATAAATGAAGCAGCCACAGCCTGTCACAGATGAAATTAAGTAGAACGACAGGAGAAAAACTCCCAACATCAGTAACTGTAAACAAACAGTGATAGCTAGTAAGACAAGGTAGCTGCTGGCACCTAACTCATAAAATCACACCTACATTTTATATACTGTACATAATAATTAGACTTATACGAAAATAATTTAATCTGTTTATATTTGGATTCCAAATTCTTAATTATACATTTAATCTAACTGGGTAATATTATGAATATATCCTCAGTACTTCACACACATGTCATGCGGTTTTATGTTCCTTTTTAAAAAAATATGCGTTAAAAACAATCTCAGCTGCTGATGAGACAGAACTGAGTCATCTAATAAAATCTGGCTAGGGTGCTACATAAATTAGATAAGGCTTTGGACAGCTCTTCTACATCTTTTTGTCAACATTCATGGGAATATTTAAAAACTGAAACCCAGAATTTAATCTCTCAGTCTATCAGTGCGCCTTACATACTGTATATGTGACACTTCCAGCTAACAAGGTGTCTATTATTACCTGGACTACCTCTCCTTTCCCAGCTCTTCCTACGGCTTATTGTTTTGTCATTTTTTCGCTGTGCTTCTACGAGCTTTGGTAAAGATAAGACTGAACGATCTGCACCGCTTCCAGACAGCTCATACAGAAAGTATGCTCATGCTGTAACACGTGGAGCAGACAAACTACACCTCAGTATACCAAATATGCATCATTAACACTTTGCAACACCTCTCTCCATTAATAGTAGAGACAGACAAGTAGACAGACAGATCAGTGCTGGCTACTAAACTGATCACAACAAAGTCACCACAGGAAGATTACTGCATAATGGCCTCCACTTGGCATTTGGCACACAGGATATGTTACAGGACTTTCCTACAACACTGTAGCTAAAGCAATCTTTGTAGAAATCAACTTCATTCTATAGAAATGTGTACAATAAAACGTACATGTTTCCCTGCATTTTATTTCTATAATGGGTTTTAAGTACAGACATAATCTGCTGTGCAAAATGTGGTGACAGCATATGGGTGGACATAATATTGTGATCACAACATAACATATGAGCACACTGGTACTTTCTGATAAATAAATATGAAACTGTATAATTAAGGACAACATTACTGAGCTCCAGTCACTAAAAATATCCAAATATTACTGTGGCCCTTTTTATCTGCATAATACAAATGAAGACAACAAATTCTCCAAATGTACGTTGATGAGTCTAACTGAATCTAGACTGAATCTAACAATAAAAATGTACATTTACCTTCTAAAACTTGACGACCATTACAAAAACTGTTTAATAACTGATGATGATGTTTGGTTAAAGATGGACTTTTTTATCTCCAGTGTAGAAGTTTGTCTATTGCATAGTTTGCACAGGCATTATTTAAAAGCCATTTTGGCCTTTCATCCACTCACAAAATCCCACTGAAAACAGTCCCTTAGAAAAATGGCTACTAGGGTAAAAACATTCAGAAAGCACATTTTTAGTGTTGACGTGTAGACATGTAAAACAGAGTTGTTGTAGTGTCAGAGTGTGCTTGCTTCTCATTCGTTTATGAAATGATTTGGATGTTTGGATTTAGCAAAACTAGTGCTGGTATTAACATTGATGATTTTTTACATGCTTACACATACATACACAGTTATTCTCCCACTACGTCGGGAAGCAGAGCCATGAGGTTGGAATATGGAGGTGGATACACTATTGATGCCGCTACACCAAAGAGTATAGAAACAGACGTTCCATTGCTGCCATTAATTTTAAAGTTACCTGTGATACGTTTTCTAAGTAAAACATTTGTCATTTTATAATAAAAAATATAAAACGGTCATAAAATATGGGTTTGTGACATTTGCAAATGATGTTGCACAGTGTCACAGCTTTTTTGGAACAACCTTTCATACTGATACAAAGCACATTTTCTACAAGCACTTTTTACTGGAGGCCACTGTAAAATGGTGAAACACCTGCTGTAACGGAATCACGTACTTTTTTCAGGAGTAGACAAGAGCACGTGCCTGAAAAGGCAGATATCAGATACATTTAAATTTGCCTGGAATTAAGGAGGGAAAAAAGGTAAAGGAATTTACCTACTGATATAAGTTAGATCAACAAACTAAAGTCTTCTTTCCTCCAAAGAACAGTGAAAGTTATTTTCTGTAGTACCCCGCTTTCTGTGGGGTTAAGCACCACTTTTACAAAAACTCCATGGCATATGACATAACACATGGCAAATAGATCTTTAAAAATCTCTTACCTTAGTTTAAATCTACCTTATACATTTCATATTATACTTATAGATTTTTTATCCACTGTTGAGGATTTGTTAACATAAACTACCCAAGTCAGGCAGGAGTAACAATGCCAAACAGCTCAGTGTAGAGCGAGTCAGTGCTGCTGAGCAACTGGGATAGTGAGGGAATGGCAGAGGGGGAAAGAAATAAAACAGACAGGGAGAGGGAGAGAGAGAGAGAGAGCACACCCAACCTGAAGTGAGCAAAGCAAACTTTCAAGAAGAAAGTCGCCCAGATGCCACGCGTGGGAGGCAGCCCTTATTTATTTATTTCTGTTTATCTGGCTGTCAGTAATTTATTCCGAACGCGCTGTTTAAAATACTTCTTCTCCCTCTGTCTCTCCATCTTTTCCCCACAGATTAGAGAGGGGCTGCGACAGGGCTCCACATTCCCTTTTCCTATATTGTCTAACAAATATCTAAAAGGGGAGGCAGAGTGCACAGAGGCTCTTGTTCTTTCTCAAGCGCTGAGCTGAGACAAAGACGTGCGGTAGGATTTGTTCCTGTATGCTTGCACCTGCTTAACAGTCAGAGATTGGTTCCTTGCGCAGTGGGTCGCAATACAAGTAAAAGCAAACAGGAGCATGCACACAAACAAATGCACATACATGCAAGTGTGCACACATACAAATGCAGTGTTCTCACCACAGGTTTAATTTGCAAAGATTAAAGTCTGCAGTGTGTTCAGTGCCACAGCAACACACAAGCACATGCACACACACACACACACACACACACACACACACACACACACACACACACACAAGCACACGCACACACACACACACACACACACACACACACACACACACACACACACACACACGAAGAAACACCTGGGAGTGTGAGTGCTTGGCTAAGTGTTGTTGTGGCCTGGAGCATACTGCCTGCTGTTTCTGCATCTTTCTCTTTTTCACACAGCACAAACACACTCACAATGAATGATGACATGACACAAAGCCTGATGAAACAAACCCCTTTAGAGCACAGGGCTCACCTAACATTCACACACACACACACACACACACACACACACACACAGACACACACACACACACACACAAACACACACACACACACACACACACAAACACACACACACACACACACACACGAAATCTCTTCATATTCAGATAGAGAAGAAGAGATTACCTGCGACTTATTGCTGGATGAGAACGTGCAGGAAGGGAATTGAATCTTCATTCAGTTGCTGATGGTGTGTGTGTGTGTGTGTGTGTGTGTGTGTGTGTCAATTACCTGCTTTCTTTGGCCTCTTTGTGACTTATTTTCCATTTAACTTAAACGGAACAGTTTCCCAACTTATAATAACACTTTTATACTTTCATACATGCTCACTTTTGGGTATTTGGGAATTTGTGTATGATGCGTTTATGTACATTACCATGGATTAAATGATGTGATACTTCCTCCCACGTATCGACCCACCTCAAATATCTTCAAATGCTGGCACTTTTGATAAGAGCCTAATTCAGTTCTCCACTCTTTTATTTGACATATGCTAAATTCATCTACTTCTATGCGTGTTTGCTCGTTTGTGTGTGTTTGCACCTGTGTTTGCCACTTACAATGTTCATGAGTGTCAGCAGGTATTTTTGGACATGCTCCTTCCCGTGAAACTGGACCACTGAGTCGTCAACACCTAGCAGCACCTCGATGTTGTAGGCCCTGTCCAGGCTCTGTCTGCGTGTTCTTCCTGCTCGTGTGTGGTTGATACTCTGTTCCACACCCCGGTATAGAGACTCCAGGTCCATCAGACCACCGAGATCAGCACCTAGAGTTGGAAAAACACAGATGTTATGCAGTGAACATAATCATAACATAATAGTCGATTAAAACAAGGAGATCTGAAGTATTGTAAATGACACACATAACTGAGTACAACACCAGTGTGACACAGATGAGAAGAAAACCCTCTTTACTTTGAATGAATAATTAGAAATGCTAGTGTGCCAGTCTCATTTAACAACATTCAGATAATTCTATGTAATTCTTTTTTATAAAGCATATAGCATAGAATATATTAATAGCACAAGTGCATAGTAGCGGAGTGAAATCGGCAGTAACAGAATTTTTTGGCCACTTGAGGTCAGCAGAAACAAGGTGTGATCATAACACTGACATATCTGGATGTGGTTAACTTGTGTTGTGTTTCTGAATGAAAGTCTAACTTTCTTTAAGTTCTGTTTTCAGTCCATACCCACATCTATCTGTCTCTTTAGCTGCTACATGCTGCAGTATGACACTCAGTGGATACTCTGTTCTTATACAAATACTGATCACAGTCTGTCTGGAAATTTACACAGTTGTTGTTGTGTCCTTGTTGTTTACCTCACAATCAGTAATTTATTGTTAATTTGTTTGTATGTCTGCTTCTCTCTGTGACATTGCAGAGTTATACACATTCACATCACATATGCACATTGTATGTATTTGACCAAGTGTATGTTGATGTTTGTCTTCTGTCTGCTTTCCAAGACACCAGTTGACAGAAGTGAGCATGTGTGTCCTTTGTAACTGATGTTATCGGTGCGGCTATCCTTCACAGATCCTCTCCTAATCAACCAAATATTTCTACTCCCCGCTGAATAAAAGCAGCAGATGGTGCTTACTAAACACATGGATAAAGACAGCTCCCTCACACAGGGGCTGCCCACCCTGCTCTTTTCTTGGCTTGTTACATGCTGGAAAAAAATATAAATTACACAAGAAACTCAATTTGAGTTGATTCCAACGGAAAGTGCACAACCTACAAGGGCCGTGTTCACATCACTAATTACATCTCTGGTTTTGCCTTCACAGGTATGTAGGAGTGTGTTATCTTGTTTGGACATTTTTGGATAACCCACACTTCTGGCTCCTGTGTTAAGTGTCTGATCCTGTTTCCTTTTTTTCCTATTTTAATCAGGCAAGGAGTCACAGTCAGTGAGAATTCAAAGGATAAATTGTGCTTTCTCCAGAGCCAAGGCCAACCTTCCTTCATGCACTGTCCATTCTGCATCCTCTCTCTCTCGCTCTCTCGTCTTCCTGGTATGTAGACACAGCATGGCCTTGTTTGTATGGAAGCCATTGAAGGCCAAGTCATGCAGTTTTGAACATGTGCTCTCAGTGGATTCAATAAAGCACTATCCTCCCTGACTGTAGCCAAGGCCTCCCACAGCCAAGGATGACACACAACACAGTTCATGGGGAGGTGTGTGGACAAGTGTGTGTATGCAGCTGCTCGTGTGTGAGCCCTGTGTGGACAAACATATCCAGTTGGGCTATAAATCACTGTTCCAACAGGAGCTTTAATTTAGTTTAGAAGTCTGGGTGTGGGGCCAACTGACTGTAATAGATATGCTGTGTTTGACTGCAGAGCTTTATCTGAAAGTGCTGAGTGCTCAGTTGATTCAACATGTGGCACGATAGCACAGCTGGAGATCCAGTGTTTTGACACATACAGTTAGAGCAAGTGTTGAGCGGAGAGGAAAGAACAAGTAGCAAGAAGAAAAGACAGGGAAGACAAGGGGAGAAACAGAGAGATCTGCCACCTTGTCTCCCAATCAGCAAGGGGCATCCCGCTTTCCCACTCCCTCTTATGCAACGTTTCCAAGGCAACGGGCTCATGGGTAAAACAACGACCGCATGGCTAATATTGGCTCCTGAGTCTCTCGCACAGTGAATATGGAAGTCTGAACATGATCCCATATCTGCCCACATTCCAGTGAGTGACAGAGTACCCACACAGGAAGAGAGAGGAACAGGAGGTGGGGAGATAGACTAATAAAAGACAAAAATATGTGAGCAAAATTTTATTTATACAGCACAACATTTTGTTCTGTTTCTTAGCTTATCTATAGCACACTTCTTCTTAGTAAAGGAAACTGGATTTAAGGATGTGCAATTCCCAACAACTCTTGGCTCTCCATAGTTATAGCTGTCTTTAACGAGTTTGATGTCACAGCATCTGCTTTTACCTTTTCCTTATATAATGTTGAGACTAAACACATAGTTTGAGATCTCGTTCTTAACCCTGTGCCTTCGCAAAATTACAGCGAACTATAAGACTTGCAAATTAAACAATGCAGAGATCTTGTATCACACATGACCATAGATGTGTATAAAGTAGGAGTAAATGTACATGAGATAAAACAGACAGAGGTGAAAACAAAAAGCCACTAAACCAGAGGTTGTATAGTGCTCGACCAGTTGCCAAGCTCTAACTATTTAAACCTATCCATTTCATCCTACCTCTGTCCTTGCTTACGCTTGCTAGAACACTATTTTTTCCTCTCACTTCAGCTGTTTTGGAGCAACTTTTTTCTGAGAAAACTGTGGAGAAATAATGTGCAAGAGGGATTGAGGGAGGTGGTGAGGGAGGTGAGAGGTAGAGCTGAGGGGTGTGATGGATGAGAGAGAGAGATGAGAAGAGACCAGAAGGACCTTGGGTGTTGAGTTCCGCTTCAAGCTCCTGCAGTGATGGAGAATTTTGCTCTCTTGTAGAGAATCTGAGTTTGTCTGTCTGACTGCAGGCAAAGCATTAGGGTGCGCTGCCCAGTTTCTCATAGCAATAGCTTCCAACAGCCACTAAAACCAACCTACAGATAATGGATTGGTTATAACAATGTTTGCTTTTTCTTGTTGTAAAAAGAATCATTTTAAATCCCTAAACTTCTCGTCTCTCACCTCTTACTTGCATGACACAATCTTTCATGTCTCTTCCTACCTACAACTTCTCTTTCTTTTTTTCTGTCCACTCACCTCTGTCCTCTTCTACAGTATATTTCCGAACCTCTTATGATAAAAAGGCTCTTTGTCTTTCAATGACTGCAAAATGTCAAGACGTTCTGGTTGAATATGAGGTAGGGAGGAAAGGGGGGCCAGGAGAGTAAGGGATTACACACCCCAACAAGAAGGAGAGCGAATGGTGATGATAATTCAGGTCAAGTCACAACGCGCTATAAAGCAGCTGTCATCAGAACATTGTTCTGCTTCATATTCAGGGGCGCTACTGTATAATTGCTGGCTTTGACCTTATGATGATCATTCTGGTCAGACTCAGGGTAGACGAGAGAGGGTGTTTGTGTGTGCCAGTGGGAAACATCAGCATTTTGATCAAATCGCATGTTACTGTATGTTTCTATGTTTTACGAATCTCCAGCACAATACAATTACTGTATCTGTAACACAGAGTCTCATGAAAAGTAATTAATGCTAACCAGGCAACCAGATTAAAAAAATACAGCATTTACATATAGAGTTATTACAGTACTCCACCCGCGACACACACACAACCACATGGTGACCATAAAAGGTATTAGGAAAAGATATAGTAATAATTTGCGGTGGTTGTAGAGACGTGGACAGTTATTGAGAAAATTGCTGGTTTTGATCTAGTAGACAGTGAAAAATGTTATTATAAAACAGTAGTATCTGTATTATATAATTAACATGAAGATTAGTTGTACAGTTAAGTGACTTTGAGGATGTGTATTTATACAAACTCTTCAGTGTGTATTTTTACTTTTCACACAAAACACAAAACGTCTGAGTGGCAACAGGTGGACGGTGAACTCGTTAGTGCTAACCTGAGTTTAAGACACAATTATTCACAAATATGCAAACTAATTTATTTACAGACCCATCTTGGTCATAAACTAATTCAAGGCATGGATATTTCTCCCCAGATAAATCTTTATAGGTTGTCAAGGTGATGAGAGCAGACACTTGTGTTGGCATCTGGGCAGATAGCAACATGCCACATTGTCCCAATGACACAATGTCTTCATACTGAATGCTCATTATTTCTAAACTGCCATATGACAGGTGTAAAGGCTACAGAGTGTGGAGCACACAGTGAACTATGCTTCCTATAATCATATGGCTGTTAATTATTTAGGTTGGCAATCAGCAATCTAATTTTACATGGACAGCTCCCTGAAGACCATAATAATTATTCATACATCAAGCACTGAACTTTGCCCATTTATTAATAACTGCTTTAGGTTAGGGCTGTTTATTTTTAACTGATCTATAATGCTGATGAGATGTTTTGAGTGGTCGAGGTATGAATTTGGGGTTCGTATAACATATCTATCTGGGATCTGAAGCGGAGTAGAGGACCATTTTTAATAATGCATAAAGCAGCCTTTATAATCAGCAGGCGAGAGGGCCACCTTTCCTCCCTGCTGCTCGCTGTGTCTGTGTGGATTTCTGGTGGTTCAGGAGACAAGGCAACCTTTAGCTCTCCCTTCTTACATAACTGTCAGAAACACACAGAGCTGTTGCCTGCTGGGGAGGTGCTGTGGTGCACACCAATTCCCCCAGTATCCTGCTGAACCACGGTTTCATTAGCAGTCATTTCTTCATATCTACAATGCACGCACAGTTACCTTCATGTACAAAATGTAAAACCACACAATGAAATTAGCTTTTCTGGTTTCGAACTAATAAAATTCACACTCATGAGTGCACATGTTGTCACAAATGAAACTAAACTAAGTGATGATATATTTCACAAGCTAGGAGTGTTTGCCTCTTGTTACATCAATTACTGCATTAACGAAGAACGGCCCATTAAAACATTGCAAACACATCACAAAACACAGTAATCCAATCATCACCACCCACAGATGAAATATTGTTGGCAAAGATCAGTCATGTCCCCAAACTCTCTCTGTGTTTTCACTCTGTGGTACAGAGCTCGATGTAAACTGGAAAGCTTTAGTGTCCAATAAGACAGCAAAGCCAGGCTGATATAGGGCTTACTGCGGAACTCATCCAGTTGGAAACTGACTTGACTAAGTACCTGTCTATCTGTCCTTCCCTGTGTCTGTCCATATCAGCCCCAGAAAGCCAGACATTTATAAAGGTCTCTTATGAAATCAAACAGTAGGAAAACATCCCCTGCCATGACAGGTATGCAAAGATAAACACACGAGTATGAAGATGACAGAGTTTTGCAGACAAGGTAAATCCTTCATCTACATGTCTTATTACTGTCTTATCACTCCACTGACCATGTGTCTACTTGAAGAAAATGTGTACAGCTATAGATCAATCTGGGAAACAGTGTGTGCGTTAAGAAGAAGATAGAGGCTGACAATGAGGTGCAAGGTCCCGAATACCTATAAATCTCAGCAGAGACAGGAACCTGCTGCCTTGAGTAGTTTGTGGTTCCCTAGCCACCTCTCTCCCTAACACCTAATTTTTCACCTCTTATCAACACTGCCTCATAAATGTTAACATAGAACTGATATACATTAACCAAAATGATTTGTAGGGATCTTTAATTCTGCATAGATTCAAGCTAAAGTGTTTTACAAAACACTGATTATGAGCTTCTCCCTTTTTTCTTCCCACTGGGACAGTTGTTTTTGTTTTTTCCACTTTGTTTATTTGTGGGCTTTTGATGGTATTTTTGATATTTAAACACTACTTCTGACCACTTAGAGCCAGTGAAACAAACTGTAACATATCACAGACTTGACAAACCTGATAGCCAACAGTTAGTTATTTAAGCATTCAGCATACACAGAACAATATTGGCCTTGATTTGATATTCAGTCTATTCCTAGCTTACAAACTACTTTTTCATTCTTTATCTAGTAAATGCTCCACCTTGGTTACCCTGTAGTCAATATCTCTGGTCTGCCTACAGTGAGACGCTGAGCAGGTATTTAAAAGTGGATTTATCAAGAATCCTTCCCTGCAAACAGGTCCCAGCTGCTTGTAACAACACAGAGGAGAGGGTAAACTGAAACAATGAGCTGAAAGGTGATATAAATCTATACATTTGTGATAAATATGGAGTACAGGATCATACCATTCTTCTCTGGATTAACGGTAAAGTCCAACCACCCAGCCTGACCTCTTTCCTACATGTGCTCTGTAGTAAGTGAATGTTAATCTTGTTGAAGATGCAAAGGATTGAAAAATGCGCTACTGATGTAATGGGCAAACTTTAGCTTTGGCAAAAAGCATTATAAAACCAACTGGCGCAGTTTGGCTGCATATTTCTCTTGTCTTTTTTTGCTCCTTTCCTCATTTCACCTTCCTTCACTCATTGCCCCAGGCGATGTCCTGTCCTGTCCTGGCTGTGAAGTACTCAAAGAGCAGCCAAAGTCAGCCACCTGAGATACCCAGTACCACAGTTACTATGACAGGCTAGCCAGCCAAACATCTGTCAAACTGAGCACTGTGGGGGACAGAATGAGTTGAACCAGCAATGGTGGAGAAGAGGACGCGAACAAGAAAAAGAGAAAAGGGAAGAAGTGGGAAGATGATGGAGAATAGATAAATAACAATGAGGAGAGTAAAGGGAAAGATAAAAAGAAAGTGGAATTAGAAATGTTGAGAGTGTAAGGATTTGTAAGTATAGAACCCAAGGAGAACCTGGACACAGGGAGGTAAGTTTGATAATTTTTATTAAACTCAAGAATAGTGAGGGGAAGCATGGTGTCACAGTGGAAGACAAGGGCTGAAGGACTGGAACAAGCCAAACCTTCAGACCGATAAGAGGCGATCTAGAGACGAGATGCCATCCAGTTAAACATTAGGGAGGAATCAGGAAATAAATGAGTAAGTATGCAGCAAAACTCTGGCTTATGCTTCTCAGAAGGTGATTATGAGCCTTTATAATCTCTCTGTGAATGGCATACCATGGTGAAAGCAGATGGGACGGATGTTTCAACTTCTTCATTGGAGAACAGGGGAGGCTGGTACCCATACACGGTCTGCAAATGTGTCAACCCTGAAAGATGGAAGGGAGTTGTGAGCATAAAGATCATATTATTTGCTCATGATGTCGGGTACCCAGAGGAAACAAGTTTTGAGCTCCTGGTTAACCCTCTTGGTCTGGCTGTTGATCTGTGGGGGAAAGCCAGATGACAAGCCGACAGAGATGCCCAAAAGTTTACAGAACTCAAACCAGAACTTTGCAGCGAACTGTTGCCCCTGGTCTGACACAATGCTCTTCCCCCCGGAAGATGGCATGTCAGCAATGAAATCTATAGAGGTGTTCGACCACAGGCAATTCGGGATGGGCAGGGGGTGCAGATGGAACAGTCGGAAACAGTATTGTTGTGGTCTGGTCATACCAGGATGGCAGGACAGGCAGAATGACACCACTCCAGTTCTCTGGAACATTAGCTTATTATCTGGGCAGGCAGATGGAGACAGGGCATCCCTCAGGGCGTTTATCACCTCCTCCTTAATGTCCAACCAGGCGATGTAGAGACAGGCTGATGCAGGTATAATGAAGTCAACAATTTCCTTCCTTGTTTAACATGTCTCCAAAAACATTATTGACCAAGTTCTAAAACAAGACCAAGGTGCAGATAAGCCCGACAGGCATGACCAAGTTGGATCTCATAGTGGCAAGCAGGGGTGTTAAAGGCAGTTTTCCACTTTTTGCCTTCACAGATTTGGACCAGATGATAAGCATTCTTCAGATTCAGCTTGGTGAATATTGTGGCCCCCTGCAGACGTTCCTAACCCAGAGGGAGGGGGTAGCGGTTTTTCACCGACCACCATCCATCTTACCAACAAAGAAGAAACTAGAAACGCCATATGTGAGTTCAGCCTGTACGGAGAGACAATGCATAGGCAGTCCTGAATTAATTAATTTGCTGAGAGAGTTGTTGCAAACTGGTTTTGCAGCTGACTGCCCTACCTGCTGAGCCACATTTTTCAGTTCTACTTGGGAGCATTATTTTATTTAATTAATAAGCAGCTCGGAAGGCAGCTGAAGTTTTCTTTAACAAGTAACTGCTAAACCAAAAAGACTACTAATGCACCAAAACAGGACTCATGCAATGGTAATTTATTTAACAAAGCAGTGCCTTGGTGTGCTTCTAACTGCCAACGAGCAGTGAAACAGAACTGTCAAACAAGGTGTCTCAACAGTTGTGTCTAATCCATTTGGCATTTTAGTCTAGGCATTATTTTCATGTATCTTTGAGAGTATCTATATCTCTATACATCTGTCTTTCTTTTCTGACTTTTCATGCATTATTACTTTTCAAGTATCCTTTATTCTTTTCATTCTTGTCATCTCCTGCTTCCTTCATTTCCTCTTTTATTCATTAAATGTACCTTTGAAAGTGCTTTTGAAAGTGTAGATATGGTGTAACAGTGGGTGAGAGAAAGAGAAAGTCTATCTGAAGGTGTGAGACAATATGTATGCAAATGTTCTTTCCATGCTGCTCACCAGTATAGCACAGCCAAATTACGCCTGCCACAGGGCAGTAGAATGAGGATTTATCATCCAATATCACCTCATCATAAATGATAATGATAAACACATATGCCAGGCTCTAACATAGTTTTAGACCATCTCTAAACCAGCTACCTAAACAGAGTAGTAAATCAGCTGACATTACATTGGAATATTTTAAACAATTAGGGAATTGAGAATGCACCAAGCGCCGGACACAGTGAGGTGAATAAAGAAAGTGCATTTAAAAACTGGCACTCTCTTACAACAAAAATATTACTGGCTAGCCTGCCCAAAGATGCACAGAAAGTAATTTTCAACTGCACAGCGCTTGAGACAGACGGAAAAGAATTGATAAGCCACTAAAGCGTATTGGTTTTACTAAATTGGCATTGTGTCATAACAAAGTCTTTCAAAGCACTTATCAGTTAGAAACAATTAAAAGAGCCACTCATCATCCTTACAAAGCTGGCTCTGTACAGGAAACAATGGTAACAGAGATGGTGATAAAATGTAATCAAAACCATAATTAGCTAGCACTCTTTAACAAGGCTAATGCTGACAGAGCTGAGGTATGTTGATGTAAATATCACACCTCTGACTAGTTCCACTGGACAGAACACTGTGCACGTCTATCACACAAGCACATGGCCACCAAAGCAGAATCTGTGCAGAAGGATTGACAACAGGGGAGGAAAAACAGGACAAGAACACGTTTAAAGTCAAGCTGTGAAGAAACTTCAAAACATGACAGATAAATCACAAAAACAAGTCCATCCTTAGGCCTTTGGCAACAGGCAGTGCAGCATGTGTCTGCTTTAGTATGAAGCCATGTGCTGGTCATTCTGTGTGCATTCTGTTGATCGACATACTCACTTTACTGGAAAACCATCGCTAAGACTTCCCATTTTAATGTCCAAAATATTATCCACAGTGCTTCATTGGTAACCAAGGCAGATAGGATCTTAATACAAAGATGCACTAGGGGAAAACAGGCTCTATCTCTACATAGAGTGTGTCCCTGCCCATCCAACTTCCCCAGCTCACTGTCCCCCAGTGGCGATCATAATGGCACAGGGTGATGCTACAACCTCCCCAGCATCCGAGGCATATGGCCAATCAATCCAGCATCTTCCATGAAAGGGTAACTCTATACTCGAGCAGGGAGGACAGGGGAGCTACCAGCACGGCCTCCCCTGTCTCTCTATCCTCAATAAAGCTCCCAGGTAATCAAATCACTGTACACACCGGCAGATGGCCAATAAGGGAACAACCATCGGGCTGTTTCTCAATCTCAAGTTCTTAAACTTACCAGTAAGTCAACATCTATTACCAACCAAAAAAGATTGGACATGCTACATAAGTCAATGCAACCAATAAAAACTATTGTGCTGTACCACCTAACGCAGTAACATATAAATGCACAGTGGCAAATGTTCAGAGGAAAACCGTGCAGTGAAACATAAAACATTTTTATTTGTCAATCAAGCAATGTGATTAACAGCATCATTAATGGCTCGATTGCATGAAAATAACTGCTGGATTAGATCTATCACCAATGTTATTAGTTCCATCAGTGCTTTCTTGCCATGAGAAGTTAAAATGTCTGCTGTGAACAACATCACTGAATCTGAGTCATTCTAAACTATACAGAAACACATTTGATGCTACTAATGCTATTAACAGGATTAACACAATCTATTCAGAAAACATAACAGCATGCACAGTAAAATGTGAAGGAAGAAGGTGAAAAATCACGATACCTATCAAGAAAACTCTAAGTCTAAAATATGCAGAAACCATAGTCTGGAATTCCTCTTTCCAAAAATGGGCTTAACAGGTGGTTTGGAAACCACTGGTACTAACAGTGATAGGCTACTTGCAGTTGAAGCACTTGCAAGGCTTGGATGGGCTTTAAAATGTCTCTCTGTTTAATCATTAGTACAGAGGATGAGCAGCTGCCTCCAAAATAAGCAGGTTCTTTGATAAGAAGTCAAAGGAATGTGTGACCATGAAAACTTCAGAAGAGTTAAGTGAAGTAACTATGACACATTCTGAATTTGTAACAGCTCTTACTTGCACTAGCATCTTCACCATAGAAACTGCATTTGAGGCCTAAGTGTATCTTAGTGTTTTCGAGCCAGTCACCGAATCAAACAGAGAGAGAAAATGTTATGTCTCAGAAACAGAGACAAAATAGATTTAAACTTGATGTGACCCTATTCTTACAGTGGAAAACATACTGGAACCTGTAGTCCTTTCAACTTCACTGTGTAGTAAATAGAAAATAATACAGCAATTACTTCTGCCTGTGTTAGTTTTGTCAAAATAAAAAAGTGGCAGGTAACGGATTCCATTTTAGTATAAAAACAAATGTGTTTTATATGTAAAAGTCCTAAAGTATATTGTTGTTATACTGTACTTTTTTAACTAGTCCTATTTGTAGCAGTAAACTCCTATATTATAGGATTCACAATTATCTAATTAACTTTTAATCATTGTTAACAATGACTCAACCAGAAGAACTTGGCATTTCCTAGAGACAACTATTATAAGCTATACAGGTGACTGGGTCAGAAGGGGCAAAACAGGCTGTTGTATGTCGTCCAACTAGATTTAATAAAGAGGTTATTATAAAGGAATATTTTTCCTCCACTTCCAATCTAGGAACTGGCAGTAAGACCTGTCTCATTCTCATTGCTCTGCAGAGCAAGTAATACCCACTAATCCTAGACACAGAAAGAGATTTTGGGTACGAGAGACAGAAAGCGAGGAAGTACAGACAGACAGACAGACAGACAGACAGACAGACAGACAGACAAAATGTGTGTGTGCATTACTATCTATTTGTGTTCATGGCTGTATGGTGTGTCACAGGAGCATGCCCAGTGTGGATGAGTAGACATAGACCAAAGAGTCATAATCCCCAACAGTGTTCATTTAGAAGAGTTCACGCTGGCAGTGCAAACACACATGGACACACATGGACACACATGGGAAGCTCCCATGTCCATCCTATCCAATATGATGTAGTGAGATATATGCAGTTTCCCATTTAAAACTATTTATCCCCGGAAATAACTGACAGAAAAGAGGAGAGGAGATGAGAGCAGAGCAGTGGAGAAAAGAGGAGATTCTATCTTATTCCCCCTCACTGTTTAAGGGAGTAATATGTCTCTATCTCTGTCTATCCTATTGTAATGGAGTAGGTCTCACTACGCTGCCTGAGGAAATTGCCTTTTAGTCCCTCAGCCCCTCTTCTATATGTGTACACACACACACACATACACACACCACACACACACACACACACACACACACACACACAGAAAACACATACACTCTTGTGGTTGTTGGCCCAATGACACTGCTTAAATATTAATGACCTGATTCTCTCTCATTAATAATAGCTGCAGCGCTGATTATTCTGTGAATACCACTGTGTGTGTGCATGTGTGTGTGTGGGTTGGTATGTATGTGTGCACGCAATGTAGGTATGCCTACACACAATTTGTGAGCCAAGTATTTGTTCTGACTGTCACTGACATATCAGACTGAATTGCTCCAAAAGAATTACTGACATGAGGTAAACGAAATATAATTGAGTTACAAAACAGTAAGAATGTTTCATGGTATATATGTTGTGATAACTCAATTGTCTGTTTATTCCAGTTTATGTGTGTGAGAGAAATTTAGTTGGCTTAAAATGTGCAGATATGCGCACACACACACACACACACACACACAACACGATTGAACAGGGATAAACAACACACACACATTCATACAGATACAGATTCAAATACATATTTACAAATACACAGAACCATTCACACAGACAGACGTTCGCTCAGTTAAGCCACACATGAGGCACTTGAGATGCAGCTGGCTTAAGCTAGCTAGTACTACTACACATGACACATACACACTGGGGCCAACAAAAGCAGACGCAGCCAGCATCCATTGGGTTGTAATAAAGAACTTTGCTAAGAATAGAAAAACTGCAGCTAGACATGAAAGAGAAGAGAAAGAGAGGCTGTGGGTAGAGAGAGGAGTGTGATGTGATGAGCTGTGTGTCCTTTAGTAACAATGAGTCAGCGAGTTACAGTAGCACACGTGTTAAATTGGGAGCAATCCATAATAAGCTGTTTCAACTGAAGAAAAAAAAATGATTTGGATTGAATAAAAGCTTAAGAACTGGTGATTTATAAAGCACATATGCACTTAACTATTTCGTATGTCACTAAGACCACATTCTGCTTTTATATGAATGAACAGGTGCTTTTCATATTTGGCCTGTGAGTGTATATCGTATAGGTGTTTGTGTGTACATTTGTTTGTGTGTATGTATTTCTGTGACCAGTAAATCCACAAAATTCACAGTTCCTATTTCCCTGATGAATTACCCTGAACTGCATTGAGACAGGTAGGGAGAGAGAATAAGTGAAGGAAAGAACTAGTGAGAGAAAGAAGGGGAAAGTGATCAATGTTTCCTAACATTGCCAACAGTTACAGGCTAGATGAATATGCTTAGAGGCTAAATTTTTTCTCTTTCACTTACACATATACACACTCATTCATTCACTCATTCATGTAACAGACACTTTATCATCCAGTTTTGGTCTATCTCTAATTGTCCCACCTGAATGATACCCTTCTCACCACACAACCCTCCTCCACCCTCAGGCAGAGGCATACGTCAGACTTCAGACCCCAACCTGCTGCTCTTACGCCCTGGGTCTTTGGCCTATGTGTGTTGCTACCTGCATTGTCGGGCTATGGCTGATGGAAATGATCTTATTAGCACTGTGCTAATGTCTGCTCTGGATTCTTGGGACACTCCAGCTGCCCCTATTTTAATTGGCTGACTTTATTAATATTTTATTCATTTAAATACAGCGCATCACCTTTCCCTTCGCTGACTCTGACCCCCTGGCTGACTGCTCAGTATGTCAGACT
Source organism: Ctenopoma multispine (assembly GCA_034779795.1). NCBI lineage: Eukaryota > Metazoa > Chordata > Actinopteri > Anabantiformes > Anabantidae > Ctenopoma > Ctenopoma multispine. The sequence continues at coordinate 9,789,931 of JAUYWH010000002.1, forward strand.
GGGAATATAGATCGGGGGAAATTATTTTCACAGTTACCTGATGCACTCCGTTGTCATTTGTGTATGTTAGAAAAATGTTTTGTATGTTTTCTCAATGTCATGTCAATTGGGAACTTGTGGATTAAAAGGTCAGTACAGGAACATTTAAAAACAGTTTGTTTTGAACTGTAGATGAACTGTCCTGTATGTAGTATAAAAATTACTACAGCCTGTAACCAGCTTTTTGGGGCCCTTAAAGAAACACATTCCCAGATAAGAAAATTGCTGCTCAACATGAATTTGATCAAACTTATGTTTTCAACTGATACATGCACTTAGGAAAAACAAGTCTAATTGTAATTAAAATAATTATTAAACAATGTTCCATACAGGGCCGTTTCTAGCTCTTTGGGGGCCCTATACAAGATAATTTTGGGGGCCCCTGTTTTGAATCGATACAAGGAATTTAAATCTTTTAGTGATCTGTGGCAATGCATTACAGTAGGTTATAACAACAACAAAGAAAAAAATCAAGTTGGACCAAGCAATAGACTATAGAAAATAATAAAAATAAGTAAAAATCCTCTCTATGACCATGCAGGTGTTACAAACTTTATAATGGGACCTACAAATGAAAGATTTTAAAAATACCAGGCAAAATCATGAGCAAAGATTCAAATCAGATCCACTGTTTTCTAATTTTTGTTTTATGAGATTCAAACTTTTTTTAAAGGCGGATAGATTTGGTGATTTGAAGATCCCTGTGGGCCTCTCAGAAAAAGGTTTGATAGCAAAAGTTACATACAAATGTTTTAAAATGATTGTATTATAATTTTGACAATTATCGTTTATGAATGTTAATCAAACAACACAGGAATGTTTAAATGATTTTTAAAAAATCTACTACATTACAGCCAAGCCTGGTCGTGAACTCAGGACCCCCACATGCTAGAGTGTTTCCTTACCAGCTGAGCTATCTTGGGGGCCCCCTAGTGGTCGCAGGGGCTATGCATCTGCATAGCCCGCATAGCGCAAGAAACGGTACTGGTTCCATATATAACAGCACACGTGTCATTAAATATTTCAACAACCCAGAGACTTTATATAAACCCCACATAAAAACTGCTATAGTTTGAGAGATGGATTCAGAAGTTCACAAGCAGCAGAGACAATTCAAATGTCCAGTGGAGCACAAACATGATGATCCGTGGACAGAGAAAGAACAATTCATGTGAGATGTAGATACATCTGGACAGGACAAACCCAACAAACTTTAAAATAAGATGTGGATTCACTGCACACGCTCTGTAAAAATTCAGGTGAGCACATTGCTCACTCAGAAATACACAGGTGCACAGACGCACACACGCACAATTGCATATGAGCATGCATGCATACACGCACACCTGACAGCCCTGGGGCTACCTCCAGGACAAAATGGGTGATGGAGCTGAAGGAAGGAAAGGAAAACACAAGGAGTGGAATAATTTTTTTTGGGGGGGGAGGTGTGCAATAAGAAAAACAAGAGAAAGAGAAGACATACAACAAATTGAGATAAATCAACACAGTTAATCTGGTACATATTTTAAAAGCTGCACTATCATCATCATCACAACAACATCTTTAGGGTCAACTGTAATTTTGTTAACTGTGTTGGTTTTGTGGTTTAACAGCAACAATGGACTGTTCCATCATGTAACAGTGAAGTCATGAATTTTTTTGTTTTGTTCTGAAGCAGAGATGATCCAGACATCTTCTGCAATGATCAGGTATTACAGTAAATCCGAACAGAGCCAGAGATCCTCATGTGCTCTTATGGTGTAATTTTGTACATTACGGCATTTACAGTTCACTCTTGAAATTTCCAACATAACAATTACAATGTGTTAAATATGTTTAATAGGACCAACTACTTTTTATTATCTACCTACCTACCTACCTAGAAAGGACGGATTTTTTATATCTAAGTCTTGGGGCGTGAGTGAAAAAACACTGTACATAACCTTTTGAGCTTTAAAATTAGGGAAATACTAGAGTTGTAATTGTTATGTAACTAAGTCCCCCCCCAACCTGCTGCCAGACTGTTGGTAACAAAATATTAAAACTCCTTAACACCTCCTTGATAATTCATTTTGTGAAATGTCCAGTCAACCACTTTTGTGTGCAGGCTTTAAGCTAAGAAAGTAATTTTAGGTCCAGAGTAGTGTTATCAGTCTGGATGCGACACTCATTTTTGAAACGCCCCAAACTCCCCTAGAAAAAAAGAAAAAAACAGAACTGAATCCTAAATATTGAGTTTTGAACCAAACCGTGGACTTAAAGAATCATTACACCTCCAGAATACACATTTTGCTTAATTGTGAGGTTATGATGATGATATGGACCAGTGGATTGATCACACATGGAAATTTACAGAAGATTGGATTTTTATTTTATTTTATACCTAACACAAAAACAACATGGATAGTGCTTATTTACAAGTATTTAATGTACCATACACCCACGCTTACTTTGTAAGCAAATATGAGATTAGAGTGGAGAGACAGAGATCAGGTTATTGAAATTTGAATCCCATTATCCTGTGTTTATTCATAACCTCACTCTGAATTTGATATCAATATTGTTCTTCATAAGTTAGCACCACACTTTACCTCACATGCTCTGGCTGAATGCAATCACAAAACCAGCATACTGCACCATACACTAAAACAGATATAAACTTAAAGCTGTGAACACACACAGGACAAGAAAAGGACACAAAAACTTAACGCAGTTTTGGGCACAAAAAAAAAAAATCTTGAGTAGAAGACGAGTGATGATACTTCTGACATGGCACTAGACTTTATTTGGCAGCCTTAAAGGTGAAAATTGGTGCTAGGAGGAATGCAAGCACAGGTAGGATTGTAATGTGACAACTCTGGCAGCGAGGGATTTGTGCACACACGTGTGCGTATGTGAGTCATGGCTGCTCCTGCAGCCTTAACACCCAGTCATCTGTCAGCCATTGGCTCAGCTCTGCACTGCTGCCGTCTCAATCACCCGATATAATACTGTGCACACCCAGCACTGACTTTCCTCGTCCCTCTCCTTTTCCTCCAACGTGTCACCAGCCAGAGTGTGAGTGGCACATAAACACACACTGGGTCCCAACACTGCTCCTTGATTAACGAGATGGTTTGTTCTCTTCCTCAGACTTGGACCAATCAGGCAGGAGGACACAAATCTCTCCCCGCTGGTGATGCTGAAGGCCACTGGTCACTATTTATTGGCAATCTCAGCTCTAACTACCCAGACAGAGAGAGCTACACGCTTGCCACAGGCAGACACCACCACTGTCTCTTTCTCTCTGTGCGTTTTTCATGTGCTCCTGGTAAATTTTGCTAGGGGAAATAAACATGCCCACTAGTATCATGAAATGACAGTTTGAAAGACCATCACGCAAACACACAACAAGATAAACTGAGGGATCTCCTCATTTTCAGATTGTGTGTGGGTGTGTCAGTAGGGTAGAGGCATTAGAGCTGCTGACATTAAAGCTGTGATTAAACAAGTTCAGAAGTCTTTGCTATAAAAATAATATCTCCTTATATCTTAACAGAATTATTCCTTCTTTCTTACCTCTGTGGACTTAATTAGCAGGATTTAATAGGACTGGTGCTACAACAGCTCAGCTACACATAATTTAAAAAGGTGTGGCTGCTTTCACCAAAGCAATATTCCCATTTTGTTTGCTCAAACCAGAAAACAGCTCATTATGGCAGCTTCTGTTTTATTTTCCTGAACAGTGTTCCCAGCAGTTATTTAAAGAGGCCTTTAATTGTTTGTCGTGTTTCTCATTTTAATGCCTTTATCATATCAAGGGCTAAACTACACATAAACTTTACTACTATTATCATGAATGGTTCACCTCGGAGAAACAAACAACATATGTAAAACAAAGACACAGGACACTGGAAAAATACCACAAACAGCCTAAGTATGTATATTTATGACACCTAATATTCCTACACTAAGTGATACATTTTACACAAGACCTACAAGCCGAGTTAGAAAGTCAGCAGTGTCTACTACACACTTGATATTGATGCCGTACAAGACTTCAAACGCAGAAAGACAAAGTGGGAGGAAATGTGGAAGAAGAAACAACTGAACTTGGCCGCATATTCCTCACTGTAATGTATGTAAGTCATTATTTGCATAGTCAGACATGCTGTGATTGGCTAGTGTGGCTCAGAGTCGTTACAGCTGAGAGACCAGAGGTGTTGCAGGAGCAGGACAAATTGAGGAGTGTGAAGATTAAAGTGTATTCTGAAGTCATTTCATGTAATTACCATAGGTTTTTGATGTTACTTTGTTTTATTCAGCAACAGCCATTCATTTTTACATTCATTTTACATATTTACATTCTATAGTTAGATGTAAGGTCTAAAACCTTACACTGTAAAATGCCTTGATATGACTTTTGTTGTGGATTTGGCACTATATAAATAAACTGAACTGAATTTATTAAAATTGAATTGTAATTTTCTCTGTATGCATTTCAGCAACAAGACATCACTCCACCTCCTGGTGTTTATTCTTTAACTTCCTGTTTACACCTGAAGTTGGAATGTGTTGCTTGTGAAGGTGGGCATCTGCTACTAATAATCACTTTGTGCCTACATTTTAACAAATATCTGACCAACTTCACAACGTACAGTGTTAAGGACTGCCAGAGCTGAAAGAAAATGATACCGTCCATCACATGCACTACTTGGTCCTAGTCCCAGTCTATAGTGTATGAATAACAGTAGTTATTTGACTCCGCCCCCAGAAACACGGCAATATGAGATTCAGCCTCCCACCTTCGTCTCAACACTCGCCTCCTCATTCTCTGGCATATAAATAAAAAAAATCAACAGTCACAACAGTGGAGAAAGAGCTGCACATTTGTGCTATATATACTGTATTCATAAATTCAAAGGTTTAAGTAGAGAAGGAGAAAGAGAAAAAGGTGGGATGGTTCAATATAGTGGGGGTAACATGGAGAAAAACAGAGGAATAGAGGTCAAAAGGAGAAAGCATATGGGAGTAAAGGCAGGGATTAGCTACTGTGTATCCGCAGGGCAAAACACACACACACACACACACACACACACACACACACACACACACACACACACGCGCACACACACACACACACACACACACACACGCACACATTGATGATCACTAGCCAGAACACTGGGGTTTGTCAGTTTGACTGGAAAGCTTTTCAGAAATCTCCCAGAGTTTTAAGCCATGGTAGGAAGTCTGGAGAAGGAGACAAATCACAGGGGGAACGTGGGTAATATGCCAAGGAAGTGAACTAACTTTTCTCTGGCGTCAGCACATCTGCTGTCGAGGATGATCTATGTCCCTCTCATCACAGGACAACACCTATGGCAGAAGAGGAAGAATCTGCGCACGAGCTGTGCGACACACACACACACGCACAAAGAGCGCAGCGGTGAAGACATGCCATCGTGCTTGGTAATTGCCTCAGCATGATTGTGACCAGAGCTGCAGAGGACACATAAAAGCAAAGGGCTTCCACAGTCAGTTTTAACTGACTGTGTAAACCAGTGGCTCAATTACATCTATTACACGCTCCGCGGATGCAGATTATCTTAGAGAGGAACAAACTGAATCATCTGAAAAGTGCCAACCCCTCTTGCCTGTCTCTCCTATTAGAGTAAAGCTAACAATTCAATCTGAAGCTGATCTGATTTATATAGATTTTGATATGATTTTTATGAGTTGATCTGCTTAGTTCTCGCATAGAACATTTTTCATTACCAAAACTTGCATTATCAAATACATTTCATGTAATGTAATTTCAGACAGATTAGGAATCCAGCCGCTGGGCAAGAACTATTAGCACAAGTCCCAAGCCTGGATAAAGGGGGAGGGTTGCATTATGAAGGGCACCTGGTGTAAAACGTGTGCCAAATCAATCAATCGGGATTTCCATTGGTGAATGATCCATTGTGTGACTCCAAAGGTAGCAAATAAAACAAGACAAAGAGGAAGAGGAATTGCACCTGGCATGTTTACATGTAGCGCTGACTCTGACAATCTCTGACAAACTCTGACAGTCTTTTATATAAAAAAACGGGAAGACTTAATTTTTTCATTTTTTTCATTCCGGTGGTTGGGGACATCTGCTCTAGAAATTTCATTTGGGCTTTCACGTCTCTCTCCGCAAGTTTGCTTCCCTCTGCTGTTATTCCAGTACAAAACGAGCATTTGCTAGGAAAGTTTTGTGGATGGGCGGGGGAGTGAGCTGTCTGCTGTGAGAGGCGAAGAGCAGTGAAACCTGAAGTACATGCTGTCTATTTAAAGTTAGAATTTATACTCGATACACTCTAAAAAAACCTTGTCGGTTAAACTTAAACGAATTAAGGCAACCATTTCCACTCACCTTTCTAAGTTAGGCCAACATAACTTGTTTAGTGCAACCAGCATGATTTATTTTGACCT
>JAUYWH010000002.1:9796510-9834244 GCA_034779795.1 Ctenopoma multispine
GTTTTTTATTTTTACGTTGAAAAAGTTGAAGAAAATAAGTTGTCAACTCACTAAAATGTGTACATGTAAGAAACCTATTTTTTTTTGTTTAAAAATGCTTTTATGTTAAGTTCTACCAACTAACTGTAATAAATTATTTTTTAGAGTGGTCTTTTACTATATCGCACATGGAACAAGTAGAGATACATTAAGCATATTTGATATATATTGCCCACCACCTGAAGCCCACCTTAAAGCTGATTAAGCATTGTGTCTTTTTTTTTTTTTACAAACGATTTTCAATGGTTATATTTAAACCAAGTGTTTTGAATGCAGGCCTGTGGTATTGTAAGTCATACTAAGAAGAATTTCCCTGTAAGCCAAAACATGTTTATGAAAAAAACATTACTCATGTAATACTCAAATAAAATGATGCATGCATGATTTCAAATGTCACCTTTTCATCCCATAGTGTTGTCTAATTGCACTTTCACATGTTCATCACCTATCATTTTCAAGAGTCAAGGTTCTTCTTCTGTATCTAACAACCTTCGATGTGTGAACTTCAGACAGACATACAGACTACCTGCTCTACAAGTCAGCAACTTCACATCACAAATTTGTAATTTTATTTCTTTGACAGACACTGTACTGTATGTACACAATCATAGACACTTACAAACATACTTACACTTACAAAAATACTGTATATCATTATTTTACCATAAATATAATGATATATATATATATAGGCCCAAGCAAACGTGGGCTTAGAATCGTGATACTGTTTCTTTCAGCAGAGGCTAAATAATTTTGTTGCAACCAGAATATACAGGGTGTGTACTGAGCCTTTGAGACAAGGAAACCACAAATAAAATAATTGGATTATTGAAGATTTTAAAAATGAAGACCAATAACCCAGCCACCACACTTTGTCACTGTTAAAAGTCAAGGATCTACATTGTACCAACACCACAACAGGACCCATCTGGATTTGTCATTCTGGTTCAGTGGGTGCAGTAAACAGAATTACATATGCATATTTTCAGCTCCTCCCTCTCTCCACCTTCTCATCTCTACAGCTTTTTCTTCTCTTTTATTTGAGCAAAATCTGAACACATCAAATGAATGAAACAAGACATACACAAGTGGGTGCAAAGACATAGAAAAAATATTGAAATTTCTCTTTTCTACCCCTGTCTCTCATCTAAAGAGACCGAGCAGCTCATTAAAATTTAAATAAAATTCACTAAAAGACTAATATGCTGCAACCATTCAAAACCCGTCCTGCCCAGTATTAACCTACTGTCTGTTTGAGACTTAAATTAGTGTCTGTCTCGGTGCTCATGGCAAGTATTACAGACATCATCAAATGAAGAAGCACAGAGCTCTATTTTATTCAATTAAACTTCCCTAGAGGGCGCAGTGGCAAATGAACTGTAGTCTAACAAACTCCCACCACCACACATCACTCTGCTAATCAGACAGCAGCCATGAGGCGCACACTCCACTTTGACAGTTTCAGGATGGATGCATTACTACATTACTGTGATTGTGCAAATAAAAACATATACTGTTTTCGTGAGATGATTGAAAACATGAAATTCTTACACGACTTATATGAATCCTCATGTAAATGTGAAAAGGAGAATGATACTGTAGCTGGGGCCTACATTTATCAAAGATTTCTACTCCGTTACATTTACTTAAGTAACTTTTTGAAAATAAAAAGTACTTCTAGAAGTAGTTTTACTGCACCATACTTTTAACTTTTACTTAAGCAAACAAGATAAATAATTCAAACAATAAATAATATTAATAATTTGCAGCCTTGTGTAGTGCCCTTTCCTCGTGCTCCATCTTGAAAATTAAAAAATGAACAAATCCAAAAAAAGACTAGTTGTCTAAAGAATTGGTCATATTTGTCATATTGATATTGTAATCGTTTAGCCAATTATTATTTGCTGTTGTTGTTGCCTAAATGCCTAAAAATTTGCCTAAATTGTCACATTCACAGTCTTATCACTTACCTAATCACCAGTGAAAAGGGAGACAGGCAGGAAACAGAATAAGCACAAACTAGGGGATTATCAAAATAAGAGTAACGGACAGGAAATGAAAACAGATCAGGCTTTTAGGCTGAACCATGACAGTTTCAGCAACACTGAAAATATCAAACATAATCACTGTACATAACAATCACATCTCTTGCAGTGCATATGTGTTAGACAAGCAGTGTTTGGATGCGACTTAAGGCTCAATGTCAGAAACAGCGCTTGTTGTTGTTGTGCTTGGCGTTAGCATTCCTGTGAAAGCAGGGGAGTATGCACACAAACATACTAGTGACGTAATGACGTGGCTCTATGGTGGCTCTCAAGAGCTTGTGAAAAATCTAATCCGTCTTTAGAAGGTTTGCAATTTGAACCAACTTTGAAACAAAGCTAGCACTAGCCCAGAGTGAGCTCCAAGTTTGTGTTGGTCAAAAAGATGTATGTGTTGTCTTGTGAGAACTGCTCTTAAAGGTCACTCATGCTTTGTTTCAAGTAGCTTACATCACTTGATAAAAATGTTTTATTCTTCACTTTCAATTAAATTTACACTCTTTAGTTTTCTCTTTTGTATCTGAAATCCTTATCTCACATTAGTCCAGAAACAGTAAAAGGTTGTTGACATTGTATATGATGAGACAACCACGGTTTGCTAACTTATTCTAGTGATTTCTACTATATCTTCTGATCTTCATCAGCATTTTTCTTGAAAACTGAGTGAAACAGTATTCAGTGGCAAAGCAGGAAGGAAGCAGATCATGGCAACTGCACTTTTCAGAGTTATTGTTGCATGTAAGTGTAATAAAGTTGAAAGCTTTGGAAAAAGCCACTGGAGTAACTTGAGTTAGGGATGTTTTGTCAATACTGTGTCAATGTGGAATCATGTTTCTGGGTTATGGATAATGGTTTACAAAAGACGTAGCTATCATATGAATACACACAGATACAAAATAATAAACCTGCTACTACAAACTACTAAAAGGGCCCATACTGTACTTCATAACCCTAACATTTGAGTAGAGAACTACACATGCAGAGCAAAACTGCTGTAATAGTGCTGAATGTATTTGTGTCTCTAGAGTAATGAAAGCCTCATTCACACGAGAGGCTCCATTAACCTCAGAATCTACTGCCACGGTATTACATCCTCTTTACACACACATCACTACATTAGCCCACATGGAGTTTGAGTGCCTATACTGGGGACCATTCTTCTGCAGTTTAAAAGCCCTGCACGTCCACACAGGTGATTTACTTATTGTGGCTGATTAAGGCTCATTTCAGGTTGATGTTGGGTGGAGCCCTGCTGAGAGTCACTAAAGTCTGTGTACTTACAGAAACGATAAAGGTGCAAATTGTCCTCTAACAAATGCAAGTAAACTAATAGGACATCACTCACATAGTCCCAAGAAGCCATAATACCACACAATATATGAAAACATCTGTGCTTTTCTTCACCATGGCGGAGTAGAAGCGTTAACATCAGAAAACAACAATGTCACAATTATCTGTTCAAGCGTACACATCAAGGAAGCCTATTGAGTGAGGACAGTGGCTCCCACACTTCTCTGAGGAGTGCCAGATTTAACACAGCATCTTAGTGTGCGCGTGTGTGTGTATGTAGTGTGTTTGTTACACTGTGGGAGGAAGGAAGTCACATGCCATCTCGTCTTGCATGAGCTTCTGTCCCTTAGGTTGGCTGGTTACATAACTGATGCTAACACAGAACACTGGTCACCTCCAGGGAGGTCTGTTGCACGTTATTGTGGTCTCACTGCTATACCTGCTGCTGAGTCAAAGTCCTGCTTAAAAAACAAATTTAAGAGTTTGAGAAAAAAGGACATGCCTAGATAGTTTTCTAAAAAAGCTATAGAATAATCAATTAAATGTATAATGTACAGTGACTATGGTAATCCTTACAGTATATCCTTATTTTAAAAATGGGGTTTTGTATTTTGAATCTGCCAAATGTATTGAATGTGTATGAATGTATTGTATGAATGTGTTTCATCACCAATAACAATATAATTTTAACTTAATTCCCAATATTTTTTATTTTCTTTACTCCTGCAGTGTTAGTTTAGTATGGTGACATTATGTTTGAGCATAGGGAACTAAAACTACTAAACACCTTTTGCATACAATAAGCCTGTGCACACCGGCATGAGACTTTCACAAAAAAACACAAAGTACAGAAGTCATATATATTTTATGCACATATTGTATATATATACACTCATGTAATCATTTTACCTGAGAGATGCCAAAGTCAAGATATAAACCAACACTTATCCCAACCTTTATCCTGAACCTAAGATGATCACCTGTGCATCATAAATGTAACAATACAAGAACACAGGCTTAGCGATGTAGTGGTATATTTTAACATGAAAAGTCTGATTCTGAAAATAGGAACACCACATTAGAGGTAGCACCAAGGCTCAGAAAGGTGCTAATCTTGTCAAAATACTATGATCACAATAATTATAGCTGTACTCTCTCAATCACTGAGGCTGTAATAACACTACAGCCTCTGCATACCTCCAAGGCTTCCCCTCTTCTCCACTTCATCCTCTCCTCGCTCACTCTCTCTTTGTTTTGCAGACAGACGGAAACCCACACACACAGACACACAGAGAGAGTGTGTGTGGGTCAGTGCAGCAAGGGTGGCTGCAGACTGGAACAGAGGTTGGCCGCACCCTGCTATTATCCCTGAGTCCTGCTCCTGTTTGAAGGTAGCTCTGTGGCACACTGAGTGACGGCTCAATGGAAGGCCTGCTGGGAGCTTACTAGCAGGTGAGGAGTCAGAGGGAGAACACACACAGAGTGACACAATGCAGACATGTGTACAAATACACACTTAGACATCAGCAGACGCACAAATGCTGTCAGTCAGTCATGAGTGAAATGGGCAAGAAATAGAACCGGTAAATGCATGAGGAAGCAAACATACATGCAGGAATGCATGACTTTGCACAAACCCACCCATGCACATTCACATATGTTGAGCGAAGTAATAAGCCAGTCATGCTCTCCCGGGATAGAGCCAGTGGCCACAGAGTGGGAGAGAGGAAGCAGCTGGCTGCTGAAACACTTCCCCTCCTAGCACTGTAATTTCCTCTCAGAGGCACACCTGGGCTAGGACAGCACTCCCTCAATGCACGTATGAGTAATTCTGCACCTGTGCATGTGTTTGTTTTTTTGTATGTGTATATTTCTGGTTGGCTACATGCGCATGTTTTTGCAGGTATGAGTTAATGCACACTACTGATCCAAATAGGGTCGCAGCAGCCTAGTGCAACATAAAAACTAGTCAATGTTATCGCTTAGAAAAGATTTATGTTGGGCATTTTAATTATATAAAATACAAATTGAGAATAACATTACTTTAGCAAAAAAAGCTGAGAGAAAGATGCTACACTCAAAGTGTGTAAGTCCTAACTATTGTATATCACTTCAAGTTGTGTATTATGCTTCTACTTTACTTTACTTTACTTTAGTTCATTTGGCAGACGCTTTTATCCAAAGCGACTTACAAGGAGACATAAGCAAGCTTCTATTTTTTTTTATTATTTTTATTCAGCTGTCTTGAGCTTTGCAGTCCATTTATAACCACACTGAGGTTTATGTTTCCAAATTATGGCGTTTGCTGCTAAATTTGGGGTTTCACCCGCCAGAAACATTTAACCTCAGACAAGTCTGGGCATATGATATTGTATACATAGGTTATATACAGCGAGGGAGTTTTCCTGTTAAACCAGTGGTTTTGAATAATAAAAAAGCATCATAAAGGCCAAGCAGCCTAAAATGACTTTCATTTATTCTAGATCTTAAGCCATCTAGCTTTAAGGGAAATGGGACTGGAGTTCTCCAACTGGATTACTGAAAATTCATCAGTCTCCCAGTCTGAGGAAGGATTAGAGGAGTTTTTTGTAACTGGATTGTGCAAATGCAATGTTTTGTACAGTGAGTAAAATAGATTGTTTATTGTACTGTAGTGGTCAGACAATCAGCACAGCTGGAAACAAGTCAACCTATTATTTTAATCACTTTATTTGGAGAAAAACCCAGAAGTGAGCAGACTTCAAATATTGGTAATAATCCTTCATTGCACAGACCATATCTACAAAATGTACAGCTGATCAAAGTTGAACTGAGGACTCAGGTATTTTATTTTTCACCTGTGTTATTTTCTTCCAAATACATTTGGCAATCCTAGGAGTTTAAACCTGATTTTAATCTGTTCGTGTTTCTTGCACTACGAGACCAAACTACAAAAAAATTAACTGTAATTTCGCTTCAAAGTTGTTCATGTCTGCTTAAACCTTGTGGCCATGCATGTCAAAAATAAAAACTGTTTAGAAGATGTTTTAGTACAATCTGTTAATGAGCCTGATGATGTCACAGGTCACCTTCTTAGAGTTTTCAGGTGGCTATTTGAGATTGCAACAGGACGCGATCTGCACTGCATAGTCTCTGCTGGGACGCCGTTACGCACTAAAGATGAGTTCAGGCCATTTATGAGTTCTGCATGTGCTCTCGCATCTCTAAGTGCTTAGTCACGAGTCTCCTCTTAAAACCTTTGCACCATATGACTATTCTCGTGTCGCACCAGCAGAGACAGAGCAGGAGGGAGTGAAGTGAGAGAGATACAGAAAGGGGTAGAGAGAAAGTGTGTTCCCTCGGGAGCCCCCTTCATTTTCTGGATGCGAGAGGCAGACATTAAGCTACAGTGACGAGCACCACTGGCCTCTGTCTGACCCTCTTTAACTTCCTCTCTGCTCAGGCCAAGGCTGAAGCGTTATTGTCAGTGGTGCACAATGTGGTATATACTAGCATTACAATAACAGTGACCTAGCAACAGCTCACATCAGTTCAGAACAGTAAAACAGAATATATTAAAACACAATTTAACACAACAAAACAGCAGCACCTAAAGGCATAAAACTAATTCTGTCTTTGTCCAGATTCATGGGGTCTGGTGCCTCAATCCTCCACCTAGTGTCAGCCTACCAGCTAATGCCAGCTAGTGCCTTGCACCAGAGGCTGCAGGTAGTCTTCCTGTCTAGAAAGCAATACCCTTCTCTGAAGTTTCAATAAAGTCATTTGCAGAGGACTACTTTTTGGTAGCAGAATCCTATTTTACTATTGTGAGCAGCAGCCCACATCAGAGCTGAATGATCCCATGCTACCAATGTATAACATAAACAACTTGTTGCTCCTGTTGTGCTGAAAAAAAAATGTGGATAAGAAATTATATACATATTCAAAATTGATGGCATTTATACATAATATTTGTGTACTAGTTAGGTTTAGGTAGCAGATTAGGTGAAGGGGATTATGGGAAAAAGCCCTCTGGTAGTCCATCTGTCTGGGCATGTCTCAGTACCCTGGACACAACATTGCACTGGCATGCAAACACATGTTTGTATAGACACAGTTAAAGCAACACACTCATTTCCACTCTTGCTGTCCGGCCTCAGAAATAAAAGAAAACATGTCAATAGCCACAAGAGGAAGAATGGGGGAAAGCGAGATGAGAGTTTGCTTGGGGCAAAAAGTAAAAGGAATTAAATCCAGAGAACAAAGAAAAAAGAGAAAAAGGAAATAGAATTAGTAGGACAGGAGGAGATTGATGAAAACCACAGATAAAAGGAGATACATAGGATAAAACTGTAAGAGAGGAAGTAAAAACAGATTAAACGATGTAGCTGTCTGTCCGCCCAGCAAAAAAATGAATGTCAATCCTTCGTTTTCTATCGCGGCACTGATTAATTGACAAATGTGCCACATTAATAATAAAGCTTGCTCTCTCCACTTATGACATTGATTCACACCTCCTCAGCTTATGGTGTAAGAAACCGATCAATCGTTCTCGCTCCTCCTTCATCTCTCTTTCTCTCCTTCTTGAGATCCTCTATTACCTTGCTAAATATAACTTCCTTCCCTCTGTCTTTAGCCAGGAAATGAGTCCAACATTGAAAAACTGGCTGTAAATTAAGCAGGCTTGGTGAAGGAAATCTCAAGAAATGATTGATTGATTATTTCATTAATTCACTAATGTCTCTGATTGATCTACAACAGTGAGTGATCGTCTGAGAAAGAGATTATGAGGGAATGATTTGATTTGGTTTTAACTGCAGAGAAAAAGAAGCAGGTGAAGACGGTAAGGTCTATAATGTGCTTACTTTGTGTCCATGTGGCTCTGGTATTATAGTGATGTACCAACTGTTTACATAATGTTGTGGTCTAAAATAGCTAAGAGAAAAGATAAAAAGGAAAAAGAGAAAAGAAACAAAGAGCGAGATCCACATCAAATGCTACTGGGAACAGCACATGCCTGCTTGTCTGTCTGCCTGTCAGTCTATCTGTCTGTGTAGCCTTGAAAATCCCAGCACTGAAAGCCAGACGACCACAGAACTCTTGCCCACGCCATATATGCAGGCACACAGACACACAAACGCAAACTGTGGCCTGTTCTATCCTACGCTATTGATCTGCACCCCACTCTTCATTAGAAAGAAAGATTCAACAAGAAGCAGTGAGACGTGTTGTGTGTGTATGTGTCTGTGTGCATGCAGCGTGTGTGTGTTTGTGTGTGTATGTGTTCAGAAGTGTAAACGTATGATCAAAGGAGTTGTGTAAGCTGCATGTGGTTATATCCTGTACGTGTGTGATTTTCCATATAGGCATTTTCTTCAGTGTGATCGTGCTTGTATGTGTGTTTGTGTATGTGCGTATGTGTGTATGTGTGTTTGTGTGTGTGTGTGTGTGCATGTATGTGGATGTACCACCAGGTATTAGTAACAGTGGGAGCAGATCTGTGTTACTCTAATGCAGTCTGTCCTCACTGGGTGTTCCTATGGAAACTCTCTCTCTCTCTCTGTATATTATTAGACATTCTTGAGTCAACCTCTCAGTATAGGAAGATGCAAATCTCTCATCTATTGTGAAACACTCGCTATAAAGCGCTCCGACAACACAGGAGACTCACTTCTTTGAGAACGTTTTTGCTTTGTGATTAGTTGAGGTACAGACTCTGGGTAGGGATTACAGCTGATTGACTTGTATACTATTATTCTAAAGTAAGCACAACCATGTATCTGATGTAATAAATATTGAATATACTGAATATTCCAGGTCCTCTGGCCTATGAATTAGCACTATTTATTTAGTATTCTCTCAAAGTTGCATTAATTTGAGTTTGAGAATATAAGTGCATCACTAAATACAGATGTTATGAAATGTCTTCTCTTATGTCTTATGTATATGTCAGCACATGTTAGGTGCTGCAGTGGATCACATGGTATGTGTTGTGCTCTAATCTCTAGGCATAATTGTTTCACATGCTCATTACTCATGGACATTAAATGCTCCATTCAGGCTTTAGATAAATGAAGGATTGCAATCGTATTACTACACTTCTTGTTCGTACATCTTATTGTAGAAAGTTACTGAAAGAGCAACATCATTAAGTTCTTTCAAAGATGAAACATTAGACTACAGACTACTATAAATATGTACAATCAAAGAGACAAATTTGGTGTATCTTGTCCCCTTGGGTTATGTAAAATAATAAATGCATGCATATTTGCCTCTCCTAAATTGATTACATTTATTATGTTTTAAACTAAAATACTGAGATAAATTAATTTGAGTAACTGGAGTCTATCATCCATTTGACATTACCTTCAAGCAACTGAATTTCATTTCATGTTTAGGGCCTAGTAGAGTTAATAAATATCAAATTTGGTAATTCAATAATTCAAACTGAGTTTTGGTTGTGGTAAAATATTAAGATGCAGTATTAAAGCCTATTTGAATAAATATTTGTCTTCATTCACTGTAATCCTATGTAGCTGTATGTAAAGTAGCTGACATGCTATGTTTATATATTGTTTCCTCAAAAATAATGACCCTTTTTGTTGTTCTTGTTATTTCAGCTGATTTATTTCACCTGTAGAGTGAAATATTTAACCAAAAGAAACCAAATACTTTGATGCCAGGTGTTAATTGTTCACTTCAGTAAAAGATACAGAGGGTGTTATCGTGCCAATCAAACACGTGTCTCCATATGTCACTCCTTCACTAGAAAATGAGTGCAGTGACAGGAGGATGTGTTTGAGATGTGCATGTAGGTGTAATCCTCTTGACACAAAGGTATGCTCACAATGTGACTCATTATCTTTGCATACAGTAATTTGATTTGATTACGTAACCAGATGTGTATGAGGGAATAGTGGTTTAAGATAGTGTATAGTATATTTGAGGGAAAAAATTATAATTAAGAAGAGTAAAATGTGCAAGACTTGAAAATGTACTGTTTATGTATAATGTTTTCAAATGTGAGCTGCATGAATGGGGTTTGAAGTACTTGTCTTTAAATAAATTACACATGGACAGTTGAATAGTCTGTGGTGCTGTAGGGTGCATGAGAATAATCCACAGTAGATTGTATGAAAGTGGATGATCGTGCAGTAGGACCCACAGACTAACCTCTGGAGTGGTAGTCTGCTGTCGCACTGTTGATGGGTGCTTTCTTTACAGATGAAGAGCGATAGACGATGTGTGTCCTTCCTCCTCCCCCCTGCTTCTCCTCTTCTATCACTCCGTCGCCACTCTCCACCGGCTCGATAAAGAACTCCTCTTGCTCAGTCCTGATCATACCAGCCTGAAAGAGAGTATGGAAAATTAATTGGATGACATGAATACACTTAAGTGAACTCTGAAATCATGTTAATGCATAACCAACACCCAGGTTTTGCTTCTTCTGTTATCCCCCTCTCTCTCTCTTCTCTCCATCCCTCAACCCCTTTCTTGACCTGATAGTTTACAAGAAAAAAACTAGGCCTTTTTGTTACTCCATTGCTATGTTAGGGGCATGATGAGATAAAAGATAGTAGGAGGGGGCAGCAGTGATCTCTCACGAGGCCCTGTGAAAGTCCAGAGTGACACCTGGCATCTAAAATGGCCAACACAACAGCAGGAGATGAGCCTGTCCCGCTCCCATCCTGGACTAACACATTTTGTCAGGTAATTCCCCACACGGATCTTACATACACACTCAGACAAACACGCATCAGCTGTGCACAACTGCAAACTCACAGAAAGAGAGAGAGAGGGGGAGTGAGGAGGAAGCCTGAAAGAGACGGACAGAAGTAAAGTAGTGTGCATACAGAACACACACGCGAAAAGGAGTTGCGTGCACATACACAGAGAAAACAGGCACTGGGAAAATTGCCCGTCACTCTCTCTTACTCCATCTGTCTGTTTAAGACAACTGGTAATTACCAAGGCAACGCACTGCTGTAGAGAAAAGCCATGGGGGAGAACGCATAGCGAGGATAGAGAGGATTTGGAGAGGACGAGCACAAAGAAAGACAGCGATAAATGATAAAAGAGAGAAAACATCGATTTGATCACCACTTGTCTGTATCTCCCTCCTCTCTGACAGGAGAAGGAAGGGATGATGAACGAGCTGAAGTGAGAAGAGTAAGCTGATGATAAAAAAATATTGTATACATTGCAGAAGAATGTGTGATAAAAGCTGTGTGTGGACTGCACCACATGACGCAGAAGATACAATATAAGTACAGCCATGTTTTCAGATTCTAGGCATATTTTAGAAATGGAGGAAATATATATATATATGTAGTGCAACATACACAACACAAACAGGAGACAAACAGTAAATTAGTGACTAGCAAACACAGTGGTCCTTTTGAAAAAGCTACATATGGTTTTGAAAGAGCTGGTGAAGACCAAAAAAGTGAATTAAATGAATGGAGATGCTGCCTTGTACCCGTTATATGTGTATATAGAAAATACGTTTCTGGCAGGTCTGACAAGGTCAAAACACATATAGTATGTCACTGTTGTGGTTACTGTCAATACTACTGTCAATGTCTTCAAAAATGAAGAAGTTAAAATAAATTTGCTTTGCCTACTCAGCCATTTTTAGTGTGCTATTGGAAGTTATACTTCCAAATCTCCAGCTCACAAATCTATGAGAAACACATTTGGTCTGGCAGCAGGAGTGAGCCTGAAGAAACTACCATGCCGAAAGGCATTGCTTGCAGATTGTTCATAAATAGAGATGTAGACATCCCTTGAGCGTGCTGGAATTTTTACTATCAAAATTGGTAATTTTCTTGCTTCAGTTGATCATACTAGATGGATGATCATAAGGCTGTGCGCTGCTTTTTTCATTGTAATTTCTTTGACTAGACAGCATTTCTGTATTTGCTTTTGTTTTCACGTTTTCCACGACATTTCTTCTTAATTCCTAATTTCTCTGGACTTTGTATTATTATGATTTCTCAGGAGACTATAAGGGTAAAATGCACTCATCCATCAATTTATTGAGGTATGTCAACAAGATTTTGTGACATGCATTCAGTAAATTTAATACTGCAAATGATCTAAAATTCTTAACTTAACTGCACTGAAAATCCAAAGAGCAACTCCATTAGTGGTTTTAGTTTTTAGTTGAGCATAAGGTGAAAACCCATCACATTGTTGTTGTTGGTGCATAAAGTGGCCTGAATGACTCAAATTATCAATCACTGTCTTGCAATTAACAATAGCATGTGTTTGAAGATGCCATGTGAGTCTGAAACAAATGCTTTGTATTTAAAATGAAGTTTAATATTGAACACCACTGTAGCACTGCTTTCTCCGTTACAGTCATGGGTATGTCTAAATGAAGCTGTGAGGAACATTGTGTTCGTATCCCATGTTTGAAAAGGACTAAATAATATACAACCAATGGAGCCTGAATATAACAGATATGAGACCTGATTTAATTAAACTATTAATTCATTCTATTGGCTACAGTAGTGTCATTTCAGCTCTAAAGAAAATGTAGTTTAACAACATGTCTCTTTAAAACCTCAGATAGACTGATTTGAAAAGAAAATGGACATAACGAAAAGTGATGCCTGAGAAATGAAAAGGGTCTTTTTTTTCTGCCTTTACTCTCGTCCTCTCCTCTCTCTATGCTCTTTCTCTCTGACAGCCAGAGGCTTTAGTCCCGGAAGGATGTCAACACGCTGCTGACCTGCTCACTCTCTCCCTCTTCCTATCCCCTCTTTTTCTTATCCCTCCATTTCTGAGCCATGGTGCGGCATTCCGATCAGAGCTGATGGATCTGCGATGGTGCATGGATTTCCAGTCCAGAATACCAAGCAGTGGTGAGAGGGTAGCTGTGTCAAAGAAAAAAGATGACATTTGGGACTGGGAGACATGGTTGGATCGATCAGAGCTAGTATAGTATGGGAGGAGGGTTAGAGGGAGGGGAAGGTGTGAGGGAACAGAAGAACTGGACGTGTCCTTTGAAAAGCCTAAGTGAATAAAGCATCAGAGCCTCTGAACACATTTCCATACTGAGAAGCATTGTCTTCAGCTCCTCTAAAGCAGGAGCAGTCAAGTCCTAGTTGAGGAGATTACAGAGACGCTTGTCCAAACACTGTGTCCAGAACAAGATCAATTCAGATTCATCAGCAGTACATCATCAGCCTTAATGTGCCAACACAAATTTGGTTATTCAAAAACAGTGATAAGGCCCACATAGTGATAAGCTGATCTACAGTGGGGGTGTACTAAAATCTACGATACATCTCTTAATATGTTTATTCAAGATGTCTTGATACTGTTGATATCTGATTTGGTGTTTGCATGGTATTTGCATATATTCAGAGCAGCGTTTCTCTCTTATTACAGTTATTATTATTGTTGTTTTCTTAAGTACTTTACAACAATTACAGTTACATATCAAGATTTAAGTTGAAGATCCTTTTAAGGGCCCACTGCAGCAAACCTTTCATCATAGTCATATCAATCTTCAATCATAGTTTTAATCATGTCTCTGCGTTATACTGTATTTGTTTTGGAGCGGTGAGATAATGCCACATTAAATGGAACTATCACATACAATGAGCATAATGTCCTACTTCAGGTCATATTTCAAATAATACACTTTCCTTGAGTAAATTTCCATTATAGTAAATGCGAATGAAAATTACTTCTGAGTGAATGAAGACTATACATCAGTACATTTAGGCTCATCGTGAAACAAAACAGCCTCACATGCTCACAAGTCAACATATATAATTGGGTTATTAGTAGTCTCATGGTCATAGAGACGGTGACACTAACCACAACCTTCCCTCTGTGACCTGAAATCCATCTGCAGGATCCAAATCTGGATCCTACACACCGAGTGTCCAATTACAACTTGAGGATCCTCTGTGTTTAAAGCTCTATTTGAAGATTTTAAAGGGGTAACTTGAGTCCTGGGTAAGTGTCCTGAGGGGCACGTGAGACAGACGAGAAGCAGAGAAGCAGCGTGGAAGAGCGGATGTTGTGGTGATGATCAAAGTCACACCCTGTCAGGGCTCTTTAGTGAAGTCCAGTGCAGGCAGCGTGTGTGTGTGTGTGTGTGTGTGTGCGTGTTTGATGTGATGTTACTATGTGTGTGTTTGATCTGATTCATAACCCTGCTACTGCTGGCTAACTTCACACACAGTTGCACACATGCATCCACAGGCAGGCAGACAGACAGACAGGGCAGACACAGTCACACAAACATAGCTTTGATAGTGACTCACACATACTGTGTAACCCTCCAATTCATTCATCCTTTGAGTCATAAGAGAACCAGTCTCGTACAATAGTAAGGCTGATTGGAAAAATTAGACACACTTCAGAAAAAGAGATTACGAGGACACATCACCGCAAATATTAATGGTGTTTTATTTAATCGCATCAACAGCAAATGTTATCTTTATACTCCCCCACCAAGCTTAGAGAAAGTCATGTTTTGTCTTTGGATTATGAATATAGCTGTGGCGAAAATGTAGATTTATCTAAAATGTATAAAGGTAACATGAAGCAAAGCTATTTAAAACATTAAGGCAAACTAAATACATTAAGACATTTGTGACTCTTGGTTAACCTTCTATCTTTGCAGCTTCACTCTGGCAGGTGAGAAGGTAGGAAGCAGAAGGAGCGGGAACAAGGAGTGCACTGCAATTAAGGTTAAGTATTAATACAGATTCATTAAGTGAATGAAATCATTTTCTTAGCGTCCTGAAGAGCGAAGTGATTGCCCAATTATGTTAATCAGAGATATGCAAAGAGGATGAGGAGAATAAATCCGATGCTGCAAACAAAATTTATCTAATGTAAACACACGAGGGGAGGGAGGACTTAAACCTTCTCATTCCTTTTTCTACTCTACTTTACTCTTGCCCAGAAACACTCACACACACACACGTATGTGCAAGCTCACAGACATTCACAGGTTGTGTATATATGTATGTGTGTGTGTGTCAGATGCCAGTGTGCTGGTGTGATTTAAGCCGTGCAGGATTTAGCAATGGAAGCCCATCCCTGTCACAGTGGTCAGCTCATTACATAGAGTGGTCTCTAAAAACTGTCACTCAAAAAAAAAAAGAATCTGTAAGCACACCTACACAACCTCAACTACATACACACACATGGAAACCCTGTCCCAGTCACCCTCTGTTTCTCTTTTTCTACCTCATTTGCAAATTGTTCATCTTTGACCTATATTTTGTTTTTATCACAGTGTGTCAGACAAACTACACGCACACTCTCCCTCTTACATGCACAGAAAGACTGGGTCATTTTAGGTTTTAACTTTCCACTCAGGCTCCTACACATCAACTGTTTCCATCTCCTAAAAGGAAAAAAAGGGAGACTGCAAGAAACACACCAGTGACAGGAAGAGGAGGGACATGAATAAACAGGAAAGACCCATAAACTCCCCACAATTTCCCTTATATGAGGTCGACCCCACAGTGTAGCTTTTTGGTCAGTTCTGTTTCTCCTAATATTCCTATTCTTAGTTCTCAGTCCTCTCCTTTTTCTTCTTGCTGCTGCATCATCTGCTCCTCCATTGCTCTCTGCTACCATGCGTTCTTTTTTGCCTCCCTTCTTGTTTCTCCATCATTTTTTTTTCTCACAATTCCATTATGCTACCCTCGCTTACTCCACTTCTTTCCGTTTCTCATAATCCTAAGTGGTGGAGGCACTCTAAATGTGTGAGAGTGAAGACATGCCCAGGTGTTGGAAAAAGAACACAGACAAAAAAAAACAAAAAACAACAGAGCACAGTCCGTATAATTTAAACACACTGGATGGCATGAGCCTAAGAATAGCAGTAAGAAGCCAATCCTGGTTAGCCTGACTACAAGATCTGTGGAAATTTGGTTCAGGGTGAGAGCGTTGACACAGACAGAAACACAGTCACTGACAGTCTGGCAGACAGACTGCGAGACACTGTGCCAGCCAGACAGACAGTTTGCAAAGGAGGCTGCCTCAGCATCCCGTTCTTGCTTGTATCTCTCTCTCTCTATTTCTCTCTCCCAATTCCTGTTGTTATTCATCAGGACAGAAGCTCCCTCCCTCTGTTATCTGTCCAAACAGAGATTATGAATCAGCAGTATGAGGAAAGGAAAAGGAGAGAAAAAAAAAGGAACAGTATGAGCAGAGGAGTTAAAGTAGAAAGAATGTGATAACCGGCTTGGAAGAGGTGACAGATACAAAAAAGAGGTAGGTAGAAATGAGACAATTTGAATGTGACAGGTGGGAATTAAGAGCAAATTAGAGGAAAGAAAAAGAGTGGAAAAAAGAATTACATGGGGGAAAAGCTGAAAGGAATTCCAGGGCAACAGACATGGAGAAAATGGCTAAATACAGGAGAGAATTTACAAATTAGAGAGAGTAACTGAGTCCATACTGAGCTCAGCGCTGGAATGTTTTCTCTCTTCTCTGTCTTCTCAACACTTCATTTCTCTTCCCTCTGCAGTCTGACAACTTTCCCAGACAGCCAAATGTTCTTGGCCTGACCAACACTGTAGAGTCAGGACAACTGTGAGGAATGTTTACAAGATCCAGTCATCAAAAAGCATCCACACCTGGTCCCCACTGTTGTCCTTTCACAGTGTGTCGCAGGTATTTGCAGAGGGCCTGTACTTTCTATAAAAGGTATCAGGTTTGCTGCAGTGGGCCATGTGCTGTAGCCTCAGTATAAGTGATAATGATTATTGTTAGATCAAGCTTAGTACAACTCCACAGAGTTCACTCCCTGAGCTGGTGTGTGTAGAGACTGACTCTGTTGTGTTGTATTTACAGCATCCTCAACCAAGCCAAAGTGCCATTAAGGAAAGCTCAGACTTACCATAGCTCCTGGGGCAGTACACTGAAAAGCACTGGGGAAATGTATGCCTATAAGGCTTACTGTTTGTGAAAGCCTCAGAAATCCTAATTTAACTTGTGTAAAATAGTGAGTACACACATCTTCCTAATAAAAGAACTGAAACATATGAAGGAGTCAGACAAAATCAGACCTGCAGTCACATCACAGGTTTAGGGATAAGCATGTCGCATATGATGTCAACAAATAGACTAATTAAATAATTTGCTCTAGATGATTCTGACAGATGCAGGTAAACATCTCTAACAGGCAGCATATCTGTGAAAGATTTCATAGAGCATTGTGAACTGTTCATAGAGCATTCATCTCAAATCTCAACTATGAACTGTCTTCTAAAAATTACTAATCTATGCAACTGAACTGTAACAGTGATCATGTTTTTGTAGCAAATGTCATAACTTTGTTGTGATGCAACATATTTTTGAGTGAAGAAGCTTTAGTTTGGATTAGAGAAAGATTGTGATTTCGTTTAAATTGTAATACAGATGTGTCTGAAGTGACTGTTGGATTTTTCTCTACTACGCCAGCCCAACTTAAAATCTGTATGTTGGCTTGCAGGTCAGATATTTGGGCAGAAAAACATATGTTGCCTGTAAACATTTAATTGATATGTTAAGCATCCATCTATTTGCATCTTGTCAATTACGCTAACATAATGTAGCTGTGAACATATGGTCACTATGTTTATAAAAAAAAATGTTGCAATTACATTCCGCACAAAAGCAAAATCGCTTTTGCCGGTTAGTCGCATAGAAGCGATGTTTTTAGGAGAAAGGGTTGAAACCTGAGAAAAGTAAGGAATAAAAAAGTTTAAAACAAAGGCTATGTACGTGCAAAGTTGCCTTCTTGCTTAACGTACAATTCCATTCACGAGGAGACTTCTGAAGGGTTTCATTAGCTTGTAA
The DNA here is from genome assembly GCA_034779795.1 of Ctenopoma multispine. NCBI lineage: Eukaryota > Metazoa > Chordata > Actinopteri > Anabantiformes > Anabantidae > Ctenopoma > Ctenopoma multispine. The sequence continues at coordinate 9,814,684 of JAUYWH010000002.1, forward strand.
TGGTAACTTGTTGGTTAGCAAGGTCCACTTAATAGATCTTTTTCTGAGATTTCCACCACATGGTCTTCCTGGGTCAGTGGAGTTTGCTCTGTTGGAGCCATAGAGATTTTGTAAATCGATGTATCGATAGAGAGAGCTAGATCAGACAGAGTCCTCTATATGGACTATATGGACACTGAGGAAATTTCATGTGATGACGCGTGAAGCTGTTGAACAAGCCAGTAAGTGGAGGCTGAGCTAAGAGTTTTTAATCACTCTTAAGTGTGAAAACTGTAGGAATATGTCAGAAAAACTACAGAAAGACAATGCCGCCCAGCTAGTTTGTAAGTGACAAGAATGACCCACATTTTAATCGACTGGAGGTTAATGTTTACAGATCTTTAGCCTTTGTGTGCTCCCTGCCCTCGCTGTGCTCATGCCAGTACACCCACACACACTTTCAGACACACACACAGAGCACCAGCCAAGCACCCATCAATCCCTCTTACCGACCCAGCCCAGCCATCGATCAGCGTATGTGTGTGTGTATTTCGATTTATTCACATTTGTGTGTGCGGTCTTCCAGATTGATAAATGACCCCGATTAGTGGTGACTGACCGCTCTATGATTGCAATCTAAGCGCAGAGCAACAGCTGTACTCAGAGCAGTATTGTTTAAAGCAGTCTGCCATTAATACAACGGCACTTTAATGACTTACAAACCAACCACAGGCCTGGGATCTGATGGTCAGTCATAATTATACCACCACATCTTAACAGGTCTGAGGAGGTCAGTGAAATTTTTTTTTATCTTATACAAGTGTCCTAAGGTGTCATTTGTGTTTAAAAGCAAGTAGGCGAAGCAGCATTTTCACATTCTGTCTATTACAATTGTTTGGATCAGTTTGGATGTTGGAAAGTCGACATTCTATGAACTGTATGCTGATTGCTGTAAGACTCTGCGCAAGACACAATAAATCAGCTTTTTTGTTTGCTCCTCATTTAAAAACAAGCCCCTCTGTCTCTCACACTTACTGTCGCTCCCCTTCTGTCTCACCCGTCCTTTCTGCCTCCTGACCCTCAGTCAGAACGACCCCACCCTGATGATGACAATCCCTCCACACACAGATCCATGCTCAAATCCACACCCAATCTCATTCGTATCTCTACTCTATCTCTTTATCTCCACATCTATTGGGTATACCTGTAACCTAGCAACAGAGCAGAGTAAAGACCCTCCCCTACCTGCTCACTGCAATGACTGCTGGACCTGACAGCCAATCAAACAGTTTCAGGGCGGCAACAAGAGCCAATCGATCGGTGTTTGCTGGTACTGGTAGTTGCCCCCCGATCTCCACCCTTATGACTTAACATGCAGGCAAAGAAACAAGCATATCCTTGCACATGCGGTGCTAGCATGTGCACACTGCTTCCCACAGAAGCTACACATGCAAGTACAGGTCTCTTAATGCCAGGAGAGATCACAAGACTGGACTGACTTGCCTGTTCGTTTCATAACAAGGCATAATTCATTAACAGAGTGAGGAAAACTACCTGTGGGAACTAGAGTCGATGTGTGACTTCTGACATATAAAATTGCTCAAGGCTTGTGAAATTCACAATGTGATGATAGGTGAAATAGATTTCAGATCACAATACGCTCTGTCAGGTGTTCTTTCTTCTCTGTTGGAGATTTAGACATCATAGTTACTAAATAAATACTGTATGTCTTGTCTGCTGTTCTGTCTCTTTGACCACTGCTGAGTACTTCTCGATTTATTGTCTCTGCATGTGGTGATGAATGAAATGTGTGATGGTGGAAGTGTGTGACAGTTGGCTTCCTGCTGTACTATTGTGGTCCAAAATCAACATGTGGCTGTCCACAGGCACTGGAGTTGCTATGTGCCTCCGTAACGTCACAACCTGTTAAGTTCAAAGCCCTGATGCCTTGAAGCTTTCTCTCTCTCCTTTCCAGGTCACATTCTGTGGAAGAACAGACTTGCAAAATTGTTTCCTTTAATTATTCTGAAGACGATATTGACATAAATTCGGCAGAGACCAGCAGTCACCCAATTCAACTGCATCATAGATATTACAGTAACAGCTTGATATCTTTCATACATATCTTTGCAACTTTACCTGCTGCAAGTATGATTTTGTACCTATTTTGCACATATTTAGGTCTAATACCTAATACTGCTATAGAAAAAATGAACTAGCAACATTAATCAAGGAGAGAAACATTTGACTAGACACACTGAGTGAGCCAAGTGTGCTGACAAAGGGCAAAGTCTTCTCATAGCTGGATAAAATATCAGGAGTTAACTTTCTCTGTAGGCTTAAAACAAAGAGATGAATTAATGCTGGCTTGCTATTAAGCAGTTTTATACTGTACAGTCCTCAGGCAAGGCAGTTCTGGCTGTGTCAGAATTCAATTTCCTTTTTGTTTGAAACTCATCTTTTGTATTTATCTTCCTCTTTTCTGTTAAGTTGTTGTTTATGCTTTGTCATTCTCTCTTACAAAGCTATCAGTGTGGATTGTTAGCACATAAGATTTATCCCGCATATTTTCATCACGTTGTATAGAGAGTGCACTATAAAAAGAAGTCACCCCCCTCGAAGGTTTTGGCATATTTGCTTGAAAATGACTGAAACTTTTAATCAGCTCAAAATAGTTGCTGAGCAATTTTCTAAAAGTCCATTAATCGACTAATCGTTGCAGCTCTGCATGCCACGCAGATGAGATTTTCTCCTTAATGTATCCATCCCTTTTTCATCTCCCTCTATTTTTAGAGGAGACAGTTCCTTGTCTACATGGAATTGTAAAAGCTCTCTCTCTCTCTCTCCCTTCTCTGGTTGTGCTCCTTCTGAGGGGAGCGATGAAAGCAGAAAAATTGTGAAAATTAATCAGACTCTTGTTGGACGGATGGAGAAGAAAAAGAGAGACACAGTGAGAAGAGAGTGAGGGAGCAATGTCTACACATATTTACACTTCTGTTAAATTTACTCATCTGTTGTCTCAAACACCGCTCACACAGCTCTGACTTGATCTGCTTACATGGAAATACAATCCACATGAACATCATCGGCACCGAAGTGTAATCAGAGCAATAAACTTTAAAATCCCAGTCCCCCTGCCATGCACGCGTGAAAAGCGAAAGAGTTTCAGAGCTCTTTACAAAAGCAGACTCATATTTACAACAGCGAAAACAAGGCCTTGTATTCTAAGAATAAACTGAGGTCTGAGGTCCAGTGTAGCTCTGCATGAAACAATGCAGAAGAAGGTGAGTTGTAACTTTTTCTGTGGAAAACAACTGGAATCAGCCCCTCCCCTTTTTGCTTGTGCACCTCTCCTCTAGAACTAGTGAAAACTACTGAAGTGCGCATCTTTCACTAACAATTTCTTCCTGAGAGTCCTGTGTGTGCACATGTCCCTGTAGTCTTGTGCCCTTTTACTTTTATTGAAGAAAAATTGCTCATTGGTGCAAAGTCCAAAAAATAAATCGCCCTTCTCTTGACACCTTGACATTCTTCACACTTTTGCGCTCACATAGCATATGCACTGGTGTCTTTCTTAAGTGTCTTGCAGAGCTGATAGGTTTGACTGCAGAGAGATGTGATTAAATAAAATAATAATCCAACTATTTTAGACTTAACAAGTGATATATTGGACCAAAGGGATCAAAGGTAATAAAATAAATTCATTTGCAGTGACTGTTCCACTTTTGCAATGATTGTCCCGTATGGTAAAAATGCTTTTTGGGCCAGTATGATCAATGCAGAAGTTGCGGTGCCGCGGTTTGGTCACTGGCCAAAATTGCTTCACTGCTTAGTGCCATTGTTGGAGGCTTGAGCAGGGTGTGGCGATAAAGAGTTTTTTGTGTAAAAGTAAATAAATTATAGCGGCATCTTAGGTTAATAAAAGAACATGTCAACTAACACTCTGATCAGATTAGCCAAAAATGGATCTTTAAGCTTTTGGAGATAATGTATATAAGACAATAAACTTCGCTTTTTCTCTGCAAATTCAGAGTCATCAAAGATGACTGAAATCCCACTCTCAACACATTATACTTTATGAAATCTCGCATTAAGGTTTCTCTCTGAGATGTGAGCGCCACCACCAGAGGGCGACACTGTGATGTTCCAGGCCCGTAGGAACTCAGTGGGCAGCGAGGTCTGCAAGGTCTGTCTGGTGGGTAGAACAGAGAGAGGAAGACAGGGACGGGGGGAAGAGGCAGAATGTGTGTGGGAGAGAAAAAACACTAAACAGAAGGTGAGGCGAGACAACTGAGTGGGGGGCCATGAGACTGAGATGTACTCAGAAAGAGTATGTGTGTGTGATTGTGTGTGTGTGTACTTGAGGATTACGTATGAGATCTTGCATAAGCACAGGTGTCAGCAGGTGCATTCAAGCTCTAATATGAAGTGGTGCATTGGCATCTGTGTGTGTGTGTGCATGCATTTCCGTGTGTGTTTTTGTGTGCCTAAGGACAATACTGTTCCCTCATTACCCAACTGTTTCCTCCAGTCCAGCACTAATGAGGAGTCTCACCGTCACCGTGGTAATCAAGGTCAAGCCTAGGCCAACACACAGAAACGGACCTTCACACAGTTGGCATAGTCACAGTTTGCAGGTGTATACATGTCCACAGCTGGAATTAGCAACACATTTAAAATCAGGTAACTCACTTCATATGGATTCGCAGGACCCCGCACTATCCAAATATTTTCATAGGAGAGATGCGGGTGTGATATTATGTGGCACTTCTTGTGTTTTTGAAAAGTGAAGCCAGAGAGACAGAAAGAACATGCTGGAGAGGATGCATGCATGGAGGCAGGTAGAGTCAGGTAGAAAAATAGAAACATACAAAAGAGGCATAAGGATGAGATACAAAAGAAGAGGGGGAGAGGAAGGCAGGGTGTGATATAGAAGGGAACAAGAGAGGAGGAATGGAGGCGAGGGGAAAGAGAGGGAGGAGTAATTAAATAAAAAGAGCAAGAGTTAGCTCTTTAGTCTCATCCCTCAAGACCAGCTTGACACTGCTACAGCTAGCTAATGTCATAGCAACAGGGAGAAGAAAAGTCTAATGGGTGCGGCACAGAGTGGAGGAGGAAAAAGCAGGTAAAAGCGAGAAAGAGGAGGTAAGTGACTAAGAAAGTAAGTGAGGAAGGATGGAATGATGGAAGGGAAGAAATGAAGAGGTGAAACAGAGAGATGAACACAGCACACTCAAGGACAGAGACATCAGGCTAGGAGTGATGGGAATGATATAAACATGGAGAAAAGGGAATGAAACAGGAGGGGGGAAGGTACAGAGAGTGAGAGGGCTGGCAAAGAGCCAGAGCAATAAAGGCCATAGCGTCCTCTTCTCTCTCGCCATTTCATTTCCCCTCTCTCTTCTTCTCTTGTGCTGCTGTATCTGTGTTTACCATTGTTTCTATATCTAATTTTGTTTTCTGCATAATTCACTAGAGAATCAATAATTCAGCTTTAATTAGCTAAAACACAACAGTCAACCTTGAACTTTACTTTAAAACAGACAGGCCCACTGTCAGACTGAACCAAACACAAACAGAGCAGTTTAGTTTATGGTGGCTCGAAAAAGAAGGCGCACACATGAACAAATAAATCTAAATCTTAAATGAGATGTTGAGAGAAAGTTCATCCAAAAGGTCTGAAACTTTTTTCAGCTAACAACATACTTGGACTCCTGTGGAAAATTGCTATGGCAGAGGTCACTGCTCACATGTTGTAGCGAGATTAACTATATAGACACGACACCATGCGAAGACCATCACTACTTTATCACAGCTTTGCGCTCCCTATGTTCACAGACAAGAACTGTCACTTCACTGTCACAAAATCTAAACTGCTGTTCAAATGGCAAAATTGATCTGCAGCGGTCTTATAAATGCAACAGACACTCTTCTACGCTGTATCAGGCTTTGGCAGTAAACAGCACTGTCACTCAGACTCCCCAGTGCTTCATCAGTAAACTCGCAATTGTTCTCTTTGTTAACATGCAATGCAGGACATTATCAATCTGAAATATCTGAACATATAATCATGACACCAAGCCATCTGAGAAGTAATGTGACATTTGTAGATTCAACAGCACAGATGGGAAATTCATGGCTAAAAAATATCTGCACCCCTCTATAAATGTCAGGGCGTGACAGATGTGGAGTCACCTCTGGCCTGGATTGTGTTTATGCTGGTTAATTGCAAACACAACCACGGAAATTGCACAACATAATGTTATTTTATAATTTAAGCATTATGCTACATGGGTTACCAATTCAAATTAACCTGATGACATCTCAGCAAGTTCCATTTGCCGAGGAAGGCTTTTGATGCAACATGATCAAAAGCTCCAGAAAAAGCTAATGAACTGAGTTTGTAATACTTATGTGTTCGTCTAATTTTAAAAATGGCTCTACCTATTTAAGCTTATCAAAGCTTGTTTCCCAACACTGCTCTGAAGCTTTATATCATTTTGCGATGGCTATATGTATTTTACATATTGTAAACAAACAAGGTTTTATTATGATGGCTTCCTGGTGGATTTTAATGGCTAATAACAAACTACAGCTCTAACTACATCTGGTCTGACTTCATTGTAGGGCTGAACCCAGATATTCAAAAATGCGTTAGGTATTCGGTTTAAAATTTTGAGATTCGGATATTCTTTATATATCTGTAAGATATTGGTAATAATTTAACTATAATTGCACTGTTAAAATGTGGAGAAACATAGGGTATATCTCATCTTGGGAGCCTGATATCCATTTTAAAATGGTTTACCGCAGAAGTATTTGACAGACACAACAAAACAAAACTTCACTCTGGCCCATTTGGTGGAATAGTGGAAGCAAAACAGCGACTGCTACCCAATTTTTTTTATTATGATGTAAATTAGTTGTGTATTAAAATACAGGATCTGCTGTTATAACTACAACCAACTGCCATGACCGCTTCATTTGATTAAATATTACTTTCTCTCTGTTCCCACCACCTCTCCATTTTCCAGAAGCAGTTGCTCTGACACATGCACACACGACTCATACACAGACATCCCAGCAAATGCATCTATGTGGTAGAGATGGATTAGCAACTAAGGACCAAAGCCACTATAAAAGATTCCTAGAGCTTATGAGTCATGTCTGTGTATGTCTGTACAGTGTGTTCTTATGTTTGTGTGTGTGTGTGTGTGTGTGTCAATGTTCCAGCCCAGATAAAGTGTACACCAATAAGATCTGCCTCTGGATCGATTGGACTCAGACTGTGCCTCAGTTGACAGCCCAGGCCTGTTGTTGTCTTCATTGATCCAATTTGTGTGTGTGTGCAGTTAAAAAAGACAGAAAAGAAAGGTCCATAAAATGATATATATACATTTTGTGTATATTTATATATTTTGTATAATATCTTTTATATTTTATTCAACCAGTGTAACCACTGACAAGAATTTGACAACAAATCAGAAAAGCGTAAAAACCTAAGCGTTCAAAGTTGCCTAAACAAAACACAAAGCAGTTAAACAAGAATTGTGCTAAAGTAAAAAAAAAATCAAATAATCATTAAAAAGAATGAGCCTAAGAAAGCACACAAGATTTTTAGTACTTTAAATGACCAAACAGATCAATAAGAGCAAAATTAGCTCGGCAACAACAGAAGGACATATTCCAAAAAATAAAAAAGAAACATTATGAAAAAACAATAAACTAACTATTTTATGATGTGACAGTGCTATGGTTTAGATTTCAGGTCAGATTTATGTGCAAAATCAACTATGTTAGGTTTAGGAAAAGATCATGGTTTAGGTTAAAATGAGTATGTTGTTGGGGTTAGACTATGTTTCTCATCATGGTTAAAGTAAAAAAGCACATGTTTAAAGTTATGGAACAGTCATAGTTAAACAATGACTAGTGGTTGGAAACAGGAAATGAAAAACAGCCTTTCCTGACAATCACCAATGTTTTGTCAATTCATCCACCCAAACTTCATCTCCACTTGTCGCTCTATAAAAGTGTCACCTGACTTCATAATCACTACAAACACTACACGATTTTGATACTTCAATGTAAACATGTTGTTTTGCTGAGAAGGTGTATGTCACTTTTTTCAATTATTTTGGTATTAGTATTGTGCTCTAAAACACACAGGAAAAGTTACAAAAATAAAGTTGTGTGAAACAAAAGAATGAGAGGATAAAGCTGAGAAACAGAAGCAGCAGGTTAGCACTAATGGTCAATGACATGTTAACGCTGTGGCTAGGCTTAGCACAGGCGCCTGGGCTGCTGAAATATTTACACAGCTTACAGAACGAGATTAGTTTGTGAGAGACTCATTCACTTCAAATCAGTCGGAGCAGAGAAAGAGCGAAAGAGCAGGGCCACTTTTCTACCTCTCTTCACTGCACTGGGGTAACAGCACACACAGTTCAAATGGACAGCACCACATGAATAATGTGCCTATGTGACTTTTTGTTTTACTTATTCATTTTAGCTCCGGCATGTTGGACCTTAGTTTCGGTTTGTTTACAGGCAAAGCTTTAAAGGAGGAAGTGCAGAGAAAAACTTTTTTGTTCCTGATTGCTTTTGCAGTGCCTCATCTAAACATATTTGTTCTTCTGTGCCTGCAAAGAGTAACGCAAGTCCTGAGAAGTCAGCTGAATGGGAAGAACAAGATCCTGGCAATCAACACCTACACCCTGCCGGTCATCAGATGCCTCTGAGACAATCTAGCACCTAACACACAATAGTGGTGGAAAATCAAAGGAAGAAGACTGTAGTGGCATATGTCTCAACCACTAGTGATGGCAACATCAGGAAGAAGGAACATGAAGAGTAATACACTCGGGGGCAGTGACCCCCCAAACTGGGGGAGTGGCTTCGTTAGAAGAAGAGTGCAGTCCAAGGAACAGCTGTGCAGGACCCTGTAGCTCTTAGGCATCTGGTAGAGGACCCGAGCTTGATGGAAAAAGTGAGGAATTCCATGCATATATTATATATTTATATTTATATATACTGTATATATTGTATATACTCTTCATATATTGTATGATGAATACTGAGAAGAATACTGACAAGTTCACACCCCATCAACTTTGATTTCAACACTTTCATGCAAACCCACCGTGCCGTATTAAGTATTGCACTTTGCGTCTGAGAACTCCTTTAGCCTGTGTGCATGTGTGTGTTCGATATTCCTGTGTGATGTGTGTGAGTCTGTGTGGGTGTGCGAAAGTGAACCATCCAAATTCCTCAGTGTGTTTTTCGAGCGCTTGTCAGCTTCAAAGACTGGGGTCACACCAACAGGCACCTGACACAGGCTAACTTCACTTACCGCTGCCATAACAACAGAAAACACAGAGAAAATAGAAACATGCTGCATTTTCATAATGGAAGCTTAGCGTGTCTATTCCCTCCTCTCTCCCCTCCTCTCTCTCCTTCTCTCACAGACTGGACAGATGAGGAGCGAAGGATGTGGGAAAAGACAGATCTCTGTCACTTGTGTGCTTCCAGCTGACAGTCCAGGCTTAATATTGAACCACTGGCCAGGTCGCACACAGATGGACTGCAGTGCTGCACGTATGGAGATGGACATGCACAGAAATGCAATGACACAAGCTAATTCAACTCCATCTAAAAGTTCAAATGTAAAATAAAAAGACATGATGGTGGCTGGGGTAATAAAAAGAGGCAGCTGTCCCTCCAGGAGAACTTTCTGTGTCTTACCTAAGTGACAGGCTTTTTGGCAGAACCCATGGGCTTTAACATGGTGGTTGCTGATGGCAATGCTAATGACAAGTTATGTTTTCAGACGAAATTTAGCTGCATGAGGTTGTCCATTATCTTTCTCCCTACTGGCCTCTTTCTCTCCTTTCCTCCCACTCTCCCCAGCTCCCTCACTCCCGCCCCCTCTTGTTCTTTCTCTCACTTTTCTTTTTAATTACCTGATGTCTCCTCTTCTGGCCCAGACGCCAATAGAGATGTGAACGGCACCGTCTGCACTGAACCGTCTGTGTATATCTGATCTCTGATCTTTCCTCTGTCTCGCTGTGTGTAGATAATATGTGTGTGTGTGTGTGTGTTTCCCTAAGTGTGCCTAATATGTGTATATCTAGACACAACCTGTCTGTATTTTCTGTCTGTGCATATGATGGTTTGAGGAGCATTCATACAAACATGCCTATATATATATATATATGCCTATATTGAACAAATTACTGGTTATATTTAAATTATCACAAAATATTTATACTGTGTATTCAAAACAATTAGATTATAGGTTCTAGGGATTAAAGAACATAAGAAGCTTTGTTAGAAATGTACATCTTTAGTTTTTTTTTTTTTTTTTGCAATAAAATTGTTCCCAGAAGATGCAGACGACAAGCATCAAGTCAGTATTTAAAGAGTTTGTGCTTTAAGTGCAAAGACAGTAATCTGACATATTAGACTGCCTATTAGTGCTGATTTGGGTTTACATCGTGAGAAATAAACAATCTCAAGATAAGAGGGATTAGAATAGAAAACAAAGGGAAAAGGACAAAGATGAGACAAATGGCAGTGAGTACAGAAAATAAGGTTTGGAAGGATTTGGGAAGATGATCATAAACTAACTCAAACTAAATGTGTTAAGCTGACAGGACAGAAATATTGAATATACACACAAGGGATTCAGGGAAAGTGACATTGATGCTTACTCAAATGGATTCGGGAAGACTCTTGCTGCTTTTCCCCCATGTTTTTAGATCACAACAAGTTGCTCTCTGTGTGAGCCATGTCTTTTTTTCTTTCTACATGTCCATGTTTTTGTACTCATTCCTGTTTCCTGTGGCCGTTCTCACTGGGATGCCCCTTGTCTCTCCTGAAGCCAAGCTCGGGTTCCCCATCTGCGACATGGATGAGGACAGAGGCAGCTTGTTGCACTTCAAAAGCAACTGAGAGGCCTCTGGCGCGGTTGGCGCTGTAGCAGAGGGGACTGGATACTGAGACAGGAAGTTACCTGCCAATAGAGTCTAGTCTGTGTGTGTATGTGTGTGTTTGGCAGGAATTTAGAAGCCTTCATTCCTCTTGTCATTGTTGGCATGAAAAAGGCAACATGAAGCAGGTTTTACAATGCAGCATGTGAAAGAAAGTATTCCTTTGTAGTATCAGATATTCAACTACTGTGGCCTGGAAAGGTGGTTGTTAAAATTTCTACAATAGATTAAATATGATATTTACAAAAGGAGGGTGTAGTCTATAGAGGAAAACTATTTGAAATATGACAATAACCTTTTCACCTGGTTTTATATTATTTTTTTTGGAAAATCCAAAAAATAATTGATATTACAATAATACTTACTTTAGAAGAGCAAAACCACATACAGTAGTTATTGCCTGAGTGTAAGTCTTCCACCAAACCAGACAACTTTGGTCTGTTCAAAAATATGTATCCCTGAGAACATGCCAGATTGAGAAAAATATCAACATCAGACCATGTTTCAACAAGAAAAATAAAAATCCAGAGGATATGAAATGATAAAATCAGATCTCAAGTTCCACAGGGAGCATTTGGAAATGGAACAACAGCTCACTGACAGAGTCAACAGACTATGTTTATAGTGAGGAGGTTAGATACAATCCTCTGAGGTCTACAGACTTAAAACCAGATCAATCAGCCATCTTTTTTTTAAATCTAGCTGTGTGTGAGGGAATATATGACTCTCAGGGACAGTCAAGCTACACATTTCAGTGTGAGAACTGTTAACTTTAAAGCTAATGTAACTTTTTTTCAAATATTATTTTAGCAGCGTGGTAAGGTGCTTTCGAAGCCTCCTGAGACACAGACTCACAAAACAGCACCGACAGTGGTAGAGAGATAGTCGCTGCCTTTTGTGCGTGGTAAAGAGTCAGTGGTCTAGAAAGTATTGTTAAGTTCATTTACAGTATCGTGATCAAACACGTGCAGATTTGTAAGAAGTAAAGAGGTCTTAAAAGACTATTATGTAAACCTAATGTGATCTTCTTACATTAACTGAAAAAGTTTCAAATCACAAGAAGCTGTATTCAAGGATTGAACTAGATTAGGTACAATGACTGACATTTGCACTGGTCTGAAAGGAGTGTATCTGATTGTCAAGAACATGAGAGAAAATGAGAGTAAGATCATTGGATAAAATACTCCATTACTGTCAGCGAATTACACATCACATTAGATTAATGATTACAAACATGCCAGTCAATACAGTGGCTAAAGTATTTTTATTTACTCACAGCTTGTTGATGGGAGGAGCATTATGCTCAGGTCATTTTCATTTAGGTACAGAGGAGCTGTTCTGTAGAAATCAAATGAACATGTTGTCCTTACTTGTGATTATTTAAGTTTAATAATCATCTCAATAATCAGTGGATGTATGATCATGTTTCATTTTACGTATTATTTGTTGTTCTGGGATTAATTTGAGATTTTGGAGAGGTCTTTGTTTAAGTTTTCAGCTTCTTTATCTTTCTGTTTTGGTTTATGGTAATTTTATATAATTTTGTAAGAAGTTTAAATTGCTGGATTATTCTAAGATAGACACTTTTGACTCTGAATAATGCAGTGTAACGATTGCAGCCCTGTCACCAGACAAGAACGTCAATAATGGATGAATTAGCAGTCCCTGGATTACAATCCACCACCCTGACCTATGCACCCTTATTTTCTGTCTCCCTACATACCATGTCCTGAACTGTCACTACTGACAGTAAGTTAAACTGTTCCCCTCCAGCTCGTCCCACTAACTGAGACCTGCAAGATTCCGGCTTGTATCTCCGTGATGCGACATTTAACCGGTCATTTAGCGTTTAGCTCCAAGGTAAGCAAATGCACTCAGCGGCACAACCTCGACTACTCTGCTTCTGCCCTCATCAGCTGTGACAGCGTTTTTGTGGTCAAGCAGCCAATCAGAGTGATGGATGACATGCACCAGTACTGTGAATGAGAGCTGATGCAAAAATTATTTTATGAATCGTTCAGCAAAAACTTCATGCAGCTTTTGCTGCTTATGGTCAGGCCATCACATTTGTTGTCTGTATAATTTGGTGGTAAGCATAGTATAGAGTAGTAGGCACACATGCAAACATTTCTTTGCTGCATTTCTGCTTAAACCTTTGCTCCATGTCTTTCACTGATCAAGCATGCACACATACACACTTGCACAAACACACAAGCACGCTGGAGGTCAACTTGTCTGTATGGCAGAAACCTTGTAGAAGGCCACCCAGTGAATAACAGCCATAACAGCTCTGCACAGCAGGCAAGACACTAGCGAGAAGGGCACAACATCCACAGTAAAGATATCAGTCAGAGCAGCCGGCCTTTTGAAAAGCATCACTACATTTATCAGCTAGAATGTTGTGTAGTCTAAGTGGAGGAGATGCTTCAAGATGTGTCAAGGAAAGGACAGTGGTAATGCTATTGATATTCTTTTGAGCTGTAAGGTTACAGAGGGATGCTTTCAAATTAAACCAGCCTCTTTGAAAGGAGACAATTTAAACACTAAGAACAGAAACATAGAAATAAAGCTGTTTTTAGTTCCACAGTTACACCGTTGATTTTGAATGGGTTGCATGCTGGTGTAGATGAAAGTGTGGATAAAAGACTGCAACCTTTCAAAGCGAGTATCACACACCAAGCGTTCCAGGGAACGAACGCAACATCAGTACACTCAGTGTTTAATCACTCCAGGTTGCTATGGAAACACGAGGGTCAATAGGTCAGGCATACATGTGATTTAGCAGTTTATTGATGGGAGTCATTTTTGTCACAAACACACACACAGTTCTGCATCTACTGCATCAATTCTGTACAGGCCTGGGAGAGGGAAAAGGACTGGGAAATCTGCTACATTAAATTTCCTCACACTTATTTAACCCTCACTGGGTCAGGAGGCAGATACAGGAGAGACAGAGCAGGATCAGACCTCAGGGGTTTCATCTGGATAGTGCAGTTATGGAGACAGGGATATGGGCCACAATGGAAAACGGTTGCGTGATATGAATAAGTGGAGCATGACTGAATCGACTGACCAACCTTCCACTCACATTGGCTTTTTTTTTGTCCACATAAACTGCACTTAATTTACAACCCACATGGACGTCAGAGGACTCAACCTGCATCACGGCGGCGTGTGTGATCACAATATTTATCTGTAATATTTCAATTTGTGTATGGTAGTCATTAAACTGAGTAAATTTTCATGACCCCAGCTGAAGCAGCCATCCAACAGCTGCACTATGCTGAGAGGTGTTGAATCCTCGCTATAGTCACATAAACAGAACAGACAGTGCTGCACATGTGTGATGTTTCACCAAAAATGACACAAAGCCATAGTCAACCTAAACTAAACGTAGACACAAAGGAACAATTATTCAACAAAAGAAACGTGTACAGTGGCACTGATAAATCTAATATAACACAAGGACATACACTGTTGATATGCTATTTTAGATTAATTTGTCTGGAATTATTGATCAGCACAGATACATAAATGCCTCTGAAAAAAAAAACACACACACCATACACAATCTAAATTTGAACACACCATGATCACTCCATCTCAGTTTTCTTTCCGAAACGAGAAACACTTCTAAGCATAGTTGTGCCATATCGTATCATCCACCATGTTCCTCGTTGTGATAAGAGAAGTAGGTGGAAAGCCAAGTGAAAACTGCTGACAAATAAGGATTCAGGTGAAGGAAACTAGATCACAGATTCTGCTGCTTTCATTCATTTCAGTATCATAGACTTTATGACTCAAGAATATTTGTCAGTAGTGTAACTCAGCAAATATCAAGAATTAGTCATTTTCAGTAGTAAACTGAATTTTAGGAAGGTTGGTAGCAGCTGTCCTAGATGACAAATGCCTCATGTTGATCCACGTCTGTAGTATTTTCATTGTGACCTTGTCACTTGTCTGCCTAACATAAATAACATAGTGGTTTAGAACAAGTTGTGTTGTATGTAAGTAGGGTTAAAGTGTCTGTGTGACATTTCCCGGATTATATCACCTTTTGACTTTATTTACAAGATGCATGAGAACAAGCCAGGATGAAAGTGAAGACATTTCAAAAGTACTGAGACAGAAGTGGCTTTAAGATTAATTTACTCCCCTCACTCCTCTCTCTCTCGCTCTCCTTCACCTTGTGCCATGCGATCCTGTCTGGTTATTAATTCATAGTTAAATCTTAATGGTATGGACACATCCTTTTTATGTTTATTCCACCACTGTGGACCCCACACGAACTAATATCTAACAAACACACACACAAAACAAGACACATTTTCCCCTTTAATTTGTATACATAGCAACCGCTTTGCATATTAACATGAAAGTTGCTTTTTTTCTTGTGGCCCTCTGAACTGCAAACCATGCACAGCTATGATCATTATATTGTTTGGACGCTTCATAGAAAGCATGTGAAGCATGGCTATACTTATGCAGAAAATGTACGAGCATTGGTATAGTTTAGATGTCGTTTTCAACAAGTCACTGTGCTACCACAGTCTCAAGTGGCCAACTAACTACAAATCTGTATACAGGTCCACACTCACTCTTCCAACGCATTGCTTCAAAGAATATATTCACACATGCTCATGCACACACACAACCGTGCCCGCATATACACCCTTGCTGTCAGGATAGTGATAAATTGCAGGGAAAATGAAAAGAGGGAGCAGTAATCTGACACCTCCAGTGCTGGGCAACCAGTAATTAAATCCCTTCATTAGGTCAAATATTTGATTATGAAGAACCTGGGGGGGATTTAGTAATGACCTCTTTCTCTTGAGGGGAGGGTGGGAGGAAAAGAAAAGGAAGAAAGGAGATGAGAGGATAAGAACATCAGGGAAGGTAGCAAAGACTGAAAACTGAAGCCAGGGAAGCAAGGGTGAGAAAGATGAAAAAGAGAAAACATAGACAGAATGGCAATAAGGTTATCAACATATTGTCTGTATTCAGTGACTATTCTTCACACCTCCTCCCCACTTTTTCCTCTGTCTCTGGATAGTGTCTCTGCGTTGCTGTAGTAAGTCAAAAATGCTGGCCACAGCATATTGCTAATGTGTTGATGAAGGCAGCCCAGGCCAAGGGAGTCTCTCTCTATGGTAGAAGACAGACAGTGTGCGTGTTCGACAGACGAGTGAACATCGCTGGCCTCCGCCTCAACCCGCTCTGGGAAGCTGTTAGCTTCAGCCTGCATCTCCTCCACTCTGCTGTGCTCTTCCTTGTACATTAGCCAGGGATAACACAAGGAGGGATTATGCACATTAAAGGCAGGAGTGTGGAGGATTAGCAAAGTAGCAAAATGAAAAGAAAATGTCAATTGACTTTATTCACAGTAGTGTTCAAATACATTATTTTTTTACTTTCACATATCTTATCAGTACTAAACTCAGAAACTGAAAAGACAAATAGGGCAGCTTTAAGAACTAAAATGAAGCATAATGTGGAAAAAATGCTGTTGTGTAAAACACTTAAACTAAAAACTTGGACCTAACTGGTTTAATTTATTATGCCCGAAAGGGTATTGCAATTTAAAGTTTCATCTGCAATTGTATAATGTTTGCACTATCTAGCTCCAAATGCTAATTCCCCTATTGATTAGCTTATTATCCAATCCTAAAATATAGAATCACTGAGCATGCTGAGGATGTGTAGTTGTGTTGCTTTTGAGATACAATATACGATACTGTTGATAAAGCACAATCATTTGGCCATAAATCACACAGAGAGGGGCCAGTCCTATCTCTGTGGTCTCACAGGCCCACAGGGAGAGACATTGACACACTTTATAGAGCAGAAGTATCTAAACTATGAAACACTTAACAACCTCTCCTTTTATAAGCTGCTTGCATCCACAATTCATTAATAGATGTTTATGCGACAGTGTACCTGAACTTATACGATCCTGTTTCATATTTCAACACTTTCCCTCAGTCTTGCCCCTTTCTCAAATGTGTGTGTGTGCGTGTGTGAGTGTAAAGCTGCTCGAATGCCGTTGCCGTCATCAAAGGATACGTCATAACGAGGGCTCTGGTAGAGGCTGCTATCAAGATCCCAAACACACACACACACACACACACACACACACATGCACACACACTGCTCCAACTATGCTTTCATATCACGCCCTGGCAACGCCCACTGACTGCAGCATATCTCCACCGGTATCACCAAGGTTACCAGTGGTAGCTAGGGATACCATCAGAGCCGCCTGTGAAAATGTAGAAACTGGGTGTGGCCAAAGTCTCGTTGGCCAATTTTTACATCTTCGTGTCAGGAATTCCACTATGAAGGACATGATTTTATCCTCCAGGATACGTTTTCTGTGTAACTGCTTCTGCTTCCAACTGATATTTTATTTATTAAATGTTCAATGACAAAGGAGAATACCATGAGAAAAAAAAAAATCATAAAACGCTTCCTAAGTATTACCGAGCAAAGCTGTTTTTGCTAAATCACTCTTTTTCATATAGAGCAAATCTAAGTATGTCTCCTTTTGAAGTATCAGTTAGCACTTTACCTTTAACCGGTATCAGCATGCTGTGTTTGCCACAATACTGGTACATGTTATTAATAATCCAGGTGTTTTGATCCTTTGCACCTGGGCTTGTCTTACTTGTCTTCTGCTTTTCTGCACACCTCTGGTTCCAATGCAGCACGTATGTGCCTGGATCTGACAGACATTTCAGATACATTGTTATACCAGGGTACATGCATTAGCCAGTCAGTTAGTTAGCTGGTGTGAGAGGTTTGAATTCATTGGTTTAAGGAGTCAAGATTAAAAATTCGTGTTTCCATGACAAAGAAGGGCTTCCTCCAGCACCCTTGCATCCACTGCACTCACACATAAATTGAGAAAGAATATTCCCAAGCATGCTTCAAGCTTCACTCTCTGTCTGGAGAGGTGTGTGTGTGTCTATGTTGGATGTGAGGATCAATAACAAGTCTAACAGAGACTTCAGTGTATCTACAGTAACTGTTTCCATGTTGGCCTTCTGAACACACATTTTAAAACGATGTGTCCCCTACAGTCCCACATCCTACAGCCCTACCCTATGCGAACTAAAGGTGAAATCCAGCCTGAAGGAAGTTCAAAATGTTTCAAAACCGCAATTAATGATGCACTTAATTTATTTCTGCCTCCCTTTTATTATTAGATGCATTTACACACTGCAAAAATAAAACTATGGACACGTACTGCATTCCCACAGTGTATAATGATAAATATTGGAGGAAAATGGATGAAATAGTACAAAGGTACAAAACACACTATTATATCTAGTTTTACAAAAACCCACAGAAATGTGACTCTGACTTACTGAAGAAGGTCAAAAATTCTAGCAGCAAGGACCATGTCTATCCATTACTGTCTTACTGTTACAGAAGTGTGCATCTATCCCCGGAGGCACTCGTTAAAAAAACTGGGTTTGTGGAGAAATGTGGAGAATTTTGAAAGCAACACATTTCTGAATTTATGCTAAGAGGGATTACAATATGATGGAGTAATGTGTAAAGATAAGATATAATTTTTTTCTTGAATGTTAAATCAGATTGATGTCTGCCAACGGTTTCTAAATTGTTTTGTTTCTACTTTATTTTATTATGTGCTATATTGCTATATGCCAAATCCTACTGTTTTAAATGAGTCCTCATTAAAGAGACTGTAAAATTACAACCTTTAACTGAAATATACTATGCAAACACACAAAGGGGACAAGAACGAAGGTCTAAGGATGCAGTATGGCCTGAGGCTGTGTGAGTGTGTGAATGCATACATGATTCTATGATGTACTGCATAAATTTCTGAGTGCCAATTAAAACACTGACACATCTTCACACTGTCACCATTCCAACGTATGATCCACAAGCTTTTGTTAATACAACATGTCAGGTTGAAAACAGATCTAAAAACGAGTCCAAAGCCTCTCCACCAATACACCATTATTTACTTCTACACACAAGCAGTCTCTGCGACTGCTTGTGTCCCCTCAGAGAAAACTCACCACCACAAAAATAAAAGACAAGGCAAGCTATCAAATTGACAATCACTGGGGAATCCCACCACTTTCAAACAAATAAATACAGGCTTGTGCACCCATAAACACCCACAGACACGTTCTGCCTCTACCTGCACACACATGCACACTGACACAAATGGGCATCCTCATCTTCCTGAGCTGAGGAATACAGTCAATGCTGTCATTCACGCCCCACCGCGGATAAACCAGAGATTTCATCTACTAGGGGGAACACCGGCCTCCTTTATTGCCCCAAATTACTGGGGGCCTGGAAGCAAAGTCAACAGCCACAGTTTTACACCATCACATCACCTGGGAAGAACTCACCCACTTTTTCCTTCTGCTTAAGTTAAGTACAGCCAGGTAAGTCTATAGGAGAGACATACCCCACATTATTCTTTTTAAGTAATGCTATGACTGAGCTCAAACAGACATGTTTATCTTGAAGCCTATAAGATAAGATAAGATAAGATAAGATAAGATAAGATAATCCTTTATTAGTCCCACAAGTGGGAAATTTGCATTGTC